>ML677340.1:19422665-19632326 GCA_007922305.1 Dermatemys mawii
TGGTGACTCTTGCCAATTCTACTGAGAAAGAGAGGTCACTCTGGGGCCTAGATGAGTTTCTGAGGCCCCTAAATCTGCCAGGAAGCGCAGGACCCACAAGTACAGACTTGGAGCTTTGTCACATACCTTAAATAAGTTGTGCAAAAATAGCATCAATCAAGAACAAGTTAAAATACAAACTCTCTTACCCAACTCCAATTATTCAAAACTTCATGTTGTCTAACACAGGGTCATGTCTATTAATTACACTGAAATTTCTGATATATTAAACCATGGTTACCCAAATTTATTCAGTGTCCCCTGTGCTAGGCAGAGAATTGCAGCTGTATTATTTAAATGAAGAGAGTTCTTTAAAAAACCCACACAATATATTGTTTAGTTATTTGACTTTCTGCTTAAAAATAAAATATAGCACTTTACTATTTGGAAATATACAAACTGACTACACCTTTGAGATAATGCACAGTGACCAAGAATTACCATGGTATGGTATAAGACAAACACTGAGGGCTTGATCTTAATCCCGTCCAAGTTAAAGGAAAAACTCTCATTAATTTTAATAGCGCAGGTTTCATGTGCTGTTTCACTAAACTGAAAACAAGAAATAGCTCAGGTATTTCCTATACTATGATATATTAACTGTTGCACTGTTATTTCCACTTTACAGATAGAGAAAGAGAGGTAGACAGTTAAGTGACTTCCCACAGAAAGCAGCACTGGCCAACCCAGGATTGCAACTCAGAGGAGTTGCTGATACGCATTCCTGTTCTCATCTCGTGCCTTTATTATGAATATATGCAAATCAGAGGAGAGCTGAGTTTTAGATAAAGCACCCTAATGGTTTACATAATCTAAGGGCACTGAATGTACAAAGATATCAGGTGCAGGATAGATCACAGGCTTGGGGTCTTTAATTCTTTTTGCCACCCTCAGCCTATAAACAGTTGAGAATGAGACATCTGCCCTTCGGTGTCTCTGTCTGGGCTGTTAAATTACCTATGCCCTCCTCCACTCATCTATATTGGAATCAACTACTCAGGACACATGAAGCCAGGGTGATTTGTTCTTAGGAGTTCTTATTTCAGTTCATGCCCATGAAAATATTCTGTGTGGCATGGCAATGACAAATCTTTCAGTGCAAGGTTCTTGCTTAAAGGCACTCTGTCCTGTGTGGAATGAAAGCCTCCCATACTGTCACTCACAGCTTTAAATATAAGTCTTTCTTTTCTCATGTCTCACTGTGTAAACTCCTACGCATTTCTTCACTGCATACAAATAGGTTAAGGCACATTTGCTACTAATCTCTTCACTGCTTGTTCCTTTCATAAAACTTAAAAAACAGAATAAAATTTTTGAACATAACCTTCTCTAACAGGAAAAAAAATGCGCTTACAACAGAGCAATTCTTCCTTTTTATTTTTAATTAAATGCCTTCTTTTTGTCAAAGATAGGGTGCTTCTTATATGTAAGTGGGAAGAGACATAACTAACAGAATGCCTCTGGTGCTCCTTGCTCTGGGGTTCCTCAACCCGCACAGAATTCACACACCACAAGTCATCCCCTACCACAGCCATGGAGAAATGGTCTGTGCTAGGGCCTGGGGTTAGGAAGCATGGTCATCAGATTTTAGCTCGGGAACTCCCTGACCTAGTCACTTCATATTTTGCACCGATTTTACTCCAGACTCTGACTGAATTACTCCGCATGGTGCTCTGTGCAAGGCTGCAGACAAGTTAGAACAAGAGGTTACATCAGTCATACACCTGTCTGACAAGGGTCTGGATTTGGCCCTTCAACTACAATACTTCTAAAGGTTCTTCATCATTTCCATCCTGGTTAACTAATTACATTGAATCATCCAACAAATCTACTGTTAGACAGCTAGACAAATAAGTGACTTTCCTGGCACTCATCTGTTCTTGACCTTAAAATGTAAATGACAGGGTAGCTCTGCTTTTAAAATGCAATTTGGAAAATGTGATTTTAAAAAATAACATAGCCCAATAATCATTTTACAGAAATGTATTAATACTCAATTGATTGCAACATACCTTCTCATCTTGATTTCTCTGTTGAAAAAATACATAAGCAAAACTCTCAGATTGAGCAAGCAACAAATACCATAAAATTACCCCTCTGCATTAAACATGGTGAGCAAATACAAGCTAAGCTGGTTGCAGATGCAATGAAGTCAGTATGACTTTGCAGTATTTTAACCTTCCTCACTAATCCCCTGGATTCAGGAAAGTCTACCAGAGAGGAAAATGCCTGTTTCTGATGGGGAGGAGGAGGAGGTCTACTGCAAATAAATGTTTAGACAGATTTCACAGATGTGCAATTTTAAACTACTATAAAAACCAAAGTCATCTCATTGCTAAATACATGGCATTTTAAAAATATTTTACCAGAATGTTTGCTGCAGATATATACACACCCTATGCAGTTTATATTCCATGCACACTTAGGGTATGTCTACACAGCAACTAGACACTCAAGGCTGGCCTGTGCTAGCCAACTCAGGCTCTCAGAGCTTCGGCTGCAGAGCTGTTTTACTGCCGTGTAGACTTCTGGGCTCAGGATGGAGCCCAATCTCGGGGACCCTCTCATCCCACAGGGTTCTAGAGCCTAGGCTCCAGCCCGAGACCAGAAGTCTACACAGCAATGAAACAGCCCAAGCCCCAGTCGGCTGCTACTGATCAGCAGTGGGTTTTTGTTTGCTATGTAGACATACGCTCCGGTCTTGGTCACATAAGCACAGAGTTCCCTCAACTCCCAACTGAGGATCCTGAGAAGCTTCCAGAATTGGATCCTAAACAATTAAGCTTATTGCAATAAATGTAATAGGATGTAGAAAAAATAATTTGTTTGTAATTTGCAAAAACCCTATTCAGGGATTTTTTAAATCTGACTGTATTAAATGGATACAAAAAATATCAGTTTTGCATTAAAGTGCAGAGCCATCAATATGAAGCATTTGCAATCTGACTTCGCTAGGAAGAGAACTATGGCCGTCACCATACTTCTGAAATGTTGAGATCAAAAAATCTGTCCTTTTATGCCTTTATCCAGGGCTAACAAATGCAGGATTTCAAAATCAAAGACCAAGTCTCATAGACCTTAAGGTCAGAAGGGACTATTATGATCATCTAGTCTGACCTCCTGCACAATGCAGGCCACAGACTTTTACCCACTCACTCTTGCAATATACCTCTCACCTATATCTGAGCTACTGAAGTCCTCAAATCTTGGTTTAAGGACTTCAAAGCACAGAGAATCCTCCAGCAAGTCACCCATGCCCTCTGCTACAGAGGAAGGCGAAAAAGTGGCATCCCTGGTGGCCATTACTTCAGCGAGGAGGGTATCTGAGCTCAGGGCCCTCGCCTCCGAGCCGCCTTATTCAGTCCTTCACAAGGACAAGGTGCAACTCAAGTCACACCCTAAGTTTCTTCCTCAGGTGGTCTCTCAATTCCACATGGGTCAGGACATTTGTTTGCCAGTGTTCTATCTGAAACCTCACACAGACCCGAGCCACCATAGCCTGCACTCTCTGGATGTCAACAGGGCTCTGGCATTCTACTAGGAGCGGACTAGACCTTTCCGGAAGTTGACACAATTGTTTATCGCCATTGCGGACAGAATGAAGGGCCTTCTGGTCTCAATGCAGCGCATATCTTCGTGGGTTGCGGACTGCATTCGTGCCTGCTATGAGTTGGCCAAGGTTCCGGGCCTGGTGATTACGGCACATTCCACCAGAGCGCTCACTTCTTCGATGACATTTCTGGCCCAGGTCCTGATCCAGGACATCTGTAGAGCAGTGACCTGGTCCTTAGTGCACATGTTTACGGCCTATTATGCAATCATCCAGCAGGGTAGAGACAATGTGGCGGTTGGCAGGGCTGTTCTTCACTTGATCGTTCCATGACTCCTGCTCTCCTCCTATGGTAAGCTTGGAAGTCACCTAATATGGAATGGACGTGAACAATCACTCAAAAAAGAAAAGACGGTTACCTACTTTGTAACTGTTGTTCTTCGAGATGTGTTGTTCATGTCTATTACATGTCTATTACAAGACCCTCCCTCCTTCCCCTCTGCCGGAGTCAACGACAAGAAGGAACCAAAGGGGGTCGGGCTGGCAGGGTAATCTATGCACTGCTGCAATGGTGCCACTCCAGGGAGCTCCCCTGCCATCCCGATGGGAGCCGCTGAGGGAAAAGTTTCCGACGTCCGTGTGTGCAACCCGTGCACTCCTAATTTCGAATGGATGTGAACAACACATCTCGAAGAACAACAGTTACATGGTAGATACCGTCTTTTATGATGACAGATAATAAATTGAAAAAGTTTGTTAGTCATTTACATATGATACAGTCACTTAGATGAGAAGTATGTAGGAAGAAAATACCTAACTACTGCTAACTAACTACTCTAACATTATGCTAAGGGATTACTCGCTAAGCAAGAGAGCGAGAACTGTTCCAACGTCATCATGGACGGTAAGAAGGAACTGAACCGTGGTTGGGCCGGCAGGGTAATATATGCACCTCCGCAAGGGCGACACTCTAGGGGGCTCCCCTTCTGGGAGCCTCTGAGGGGAAAAGTTTCCGACGTTCATGCACGCGACGCATGCACACCTAATTTGGAAAGGACGTGAACAATCACTCGAAGAAGAATTTAAGATACAGATGATGGTTCATAGATTAATTCTAACTTGCATCTGCCTGCAATAGCTCTCCACTGCCACCGTCCAGGATTATCAGAGCACACTGGACACCACCCATGCCCTTTCCTCATCACTGTCCCAACCTGCTCTGCCTGCCAGGGATGGGTACAGGGTAGAGCTCTAGACTGACAAGAGAATCCCAAGTGGCCATTTAGCCTTATTACTGGCGAAGAATGTGGTCCTAAAACTATTTCTGATGGACAAAGTGCTGTATCTTACATCACTAGTCCACTCAAAGCAATGAAACAAAAAGATTAAAAACTAAGTATCATGGTTTCAGCCCAGGAATTTAATGGATGCTGTCAACATAATCTGTACAAAATGCATTTCCTCACATTATACCTGTAACGGGGTTAGGACTCACCACCTGGCGCCTCCTGCCGGATAGTCCAGGAATTAGCTCAAGTTCACAGCAGGGCGCCCTCCACTGGTGGTGTCCCATCCATCTCGCTCCTTCCGTTGGTGTCTTCAGTTGGTGTCTGGACGTGCGCTGCTCCTCACAGGGCGATGTCCTCTTCAGGCCACAGCCCTCCGGCAATGCCCCCCAAGTCCACACTCACCCCCTTCCAGGGGGGGTTGCTTCCGCAGTCCTTGGGCTGCTGTGGCTCCTCTAGCAGGAGCTGGACCTTCCCCCTTCAAGGTCCAGGGGAGACTGACTGCCTCTTTGCAGGGCAGCCTTCTTATACCACCAGCCTGTTCCTGATTGGCTGGCTACGAACTTGGCCCTGATTGGCCCACAGTAAGCCCTTTTCTAATTGGCTGTCTGCCCTCACAGCCATTTTGGCCTACTGTTGCCGCTCTGGCGTCGGGGTGGGGCAGCCACCCCACCACATACCACTAACAGAAGAATACTAGAAGAAGGCTGCCCTGTATGAAGTGCTGTTAACCCAAGGTCTCTTGAAGTTAGAACCCATGACACTTTTTGAAAAAGAGGACATCCTGATAGCTTAGCCTATATTTAGCATCACACATTAAAAAAAAATAGATTGTAATGTTCCACGCAGACCATAAAACGGATGCTGCATTTGCCTGCCTTATTGCTGCTCTGCTAGTTTCTAACTCATTGCTCAAGTCTAAGAAGGAAGCTATAGAAAAGCAAATATATTTTATTTATATAATTAAAGTTACCATATATATGTTTGCTTAAACAGCATTTTCCAACTGATAGTGGTCATCACTGGCAACCTGATGTTTACTATGCTATCTGTGATGCCACTACTAAAATATTTACAGTAATTATTATTCCACAGTCTCAATTCATTCAAAATACAGGAATGCCAGAGATACCACAATAATTATCTGCAAATGGTAATTTTCACATTTTCAGGGGTGTCTGCTGCACTTGGAGATGAGCATCATCATAAAGAAACATGCACAGTGAAAAATTAAATAAGTCTGACAGCTCTTAAAATGAGTGGGCAGGGGGAAGGGGGAAGTGGGCCTGTCTTTGTTGCTTGTGTTTTTCTGCACAGTACAAGGTCTCAAGAAAACCTCTAGTGGTTTTCAACATCTGTGTCAGTGTATATAAGAGAATGTTCTATTGCACAGGCAGGAATTTGAATCCAGCACTGTCCTTGGTTTTCACTGCTTCAAGCAAAGCAGTTTGTGATTAGAAACAGCCTTCAGGTCCAAAATGGCTTTAAGGCCTTTACAGACTCCATGTAATTGTATTGGAAGATGGATTAAATTGCCAACATGACAGATTATGGTTACGGAGATGCTATTACTGACACAGCTGACTTTTTTTTTCAGTAATACAGCATGAGGACAAAAACATTAGAAACAAATGGATATGTCACATACAAGCAATGAACAACATTTTGCTCCAGAGAAAGTAAACATGTATTTCTTTGCCTCTTTAAAATGATGTAATGCTGGCTTCAGTTAGAAGGGAAGAGAAAAATCCAAACAACCAAAAGGATTACTGAGCAACTATTACAGGAGATTAAGATTGCAATATTCACAATGGAAGGAGAGAATAAGACAGTGAGAAGAGGATAAACTATTGACTACTTCTACATTATCTCCTAAATTTGATTCCTCCAAAATACAATGATCAACACCAGGCCATTTCTAAATCAATGGTGTCCAATACGTTCGCCACTAGCCACATGTGGCTAATAGGCTATTGAATTGTGGCTGATGCATGTGACTTTTTCATAATGTGGCTAATAAGAAAAATTCAAAATCACAAGTGTGGCTAGCAGTGTGGCTAGCATCGAATTTCTATTGGACACCACTGTTTTAAATTATGAAGTGTTGCATAATAAAGCACCAGCTAAAAAAATATGAAGCTAAATGTTACAATATTTACTCTATTCAAATTTGGCAGAAAAATATTTGCTTATTTCAGTTTTAAAATGCGAAACTAAGGTTACTGACCAGCAAACGCTATAAGAGAAGACTAAAATTATTAAATATGTGGAGTTTATTGAAAATGTTTGCCTGCCTCCCCTGAACTATAAGGGGCTACGTATAATGTTTGTTCTCTCTCCCTCTGGAATGTTTTGTCCATTAGAAGTGTTTGGAATATCACCCAAAATCAAAAAGTAGGGATACTTCCATGGATGTGAAATTGTATTTGTGATGGCTACCAGTACCAACCATACTACATATATATGTAACCCCATTATGTGTATACAAGGATCTAGAGAATAAGAAACTGGCTCAACAGAGCTCTGGGCAACCGTTGCCTCCACACTACTGCCCAGCAGTGTTGCCATCAATGCTTGTAAACTTTGGGAGATTAAGTACCACTGGAAGCACCACTGACAAAAGACTCAATTGGCAGCATTCCCCCAAACCTCTGATTGGTCCAGGCATATTACTTAAGCATGGAGGAAGTTCAAGAAACTTGTTTGTGCGAGCCAGCAATACCCAACCCGCTGCTACAACAGACCCTGCTCTCATTCCCTGCATCAGACTCCAGCTCCGTTCTTTGGCTCTGACCATTGGCATGACTCCTAGTCCCTCACTCCAGCTATAATCTCCAGCTAGACTCCTGATTCCTGACTCTGGTTCCGAACTTCAACCTGTTTCCTGGTTTCTGACTTCATCTCTGTCCCCTTTCTGCCAACTCCTTCTGCAATCACTAGGCCTGATTCCTGGTCTTACCCGCTAGTCAGACCACTCACATCTCTGACTCACCATCCAAGTATGATTTTATTTTTGAATGGAAATTATATTCACTGTAATAATTTTTTAAAATATGATCATATTTTGTGACATATTTTGCCAATCAAACATTCTCATCAGGAGTTTACAAAGAAATCAAGAATCTGAAAATCTCTTGTAAACCATCACATAATCTAATCTTCCATCAGCAAAATTAGGCTGCATGCACAGATTTTAATTGAAAGGTCCTAATATTGCATAAACATTTTGAGAATTTTAAAATCACATTAAGGGCACTAATTTACCCCCCAAAAAATCTCAGAACAAAACAACAAATTATAGCAGGTTGCATCACTGCAAGATTAAATTACATTGACTACATTTTGCAATGCATATGATTACACATGCTGCCCTTGCTTCTCCTTCTATTAAAATTAAACCTAATTTTGTTATTAATTACTATTATCCTTAAAGATAATAACAAGAGAAAATTATGACAATACTACTGGCAAACTGGATAGATCACAGGCAAGTGGTGCATTTGGAAAAACATTTGCAGACTAAGCAAAAATATTTTTAAAATTATTATAAGAGATTTCCCATAGAATATACACCCAATATAGCTTCAGTTTCAGCACTCTGTCTACTATAGCTTAATAATCACATCAATACAAATTCTGCAGGTATCCCAGCTACCCGAGATCTGTCTCCCACACTCTCCACATGAATTTCACAAAATCAATCATCTTAATGTGTTTTGCAACCCTGCTTTTCCCTCGGTTCTAACAATGTTTTTCTGCACACTGCCATATGCTTATCAGATGCTGGAAAAGATCTTAGCCAAAATGTAATCAAGGAAGGACACGATTTGCTGCATTTGATAACAGCATCAACATATTGTAAAATATTTAAGACCTTTTATAGCTTTGGAATTACAATAGTTATATAATAGCTTACAATTATTGTGGCAGTGCCATTATAGACAAAGGTATCTAATCATTTCCTTATAAATGAGTAACAATTTGCATGGAGCTAAAGTTTAACATGCAGCACAGGTCCTCAGTTGCCAATATGTTTAGTCACTTTCATTTACACAGATTTGGATTTGACCTTGTTCTAAATTTAGAGGGTAAGGGGGGATGATAAACTCCTGATATTTTAACACATTTTTTCAGGTCTAGAGCGAAAGGAGGGAAGCTATTAGTTGATTTAATCATTCTGATTTGTAGGATTACTGACATCTAGTCAGTCCTCTACTCTGATGACCGAGTCTCCCCGTTCGGGTCAGATTCATCAAGAGTCAAATTTTAGGTAAGAAATCACCTATTTTGAGCCTATCATGCACCAAACAAACAAAACAATGGATTCTAAATATTATCCTTGAACCGTACTATGAACGGTCCACAAATAAGCCTCAATCTCTGTCAGCTCTATACCTTGCAAGGGGCTTTGTCCAGGAGCATCTTTTGCTGCCATATGAGAAATCAGAGACACATATTCAGCCAAGAGGGTTAAGAGTGCAGAAGAGTCCTTGTCTTCACTACAAAAAAGGCAATTTTTCAAAAGCAAACTTCCACTTTAATTTTTACAAAATGTAGATACAAATTATTTACAACTCCAAGAATTAAAAAATCATGTCACGCACCAAAAAATTCTGATATGATAGATTTCAATGATGGTTTTCATTCTGACAAATTTACTTTTTTTCTGACAAAATAAATATTTTTAACATAAAATATTTTGTTATTTCTTTGCCTTGGTCTCAAAAAACCCATTTCTATTAATGTATGACAGTATTTGAGTTTAACCATGAGGTAAACTCATCAAGGTCAGCCTCATACTTCTGACTGGGGTTGACTTCACTCAGTTTACCTTGCAGCAAAATTAAAGCACCTTATCTTTACTGTGCTTTTACTTCAGGATAGCTCATATACTCTAGTTACCGTGAGGCAAAAACTGCATTTTTATTTATTTATTTATTTTTAAGCAGTGAAGGCACATTCACCCTTTGGGAGGAAATAACCATGGCTAGTGCTCAGTACCATGTTTATTGCCAGGCTCTAGATGAAATCATAACCTACCATCTCCAGGGAGCAACATGGTCATTGTGACTCTGAACTACTGAATTTGGGTCAAGAATTAAATAAGGATTCCAAAGACCCTTACCTCCCCAAAAATAAAAACTGTCTGCTAACTACTGAGCACAGACCTCAACAAACTGGTTTAATAAAACAAACACAAACAATTTGGAGGAATAGGGGATAATAAATAAGGGAAGTAATAATAAGAACATGTGTTTATACAGGCCTAATAAGGTAAACATCCGAAGTCCCTTGTGAACGTCTACTGGCAGTTTCCTGTAGGTATCATGGTAGAAGCAGATTTTGAAGGAGGATTTGAAGCTCAGGGTAGTGATTTTACACTGCCACTGTGGAAAGGCATTCCAAGTGAAATTTTCAAAAGTATATACGGCAGCTTCACATCTAGCTTCTAATGACTTCAATGGGAGCTGAGTGCCTAACTCCCCTAGGTACTTTTCAAAATTTCGCCCTCCAAACATAAGGGGCAGCATGCAAAGATCTGGGTGGAAGAAACTGACCAAAAGGTGATGGCAGGTGGCATACCTGCTGGAACAGAAGGGACAGGGAACAGTATGATATGACAAAGACTGGAAAAGTAGGACCGGGGCTAATATATGAAGTGTCTTTTAGATAAGAAAGTAAGGACCAGGAGCTTGTATATGAGGAGGTGGGAAAGGAGGAGCCAGTAGAGAAAATGTGCTGATAATCAAAGTCTATGGAACCCTTCTATTATTTGAGTAATTATATTGCTGCCTGGAGTTCCTCCCACTGTGCTCCATTATTCAAAAATGGACTAGCAACAATCAATAACTAATTTCTTCAGGAAAACAAGAGCCTCTCTACCATATACCTTGTCTGAAGTCACTGGAACCTCCTGCTAAATTCCTGGTTTGAATTTGCCACAAAAACATATTTTTAATTCTCAAGTTGAATATGATCACAATTGCCACTGCTCCTAAATTCAATGTACTTGACTATTACTTGCAACTAACTCACCTTTAATCCTGACATATGCCTGAATGACATATACCTACACACTCCTATATAAATCAAGAAGGACGTTGAAAAATTGGAAGGGATTCAGATTCAGAGCTGGTCTGGAAAACATGCCTTATAGACTTATGAAACTAAGTCTATTTAGTTTATCCAAGGGAAAGTTAAAAGGTGACTTACTCAGTCGATACTTAGCTACATTGGGAAGAGATTTCTAGTAATAGACTGCTCTTTAATCCAGAAGAAACAAGCATAGCAAGATCCAGTGGCTGGAAGCTGAAGTTACACAAATTCAGACTAGAAATAAGGCATAAATTACAGGAGGGTAACCATCTACTGGAACAACTCACCTACACGTGGTGGATTCTCCATCTCTTGTCCTCAAAGTCAAGACCGGATTTACTTCTAAAAGATATGGTTAAGCTAAACTATGAATTATAGGATGGATGCAGGAATTATTCAGTGAGGTTTCATAGCCTGTATCATGCAGCAGATCAGTCCAGATAACCATAACGTCCTTTGGCCTTAAATTATCTTACTGTATCTCAAAGCAGAGTCCTATTTTGAAGAAGTCTGTAAAAATGGCATTGTGGGGTCCCATGTTAATTTTCCTCTCACTAATTTTCCATATTAAGTTTACTTCGTTTGTAAGTAAAAATGTGTCTGTTGAAAGTACCAGTGCTGCAAACATGACCAGATTGTACCACACATCATCCATGACCATAAGATTCTACAGTTGGAATTTAATTAGCACTTTTTTTGTTAATGTACACTCCCAAAAATGATCCAGCTCACTCTCCCACTACAGGGCTAACGTACAGTAAAAAGTTATTTTGGTTAGTAAAGTAACCACAGATGACTCAATATATACAAATGAACAGTTGAGTAAGACACTATTTTACACAGTCACTTTTCTGAATATAACAACATTTTAGGTAACAAACTGATTTAACTACCCACTTGGCTTGCATAATTACTCATGACCACACACTGCAACATATGGGTACAGACCAGAAACAGTGGCTCACAGAGCTCTACTCCCATTACATTAATAGAGGGTATGTGGAAAGTATGCTTCAGGAATTCTACTGTAGTCTGATATTAATAACATCATCATACATAATCTCTTTGGAAATAATAGATCTGATAAGGGATCAGAAAAATTTAACTAAGAAGATTAAATAGGAAATAGATGGGATGAGTAGAAGAGGGAAGGGGGAAAATATCTTCCTAGATAGACTAGAGAATGGTCATTTTCTCTTTTTAAAAGAAGATTATAATGATTGTAACTCCTTCAGTATTATCATAACAGGACTGGCTAAAGTCTTTCAAAGTACTAGGCAGAATTCATTACGCCACTGGTAATGCACAAATCTTTGTAAAATACAAGAATCACCCAGACACTGTCTGAAAATGAAGAACTCAGGAGAGTACATATAAACTGATAAACAAACTATGAATCCTATTAAGTATCATCATGGGAAACTTTAATGATAAAGTGGATAGAAACAAATTTAATAAAAAAGGCTAGAATCAGAGTTTAAAAAAAGAGTGGCTGGTAGAATTTGACCATAAATCAGAACAAGGTGTAGTTTAGTGCCTAATCCCCACTCAGCAACCTCCCCATCATCCCTTTAAATTGTACAATAAAGTAAATAAAACATGAAGTGGAACTATAAGATGTGTGCCATGCTCCCCTGCCCTTCCCACCACATCCAAAACACCAAGCAATAAGCTGTGTACTTGAGTTTTAACTCAAGTTCTGATACCCACTCTTCTACGGTCTTGGGCAAGTGTCTACATCTCTCTGTTTGCTACCCCTCCTATAGAGTGGGGAGAATAACATTTCCTACTTACCGCACTAGGGTCTTGTAAAGATTAAAGGTAAGATTTTCAGAAACGGGTGCCTAACGCTATCATCCTGAATCCATGTTCAGGCATGTAAATTAGCGGTTTGATTGACAAGAGTACTGGCCACCCAGCAGTTCACACTGAGGTCAGTGTCCGCAGTACTTCTGGGGCACTCACTATACTGCTCCTGATTACCTATGAAATGAACATGCTGAGTAAAAAACTTGTAAAACCAGAAAGCCTGCATAGTGAGTTGGCCCTTCAAAGATCTAAGAGTAGAACCTACTTAAATTTAAATGCAATTACATGTTTTACTGATTAAATACCAACTTTAGGGGCTCGGTTTGAACTTTGCTGAGCTCTGTCCAGGAAAGATATGTGTGGCATAGGAAAGGTTTACTTGTAATTTTCAGAGGGTCTTTCAGAGGTCTTTTCTTGATCCTCTCACACCAAGTTTACTTCTGTGTATCACCAATTAAACAAATGGAAATACTCTGAATTTATAACCACGTTAGTCAGGGGGAAATCAAGTTCAGAATCTCATAAAGAAATAGATAAGATCATTTGAGTGGGTGGGTGTAGATCAGCTCTTAAAGACAAGTAGTAGTAGTCCTGGTGTACATCCTTTAAATATATTTAGGCAACAGTCTCATGATACTCAGATACCATGGTAATGTATGCCCACGTAAGAACCTGGAAAGATAAACAGAACTTCTTGACATCACACCACCATGTGACAACAAAAGCTTGGGATATTCCAAAGCCTAATGTAAATTAAAGCATGTATGAATGGTAAGAGGAGGACTGCACTCAGCTCTCAACCATACGTATGAGTGATACGGCATCTATGAATGACCCAGAGAAAATAACAGATTACTATTGCTAATGGCAGAAGTGGTAGAAGCCTGTGATATTTCAAGATAAAGGAACAGGGTTCTGGAACCAATTGTATGAGTGTGTGAGATTTCTCTTATAATAGTGACTACAGCAGATAGATACATTATAAGTGGCTGACAGATGCCAGTTCTTTGTCTGACACTGGGGATCAATAATTTTAGATTTTAATGGATTAGGAGAGATGATGTCAATGTAACATATTTTGTTGAGGAAGCAAAACTACAGTAAGACCTCACAGTTACAAACACCTCGGGAATGGAGATTTCTTTTAACTCTGAAATTTTCATAATTCTGAACAAAACATTATGGTGGTTCTCTCAAAAGTTTACAACTGAACACTTACTTAATACAGCTTTGAAACTTCATTACGCAGAAGAAACATGCAACTTTTAACCATCTTAATTTAAATGAAGCAAGCACTCAAACAGTTTCCTAACCAAATTTTTTACATTTTTAGTAGTTTGTGTTTAACACAGTATTGTACTGTATTTGCGCTGTTTTTTTTTTCTTTTTGTCTCTGCTGCTGCCCGATTGCGTCAGATTCCAAATGAGGCATGTGGTTGACCGATCAGTTCGTAACTCTGATATTTGTAACTCTGAGATTCTACTGTATCTGACTGGGGGAACAGCCTTACAGAAGATATCATAAATGACACAAACGTGACTGAAGGTACTCTCGAGGGATAAGCAGACAAGGAAAACTAGAAAGAGCTGTGGGTAACAACAGATGTTCTCTGTCAAGAATTTACACCAAGAGACTGAGAAAGCAACATGTAAGTGCAAGAATAAACAGCCTGCTCAACAAGTATATATGTATACACACAAAAACACATTTTCTATCAAAAAGACAACTGGAAGAGTTCTTTTATTTCCCACTCATTGTCTTCTTGTTGTTGCTTTGCTTTCTTTTTTTTAAACCACAAACATGCCCTCCTTTCTTAAGGTCCTTTAACATTGACATCTAAAGGCCTGAATTTAACCTCCTTTTAAAAATAACCTATTTGTTTGAATCCAGACAATTATGTTTTTACTTTAATTCATAAAAATTAAGAACAATTTAACTCAGCCCAGCACCTATATCTGTGAGCAATCTTGCAGTTACAAGGCATTGTATACATGCAACAAATTAAAAACCCCTCATAACGAGGACACAAAATGTCAAGTATCAGGGCTCCAAGAGGTTTACTTATTTTTAATCTTAAAAAGGGAGGGAGGAAGTATGTAGTCCTGATGCATGCTGACAGTCTAACAAATATCCAAAGTAAACAAAGATCAAGATTGTGCTGGGTGTAGAAGTGCACATAGCATAGCCAGTAAATACTTCTGCTTTCAGACACATATGTTAAAGTGAATTTTATGACACAAAGCAATGCATGCTTTTATTCCAAGCACTTAAATTTTCCACAGCTGGTTAAATCAGGATGACAATTAGGAAGAAACAAGTTCTCACTTTCTTTAAAACTCTTCTTCCATTTTTTCCACTCTTTTTCCCATTTGGTTTCTTCTCTTGCTTCCTTTGCCCTTTAAATTGTGTTCTCTTCCCTCTGTTCTTGGTTTCTTTTAATGTTTGCTTTCTCTTATGTTTATTATGCCATTCTCCATAATGATTAGTCTTTCTCTAGTGCTTTTATTTCCCACTCTCTCCTTTTCTTGTTGCTTTGATTTCCATTTTTACATTCCCTTCCTTATCTATTTTTCTTCATCTTTGTCTCCTTGCTTATTCTCATTTTCTTGCCAGTTCTAAAGCTCTTCATCAGATTCCAGCAGACAAAAAAGTTTCAGCACAGTGAAAATGGATCGCAAGTGACAAAATTATTTGAATCCTCTGCTGCTTTGAGAATGGAGCTTGTCATTTCAAAGGTAATGCTCCAATTGGTTTCTTAGTCATCCCTCAGGTATTTGATAGGAATGTTATGTTGCTAGGGCAACCCTCTAACTGTCCGAGGATGCTGGGCAAACAAGATATTATCCTGGTCTGTGTGAAGGTCACACTAACACTGTGACAATTAAGTACGGGTTAAAGCAGCAAGCAAGGTGATCAAAAAAGCATCAGGCAGGCCAGAGCTCAATAACATTTTCATCACCATTAAGAAGCCATCTACACTACAAAAACAACAAAGACAAGGGATAGGGTTAGACCACTGTGAGCCGATAACTCTGAGCAGGGAACCATAATATTGCTGCCAAAACCTGCTGAATCCACTCCCAAAGCTTTAGAATGCTTTGGGAACTCGGTTAACATCCTGATTACATTGCTGTGAACCAGGGAAACAGCCCACAAGGAGTGCAGGGAAGCATCCGAAAAGAAAGGTGTGACAGAGGCCACTCGCCCTTCTCCCCAGCCCCAGGAGGACTAACGCCACAATCAGACAATTTTCTGGCCTTTTCTTACATTCTTTAAATGTAAAACTTAGGCAAAATATCAGATGAAAGCAGCTCCTCCATCCACCATGGGCTACAGCTCCCAAAGGCTTTTCCTCTTGTCTTTCTCAGTGCTTAAAGGAAGACGCATCCTTCCCTTCAATATCCCTCTTAAAGAGCCTAATGCATGAGCCCCATCTTCCTCCTGCAGCTCCCGCAGACCTTTATAGAGATCACCTGACCCCCTCCCAGGTGGATCAGATAAGCAAACAGGGCTCGCTTGCATCAACCAGACAAACCTCTCTTAGATTTCAGAACTGGATAGAATCTTTAAATCAAGTATGGAAAGTCTTTTAAACTTACTAGGTTGCTCCCACCCATTTTATCATTTTCACTTAAAAAAACAACTTCTTGTCTGTGCACTGCATGTCCCCTTCCAGGCCTGATCCACAGAAGATGTGGATGTGCCACAGCTCTCACTTCAAGAGTCTGGCTCGTTAGCTCAAGTTATACAGCCTCATGAGTTTAGGTCTGGAGTTCCCCAATTCAGACCCAAGATGTCACACAGACATAAAACTTAGAGGTTCAACACATTGACTATAGTTCTATTTTTACTCTGAAAGACAAGTAATGAGCACGTGTACATCTATGCAAAAACTGGGTGTACATTCATGAGCATGTATTTTCTGTTCATTGACCAGGACACTGTACGCAGAGTTCCCTAATCATGAATGGCCACCAGATCCATGTATCCACAGATCCAACAGCCCTACCAAAAAAACCCAAAATGCTCAAAAGCACACCGTCATATTACAGTTTCATTATTCTCATTTCAAAGCATTTAAAGACATTGGGTCAGTGAGTTCTTCTAGAGAATTAGTAAACATGTAGATCTAACTGTGATCTGTGGTTTCGATACTTTGAGGAGATTAAACATCCCATCATACTGACATGTGGCAACTACTAGAAAAGGCGGAAAGGTCTTTTCCTCACGTGCTTCAGTTCTGAAGAGTGTAGACTCTTCCTTTTATTTTTCCTTTATGAATGTTAACATGTAAGGACAGAAAGGAAAATGTCATATTATCTGTGCACTCTATTACAAATCTTGTAAGCAATTTTTCCCTTAAAATTAATAAATGTGTGGGCACGAGTGTCAATTTACACATTTTAAGTCGTAAGAAAACCATCAACCTGATAAATAAAGCAACACTCATCCACATAAAAAAGCCCACAATGTTGTATATTACTTTGTTTTATCTTAGCTTCTCCCAAAACTTACACATGCCATAGCAGCCTTCTGTACAGCACTCTCTATTTGCTATTATTATTATACTGGGAGAGGGAGTTATGTTACCTCTCTAGAATGACCAAAATACTCTTTCAAAGCCATCAAACCTGTCCCAATAGGACTCTTTCATATGATGTCTTCTTTACTAGGTCTTAAATTACTTCACAGAGGGATTGTTCTTGTTTTACCAAAATCTGAGAACAATTCTTACAAACAGTGATTTTAAAGAGATCTAGGACAGTGGTTCCCTGGGGATTCAGTTTAATTTAGACACGTCGTGCAGTTTAAGTTTTTGTTTCAGTAGATTTTCAAGCAGACCAAAATAACCTCTAGTACTTCCAGAACAAGTGATTCTTTCCTAGTTTTGTGTTTTGGATTTGCAACCAGTTCTAGCTCTCCTAAAATTTCCAGCATCACTTTTAAGTTGTAGTCTCCTCTGCTCTGCCTCCAATCTTCAGGAAATGGTCCTAGAAAAGCACCTCCGCATATCTTCCCACCAAATTTTACCAGCAAAGTTTAGCAAATTTTACCAGCAACAAAATGGGAGGCTGGATCCTCAGTGCTGGATCCTTCTCAATGCCACCCTGGAAGCTTTACACATTTACCTGCCTCTAAAGCACTTTCAAGTCTTGGCCTTCCTTCCCAATTGTACCGGGGGGGAGGGAGCAACCGTCTATCTTGCCCTCCTTGCGCAGGCGTTGACCCCCTGAAAAAAGCAGACCTTGGGAAGCTCTTTGTGGGACGGAGCTAATTTGGCAACTAGCATTTGGAATATTCAGCAAGGGGCCATGAAAAACAAGTAGTTGGGACAACTGAAAAAAGACCATGGGGCTGGTCACAAGCGCAGGGGCTCTCACCTACCTTACAGTGGCCACCTCCACCCTCAAACATACTGCCCAATTGGCCCTCTACACGCAGGATACCTTACAGGAGCTAATTAAGGCCATAATTAAGGACCAACTGGCTTGAGATTCAGTGTGCTCCAGGCTCTAACAATATTTAGCCCAGCAAGTCCACTGCATCCAGGAGGATGTGCTCCATGGAGCCTGGCCCAGGGAAATCCACTTCCACTCAAAGCTCTGGCCTTTCCGTTATTCCTGGAAGCTCACTAACTGGAAGTGCACAGGCATAGCCTGCTTCTTCACGGCCCATGAGGGGAGTGTGGGCCCCTGCTATAAAGATCCAACCAGGTTTTTGGGAAGGCTGCCTCTGGGACTGGGTGGTCCATCACGGTGTGTGAGAGGTGCCTCCCACCCCCATGACATGGCTAAGCAGTATCTGCTGACTGCATCTTCTGACTATCAGCACATGGACTGTAGAGGGCAACCCCTGGCAGCTGTGGCCTCTGGAGCCCCCTAAATAATATGTAAGAAAAGGGCAGTGCCAGGCTGCTTTTATAAGGTGGGTCAACACATCTGCTGGGAAGGGGCGGGGGGGCATCAAGATACACTCCCACTAAGGCATGTCTGTTTACTAATACCTCTGTGTGTGTTTGGAGAATCACCTACCCCGGGTACCCCTACCCTCACTCACTTTCACTGGGCAGGGGGTAGAGTGCAGGGGTGGGGGGTAGGGGTGCTAACTGGGGGGCGTGGACTCCGAGGTGGGGCCTGAAATGACGGATTCAGAGTGTGGGAGGGAGCTGCAGACTCAGGCAGAAGGTCTCGGCTAGGGCCAGGAATGAATGGTTTGGGATGTAGGAGGGGGCTCCAGGCTGGGGGGGTGGGTCTAAGGGATTCAGAGTTTGGAAGGGGGCTGTGGTTTGAGGCAGTGGGTTGGGGTGCAGGGGGGGATGAGGGCTCTGGGGTGGGGCACTGGGTTGGAGTGCAGGGGGGTGCTGGCTCTGGGCTGGGGGCGCTTGCTCTCAGGTGGGGCCGGGGATGAGGGGTTTGGGGTGCAGGAGGGGCTCCAGGCTCAACAGTGGGGCTAAGAGATTCAGAGTGTGGGAGGGGGCTGCAGGTTGAGGCAGTGGGTTGGTGCACAGGAGGGTGTGAGGGCTTTGGGGTGGGGCTAAAGCTTAGGGGTTCAGGGTGTGGGAGTGGGCTCTGGGCTGGGGCAGGGGGGTGAGCGCTCTGGGCTGGAGGTGAGGGCTCTGGGGTGGGGCCAGGGATGAAGGGTTTGGGGTGAAGGAGGATTTTCCAGATTTGGGGGACTCAGGGCTGGGACAGGGGGCTGGGGCTCAGGGTGGAGGCATGGGCTTACCTCAGGCAGCTCCTGGTCAGTGGCACAAAGGGGGGCCAAGGCAGACTGCCTGCCTGTCCAAGCACCACGCTGTGCACACCCCAAAAACAGCCAGCAAGTCCGGGTCCTAAACAGGGGAGGTGGGCCAGGAGGCCCCACATGCCGCTCTCACCCACAGGACCTGCCCCCCCTCCAGCTCTCATTAGCCAGTTTCCAGCCAGTGGGAGTGTGGAGCTGGAGCTCAGGGTGGAAGCAGTGTGCGGAGTTCCATGGCCCTCCCGCCTAGGAGCCAGACCTGCTGGGCACTTCCCCAGTGCCATGCAGTGCCAGCCAGGACAAGCAGCGACTAGCCTGTCTTAGCTCTGCAGCATCACCAACTGTCCTTTTAACAGCCCATGACCGGAACCAGCAGGGTCCCTTTTCGACCGGGCGGTCTGGTGAGAAACTGGACACCTGGTCATCCTATCATCAGATGAGGTTAATCTCAGATGCCTCAAAGAAAGGAAGAAAAAAAATAAAAATTATTTTGAACTACAATAAAAATATACCTCTAGTCAATAAATTGTGCATCAGAGGAGAAAATCCCTTCCTGACCCCTGAAGGTGACCAGCTGAAGCTCCAAAGCATGAGATTTTATAACAGTCATTATCTTAATGCAGAGCTGCAAGTCGCAGAAGTGTGATACAGCCACATACCATAGTCCCTTTTCCCTCCAGCGTTTAGGCTCTCCAGGTACTTTTTGTAATAATGGGCACATATGAACATCCTGTGCTGTCTGCTAAAGCTTATCCCAATTCAAACACAACTGCTAGATTTACCTCTTCATAGGATAGAATACCTCCACCCTAAAATGCTTTACCTCTTTAATTTTAATCTGGTGCAGCAAATGCTATTGCCTTCTGCATCCTGCTCAGATATCTGCAATCCGCCTGCTAGTGCAAACAAAATTAATGAGAGAGAAAAGCCACTTGACTTTTGCTGTATGTCTGACATTTGAGTCTGCATTTTACCAACTGATTATTTGGTCCTCTGTCACTCTTGTTAAGTATGTGAAATTGGAATCTAACGCATACAATGCTTAAAAAACTACAGAAAAATTAAGCACCACTCCTAATTTAAAACTAACTCAGAGGCTATTTCAGAAGGAAGGGTGTGGGAAATTCAGAAAATTATTTAAATAGCACTGAACAAAAAATGAAAATGCATTTGGTTTGCTGTTAACGTATTAAGAAGAGAAACTCCTTGTTGGTGACAAATAAATAGTAATATTTTAATCCGGAAAAAATAAATTGAAGAACTATGCCACGGTAGAACTAGTATTTATTGAGATCATACACAGACTATACTACTGAGACTATAAACATAGCACCAAACACTGCATTAGAAAAACTAGCACATGATAAGACAATCATTTTCAGGTGTCATATTTTCCTCAAATAAAATACTTTCCCCTCTCCAAACATAACATGTAAGAAAAGGTTTGCAAGATCCATCTCAATTCTATCATCCTTTTAAAATTCAATTTTTAAATCCAAAAAAAGATTTGCAAACAGAACAAGTTGATAAATATCGAAGTATGGAGTCTGCAAAATACGAAGACAAAATGCAGACTGGCTGCACTGAGAATGGCTATTTCTAGCTGGTAAATATAGGGATCACTCACACTTCCATGTTCTTTTTTTGTAATGAAAATACAACAGTGGCATCAGCTGAACAAGAACTGATTTTCTACTTTGCAATTTGTGGGAACCTGATACGACGCATGTATTTTTTTAAAATAGAAATACATCATAGCTGCTAGCCTGAACACTTTTCAGAACTCACAATATGATCACATTTTTAGGTAATAGTGAAATGTGCTTAAAATTTCAAATACCTCTACTAGGGTGTACTGGCTCTTTAAAACTAGCACAGAAAGCCACAGGGGCCAGCATTACCCTGTTCAAGGATTTACTGTAAGGAACATACCTGTGGGACAGTGAATACGGCTCAGTGGGAGAAAGTGGCCTCAGAAAGGCGGCTGCAAGTTGAGGAAGAAACCCTGTCGCTATTCTGGGCTCAAGGACACAATCCCAAAGTGCAGGGAGGGCTGGAACACTTCTCAGCCTGAGCAAACATCTGGGAACTGTTGCTCAGCACCTGATAAGGCATCCCAAAAGGGGGAGGAGTGTTTAAGGATTTTCCATTACTCAGAATGATGTGAATAAGTGAGAATCTCAGCTTTCATTTTTTAAAAAAGTTCTATCCCTCATGGGTTGCAGAGAAAGGCCTGAAAATATGGCCCAAGTACATTTCAAAGGTTTAAAATCAAGAAGGCAAATAAAAAGAACCCCAATTTTATTGTTTTCATAAAATTCCATTATTTTTAGGCCAATCTCATAATTTATTGAGGACTGAGTCATGGGTTTTAAACACTTGGAATTGGCAATAATGAGCAGGCCCATCTGGGCTTTCAGCTGAAGAACTTGGGCAGAGAAGAGTCCAGAGAAGGGTTTTGTTTTCTTGTTTTGTTGGCCTGCCAACCTGACCACAACAAGAAAAACTATCTGTTGGTTTTGAACAGACTCCTAAGTCATGGCTATTTTTATTCTTTTGCCTGTTACATCATCCATCTCAGATTTTATACTGTGCCCAATTTGTATCTGAGGCCCAGATCCACAAAAATACTTAGGTGCCTAAATCCCAGTTGTAGGTTCCACTGTGACCCACAAAACTTCCGCATGGCTTCTGCCTAACCCTGTAGTCACCTAATCTCACTTATTCTAGCTGCCTGTGTTTCTACCTTCAAGCATATGCCCATGTTATTCTAGCTGCCTGTGTTTCTACCTCCAACCATATGCACTGCTGCCTCAATCCAGATACTCAGGTACCAAGTCCCAGAGCAACCCCGGAAGTGCGGGATGAAGCGTGTTTGTCTGCCTGTCTTGCATAGTAGGCCTGATTCCATAGGTGTGCTCAAGAGGCCACCTACCGGATTGGGTCGCATTCAAAATCTAGCCAGAGGAGGAGGAGGTGTTGGTGCCCACCTTCTAACTTTTGTTCCAGTAGAGCACTCATCTGGTGATGTGGAAAACCCATGTTCAATTTCTACCTCCATCTGAGGAGAAAAAAATTATCCGAACAGGGCTCGCGCACCTCTCAAGAAAGTGCACTAACCACTGAGCTATAGATACTCTGATGGGGGGCTCATTCGGTCTCTCCTGTTGAAGCCATTCCACTGTGTATAACTACTGAAAGAGTCATTGGGTCAGAGGGAGAATGAGAGTGACAGTGACTCTGTAGTCTGGTGGGTAGGGCACTCACCTGGAAGGTAGAAGACCTGGGCTCCATTCCACTCGTTCTAATGACTATTTCATTACTCAGCCAAAGTGGAACAGCTTCAACAGGAGAGATTGAAGGAGACACACACCAGAATATCCCGTAACTCAGTACTTAGTGCACTCTCAAATCCTTTCAAATCCTTTGTCCCCACCGGGCAGTAGGGGGAATTTAACCTGGGTCTCCCACATCCCAGGTGAATGCTCTAACCACTGAGCTAAACCTTATGAAGTGGGCACCACCTCATCCTTCAGCCATTGTGTGTGGATTGAAGCAGATTCCTAACAAGACACTTTTCAGACACCTAAACCACCTGACTCCAGAAGAGAGGTTCCCAGTTGTGGATCACTAACAGAGATAGATGCCTTTCTGCAGCCCAGTCATGCCTAACTCCATAAGTGGAGTTAGCACTCCCGCTCTTTTTGGCGTCTATATGGGCAGGCTTAGGCACCTCACCGCCAAGGTGCCAGCTTTGTGGATCACAGTCTAAGACATCTATCTCAGGCTTTGTGAATCACAGTGTTGTTCCTGTGATTTACTAAACATTTAGATGTTAGGCATCGAAACACTCAGGATTGCAACATCTAAGTCTCTTTGTGGATAGGGGCCTGAGTGCCAAAATATTAAGACATCACCATAACTTACAAGCAAGGTATTTTGAAGATCAAATGAGAAGAGTGGTAATAATGAACTTCAATATGCCTAACGTGAAGGTATAAACAACACAAAGAGAAAAGGTTATAACAACTAATCTTACAGTTAGGACGCAGAATGGCTGAATAATTTGTAACAAATAATTTAGTCACTGAGTTCTCCACAAAGACCAGATTTTTCTTGAATTTGTTATTCAAATCCTTTCTGAGGACTCACTGTTTCCCAGGTGGCCTATAAATGCTCACCCAAGGTAGTAAAACTGAGAACACTCCACTTCATTTTTTCTTAAATTCTAAGCTTTCAACATCTTCTCCATCTCCTACTGCATTTTTGTGGTGCTTGTCTAATTAGGCCCTGATCCAGGTAAATGACTATGCACAGCCACATTCCTACGCAGAGCCCCATAAAAGTAAATGGTTCCTTGCTGAGGGGTGCACGTGTTTTCCCATATAAAACGAATTGCAAGAGCAGGGCCTTAAACTGTAAATGCTTCAGGCAACTGCCACCTTGTTCAGACCCCCTATGCTTGAGTACAGGATCAGGGCCTAAGTCAAGTGCACCTAGCATAACATAGCACTCTGAGTGGAGGGAAGTTACTACTTTTGAAAATCCCATCCTAAGTTACTTAAGTCATTCAGAAGCACAGGTCCCATTTATCGTCAATAGGAATTGTGCTTCTAAGAGATCAGCATTTCTGAAAGTCCAGTCCATAAATAACAGAAACACTGGTCATGATAATAAGTACAATTTGTAAGTTCAAATTTTGATGCAACTAACGGAACTTTAAACTGTATAACCCATCTTAAAAGAACTCCATCAATCAAAAAAAAATAATGGGAAATTTTTTCCATCTATTGTCATTATAAACAGCATGTAACATTATTGTTAGGTGCAATGAGAATTAGCAAATAAATTATTTTTCCCATGTGTTTACTTTGTGAATTTCACAGCACTTTGACAGATGCACTGTTTTCCCTATATAGTCAATCAGCTTCCCCAGTTGTCTGTCAATGGAAGAAAGAAAATTATTAAGTGGACAATATGATGGTAAAGTCCCCAAAACATTTTATCTCCATTTTAAAATTGAGGATTTCAGGTTGACAGTGTCCCTTTAAACAATTTTGCATCTCTCTCTTTTCTGCAGTTCTCAAGACAATGTTCTGTATCACTAGTGCAAACAGCAGCAATTTCTTATGTTGCAGCTATCTGACATTACTGTGACAGGTTGGACACCCCTTCTGGGATGCCACCTGATGGACTGGGATTTCGAGGAGCCTCTCCTGTTCCACCAGCCTGGGTTCCCTCTCCCTGTTTTGCTGAATTAGGCTCTTCAGCCTCTCACAGCACAGACACACACCTGCAGCCAAAGACTGAAGTCAACTCTGTAAGAAAGGACACCCCCAGCATTCATGTACACACCCCTTTTGGGAGATAAACTCAAAATAATATTGTCTTGCACTGTATAAAAAAAAATACACACAGGACAAGCTCATAAAAATCCACCCTCTTCCTCAATGTGAAGAGAAATGTGCACGACTTCTTCCCCCCATTCCTGTTAGAAATTACATAACCTGGGTGTAATAATAAACAAAATAAGTTTATTAATTACGAAAGCTAGATTTTAAGTAAAGGGATAGCACATGGAACAAAGCAGATTACCTTAGTAAATAAACAAAAGCAGCAAACTGAGCTTAACACACTAGATACGTAGGATACAAATGTGCAAATTCTCACCCTGAGTGATAAACAGGCTGGCAGATTCTTAAGGCACAAGTTGCCGTGGCTTTCCCAGGTTTTCTTACACAGGCTAAAAAAATCTATCTGAAACTATCACTTCTCACAGTTCAGTCTTTGTTCCTCAGGTGTTTTCAGGCGTGTTGTTGTGGGGAGAGTGAGATCACCTCATGTTGTCATTGTGCCTCTTTTATAACTTCCCCCCCACTTGCTGGAAACCTTTTTTGCTTTGACCTGGGTGAAACAGTTCCCACTGTGTGGAGCTCTCTCTGAGGGCTTTCTATTGCACACAGTTCCTGGGGTAATCCTTATGCTTTTGTGCATTTCTTCAATAAGCCACTAACCTTGTTTGTCCTCATCCAACGTAGCACATTTGAAATAGAGACACAAGAGGTCCCTAATCCCAGCTTCAGATACAAAAATGATACATGCATACAAATTCAATAAATTATAACTTTCCAATGATATCTTACAAAACCTATTTTGCGTAAAGTATCTGCTAGTTATACCATATTCATATCATAACCACATTTATATGAATAATATGGGGTGTAATGTCACACTTCTCCCCTGAGATTACTGCCAGATGATTGGTCACTGACCAATGCACAGGTGGTATACCTAAAATCCCTTTTTGGCTTTGGTTATACAACCTCCAAGTGTTACCAAACACTGTAGTGTCATCCACAAGGTGCTTTTGCAAAGTTCTGAGTTTCTGTTCCCAGGTTGCCTGAAAACATTTTGGTGTGTAGCATTGTGAAGATAATGCAGATATCAATATCTTTTAAAGTATAGGTGTCTTGCATTTAGCCAACAATGCCATGAGGCGGTGTGCCTCAGTTTCCCATTCCACATAGCAGTCCAGATTGGTTATGCTTTTTCTGTTGTGCTAAGCTCTAAGCCTCTTCACAGGTACTAGCTGAGAAGCAATATTCTTAAAAGACTTTCTTGTTACCTCTCTTAGTCTGTAGCAAAGATTTTTCCAAAAATTATGCATGTCACATATCTTTGAAGTATTTACCACCAATATAAAATTCTTTATCTTAACCCACAGAGAGTATATTAAGAGACATAAAATTATCAGCAAATTCATGACAGAGAAGCATTTCCAAGTATGATTACCATACCATGCTCTGTCTACAAAGATCAGTTTATTCAGCATTTATTGTATTTCTCATCCGCTCAGTAAAGGTTCTTAGTTTAGGTATGTCTTTGGGGTTTTGGCAAGGAAACCAAGGTGGATAAAAATCAATTATTTAAAAAAAAAGATTTTTTTTATTTAAATCGGATTTTTTGATCAAATACCTTTTGAGCAAAAAATGTATCTAAAGATAGTTTTAATTAAGATATAATATAGCTCAAAGGTATCTCATCATGGAATAGGGATTATAAATTCTAATTTTATAGTATAAGACAATATATTCATGTAATGTTTAAGACCCAATCTTATGGGGCTCCAGGGGCTTCTGTATAGATTATTTAGGTTAATCTTTCTGTCTACCCAATGGGACCCAGTGCTCAGTCTAGAAGATACCGTCAGAGATGCTTAGTTTTGCAGTTCTCAAATTGTGTCTCCAGAAATAACAGCTTGTTAACAGCAAAAATGTTTTTAAATAAATAAATAAATAAATAAATAAAATATAGAGGTGAAAAATAACAGCCCTCAACCCTATTGTCCCTCTGCAAATTTGGGTACACAGAGTCAATCCCTTACCTCTCTCTAAAAGTGCAAAGTTTCAAAAAATTCAGTGAATAGAAGATTGTTGGGTGCAGAACAGATCTGGACAAGGAAAAGGAGTGTGGAGATAAACCTGAGAAGGGAGGGACAGGCAGTAGAAACAAAAGTGAAACTGTCTGAGCGGAATATTCCAGAAGTCCTGAGGTCTTTCTGACTGTAGTCTTCATTGATTTAAAATCTATCATACCATTCTCTCACTAGACTGGAAAACCTATAATGGCAGCAGCCCATAAAAGAGACCCAGTTTGGGAATATTTTAATTACGTTTCCCTACCATGGTTAAGACAAGCATGCGTGCAAAATGCAAACAGTGCAACAAAGAAATGCAAGGCCTGGTTTCCCAAATGAAACAACACCATGAGAAGTGTTCCCTATCAGGAGGCAGCTGCATGATGAAAGGAACATGTGTGAACATACAGGATCTTCAGGTTGGTAAACTTTTTTATTTCATGCTTCTTTCTTAAGGACTGCCTGTCTTCCTTCTGGATTACTCTTGAATTCTCATGTTTGAGCAAAAAATATAGTTGTTACTCTATGGTACTATCATTTTAGATGCAGTTGTGATAAAAAAAAAAATAGCTGAAATAGGCAGATCTTCCTTTTACAATTTCACCTTTAAAGTAGTACTGAGTGTCAGTGAATGGAATGAGTAATACTAAATGAGCAGCATGGTAATAATAATTAAATAACTGCATTGACTTATTTTGTTTAGGAGAATCCATCTTTAAAATACAAGATTCTGAAGACTATCCACCTTCAAGATCACCATCATTTTCTATCGTTTCAGAGTTATCTGCCAATTATGTTTTAGTCACATCATGTATGTCACATAGTCACAGTATATCACCTGTAGCAAAAAGAAAAAATATCTGCATCATCCAGAAACAACCATAAATAAGTTTGTGATAAGAACCAGCAGATTACAAAAAGAGGCAACAAACTCTTCTTTCCATATGTTTGAGAAATTCCACACTTCATTAACATGGTTCAGTCAGTAAGACTAGGATACAGTCCACCCAACAGAGCAGATGTTGCAGGCAAATTACTGAATCAAGGGTATGAAAGAGAAATTGAGCAGTGTGCAAAAGGTCTAGAGGGTGAAATAGTTAACCAGAGTCTTGACGGGTGGAGCAATGTCCACAATGATCCTATTGTATGTGCTTGTGTGACAAGAGAAGAAGGGAATGTCTTCCTTAGGGCTGGTCTTCACTAGCACGGGGGATCGACTGTAGATACACAGCTATGTTAATATGTTTCAGCTATGTTAATAACGTAGCTGAAATCGGCATATCTACAGCCGACTTACCTGCCGTCCTCACGGCGGCGGCGGTCGGCAGCGCGCTCCCCCGTTGACTCCAGCTTGCACCTTTTGGCGAGCTGGAGTTGCGAAGTCGACGGGGACGCTGCTGGCGATCGATTTATCGCGTCTTGACGAGACACGATAAATCGATCACCATAGGATCGATCTCTCCCGGCTCTAGTGAAGACAAGCCCTTAGAGAAACAATTGATACATCAGGAAATGCACACACAGCAGACTACTTAAAAGAAGTCGCAGTAAAAACTATAACAAACTGAAAAAAATTCAAATGTCTAGTATGCAGCTTGGTCACAGACAATGCTGCAAATGTAACGAAGATGAGAAGAAAGTATTTAGAAGAGAGTCCCAAGCTAATATATGGTTTCAGTACTCATTTGATGCACCTCCAAGCCAAACACTTCAATGTTCCAGAAACAAAGGCTAATATTGAAGTTGCAAAATGCTTCCGTAACAACCACTTTGCAGCAGCTGCGCTGAAAAAGGTGGAAGGAACCAAGTTAACTCTCCCACAAGACATGTGATGGAACTCAGTAGTGGACTGTTTTCAGCACTATATCAAGAACTGGGCTAATCTGATGGCAGCTTGTGAACCAAATAGTGAAAAAATAGATGGCACTGTCACAGCCAAAGTTCTCAACACTGAGTTTAAGAGAAATGTTGAACACATGCTGAGTGAGTATCCTGAAGTTTCTGTAGCCTTGAACAAAATCCAGGGAAACAGCTGTTTGATTGATGATGCTGTTAAAATTTGGAAGGAAATGAGTAAAATATTAAAAAGAGAAATATGCAATGACAGAGTTAAATTACAAGCAAAACGAATGGGACAAATCCTATCTCCAGCTCATTTTCTTGCAAAAATTCTGAATACTCGGTATCAGGGTCAAACCTTACTTGCTGAAGAAGAGGAGCTGGCTATGACATGGACATCCAGCAATCAACCCTCCATAATGCCAACTATAATAAACTTCAGAGCTAAGGTGAACCATTCAAGAAATACCTGTTTGCTGATGATGTTTTAAAGAAAGTGACACCAGTGAACTGGTGGAAGTCACTTAAGCACTGAGATTCAAAGACAGCTGAAGTGATAATCTCACTTTTAACACCAGTAGCTTCATCTGCCAGTGTAGAAAGAACAATTTCTTTCTTTGGACTAATTCATTCCAAACTGAGAAATCGTTTGGGACCTGAAAAAGCAGGTAAGCTTGTTTTTCTTTTCCAGATTATGGAAAAAATGGGAAAATGAAGATGACCGAGTTAGCTGCAAAAGCCAATATTTTAAGTTTCTAATGTTGACCTGGTGATACAGTCAATTTAATTTTGGGGGTGGGGGGCTTTTAAATATATTTCATTTAACTATTTTAGTTAAAAACAATTTAAACAAAAACTTGATTTTAAAAGAACTTGAATGTTTAAGTAAATTCAAAAAATCATATGCTTTTTATGTTAAAATATTATATGTTTTCTGTTGAAGAAAAAAATCCAGAATACATAATGTTGTTGTTTTAGTTAAATAAAACAATTAAAATGTCTGTTTGGTGATGTCCTCCTCCTAATACAGCAGGGCAAGAAAATCCTCCAAATATTAATGATTAACCTGTTAAATTGGAGACAGTTCACCTCTCAATGATGTCATAAATATCTGTGTCAATAACCAATCATTCGTTTTCTGATATAGCTGAGAAAACTAATCTGAAAAGTTTTCAAAAACAAACAATCACTTTCAAAGCGTATAGTGGGTATTTTCTAAAAATGAAAACTACATCTATCTCTGAGTTGTGAAGAATATGTATTAAGGTTATATCAGCCACAAAAATGCACTTTTATGTAGAAATCCATGATTAAATCAAGTCTTCCTGACTGCTGATTTAAATCGCTTTGATTTAAATCAAATCCACCCTGAAGTAGTGTGTATGGGGACCGTGTCTGTTAGCCCATCCCCTGTGGATTTGCATTTCCTCTCCAGGGTTAAGCCCGTTCGAAAAATCCACCCTCTACCCCCTGCCTTTAAAGGACAAGTCAGTTTTTTCAGGTACAAACATTTTGCAATAGTGGGACCTGGATTGGAGTGCCCTTGGTCACCCCTTCTCTTTTTCCCAGAGGTCAGGGCTGCTCTTCTCAGGGTGGACAGGTACACAGTTCTCTCTTAAAACCTGAGCCACAAGTGAGGCACCCAGGAGTGCAGATGCAGATCCAACATACTTCTCATAGGCAAACCCTTCCCTGTAATAAGTGGGGAGACATTCCTGTACTCCCCCACATTCCTTAACTTCTTTCTCTGAGCCCCCCTCTAAGACACACCTCTGTGTTCTCTAGAGCAGAATCTGTCCCCTGTTCAGCAGTGGGCTCAAAGCTAACAGCCGGAACAGACCCTTTACTGGCAAGCTTTGTACCCTCTTTGAATTGGGTTTGCCTCCAGTAACAGAGACCACTGAATCCTTACCACCACAGCAGTCCCCAGGATTCCACCCCCTTTCTCTGGGCTTTCTGCTATGACACATTTTCCTATGCATTATAAAGTGAGTTCTGTTACTTGCTTAACAGCCAGCAACCTGAACAGACTCCCTACTCTCAGCCAAAACACTCCCATCCCCTGAGGGGATAGCCACCTGACCAGAGCTGGTTTTGCCCAACCCCACCTTTGGTAGCAAATTGCTTTGCAGGGCTGTCATGTAGAGGAATTCAAGAGACACTCCCATTTTCTTAGCAGTTTCTGTAGCTTTGTTCCTTCCCACTGGAGCTTCAGCACAAGATTCCTCTTTGCTGCTGACAGACCCCTGGACAGCCCTAGCCACATTTTAAAAGTCATTCCCCAAAAGAATTAGTGTAGGATTCTGAGGGACTGCAGCAATGGTTAATTCAGCTCGCAAATCCCCAGTTTCCATGTTCAGTTTAACCAAAGGCACAAGGATTTTGTGACCTCCTACTAACAAAAGCTCTGCCATCTGTCCTGGCAGCATATCTTTCTCCTGAACCAGGTCTCTCCTGACCACAGAGATTTCTGCACCAGTATCTCTGAATGCAGGGAGTTCCTTGCCATTTATTCTGACAGCCTTCATGTGTTTACTGCCTAGCTGTGCAGTGGCAACATTTACACATCCTATGTGATAAGTGGCAACTGCCTGAGGTGCTTCTGTACTCTGGGTAGCAGCATTTCCATGAGATGCTTGCTGCCTGTTCCCACTCACCACAGGGCATTTATTCCTCAGGTGCTCAGTGGAATTATGATAGCACCTTCTTCTTCTTTAGAGGAGATTTGGGTTGAGGAATGAACTTGGGGAGGTGAGTGTCCAGCCTCCCAACCACCCTCCTTCATCCCAGCGGTAAAATGGGGACCTTACTTCCCACGAAACTTTAACCCCTCTGTCTGTGATTTATCCCTACTATGTGTTTGGGATTACTCAAATTTATCAGCATAAACTGCAAATTCATTGCCTGTTTCCCCACCTTTTTATCCCATAAACACTGCTTTACACCATCATTAGACATATTCAGGAACTGTTCCTGAGCAACCAAATCACACATTCCTTCAAAGCTTGTAATACCTTTTTCCCTCACCCACTGACCCAGTAGATCTTTCATTTGGTTCACATAAGCCACATTATTTAACCCAGACCCTCTCTTAAGGCTTCTAAATTTTACTCTAAAAGTGACAGGTATAATCTGAAACTGTTTCAAAACCAATTCCTTAAATTTACTATAACTAGAAGCATCACCCTTTGGCATCTTATTGAATATGTCCAAAGCTCTCCCAGTCAATTTTGCACCCAAAGTGGTCATCTTTTGATTGTCAGCAATTGCACAGAGCATGCAAAGCCTCTTAAAGGCAATGAAGTATTCAGCAATATTACCACATTTGCTATATTGTGGACACAACCGCTCCCACCCGTGGACTTTTATTTCTAAATTGTCAGGGAGTCTGTTTATAATTGCTGTGCCAAGTCTCCACAAGACAAGGGCCACATTATACTTTAACACCAACACTAGACCACAAGTTATGGCAAACATCCAATAGGACAATTCTTTGTTGCTGGATCTACCAGGAAGCTTGTAGTTGTTTAAAATTAGTTAACTATATATATTTTTTTAAAAAAGTATTTTCTAAGTGCATCTTCCGAACAATCTAACACATCTTATAGGAGTTCAGAAACAAGGGGCCTCGCTTCCTGGTTTGCCAATGGCTAGAAAAGCCACACCACAATACCCTTTTACCATTGGTCACCTCAAGAAGTAATGGTGAACAGGTTCAGAATACAGTGGCATCCAGTCTCTCCCAAATCAGGAGGGGATCAGTGTAACTCTGAGAATTAGGACTGAGATTAGATCGAGAAGACACTCCCCCCTCAAGACCATTAAAAATTATCCCTTTTACACAGCTTAGTTAAAGGTTAACTGTGCATTTCAGCACTGAATTTAGGCCAAATGTTTATACATGTACTTTTTTAAATACAGGAGGTACGTTTAACAGCTGAAAGATTACCCAAATGTACAGGATAACAAAAAAGGCAATTCTCTTTAAACAAAGATTGTCAGAGATAGAAGTTAAAAAATGTAAATGGTAGGAAATCAGAAATTAAAGGAATTGTATATGACAATGATAGAACCAAAGTAAAAAGGTAGGTGCTGATAAATTTAGAAGTATTTGTGAATACACACATACACATGTATACAGGTCATCTTTTTACAAATCAGTGAACTGCACCAGGAGATGTAGAAGAGCTGCCACAATTTTCTGTGAATATGTAACCAACATATTAGTTGCTTCTGCTCTAGGGCTATATGAATTGTTTCATAATTACATAATTGTTACATTATCCATGTATGTTATACACTGAACAGTCAGGGTCATGAACTGCACATTGCTCCAGGATGCCAATAAAACTTTTGCTGTATCACAAAGCTAAACAGATTTCAAGCTATACTTTCAAGAAATACATTCTTTAGTTCAAAAAATGAGGAATCCTTGTGGCACCTTAGAAACTAACAAATTTATTTGGACATAAGCTTTCGTGGGCTAAAACCCATTTCACCAAATGCATGGAGTGGAAAATAGGAGGAAGAGATATATATATAGATAGACAGATAGATATAGATATATATATAGATATAGATATACACACACACACAAAAAGAGAGAGAACATGAAAAGACGGGGGTTGCATTACCAACTCAAATGAGCCGTATCAATTAGTAGAAGGAGGAAAAATCACTTTACCACAATAAATCAGGATGGCCCATTTCAAACAGTTTACAAAAAGATTTTGGAAACATACAATGTAACCTTGTTTGATAATGAACTTTTGATATGCCAGGATGGAACTTTTGAATGTTTCAATGACCTGAGAAATTACCATATAGAGTTCCTAATTTATTCAATTAATTGATTCATTTATCAATCACCTCATAATCTATAAAACGTAAAGAAATTCTTTATACTATCTATACAATCTCACTCAGTGGGAAAGTGTGCACCAAAGTACCTCTGAAGTGGTAAGTATTATTACATAGCTTAGTTGGATCTAGTACTGAATTTGTGGTAGCTTCAGAAGGGTTGTTTTAATCATTCTCCCTTCAGTCAGTTTACAAAAACATAAGCAATATGTGACCAAGTCTTCAAAACTGCCATTAAAATCAAAGGATGTTTTGCTTAAGCAAGGACTACAGAATTGACCCATAATGGTTTATCCAGTTTGTGATTATTTTTGCACACAACACCTCAAAGCTTACTACCCAACAAGTAAAAGATCCTGACCTTATCCCAGTGACTTCATAAACTCAGGCCCCAGTCCTGTAAAAATGTACATATTTGCTTAACTTTACTCACATGAACAGTTCAACTGAAGCATCTGTGGGATCAGATCCTAAGGTCCTTCCTACCATGTATGTGATCCATCAGTGTACTGCAAGATCTGGGCCTAAATTTAAAGAAGACAGTAGGAATGAGCATAATAATAGAAGGGGGAAAGAGAACAAAGAAAATCATAACAGATAAACACACAGTTACTCCTATTGGGTACATGTACATCTCAGTGGTTTCCATTAAAGTCTTGTTTATAATGAATTTCTGTATAATGAATATCTTTCAGAGAATGCATATATTTCAAGCTGAATTTTATCAATTGTTTTGAATACTAGCCATTATTTCTTATCTAATGTATCAACAAGCGCAGATATTTGGAAATTTCTTATGCAAATGAGAATTAAGATTACCCAAATGACAAGTATAAACAGCTAAAAGATCTTTTTTGCAGATAGCAAGTAACCCCAATCCATAAACAGATTCATTTAAAGTTTTGTTTTTTAAATACCTCATCACACATTTTTAGTTTCTAATTAACCAATATCATTTTTAGAAGCACATAATAAGAGGTGCAAATTCAAGATACTTGCAGCATATATGGCAATTTGTTTTAGCCAACTTTTCAACATGGTAAAGCTGCCAGAAATGTTGGAATATAGGAAATGGAATAAAACTGTCATACCACCCACAAACATGTTATCACTTTCTAGCACAAAACACACATCTTTTTCAACTTATAAAATGTCCACAACTCAAATGAAATGAGAGGGGAACAAATAAAAGAAAGAAAACTGTACAGCAACCACTGAAAACATGTTCTGATGTCAAGAAACAGCACCTGTTTTATTGTGAGATACTATGCACTTTTACAATAGTGTTAAGAGTCTGAGTTACACTGAGTAACACTAAAAAATCCAAAGTTAAAATAGACACTCCAAAGCTGCTGTAAAAAGGCATAATTCTATTAGCCTTTCTGGAGTTACACACCAATTTAGGACAACTGAAGATCTGGCCTACCATCTTGAATTCACTATATATTACTCTTGAGGGCATTTTGTGTCAAAAAATAAAAATTCTGCATCAAAAATTTAAAAATCCTTCACACAATATTTTAAAAGGCTGCAAGTTTTATTTGTCAATAAATAAATGCAGAGGCTCCAGAATGGCAGTGTAGAGCAGAAGCCACTGGCTGCATGAAGGTGGGAGATCACCCTGCAGCCCCCATACCCCCCCAGACACAGAGTCAATGGTGAGGCTGCAACCAACCCTGACACATCACAAGGCCTGGGCCTGCTCCAGAAACACCCTGGGTGCAGGCAGCTCGGTGTGGGGATGGTCTAGGTATGGAGTGATCTGGATGCACAGGGACTCATTTGGGGAGAGGGGGATCCTGGTGAAGGAGCAATGAGACTCTGCTGGGGCTTCCAGTGAAAGTGGTTGGGGCTCAGCAGAGGGGTCTGAGTGCTGGGGGAGGGGGTTTGGTGGGATGGGAGTCTGGGTGCAGCTAGTTGGAGGTCAGTGGCATGGAGACCTGGATGTGGGGGACTCAGGCTGGAGCGGGGGGGCTTGTCAGGGTGGGGTTTTGAGTGCAGGGAGTTCAAAGGGGGGTGGTCTGGGTGCAGGGGTGGAAATCCAGGAGCAGGGAGTCTGGGTGCAGGGAGCTCCAGATGAGGGGTTGAGGTTCAATGGGGTGGGGTTTGGGTATGGAGGGCTAGGGGGTTGGGTATGGAGAGCTAGGGGGTTCTGAATGTACCGAGAAAGTGTTGGCAGGGGTGTCTGGGTAAGGGAGGTCTAGATGCATGGGGGTTGAGCGGATGGAGGAGCAGCTCCCAATACAGTGACCCCTCATCCCGCAGTTGATGAGTGATGGGGACAGGAAGCAGGGAAAGATGCTGAGCTTCCTGCAGCTGGAGGAGGTTTCTGGGGATGGGTCTGACACAGCCCCAGCCACTCCTTGCAGGGGAAGAGGAAATCCCATCCTCTCCTGCCTCCAGCCCAGCTGGGACTCTCAGCTAATCCTGGCTCAGGGTTGGAGGCACTGGCTGGGTATCGCCAGCCCAGCAGTGATTTACCTCTCAGTGGCTGCTTCGGGTACCTGAAACAATGTGCCTGTGCAGCCAGGGAGTGGTGAGTGACTGCTCCTGCAGTTTCCTTTTTCTTCCCTGTCAGAAAGTCATTCTTCTGCAGGGAAGCAAAGAAATCTGCGGGGGACATGAATTCTGTGCAAGCGCAGTGGTGTTAAATTCCACCAGGAGTAATATATTATAAAAGGCATATAAGTTAAGCAGTGTTTTTATTTTATTCTTCTGAGTTTGGGTACATTGTGACCTATATCAGATCCTTATTATTATTTGCAAACAGTTTTTATACCCTATTTCCTTATTTCTGACATGTAATTATGCACATAAGATGTGTGGTATCAGTAAGTATAGTAAACAAATAATGCTTATTAAACCAGGCCCTAATTGATTGCCAAAATATTTATTTTTGGTCGATACTGTTTATACAAAGACCGTTTTCTTATATTTAGTGCCTTAAAATGACTAAATCAGTTTTTAATTAGGTTTAATTCAGTGAAGTCAATGGCAAAGTTCCCATTCAGGTCAATGCTCCCAGGATTTCACCACTTATGTCCACAGTTCATCTTAGAATTAGTTTTTATAACCATGCTTATAAAAGGCTTAAAACATTGACCAATTCTTCATGCTATCACATGAATAATTTAGCTTGCATGTTCTCATTGGGAATTTTATTCACAAATAGAAAAAATAAATCCAACATTGAGAAGATAATGGACCATGTACTAAAAAGTAGCATGATTTATAGAGAATGGATCATGCTAGAATAGGGGTCTCTAAACTTTATGAGACAAGGGCCATATTAGATTTTTGAAGGGGCTGAAGCAACTGTGAAAAAATTCACTATATGCAAATCTATGCAAAATCCCCCCCTTTGCTCCTCCGGCCGCTGCTGTGCCCCCCCTTACTCCTCCAACCACTGCTGCAGAGGCACTCACCCATCCATACATGGGCCATCAGCAGCAGCTCACGTGAGGGGGCAGCGGCAGCTTCTCCACATGCCTACTCAGCTGGAGGGCTGGACAAATCAAAGCTGTGGGCCACATCCGGCCCCCGGGCCGTAGTTTGGAGACCCCTGGACAACTTGATTTCTTTTTTGACATAACTACACAATTAGAGCTACTCTTAATTCAAATCCCTCCTTTAAGGGTCTCTGTAAACTTGATTTTCCCACAAATTGACTCATTTCAATTATTTTAGTTTCTAATAAAGTACCTTAAACAGGATGTCATATTTTTAGTAATTTCTTATAAATGTTATTCAGGGTTTTTCTGCTCCCCTGTTGATATTTATAAGAGTCTTTTTAACAACTGAAAAAATGATTATACAGAGGAACAGTGAAACCAAATTATGAACAAAATGCTGCCAACTGTACAAAGTAAATAAACTAAAAAGAGTGGAAAAATATTATTTCCCCACTAACATTTTTTATAATCTTAAGTATTAGTTGTAAATGTAGTAGGTATAAAATAAATTATAATAATAATAGTGGATTATTAGAATGCAGTAGTTAATATATTTCAGTAAAGAATAGTATATCTCAGCAGTTTTCAAACTTTTGTACTGGTGGCCCCTTTCACTCAGCAAGCCTTTGAGTGTGACCCCCTCCTTACAACTTAAAAACACTTTTTTGTATTTAACACTATCATAAGTGCTGGAGGAGAAGCATGGTTTGGGGTGGACGCTGATAATTCATGACCCTCCCATGAAATAACCTCACAACCCCGTAAGGGGGCTAGTTTCAGAACCCCTGGTATATCTTATCAATTTTTTTTTAATTAATGCAAGCTGGAGGTAGTAGTAAGGAACATTGGCTGAAGGACAACATAGAGTAATGTAAAGTGGTAATATATCTAATTGGGGGGAGTACAGTAGAGATTGGTATTTGATCTTATTTAATATCTTTATTATGATGATCCGAAGGAAGGCGTTAACGACATAGTGATGAACTTCAGAGGATATTAAATTGAGAAGAGAGGCAAATCCCAAACCACACATCTCAAAGGAAGACAAAACAGTTTTAAATAAGAGGAAGAAATCTGGAAAACAATTATGTCAGAAGGGATGTGCAGTGACAGTAGACAGCAAGTTATGAGTGAATATACAATACGAGATAGCAGCTGTAAAGGCCAGGGCAATTTTGAACTGCATAATCATAGGTATTACACCACACAGCAGGAATATAAGAGTCCCTCTGTAAACTGAATTCATACGCTGAATAACACTCTGGAAGAATGCGAACATCAAGTAGGGAGAGTAATTATTTAGAATCATAAAGGAGCTTCCACTAGGAACAACAGGAGAAAATTAGAAAGGGTTGAATATCAGGAGGGTTCCATGCAATGAGCTCTCTTATAAGTTGTAGTAAAGCCTTAAGAGAAGCAGGAGGCGGCATTCATATTTGGGACTTTTAAAACTGGAGTGGACAAAAGAAGAAAAGGTACTGAAGGCTTTTGAAAAAGATTGAGCAATTAACAAAATCCCATCCACCACCTCCTTCACCTAAATGACATATATATTACTATTCCATGACTCTGACAAACTCAGGAAAATACTCCAAAATAAATAAAATCATGATGTGGAAGTTGTGAACTTGTAAGCCAAAGATTCTGCCTCCTCCTGCTGCAGATATACTATTAGTAATAGAAATAAACATTTAAAATTGGTAGTACACATTCTCTCTTTCCAAGGCTGGATAGACAACTGCCATTATGCATAGTCTGTCTCTTTTACATTCACTCCAGCAACTGACAAGAGTGACCAACCATTTTACAAATTTCAAAAGCAGTTTTTGAATCAGTGTAGGGAGAAAATAGGAGTCAGTTGGTAATAAGTAACCTTGTATAATAGCTGCAACTTAAAACTATTTCTATATCCCTAAACTCAATTATAATACGTATGTAGGTAGATTTATCAAAGTCTTGTGAATGTCTCAGGGTTAGTCAGTTTGACTGCTTCTAACCCTAATCTTCTGATTAGATTTCAGTCTATCCTAGTAGTCTTGAAGTTATATTTAATGAGAAAATGTAACAAGAGCAGTATTAATTAGAGGAATACAACAGAAGTCACTCAGTCTCTTTTTCTTTAGAAGAATCTTATATGCAACTGTTTGTGGTGGTCTCGAGTTTGGGCTTCACCCCCACAGTATGATGTGCAGTATAATATCTCCAAAAAGTCATGGTAAAAAATGATAAATTTTGCACTATGTATCACTTCTGCAAATAGCATGCTGTATATAGACAATGCGGTAACAGAGCAGTGATTTTACATGCAGACTACATCAGCAACAGTAGCAGAGACAGAGAGAAGCCTGTATGTCATTTGTGTCTGTACATACAGAGTAAGTGTTTGTGCGATTTGCATAGTCAGATAGATGCAGTGTAGAGCCTCAGACTGTTACAGAAATGCTACAATTTTCAATCAGAGAACAGTCTGGTTTTGACCATGTCCTTTGCACCAAAGAAAACTAAAAGAGGTTGACAGCTAATACCAAGCTATAATCAGCAGGAGTTATGTCTGAAAGAAGCAGAGGTCTCAGATGTACATGAATTTCGAAAGTTAGACTTCATTTAGCTGAAAGGAACAGAGAAATGAAAAGAAGTGAGATCTCAAGCTGGAACAACCACTACATTAAGCATACAGAATTTCTGAAAGTATGGAACGAATCTTCCAGCAGTGATGGTATTGTGAATCTGAATCATTATGTGATTTCACCTGTTTCTGTATTTCATATTGAGCCCTTATTTCTGTTTTCATTGACTATGATTTTGTAATTTCTTTTCAGATATTTGTAAAAAAAGCAAAAACAAGGACGTAGGCATCTTTTGAAAAAAAATGTTTATATAATAAAACAGATTAACAAACAAAAAACACAGACCCGATGTAAGCAAAACACAGTTACTCTCCTTAAGGAAAGATAAGTGATGTTGGTACATCACACTTTGACCCTAACTATTGGGTCCTCACCAGTGTCAGCTAGAGCTGTGTTCTCAATGGCAGTCAGATTCCAACTAACTGCTTTACATCTAAGCTCCCACCTTTTATCTTGTGCCTTTACACTACTGGTCCCCACCTTCTCTGGCAGCTGATGACACAGCTGCTATTGTATGGAGACCATTTTGGATCTGCAGGTTGTACCTTCTTTTATTTTATCTAGTACATTTTTGTTAATTTCTATACCCCCATCTCCATGGTTTTAGCTTCCTTGTTACCCAGTGCTGCTAGTCACCCTAACTGGCAGTAATCTGTTAGCTAGTACTCATGGGAAAGCAGCTTCCCCCTGCCATTTTGCTAGGGCTCCCCTTGTCAGAACTCAAAACTGGAGAAGCTTTTATTATGCACGTGAAAACTCAAAACCTCAGCACAGCCTGATTAGTGCCATTCTCCTGAGAAAGAAGAGCAAGCCATTCTCTATCTGAATCCTTTTCTCTCACACCTAAGGCAGTACTACATCCTCAAAGTAGCACCATTACCTTCATGTGAGATGAAATTCTACTCACTACAGTATTTTGGGGAAGAAGTAGGAGGGGAAGCAGAGACTGTGAATTGTTTGTGTGAATGAGATCATAGGGATTCATAAACTAACTATTCAGTAAGCCCTGAATAAGTCAGGGGAAAAAGTTCTCATGCACCTGTTACGTCTTCTTTTCCTCCTCACACTGCCCAAGCCCAACTCTGTAAGGCAAATTCATCAGACACCAACTACCAGAGGCTATGAGAGACGGAGTCCCAAAGCAGTGCCTAGGGACAACACTCTGGTAGGAATACCAATGCTCCCCAGCTGAGGATGACAAGAGGCTTGAGTGTCTCACCAGGGCAATATCTACCTCTGGTGATTACGTTATTCCTCAAGCTAACAGGGCCTGATTCAAGCCCCAGTAAAAATATTCTGTACAACATCTTTCAACTCTGGATAGAGATCTTGCTTAATTCACATTTGATCTTACTATAAGATAAAAGATATATTATTTCTTCAGGAAACAAAATTAATTTTGTGTTAAAAAAAATAGTAATTTCTTAAGATGCAAAATAAATCTAGGTTTAGAGAATTCAAAACAAGAGGCAAATAATTGAATTTGGTTTCTAAAACTTCAACTATTCTATTTGCTACATTGGGGCACATCTAAAAGGTTGTTATACAAATCTTCCTGATCTTTAATAAATATAAATGTAATTTCCTCACAGGACTTGAGCTTCACATTAAAGATAAGAGGTTAAATTTCTGGTGGTTTTTAAAGCTGAACCTTCCAATTCCCTCGCTGCTCCTGTTTTCTCTTTTAGTAGCAGTAAGGCTTTAAGCATTAGATATCAAGCAAGAAAGTTTTTACAAACTGAAAGAGGGGGGCCCTGAAAACTCACCATCTGGACAGCAACTTTGCTCAGGCTTTTCTCCAAACCCCCGTCCTTAACTGTATTTGACCTGTTACAGTCCTTTTCCTGAAAGCTTTCTCTGCCTTTAATTTTATCTAACAGTACACAAAAGAAGTAAGGTATAAGGGACTTTTTTTTTTAATTGGCCATTGGGGATCCCACACTGAGATCATTTGATAACCTTCCCTTAATCCTTCCCTCAGAGAGAAACTTCAAAACCAATTCCTTCCGCACCTTGTTGCTGCCATCACTCCATATTGGACAGCCATAACAGAATTTCCATTCACCAGAATTTATGAACTAATATGTAGTAACAATTGCCCCAAAGTCTATATGGAAGATAGCTGGACATTGCAAGTTCATATTTACAAACTGGAAAATCATCCCAATCTGAAGATAGTACAATTAAATGCAATCTTAAGAAAGCTGTTAATAAAAATCAGATTTCTGAAACTTCTAATAGTGTTTTTCTTTTTTGTCTAACCATAGTCACTATCAAACCCACATTCTAAATTGTCAATAATTCAACACCATTACAGCCCCTGAGCACATTAGGTTTGCACGCTGATGTAGGACTTTTGCTACAAGCATAGTGGACTATAACCTTGCTATAGCAAAATATGCTGAACCAAAGAAAGTTGTTGAGTACACTCATTCTATTATTGCAGAGAGTAGGAATCTTTTTAAGTAAGTGAGGCAAATCAAATTCAGATAAAGAACCACAACCCCTTAGGAACTTTAGGGGGAAATACCCAAGAGAACCTTTAAGGAAGAAGAGGGGAATCCCCCATATCAGAATAGCATTCCCCTAAACTTCATCTCCACGAACAACCATCTCTCCCCACTCCAGTAGGGAATTAGACTTCAAATTTAGCAGATAACTAGTACACAGGACGTGTTTGAAAAATGGGCTCTGCAGGAATTCCAGGATACCACTTCCAATCTTTCATAATGATCTCTCAGAAAAAGGTGTCTAGAAAACATTAAAATTCAGGAGACCTAGGAATGCTAAAACAGTTTATCCCCTTCTCCGTATATAAGGCAAGTTCTCTGATTAGGACAGACTTAGTCCACACAAGAGTAGAAACATTTTAACAAGCGAGCTGCATGGAGTTTCGCTACTCATGTCTCACTGCAAATATGATGCAGATGATAGAAGAGCACAGGAATACTGAACCAGACAGCTGGCCTTCCACAGAGAAACAATCTCTAGTGAGATAAAAATGTTCTGTGGAGCTAAAAGCACAGACACAGAGAAACCTTAAGCCATATATATAACAGAATTATTTGAGAAAACTTCCTACACACCCAAGAATTGATGCTTAAGGCACTCTGAGAAACCAAAACAAAGCTATAAGCCTCCCCCAAACCTAGAAATCAATCTGAAGTGAATCAGAAACCCTCGCTCCCCAAGAAATCTGAGGGTACTGAAGCAAATCAACAGTCTCCCAAGAGCGGATGTAGAACTTTCTCTATACAAATACACCAAGATTAAGAAACTAAAGGAAAGTGAATTAGGTACAGTTAGCATTATGAATACATTCTGCCTTCATCTGACATCAAGCACCGGGGCTGGAGTAAGGAAGTGGCAATGGAGATAAGCAATGTTGTCTCTAGGGGAAAACTCATGAAAAGGGCAAGGCTTCCTATGTTGCTGGATTATAACATTAAAATGCTCTTCCCTTTAATAAATACCACACTTCAGTGTGGCATCCTACCAGAGAGAAACTGAAGAATTGTATTTCCTTCTTAGTTGAAGTTAGTTGATGGGCAATATTCATTATAATTAGGTCTAAAGGGTTTATTAAGTTTACTTTTACATTAGTTTTAGTATTTGCCTGTGGACAAAGTTGTATTTTTTAAAAGTTTCTGAAATGTCTTATTATATACTCTGTTAAACAGAGCGCTTCAGGTATCCGCATCTAAAATTAAAATTTATTTCTACAAGAACAGATGAGTAACGGTCTGCCATGGTACAACAAATCCTAAGCTTACAGAAGATAAAAGGAATGGAGCCAAGATAAAATCAGAAGTCTAGAAAAGTTGTATCAGAAACTTTGAACAGTCAAAGGACTTGAGAACAAAAGTCAGTTCCATGAGGCAACTGAGCACAAAAGGCCAAATGATAAATGAGGCAGTCAACACCATGAAGAACCAGGAGCGTGCTAAGAAAACTGGTGAAAGCTAGTGGAGATACTGAGAGGAGAGGGAAAGACGGAGGCCAGGTCTACACGGGGGCTGTGGGGGCAGGGCTGACCTAAGCTATGCAACTTCAGCTACATGAATAGCATAGCTGAAGTCAGCGCATCTTAGGTTGACTTACCTGGCGTCCTCACAGCGGCAGTGGGCTCCCCATCGACTCTGCTTACTCCTCTCGGAAAGCTGGAGTACCGGAGTCAACGGGGAGCGCCTTTGGGAATCGATTTATTACATCTAGATGAGACGCTATAAATCGATCCCCGACAGATCTATCAGTACCCACCGATCCAGCAGGTAGTGAAGATAAGCCCAGAGAGAGTTTTTCCAACTACAGTAGAACCTTCAGAGTTACAAATACCATAGTTGACCAGTCAACCTCACAGCTCATCTGGAACCGGAACTATGCAATCAGACAACAGCAAAGTCCAAAAAGAGAGAGAGAGAGAGAGAGAGTACAGTACTGTGTTAAATGCAAACTACTGAAAAAATAAAGGGAAGTTTTAAAAATGATTTAAACTGTATCCGCTTGATTCATTTAAATTAAGAGGGTTAAAAGTAGCATTTTCCTTCTGCATAGTAAAGTTTCAAAGCTGTATTAAATCAACATTCAGTTGTAAACTTTTAAAAGAACTACCATAACATTTTGTTCCAAATTACAAACATTTCAGAGTTATGAACAACCTCCATTCCTGAGGTGTTTGTAACTGAGGTTCTACTGTACTTTTCAACCACAAGGATTATACCATGTCCCAATTATGCACTCACAAGGGGAAAACTCTTTTTTCAGATATACATTTAATATTTATTTATATTGGAAAGATGTTGATTAAAAATATATTCTAAAGAAATATACAAATACTAAACCTCATACTTGATACTTAAATTACATATATTTGTATTAATTTATTTAAAGTGGGTATGAGAGAAGTAGTAAGTCTTCTGCCTGTGTCAACTTTTAATAAATGAAAAGAAAAAACTCTAGTCATTAACTCTTCAAGTAACACTAAACTGGACTTCACCATTTCATCTTATTGAATTTCTGAAATATTACAGTTGATTCAAATTATACTAGCCACCTTTGGGTAACCTCTAAAAGACAAGGTCATGTTATTTATATAAAGATTAAAAATTTAATTGTGGTAGGTATGGATATAAGAACAAAGGCTAGTTCTTATCTATGATAAATATTACAATCCAACCAGGACTCGATTACAAAGAAAATATTATATATTTGATGAGCCTTTAATCTTTGAGCCAGTGTCATCTTGCAAATTACTCATCTAGTGAATCGAAAATCTGTTAATCATATAGTGAAATAAACTAGTCCCATTAAAACTCAGCTATGGATATTTGGGGAATAAATTTAATCAGTTTCTTGCACCTTATCTAAGTAATAAATAATTTGGAGTATACACTAGTAGCAGAAGAAGAATATTCTATTTTTTAAAAAAGCCTACCTAAGGAGGACTTTTCTCTTTAGTCCTCCAGTGAGGTTCATGAATATTTCTGTACCAATATGTTAACATATACAAGTTACACTGCAGTTTGCTGTTTGACCTTGGAAACCTAATTCATTTTGAGAAGCACAGCAAGATCTTCTGTTTCATTTGTTATTAGTCCATAATATCTGCATTGCTGTTTTATTTGATAGGAATATCAACAGTGCAAACTTCCAGAATGTTAAAGTGGTTATAAAATACAACTAAAAGGGGGACAGTGACAAAAACCCAGGTCAGATGATCATGTTAAGCATTAGAACTTCGGGGGTGAGGAGGGTGATTTCCAAAACACTGTTTTAAATAGTCTAAACAAACTCAAGCTTGTTACGATTTTGCAGCACTCCTCACACATTAAAAATACAGGGCATTCTTTTACTTTTGGAAACCAGTGGGGAAAAAATGAAAAGATACTATCTCTATTAGTGTGGTAACTTCCTGAGTAAAATTTGATTTACAATTCATGTTAACAAAAACCACATGCAATTTATGAAGAAACATTTTAAATGGCTCTGCCTAATTTCCACTGAGTCAGTTATATAATATTATGCCCCACCACCAGTTCCAGATGTTTACGCTTCATCTAGAGGTTTATCCCAACCATTGTTACACATCATATCACAACTTTTAAAGCATCCACATCCAGCTCATTTTATTATACACACGCGTAGCATCGTTCTTCATTCCTAGCTTTGCTGGTGGTATGCAGTGAGACAACTTGCTCTATGCAGGAAACATATCCTGACTGCAGTGCAAACCCTAGTATTCCTATCACCATCATCATCGTCCTTTCCAGCATCAGCTAGGAAATGCAGACATATCATCCTGCGTGTGTATGTAGGTACCTCACCAACAGAAACTGGGAAAGTCAGGCTTTATCCATTGTGATGTATCTATCTCCCACCAATTTGAAACAGACTTGTCCCTGTGGACATGAGTGATTGTGTGTGCACTGCAACCCATGAGAGACGGAAAACGGAGACATGCCCCATGTGTGAGCTGAGAAATTCAATCATTTACGTATATGTGTGTGCGCGCATACATCCCAGCTTGTACATGCAGCCATGGCCTGTATATATGCACGCGCATGTCTGCCTGTCTGTCCCAGTCTGGGCCAGCAAATGCAGCCTGGGCCCCAACTCTGCGTCTCTCTGTATGTGCGGGTTAAAATAAATGTATCCATGCCCCGCTCTGTTGTGCGCATCACGTCAGAAGGCGACAATGCAGAACTTCAGAGGCTCAGTCACCTGGATCCCGGGAGATGTTTTTTGCTGAAGTCCAGGCAATGAAACTCACCGGCTCCTTTCCGCTTTTCCGGTAACGTGCCTCGGTTATTCTCCATCCCGCTGCAATCCCCCCCCCCCCGTTCCCCCAGGCTATGCAGTCACCTGAAATGTGCCTCCCCCGCCCCCGGCGGCCGGCCCCTCCGCGCGCGCACCCAGCCCCCGGCCGACGAGCCCCAGCGCGCTGTGCCGGCTGCAGCCCCCGCTGTCCATTGTAGGAACCCACCTGGGAGCGCGGCGAGCTGCAGGCGCTGCAGCCGGGGGAAGCCGGCGGCGGGCTGGATGGGGATGGGCCCCCCGCGCGCACGGAGAGGCTGTGGAGGGGGATCCTCGCGCTGTGTGCGGGGGCGGGGGGCGCTGCTGCGGCGGGCTCCTCCGCCGGGCCGTGCTCGCCGACTGCCGGGCGTCTCTGCCTCCCCGCACCGGGCAGGCAGCGGAGAGACGGGCTGGGCTCTGCCAAGACGCGGACGCCTGGAGCGCGGCGGCAACGGAGCGGGATTCAGAGCCAAGCCCTTCTCCGTGCCCAGCGGGCGGGAGGCGCGGCCAATTCGGTGACCCTGCCCCGCGCCTGCAGCCCGGGGGGCGGGTCGCACAAGGAAGAGGCAGCAGCAGCGCCCTGCAGCGGCCGGCAGACAGGCCCGGGCGTGTGCAGGCGGCGCGGCAGGCGGAGACGCAGCCAGGCTCCGCTCCTGCCCTGACTGAGGCACCGGCTGGAAGCCCCCCTAGTCCCAGCGCGTTCAGTGCCCTGGGGCGCACTCACAGCCCGCGGCAGAGCCCCCTTCAGCCACAGCTGAACCCTGCCAAAGCGCCTTTGCACTTCACTGCCCCCACCGGTACCGGCCTAGTGACAGCTGTAGGGTGCAGACTAGGCCTGATCCTAGTTAACTCCACCACACACCGGACCCCTGCACCCACAAAGTCCCTTCAAGCGAATGATGCTCAACACCGATAGGGGGTCAGTCACAGGGGTTCAGTTACAGGACCTGGACTTCCACCTTTTTGGTGTCTCCCTGCAGTGCTCCATGAAGAGGTGTAAAACTCACCTTTTACTCCTGATTTTCCTCCGCTTTCATTTATTTTTAGTTGCGTGGGTCTTAGTCCCTCTCTGCTGGCTGGTCCATGTAAGAGGATATGCATCTACTACTGCTAATAGCAAGAGGGGTTACTCTTTCACAAGTTCATTCTCTCAGCGCTCTAGGTCCTTGGTTCAAACTCGCTGTCACTTCTTGTTTAGTTATAGATCCATCTCTGAAAACATGAGATCAGAGTGACTCAGCTGGGAAAGAATCAGAGGGATAGCCCTGTTAATCTGTATCTACAAAAACAAGGAATCTGGTGCTAGCAATGCCTCTCTCCGTACATTGGCCAAACCGGACAGTGTCTATGTAAAAATAAATACACACAAATCAAACATCAGGAATGGCAGCATACAAAAGCCGGTAAGAGATCATTTCCATCTCCCTGGACATTCTATAACGGATTTAAAAGTAGCCATATTTCAACAAAACCATCAACGTAAATCTGCAGAGCTACGATTCATTTGCAAATTTATCATCATTAATTTGGGCCTGAATAGGCACTGGGAGCGGCTGGCTCACTCCAAAAAGCAATTTTCCCTCTCTTGGTATTGACACCTCCTCACCAATTACTGGGCATGGACCACATCCACTTGTAAGGTAACTCCGTTCCCTTCATGTGTCAGTATATTTACACCAGCATCTATAATTTTCACTCCATGCATCTGAAGAAGTGGGATTTTTACCCATGAAAGCTTATGCCCAAATAAATCCATTAGGCTTTAAGGTGTCACCAGACTCCTTGTTGTTTCAGCTGGGAAAAACACCTAGTAGACTCAGAAGTAACCCTAACACCCTTAGCCCCCACTGTGGTCCTCATGGTGATTTGTGTTGTCATGTGGAGGAAAATGAATTGTAACCTCAAATACGTGGTGGTTTACTTACCTCAGGTTCCACAACCCTTCTCTTGGAGCCTGCTTCAGTGGGTCATCACCCTACCTCCCTGGCTACTGTTCTGGTCTCCAAGTAGCCCAACCTACACATCTGGGTTTGCCCACTCCTTATCTGTAAACTAGATTCTGGCTGTCCCATGCCCTGCTGTCTGGCTCAATGGAACATTACCTTCCCTTGGCAGTAGCTACTTTAACTTGACTACCCCATGAGGAAACCTGGAGGTCAAGATGCAGCTATAGACAAGTTCCAGCATGGCAAGGAGCCAGAAAACAAACAAAATTAAAACACAGATTCTGGAGCATAATGGTGCTGCCAGGGGTGAATTTCACTGCAAATTCCATAGCTGAGAATGCACAGGGCCATGCCTATTTCCCTATTTCAGTAAGGCCTAGAGCAGCCCCTTCACCCAGTCCCTCCTGTGTTTCTTCTGGGATAAGCATCTCAGAACAAGTTCTTTAGTCCCTCACCTGAACCTTCAAGTCTCATTGTGAATTCAAGTGAAGAAAGTCAGTGAAATAATTAACACAAATATTTTTGTTCTATTTTCTCTTTTCAACATTTGAGGTTGGAAGAATCTTAAGCAGGACGGTTGGGGTTGGGACAGAGAGAATTAATTAAAGAAAGAAAATAGAAGAATGCTCAGCACTCATGATTAGTCATAATTAGGAAAGTAACTTTGTCATGTAAAATCTAAGAAAAACTACGGATAAGCCAAGGGAAGGTAATGGAATTATTCATAGTTTTTTTTCCCCAGCAGGAATGAGTGTGGAGGCAGGGAAATATGGGACCAGCAGTACCATTTCTAACTCTCAACCTCCTCCCCATTACCATTTCTAGTCCCAACAAGGGAACGAGTAGTTCAAAGAAACTAAAGCAAATTGTATTGTAAATTGGCTGAATTTACAACCTTCCCTCTGACTTCTCTAATGATCTTGAAATTAGTCTCATGGGAGCTGCTCTGCACACAGTTTTTGTACTGATTTAACTATGCCAAAAATAAACAACACACATGCAGAAGGGTATAACAACTAATTTTTATAAAAATGATAGTTAACATCTTGTGATCCAGCAAGTATGTAAAATAAGGCATACACTTATACTTAGGGTACGTCTACACTGCAATTTAAGCCCAAGATTCAAACTCAGTTTCAAGCCTAACCCCCTTTCCATCTACACACAAGTCGCACTAACCCAGGGTCCCAGAATTCCAAAGGATGAAGGGTCAGAGCCTGAGTCAAGCCAGGACCCAGGGTTCCGGCCCTAATGGTTTTGCAGTGTAGATGTAGCCCAACTGGACCCATGCTCTGGAAGTCCTTTAAAATTATTCCATTATCACATAGGCTGACTTTCTTTGTCCTCTGGACAATCCATTTTGGTGGACAGTCGAGTTTTCACACACTGCATCACAAAGGACTAGAGAGGCCACATTTTAGAAGGGTGCTAAAGATATGGGTGGCTGGACTCGGGCCTACATAATGCAAAGTAGTCGCTGAAGCCCCTTATTGGGACCCAGAGTTCAATAATTCCTAACCTCAGGTTATGAACAAGTGCAGACACTCAAGCAGTAGATTAACAAAACGCAGGATCTTCTAACTCAAGTTCCACTAAATATGGGCTTTCATTACAGTGTAGACATACTCTTAGAGGACTTGTCTACACAAAATTTTTGCACTGATGCAACCATTACAGTAGATACAGTTATACAAACATCAGTTTATGCATAGCTTATTTCAGAGACTGATATAAATATAACTACTTCCTCAGTAGGAGGTTACACCAATTTAACTGTATTGGTTTAGAAACTAATGTAGTTAAATCAGCATAAAAACTAGGTATAGACCAGCCTTAAACAATCCTATAAACTACTTGAAAATCTCTCTGGTGGTTACCTGATGCCATAAGGATGTATTTTTACTGAGGTTTTCTGCTTATAATTCAAGACACCAACTGCAACATTTTAAATATATTAGCTATATTCTCATCTCAGGATTCTAACACTTGACACATAGAAAACTATAATTTATGTATTGTCCATACAGGAATATGACTTGAGTCTCTAGACAGCCTTAAAAACAGTTACCTACTTTTGTAACTGTTGTCCTTCAAGATGTGTTGCTCATTCCATTACCTGCCCTCCTGCCCCTCTGTCAGAGTTGTCGGCAAGAAGTAACTGAGAGGGCACAGGGATGGCAGCGCCTGATATGCAGTGCCATGAATGCAGCACTCCAGGGGGTGCCAGGGCCATTCCTACAGATACCGCTCAGGCAAAAGTTTCTGACAACTGCACACGTGGGTGTGTGCACACCTACAACGGAATGGACATGAACAACGCTTCTTGAGGAACAACAATTACGAAAGATAGGTAACCAGATAGGTTACAAAAAATTTATTTCCTAAAACTGAGATTCTGTGCTGTTTGCCTCTGGTATTATCCATTGTATTTCCTTTTGGTTTATATCTTTGTTTGGCAACCATTGCCCCTTATGTGAAACAGAGTCAAGTCCTGGGTTCTTAAGAGACAAGCTTTTACTGGAGGTTTTGCAGAGTACTCCTTTTCAAGGTATGCAACACTGTGAGGTCACAGCAGCAGTAACAGCTCTGAGATGTTCACAGGATGGGGAAAAAAGCAGAAAATGGAGCATAAAGTGGCAATGATTTCAGCAGAGTGAGAATTCAGGAGGCTGAGTCACAGCAAACTACCCGGTAGAACCTGATCCCCCAGATTCTCTGCTTTACCCTGTATCTGCTGGATTCAAGATGTGGAAGGAGGACTACAAAAGGATCTGTTGTAGTTCTGTGCCAGCCTCTTGTTCTTTCAGGGAGCCTGGCTTCTGCTCAAAGAACATATGCTGGCTCAGCCCCAAAGAGGCCATCTGCCATCAGACTCCCCCATTCTAGCTGGGGAGAGCCAACTGGTTTCTAGTCCCTTTGGGCCAGATCTCAACAGACAGAAGCTGGAATTTCTGACATTCCAGAATCCACTTCATTCTGCACTGCACTACAGGTAGAAGTCCATTGAACAGATTGCCCTAAAGCCTTTCTGAAACACACAAATTGTCTTTCGGTCAATAACATCTTACCACAAACACTATCTGTAAACACTGGAGACCTTCACATTCTCTATAAACTCATTGTTTTGATGTCCAACACTGAATTTTCCCAAATTCTTCTTGATAAATTAAGGGGGCTCTATCCTCTGAGCCATTTCCTTAGCAGGTCTAAATCTCTTTTTGGGCCCCCAAAAAGGGATTAATGGGCCTTAATATCAAATCTTTGGAACTAGTGCTGGGACTCACCTTGTCCCTTCTGATACCTATACCCTCTATATCTCAGGTTATAGAAGGTTTGAATCTGTTCCTGTCCCCTCGTAAGATGACTGTCATCACTAAAACTTACTCTGGCAGAAAGTAAAGAGATATTTTTCTAAGATCTAAAATATTTAGGGCTAGCTTTAATGACCTAAAAAGAACTTGCTTCAAGTCAAGGGAAGAGCAATGAGACAACTTGACTGGAAAGACCCTTAATCTCAACCTGAGCCAGTGGTCTCTTCTAGAAAACACATTACTTGCAATAGATAGCATTCTCACACACAGAGTTGCTTAAATGAAGTGATCTTCCTTCTTGTTTACCTTTCTAGGGGAATGTTTACAGGTTCCTAGATCATCTAGGAATTCTTTGAACCTCAGATGAGCTCAAAGGATGAGACCCTTAGAAGCTGCTTCAGACTGCTTGCGTAAGGGTAGGATCAATGATCTTTAATGCTAGGGTCTGACAAGGAGGCATTACTCTCCCAGAGAGCAGCAGATTTCCTGAAGCGGAAAGGGACCAGAGAGTCAAAGAAGCAGCATGAATTTCAGGATTTTGCTTTTATCTTTGGGACATTTGTAGGAGCTTCAAGAAGGATCTGGAGTAGAAGAATTAACATTTAAGAGAAGCCAAATACATCTTGCCCAAACAGTAGTTAATTAAATGTTAATGTTAAGACTTTTTCATTGTCTTATCTCAGAACTGATTTACCTAAAAAGTACAAGCAAAGCAGCTGTAAAAAAAATTACCATTAGATCTTTCATAGTTTCAAAAATACCTTCCTTTAATCTGTCTTTTTTTTCATTGTTGCCTGTATCCAGTAAGTCCCAATGAGAATTTTCTGCTGGTTAAGTTTAACTCTGAGATCATACATGTGTAAATTTATTCATGTTTTCACATAGCTGTTTCCACCCACTGCCATGAAACACGTCTGTGCTCCAAGCATTTCTTGAAATTCTCAACAGAGTATATAAGGGCATTAAAAGGAAGTTGTATGGATACTATTCAGATATTAACAAGAATGAACAAACCACTGTTCCTAAATACTCTCATAGACTGGTCGACATCTAGAACAATTGCTTCATGGACAATTTAATTTCTCATTCACTATCATACGGATCACCTTTCAATCCAACCACAACTGGATAACATCCCTGTAGCAATTAATGGCACCTGATTCTGCATAAAATTGAGTATTTTTTTTCTGAATTTTAACACAATTTAGTAGTGGAAACTAAGTGGAGAGGTAGCATCATATGACCCACCAACTCTTTATAGTTTAATGGATCAAAGCTTGAGAGATTCTGGTGTAGCTAGTCTCAGAAAGGTGATAGTATATTCCTAAATCAGTGCCCAATATCTAATAACTAATTATTCACACATCTCAGCTGCAAATATTGAGTTATAAGTATTATTTTACTATTTTCCCCTGGGCTAACAGATTCTTTGAGCTGCGAGAATGACACACATACCAATGTTAAAAGACTAGATAAACATATTACTCTTGCAGATCCACTCTGACCAGATATTATTTTTGAGATTCTATTTTTGAAAGGTAGGCTCAGATCACCACAATTTCAAGGAGAGAGGAACCAATATTTAGTTTTTATGTATTCTGGGAAGATTTATAGTCACATATAGCAGAATTTCTCATACACTACCCTCATTTTATTACATTTATTCCATTAGTCTTCCATTTGGTTTAATTAAATAGGTTCAAAATTATCTATGACTTTTTTAGTTACAGCTATGGTTTAATATTCAGATTTATCATTTTGTTCAGAATTCAGTTTAATTTCCTTAGAAAAAAGAGCTATGTAGCACACCTTTAACAATGGCAACATATTTATACTTGTAACCAACTTTACTAGTTACCTGAAATGTTTCTAAACCCTTCCTTTTTGTTGAATGTTGGCAGTATTGTTTTATTTAACAGCAATGTTATTTACAGTTATATTTAGGCATCTTCCCACTGACATGTATGTTTGTTTCTATTGTTTATGGCAATCATCAAAGGTTACATTAGTAGATCCAATAAATATTCTGACGCTGGTAACCCTATTGAGATGAAAACATGCATAGTATATTTAAAATTATCTTCTGTATATTTAATTTAATTGGTTTCACATCTTTCACTTTTTTGGATAAATGTACTACTACAACTTCTGCATGTGCTGAGACAGGAATATGCAAAAATTCTCTGGTTCATTCATACCAGAGTTTATAAATTGGAAAATTGTTTTCCAGTTTAGCTGTTTTAATATAAAATCCGTGTTTTAATACAATATATAGTTCAAGTCAGCAGTTTCACCACCTACAAAATAAATGATTTATACATACTGAAATGTAATTGTTCAGCTCTCATTAATGACATTTATAATGCACCAATGCCAGAATGGCTGTTTCACCTCCACACGCAGCTGCTTTGCTGCTTCCCTTTAAAGCATTTATAAGTGCAGTGTATCAAAGGAGAAGTTAAATACTAGGCTTGGCTAACTTTTATGTATATATAATTCTCTACAATTAAGTCAACTGATCCCTGATTTCCTTTTATTTTGACTTCCACTATGCTAGTGATCAGAATTCAGATATTTGGATTTTTATTTTTAAATATTTGGATATCAAGCTGAGTTCCACAAGACTTGATTCTAGTTTGCAACCTGAGCTGCTCCCCCCTGCATTTGTCCGTGCCAAAATGTAAGGTTGTGGGCATGACATCTGATCCACCTGTAATGTTGGTTGTGCCAATGTACTAAATACAACCCAGGCTGGGGGATGGGAGTAGTGTTCACTGTGGAAGGAACAAAATCTTCACAAAGGAAAGACCTGAGGAACAAGATTTTACTATGCCTAACATAAACAAACAAACAAACAAACAAAAAGCAGTAGCAGAACACTTCAATCTGTCTGGTCACTCAGTAACAGACTTAAAAGTGACAATTCTTCAAACAAAAAAACCTTCAAAATCAGACTCCAATGAGAAAGTGCTGAACTAGAATTAATTTGCAAACTGGATACCATTAAATTAGGCTTGAATAAAGACTGGGAGTGGCTGGGACATTACACAAACTGCAATCTATTTCCCAATGTGAAGTAACCCCCTAGTGTTACTCACACCTTCTTGTCAACTGTTTGAAATGGGCCATTCTGATTAATCACTACAAACCTGTTTTTTTTCTCCTGCTGATAATAGCTCACCTTAATTGATTAGCCTCTTAGAGTTAGTATGGCAACCTCCACCTTTTCATGTTCTCTCTCTCTCTCTCTGTATACATACACATCTTCCTACTGTATGTTCCACACTATGCATCAGATGAAGTGGGTTCTAGCCCACGAAAGCTTATGCCCAAATAAATTGGTTAATCTCTAAGGTGCCACAAGTACTCCTCGTTCTTTTTGTGGATACAGACTAACATGGCTGCTACTCTGAAGCCTAACATCTTCTCTGTCATTTCCTTTGTTTTGCTACTCTAAGATAGGTGACTTGTTCCTTCCCTACCATCCTTGCATTTCCCAATATCTGAACTGACTATTTTTGAGGAAGCAGCTCATGTCTCCGACTGATAAAAGACACTGATTAGATTGCCCGAGACAAGCAGGCAAATGATTGACAGACACAAGGGAAGGGTTTAAATGAAAGGCCGTAACCTTATTAATTATACTTTGGGGAGGGACAGTACATCGCCTGCCCCAGCTCTCACAAAGCAGGTAGGGCCTTTACCATGAACCACACAGTAACTTGGAGTAGACTAGCCCCTTACCCCACATAAGAGAGGTGGACAGACAGAGACCACAAGGCTAGGGGTGGGGTGGGAAATCTCAGTCCATGAAGATTTCAAGCTCCTCCCTCTCCCCCCACCCCAGTCCCCACCCAAGAGCACAAGACCCAACTGCACAATCCCAGTCTCATTTACCTCTAGGAGCTGGCCCTTTCAGCTTTCCCCACTCTGGACAAGAGCAGCAAATAGCAAGTTAGCTATCATACCAGCATTATATGAACCTCAATTTCTATTGCTCCCAACCCACCCATGCTACCAGGAAGCTGTGAGAAAGGCAACCTCCCACCCTACCAGGTTACATGCCAATTTGACTGAATGGGAAAAATTCCTTCTTGACCGCTCTAAACAGGACACTGGGTAAACCTGCAGCACCATGAATGACACAGCTCATGATCTACAAGGGAAGGTAAGTGAGGCAGCTAACTGGAAAGCAAAAGGGTACATCTACACTGGAAAAACACAACAACACACAGCAGTGAGTTTCAGAGCCTGGGTCAACCGACTGGATCATGGGGCTAAAAATAGCAACATAAACATTCAGACTTGGGCTGGAGCCTGGGCTCTGAAACCCTCCCCTTAATCAGTATGTAATAAGAGCCTGGGCCTGAATGGCTACATCCCCAATTTTTATCCCCACAGCTTGCATCCTGCAAGTTCAAGTCAATTGACCTGGGCTCTGAGACTTGGTGCTGCAGTCCTTAGGATACATCTAGACTGCAATAAAAAATCTGACATGGCTGCAGATGGTCTGGGTCAGCTGACTCAAGCTTGCAGGGCTATCAAATTGCAGTGTAGCTGTTCCAGCTTAAGGTGGAGCCCAGGATCTGAGATCCCATGAGTGGTGGTTTCAAAGCCTGGGCTCCAGCACAAGCCTCCACCTTTACACCACAATTTTATAGCCCAGCAGCCTAAGCCCAAGTCAACTGAGCCAGGCTCTGAGACTGGGTGCTGTGGGGTTTTATTGCAGTGTACACATACCCAAAAGAGGCGTATACAAAGCCCTGCCTTAGCTTAACTAGGCATGGGGGATGGTGAGTGAGGGAATGTCCACAGCAGCCAGATAACCCCGTCTCCCTTTCCCCAGCCAATGCCTAAGCAGAGAACCATGGGAGGGGAGGGACATAGGGTGTGGCCTACCTTTCCCCTTGCACAGGCATTTGGACATCTCTCATTCCCTGCTGTCCAGTTAAGGTGACCAGGTGTCCCGATTTTATAAGGACTGTCCTGATTTTGAGTCTTTTTCTTAAATAGGCACCTATTACCTCCCACCCTCATCCCGATTTTTCACACTTGCTATCTGGACACCCTATGTCCAGTCAAAGATCTTCCCCACTAAAGGCAGTGAGAAAGCATTGTCTCCATTTTTTTCCCTACCTCTTCTATACCTCTCATTACTTTCTACTTTTCCTTCCCACCCCCTCTCTCCCGCTCTTGCTCACTTTGGTCCTCTTCTGGTTTCTCTTGCTCACTCTGGTCCTCTTCTATCTTATTTAAACTCTTGTCCCTGTCATCCTTTTCCTGCTCATTCTCATTCCAGTCCCTTTACACTGCTATTTAGTCTATTGAGATTGCTGTCATGAAATATAATAGCACACTTTATTTATTCATGTGTCACATAAGATCTCATTCCTGGTGGGAGTAGAATTATTTTCTAAAAGTAATTTATTCAAATTTTTGTTTTATGGCAACTATGGGAATACCAGACATTCAAAGAAGTTCAGAATCTAAGGAAACCCTACCTATTTGTGGATATTTTTGCAAATCAAGCAACTAATTCGCTACCCGAGTTATTCCCCAGAAATGAGTCAACTAAATTAATTTGTTAATATAGTTGACTTTAATTTTTGTAAACAAATATAAATGAACTCGTATTTCAAGTGAAATAAAAGAAGCTATTAGGAAATGAACTTCAATGGAGTTAAAAAATAAATGGAATATATAAAAAAATTTATGGAGTAGCTACAAGTAAATCATTATGGATTTAAAATAATGAAGCAACACTTGTGTTTCAAAACCACGTAAGTTATTAATTGTTAAAACAATAGTGAACCACATGAGTCTGCCAAAAGGGCTCGTGGTTTAAAGAGACTAAATGATTTTATGTAGTCAGTTGCCTGTAGAAACTGTTCTGGATTTTCAAATGTAATGTCCCTTGTGAAGTGACTAGTATTGTGCACAGTCAGGGTATCAGTGACCTCTGCTGGAGTTAGGCGGGATCTCCTTATAGTAATATAGCCACACACCAGTAAAAATTGAGGGGAATATTACATTATAAAACCCTCTTTTCAACTCTTCATAACTTTCCAAAAAGTTTACCTTTCAAATGAAAATGTCTTGTACTCAACTATGAACATTTCTGGAAAGTTGAGCAGAATCTCTGATAAGATTTTTAAAAGGTTTACATATGAAATTAGCAAGTTTGGAGAATACAGAAAATAATATATTGTACAGGATATTTTCAGTTAACAATTTAAATGCATTTAATTAAATGTGAGCTGGTCAAACATGCATCACGTTATGCATATACACATCTATCCACCTCAGGGCTTTCCATGAACATGTATATAAAACTTTTATTTGAGAATTTATTTAATGAAGGCTCAAGTCTGCACCATTGACATCAAGGGAGGTATTGCAATTTACATCAATGGGAGCAGAAAACAGGTCTCATTATATTAACTCCACTTTTCTTGGAAAGTGTGTTTCTGGCGTATATTACAGGGCAGAACTGTCCTTTAGGATTCTCTGCTAGTCAGGTTGCTCTGCAGCATCCTGCCTCACTTTCCCCTTCTGTTTCGAAATCTCTTAGAAAGTCCAGATATTCAAAACATTCCCCTTCTGGGGTCCAATTTAGTAAGCCTAGCATAGAGTCTTTCAAAACAAAAATCAAACCTGCAGTCTTCACCCAGTCTCAAGCTGGGCACAGCCCCTCCTCTTTCAAAGTCTGTCTTCCTACTCACCCAGCACTTCTTAGCTGAGATTTGGTCTTCATTACAGGTCTCCTACCCCAGTGAGGTGTTCCCTTCTCGCCCCTGAACTTAGCACTCCACAGGAGCCTTCTTACTCTCTGCAATGTCTACAGATGCTCACCAAGACCCAGCTGCTGCTGTCTCCCCCTTTATAAGGCTCAAGTGCCTTCCCTTAATCAGTTCCTGGTGTACTGGACCCTGTTCCCTCTTAAAAGGATCAGTCACCCTGTGATAGTGTAGGTGTAGCTTTGTCTCTTTTTAAAATGTTATCTACTTTTGAAATGCTGGGGTTTTTCCCCCCCATATTCCTCATTTTTCCTCATCTTCAGCTGAAAGAAAATTAATACAATCCATACACACTGCAATGAACTGTTGACCTTATTACATTTTCCCTGTGTGCACGTAGACTATTCTCTAATGCTTTATGACAACAAACAAAGCACTGTTTTGATTAATGACCTCTCCTGAGAATGGAACCATGTAAGGTTCCAGGATGTAAGATCGCTTTGCACCTGCTGGATAGAAGTTGTCATATTGTATCTTGAAAGTATGAATAGTTTATGCCTACCATGGAAAATTGTCCAGTACAATTTTTTAAACAAAAAATATCATCTATATGAACAGTTTCATACAGATGATAGAGGTGAGCAAATGAAACATTAAAATAGATTAAAATCTTATTACTTCATAAAGTTACTTTTCAAAGTTTATTGGACAGATTTTACTTTTAAGACCTTTTTAATATGCCCTGTTAATTGTTTTCTGACACTATTACTAAAAAAATAAACAGGTTTTCCCATAAATTCCTAATGAAAGATATAAACCCAGTAACAGTAATTTTACAAGCAAACAAACTCCTTGGGGTGAGATCACTCTGATTGCTAAAAGGACCAGCTATTAGCTGGTGCTTAAAACATATCCAAGACATCCATCTCGTATGTAACTTACAATGCCTTTGTTCCTCATATTCATAATTGCATTTTAATGTATGCAGTGTATTAAGGCAGAAATCTTGTGACATTACTGTACATCTTTTTATGGGATTTAGGTAAACAATATTGCATGAGTGAACTTAATTTTATTACACAGATATGAAAATGAATTTTTGGTAACCTTCCAAACATGGTTATTTAGGATACCTTGAAGAATTAGGCCTAAAAGCATTCCTTGTATAGACTAGTGGATTTCTCTTTAATCAGAGTGAGAGTTGTGAAGTTCTCTATTAAAATCTCATCCCAAAGTTACAAATTATTATTCAGTCCTATGTATATGGGGAGAAATTTTCCTTTGAATTTATATTTTAAATTATACATTTTGCAAAAATACTTCACAACATTTGAACAAGAGTAAATAATTAATTGTTCTTTTATTTCTGGGGCTATTAAAAAGCAACACTATTAATTACATATTCAGCACTCATCAGAATTCACTGCTTTTCTAAGAGAAAAACATTCTGTAAAAAAAAGTTACTTTCAATTTTCATGGACTTTCTCAGCCTCCCCAGAGAGGCCAATCTCAACATTAGAGCAACATTCAACTAGCATTTTAATATTTAGAAATGTCTCTTTTCTTATTTAATAGGCTCCTGTCCCCTAGCCTGCTCCTAAGATTTTGTTTGCCTAAGATAAGTAAGCAGTGAAATGTACATAAGATTCAGCCAGTGACACTATATAGAGAATTCTTGCATTCCAAATAGGATGTAGCAGAAAGGAGAATTGTGGAATATGTGATTTCCATCAGGTTAAATCCTTCCTGTTTGATAAACAGAAGACTGTTTTGCCTGTTAAGCATATGTCTCAATAAATTGATCAAATTATGCTATTTAACATTTTAATTTGTAGTATCAGTATTGCCTGATTTTCAAAAGAAACTGAACACCCATTGCCCCCCTTAGTCAAAGGGACTTGTGGCTGCTCCGCACTTCTGAAAATAAGGCCCCTCTCACACAAATATAGTAAATTTTAGCAGCTAACATTAACGCAATGTTATGGTTGAGAACTACAACATGCAAAACACAGGAAATTCAAGAAATGTAAACTCTCTCTCAATATTAACTTCACCTCATTGCATGTCCTATCCATTTTTATGATGTAATTCAAACTTCTGTATTTAATTTTTGTTTGGATATAAAAGAAAGGTAAAAAGGAAAAAAATCTAAAGCTATTTGACCTCAAGAATCTGCCAATTTTGATAATTAAAAGTGGACAATGCAATGTCAAATCACACAGCAACTTCCAATCCAGGATCCCAACATTCTTACATTCTCCCTGGGGATCCACCTTCATGTGCATACACACACATGAACCACCAGTGAAGACAAACTACAAATGGAGAGGAATATGACAGTAATACCACACAACAGTTCAGAGGGGTAAGTGAAGAGTATCATATCCACTGAATTTAGGCAGGTAGAATGTAGTTACTCAAATGAGGGATCTGGAAGGAGATGACTTTTACCCAAAATATTGCAAAAAGTGCCAGGGAAATCTTAATGAGTTCATCATTACCTTGGTTTTATTTATCATCTGAAGGACAGTATGTTAAGCAATTAAATATCTGCCAGAGGTGTTTGAGACATTGGTTTAGTGCTGACTGAAAGAGAAGAACGCCACTTGCTTAAACATCATCATTTCCTGCAACACAAGGCCTGAAGACAAGGAGTTAATGTTTCTTGCTTACCTTTTTCCTGGATATTTGCTGGGTTGGTGGGAAAATATGCCAGTGCTGCTGCTCTCTCTCTCCCCTCTAAGATCTGATACTCCTTATGTACACCCCCCAAAAAACCCCATCATTCTAGCAGGGAGGGCTCTTGCTGGAGGGAGGATTGCATATCATGGTACTGCTCCTCCTCTCACTGGAAATCAGGCCTGCTTTCTAATTTGATTCCTTTTCTTTAGCTCCTCTGTATTGCACACAGTTGAAAGGAAGGACTTCAATAGTTTAAGGTACCATAGCTCGGTTAGTGCTACTGGACTATTTTCTTCAAGTAGTACTGCTCACCAGTGATTCTGATAGATTGAAGCTTGTGTTGCTCTGTGAATTACTGAACAGTATTTGAAGCAAACCAAGCAGTGGCTTGTGCTTCTGCTGAGACACTCAGCATTAAAGTTAACATTAATCACAATCCCCATTTTGCTTAGTCTTACTTTACCTAAATGTAATGTCACTTCACAGATTTCATCAAAAGTTGATGCTCTGATTTGTGCTGTTCAGGCATAGAATATGGGTTTGTAGTATCAGACTAACACAAGAAGTCTGACCAGCATAAATAAGCAAAGGATTTAGGGATTGCAGGACTGGCCCATAGTTTGTGCACTAACTTTATTAACATCAAAAAACCCTACAGCAGCTGATGGGTTTTTCTCTCACACATCTTTCACTGCTGCAATATTAACATTTAGACAAAAGTATTGAGTAGACATCCATTCCCAATTCCTTGCAATAAATGTGTCTGTATACTATATTATAGGCAGGTCTATTCAAACTGCCCATCACACTTCCCATCCTGTTTTCAGCCATCTAAAACTCTGCAAAGCTTCAGCCATTTGGGTTGAAATTTTGTGTGTCAGATAATCTGCATGAGACGGATCAACCTCCCCCTGGGAAAACTTTAGCCAAAATGGTTCCGTTGTTCTGAAGAAAAAGGCTAAGGAAGAATACATTGTGTTGCCCATGTTAAAATATTCTGGTGACCGTCTCTTTGAAATGCTCTAGCCTAGAGCCACTATGCTTTGGAACAGGGACTTGAAATTTAGCCAAAGCCTTTTATCATCCCCATAAAAATTTACATAATTTGACCAGGTTATAAACCTTTGAAAAATCAGTTTGTACGTGCTTAATAGATTTGATTTTAGCAGTTAAAAATCACACAGCATGCTCCATCCCACCAGCTCCTATCTGTGACCAGACTGAACATACACCATCCCCATAGTGACTGAGCATAATCCAGCCCTGGGCTGTAGGATTTCACTAGAATAGCTGCTCCAGGACAGGAAGCGGAACAGAGCAGGAAGCATCTCTCTTCTGTCAATTCGTACCCACGCTACCTGCTCCCCTCTCCCCACTGGCACCAAACCTGTGTGAAGAGGAAATTATCTGATTTGAATGCAGAGGGGGTAAAAACTGGTATGGGGAAGAGTAGATTGGGACAAGAAGTTGAATGAGACTGGGACTGAATGTTGCAGGGAGAACTTCTTTGGGACTAGAAGGAGAGATGGGGACTAGGTGTGGGAGACAGCTACTGCATTAGCTCAAGTGGCAGAGATCTGCAATACCTTTTTCCCTTTTTTTTTTTTTTTTTTTTTCCTTTTTTGAAATAAAGTTACTGACCCTCTAGATAAAACTATGTGGTGTTAATATGATGCCATATGATGGAATTTCTTTTCTCAGTTTGCTTTCTTAAAAACCTAGGAAGTTACACACAAAAAGCTACATTAAAAGAATATTAAGATTATAGAGTCAAACACTCAAAAATTAGGAAACGTTGCCATTATGATAGAATATGTAATCATGAAATTACTGTTTTTCCCACAGGGCCCTTAAGATAGTTTTCTGAGTTAATATATTTACACACATCAGTAAATAAATAGAGAAAACTTGCATCTCTGAACCAACCCTAAACCTCATGATATCTTATTGCCTTTTTATAAAATTACCATAATATTGCTTTTTTACTGATTTTCTTTTTAGAGACTGAGTTATTCTGGTGTGCTTATATCTAGCATGCTGTAGAGACAAATTCACACTGTCTGCATTCATCATATAATATTACAGTGTATCTCATTGTAGAAGTGGACTCAGATTCAGTGCGTTAAAATACTTGCTGCATAGAAAATATTGAAAAATAAGTATTAAAATAGACTGCATTGAAATATTAACTCTAATTAAATCAATCCGAATTCTTTTTAAACTATCAATTAATGGATGACTATGCAGGCTTCATTTTAAAAAAGTTGAGTGACACTTTTTTTAAGAGCCACCTACTGGGAAATTAAGTACTGCTTCTTACAGACAGTAGTAAATGGTGAGCAAGCATGCTTCCAATTAAAATGCTGGGGCAAAAAACCACCACAGGTCTATCTTTGCCTTGATATAGACCAGCAGCTATTCTTAACCAAACAGGATGCATTACAGAAGGAATTTCACCTTCGGCTGTTTCTGATCAGTAATGTTTCTCTCTCTCAACATTTATTTTTAAACAAAAATGTTCAAATGAACTAAGTGATCTGGAAAAAAAAGAAGCTAACAACAGTGCTTGAGCCTGATTTAGCGCATGTAGGTGCTGCCAAAACTTCTTCACACAAAGGTCAGCTAATGCACCCTTATCCAAATCTGGAACTCTCCCACTGAATCCAGTCGAGAGCATTATTCTGTATGCACTCGCAGGGAAACAAAGCAGAATTTTCCTTTATGTGACTCCAAATCTGAATTGCTCTAGAGGTGACAGACCAGTGCACTAGCCCAGTGAGCCATATCTTTACTTTTTTGTTCACAAGTGTCCTTTAACAAATATTACCATTGGATGTGTATGAGAGTCATTCCATGTAGATACATGTGCAAATACTTATTTGAGCTATCTTTACTCAATATTTCAGCAGTGGCCCCAACTGGAATAGAGAGTTGCTTAATAAACCATTATAGTTCTTTGAAAAGGGAGTGACTGCAGTTGCTCAAATGGTATATTTTTCATAGTTAAGTAAAGCACTTTAAAAAGAACAAACCATGATATTAATGATCATAGCTACCAGTAACTAAAATGGGCAATGGATAAGTTTCAGTAATCTACATCTAACTCCCAATCTAGTGCCCTGCACACTAGACAACAATAAATCTGCATTTAATACTTTTGGCCCTAGCTCAAGCAAGTGCTTAAGTCCCCTCCCTCAAAAGGAAAGCTTTCCTGAATCTGGGGCTGTCAGGACCATACAATCATAGAATCTCAGGGTTGGAAGGGACCTCAGGAGGTCATTTAGTCCAACCCCCTGCTCAGTCTTGGCAGAAAGTGGTAGCAATCTTTGAAATATTCTGCACAATTAAAAAAAAAAAAACCCTAACAAAACATATTTTTAGTTCTCATCCTAATTTGACTGTGTTCATGTCTGCACTTTCAATTACTCTACAGTACGTTTAGTCTGAGTCATTAGCAATTAACCAGTGAAATCATGAATGTTGCCTCCTTTATTTTATCCATGTTTAAAGTGTTCATGTTAGAGGCATGATATAAACAAAAAATTTTATTTCTCTAATACAGAATGACAGACTACTACAACAACTATCAGTTTACAATTAAAAACGTTGGCTAACTGGATTTAAGCTACATTCTGTATTTTGGGTTTTTTTAAAAATAAAGTGTGTTTTTCCACAAACATCAGCTAACAGTACAAAAAGCTGTCACTGTCCACAGGAACCGTGTCTAGTCATGTTTCAGTCAGTCAGCTGAGGGTCATGTCATTATTTAGTCTCTGCTCTGTAGAAAGAACACAAGTATGAAGATAGTGTCAAAGATAAAATACCTATATTTATTTAAAAATACATATTATAATAAGGGTATTTCTTACAATGGCACTCCACCCACACATAAAAGCCTGTCTATAATTAAAATATTTAGAGAAGCTAACACTCTATGTATGATTCCCTGGTTCTCTAACAAATTCTGTGTGAAAGCAAGCATTTTTCCTGAAACATACTGTGTATTATCTTGTGAATTAAAATATGTTGTAGTTATTTATTAATGTGCTTCTCTATTTTGGAACATGACTGATTTCTTATACTGTAACTATTCTGAATATTCATATAGAGAAAACAACATAAATACATGCATATTACTGAATTTTTCTCTTTTCCACAGGTTTTTTTTTTTAAAACTCAAAAGCAAACAAAATCAAGGAAGCAATATTATTCAGAACAAGGATGATATAACAGACTAAGTTCCCAAGAGTTCTGGAAAACACACATTATGGATTTCCACAACCTATTAAATTATTAGAGATTACATTAAAAAAAGATTCTGGGACTCCAGCTAGGAAGACAGCAGAAGTTAACAACCAACATACATATTCAGAGGTTGGGGAGGAGGGAATGAAATACACCTTTCTGTGCAGGGCTACTGAATTCAGCAGCAAGGGTTTATTTCATTCTGTAAAGACTAGTTCCAGAAATCTTGACTTTATATGTTTTTAAGATGTTGCTATTATACAGCTTAGCTTTTCTAAAGCACTTGTGCCATCCAACAAAAAAAGTGTTTGGTCATCGCTAATGGCTACAATGAACAGAAAAAATCCCACAACACATTCCTCTGGAAAGTGCTGGATTCTCCCCTCCATCTTTTAATTATGGCACATTAGAGAGATAAGGTGGTTGAAAAAAAAAATCTTCTATTGGACCACCTGTTTGTCAGAGACAAGCTTTCGAGCTTACACAGATCTGGGAAATGTACTCAATGTCACAGCTAAACACAGGGTGGAACATGTTTAGCATGCTGAATACATTTGCCAGACACAAAGAGCAAGCTCAAAAGCTTGTCTCTCTCACCAACAGAAGTTGGTCCAAAAAAGGATATTATCCCACCACCTTTTCTCTCTAATCTTCTGGGACCGACATAGTTACAATGACACTGCATATAAGTTATGGCATATGTAATTTTCATTAAAGGAATCAGAAACCTTCAGCTATACATGAAATGCTTAGGTAAAGCAATGAGATTAAGGTAGAAAAATGCCAAGGTGACAGTGGAGGAAAGGAAGATAGATGGTCAGTATCAAGAACTTTAGACATATAATCGATTTTTAGAAGTTTAGAAGTAGGAGAAGTCCTCTCTACTTTAATCCATCTGCTCAAACCTGGATTGGTTAAACCATGGTAATTTAGGTCACTAATTTTAACCTTAACCTTTACTGGGACCAGTATATAAACGTGAGAAGAAACAGCCCCTACACCAGGAGCTTATGAGTTTAAAATCAATAGTCAAAAGAAAGCCACTATTTTAATATTTTTTATTTCTTTTAGTTACAGTACTTATCTAGACAATGTGAATATTCATTGGTCAGTTTGAGAGCTGGAGCTTGTCAAACTGATGAGATGGACTGGTTTCGTATTTTATCATACATTTACTCAAATTCTCTGTAAATACAGGTTATGTTCCTGATTATGACGACTTAAAAGTAGGGCTGTCAATCACAGTTAATGAATGTGATTAATGCAAAACAAATTAACTAGATTAAAAAAACCCATCATGATTAATTGCAGTTTTAATCATACCATTAATTATAAATACACCGTACCCTCGCTAGAATGTGGGATTTGGGAGCCATACCAATTCCCGTGATCTTGCGGGCACTGCGTCACAATGAAAATTAATGACCGTTACTAAATTTGGGATCCACGACCGCATTCTATCAGAATTCACGTTATACAGACACACATTCTAGCGAGGGTCCGGTATATTTTGATGTTTTTCTACATTCTCAAATATTCTGATTTCAATGACAAAATGTACAGTGCTCACTTTTTATAGTGCAAATATTTGTAATAAAATAATATAAAGATAAACAAAAGGACTAGTGTTTTTAAATTCACTTCATAAATCCACTCAGTCCTACTTCCTGTTCAGCCAATTTCTAAGACCAACAAGTTTGTTTTCATTTATGGGAGGTAATACTACCTGCTTCTTATTTACAATGTCACCTGAAAGTGAGAACAGGCATACACAGTTACTGTTGTAGCCAGCATTGCAACATATTTATGCGTCAGATGTACTAAACATTTTTATGCCCCTTCAAGCTTTGGCTTGTAGGTGCTAAAATTTTACAGTTTTGTTTTTGAGTGCAGTTGTAGAATTTTTTTTACATTTGTTAATTGCACTTTCATGATAAAGAGATTGCACTACTGTACTTGTATGAGGTGAATTGAGCAAGGCACCACAATACATTTAACTAATTCAATTATTAGAAATTATATGTATCCGCACTTAAAAAACAATAAAAATCAGAGATTTGTGCATTACAAATGCACACTTCTTGAGGCGATACCTAAAGGAAAAAAACTCAAAAGAACCAAAAAAGTAAAACTTTTACTTCATTCTGATAAAAGGTCAAAAATATTATAAAATAAGTTCCACAGTTAATGGTTACTAACATCTAGAAATAACTAGGCCCTAGACAATTTCATCTATCACATCTAGAAATAACTAGGTCCTATCAATACAAGTAGCATTTGTTCTCCAACCTATATCCAGGAAGTTAAAGTCTCCCATCATGACAATTTTCCAAAATATTTCTTTCTCCTATTGAAGAGAGCTCTATCCACATCTGAATCTAACCCGGGGGTCTATAACAGACCCCTAACACAATCCCAATACAATTCTTCTCCAAAGTGATTTGGACTCAAACAGGCTATGTTTTGTCCATACTGTCACTTCATATTTCTTCAGTTTACTGCTTCATTAATGTACAACACTACCGCACCACATTTCCTTTATTCCAATTACTCCTAAACAGTACATACCATTCAACAGCTATATTCCAGTCATGAGTGCTATACCACCATGTTTTTGTAATCCCTGTAATATCGGTTTTAACCCTCCTACTCGATCGCCCTATGGAAAAATAGTTAATGGCACTCCTATTTATTTTTGTGTGCAAAATTATGCTAAAGTTAACTCCAAACTTTCCTTACAAAGGTCAACGTGCAGCAACTCAAAGGAAAACCTCACCATCATGTAAAAGATACTCTAAACACTCTAATTACAAAGGTATACATCACTCATAAAAGGTATCCATTACACAACAAGCCATTATCTTGATAATTTAATGACGCAAAGTAAGATAAAGAAACATCTTTCTATTTTAAAGCATTGGAATTCGATCCATTTTAAAGCTCATGGAAAGTTTCAGAGTTCAACCTTTTTCCAATGCTTTCTAATGGGAAAAATCACTAAAATGGCAGTCTTTATTGAAAGGCAACCATCTCAGTTATTCAGTGGAGATATAGAAACACCACCATTACTTTCGCAAAACTGGAAATTCACTTTAAGGAGAACAGGCACTTGCACAGATATACAGCATCTTCCTGTAAGATCTATGCTAGTGTGCTAAACAAAGTTAAATAAGCCAACTTTTTTTTCCAATATACATCCAGATTTCTTTTTCAATAAAAAAGTTTTACACTTTTACACAAACTGTGAAAGCAACAATCAAGTTGTGCCTTGCATGCCTCCAGATTCCTAAACCTCAATGGCAGAAGTTCAACATTTTAGGAGACTCTATAGCTGCTGCTCAAAAACAAAGCATTAAGAAGCTAGAGTTACAGAACACTGGAAATACAATGCAAGAGGCACAACAGTTTAAATGTTTTATATCGCCTGTTGTAAGAAAACAACTTGTTTCTGGGCAGGAGGAGGGCAAAAACAGTGACCATATTTAATATATTAGAACATTCAATCCTTAGACCTCTGGAATAAGTTACCCCAGGTAAATAAGATCAAAGAATAAGTTACTGATTAGTAAAGCATAATTTAGAAAGATAATTTAACCATAGGGATATAATTCATAATCATGCACACAAGGTGGGGAAAAAAGCAAAGCCTGTCTACATTTGGTCATCGGTAGGAGTAAAATGTTACATTTTGTAAAATGTGCTTTCAGTGTGCCACAATACTTTGGAAAGGTCGTTCCCTTTGAAGCACCAGTGCTAGCATTCCTGCAGCAGCAGCAGCAACTCAAAAAGGGGAGACATCATTTTTGTGTGCTGCATCCTGCTGGAGATGCACCAGCATTGCTTTCCAGATTTATTGTGGGACAAGGGCAAGAAAACGGAAAAGTAAAGAAAAGGGAAGAATGGGGAACGATGTGAGGCAGACCAGAGTTAAACAAAACTGCTTTTTAGCTCCCTGGTTACTTTCAACTTTTCCTGTTGTAAGAACTGCACTTGGTTCCCTTTTGTCCTCGTGCGTCACCACATTATGCTCTTTTACATCTATGCAACTCTAACTTTGCTTGTAGTATTACATATGCATAAGAAATGGCTCAGATCTCCAGGATGAGCTTGCAGTGCTACAAGTTTGAACAAAATATCTTTTTGTTTATAAACTGAGCAATCTTTGACATGGAATTGGCAGAGAAACGTGGAACTCCACAATGCTGTTTAGTCACTTACTAAAAACACATTTTGAGACAAAAATATATTCCAAAATCAAATTAAAAAAACAAACAAACCATTGTTCATTTTAAAAGGCTATTGAGAAACTTAAGTGGAGCATCTACAATGCAGTCGGGCTTTCAAAACCTGGTTTGTCTTTATCTTGCATACGTTTCATGCTATTTTAATAGCAGACTTGCTACTGCACTGTATAGTTTACATTAACATTACTGGCCATTCTTGGTAACTATAAATATTTATCAAATTCCTCTGTAGCGGAGAAGAGGTTTTAATGTTATGCTTTGAAGTAGAAGGACAGCATTAGAAAGCCTATTCCAAAGGCTCAATACTCTCTTCAGCATTGTGCGCCCCAACACCACATGGTTTATGAAATGTAAATGAAGGAATGTATTTCCTTCAGAGAACACATGAAAACTTTTTATGCAGCAAACTGAAATAAAAGGCTCTTCCGCTCCTAAGTGGCATCAGAGGCCCATTGCCTTCAAAAAAACCTTTGCTCTGTCATTTTGTGACAGAGTCCTGTTGCACCTTATAGACTAATAGACGCATTAGAGCGTAAGCTTTCGTGGGTGAATACCTACTTCGTCGGATGCAGTCTGACAAAGTGGGTATTCACCCACAAAAGCTTGTGCTCTAATACATCTGTTAGTCTATAAAGGTTCCACAGGACTCTTTGTCGCTTATGCAAATCCAGACTAAAACGGCTGCCCTTCTGATACTGTAGTCATTTTGGTTCATGCCCTTATTCCAGATCGGAACAACATTTACACTCCAAAAATTAAAGCCAGCAAGCATATCCAACATACTCACTAGATAAAGTCACAGGAAAAAAATGTTGCCCTGCACAGCCAGAACTGGACCCCCGAAATTAATGCTGCTGCTCCTAGACACCACTAGCTTATTTCAGTGCAACTCTTACTTGTATTTTAAGTCCACTTCACTTGAAAACCCTCAAAGAGTCACTGAGAGTCCTTAAAAGATCCTCACAAAATGGAAGTAGGACTAACCAACTGGATCTTCAACAGTATTACTTATTGTACTTGGTCAGGCTTCCCCTCTAAAAGATGCTTAGCACTCTTTGGTTAACAACAGACAGGACCCTGACCTCATCTGTGACACAAACTATACCCTTCTTAACTCTGCCAAACTCCATCACAAAGGATCTTTCCTTAAAGATGGATGGCTTTAAACCCCAAACTTCTCTTTAAGGAGCAATCTCTGCCTGAGGAATGAAATAAAAAGCTTCAGCAATAATTTCGAATAGTCACAATGTAAAACCATTATACCTAAATAAATTAGATGTATTATACCCTTTCCTTGTTTTAACTCCAAGCAACCCCAGATCCCTATTAAACCCTTATTCAAAGGCACCCAATATTACCTCCCTACCTGAAACATGCATGTTGAAAACCAATGATCACTGGCACTTTGCAGGTCTGTATTAGCTATAGCCAAATACTAGCTATTCACATTCCACTCCTTCAACTCCAGGTATAAGTGGCATGAGTAATTTGACAATTTGATGGGCAATTAAGTATGGAAATAAATCTTGCACCTCCTTGTCTTGCCTTTTCTTAATTTATAATAGGAATTCATAATTTTAAATAGTATTTTGGTTGGTGTGTTACAGTGACATAGCTCACAATGTACAACTCATCATCTGTTTTCAAGTCTCATTCTTTGGTCTCGCAGAAGATCTTTCCTAAATGAAATTCCCATTTTACATACACTGCAGGAGTACTCAGATGCCCATTATTCCACAGCTAAACTTTATTTCCATGATCCCACTGATGATAACCCATCCCTCCTACCTTGGGGAAGGCAGGAAAGAGCCTTCACAGACTTATTTTATCTATATATCTTACCAAATGAGAGTGGCACACACACAATTTTGGTCTTCACAGATGCACATATGGAGAAATTCCTTTCCATTCCTTACCAGGAAAAATAACCTAGACCTACTGGGTAGGCTATTCAAAAAAATACCTAAATTATTTTGGAGTACAAGTTCCATCAATTTTCAATAGGACTTGTACCCTAAGTCAATTAGGTGCTTTCATAACACTATAAGACACATTTACACTATGGATTTCCCCTAGATGGCCCAGAAACTTTTGGGTTCTCACTTGGCTTCCATCCTTCTCCTTCTGAGATCCATTTTACTTACCACTTCTTTCCTCTATTTCTTCTCTTTTTTCAGAACTCAGATCTTTGTCCTTACCTACCATCATTGTGTCAGGTTGTGTTTTTTAGTGAAAGAATGATACAGAGACTGATCTCAATCATATCCTTTATTTTTCTATATTTTTCCCTCTTTAAAACGTTCAGCATTGATACATTATAAGTACATAAAGTTAATTTTCATATGGTTATCCAGATGATATCAATCAACTGGTTTATGTTTAACTGTATATTTTTAAAAATAAACTTAAGTTTCATTAAAAAATACCCACTAAAAATTAAAAATATGCTTTTGGGCAGCGATCTTGCATTCCAAATTTATCATGAAGCAAATTTTTAAAGACAATCTATAAATTTATTAAAAACTGAGGTTATAATTCAAATAGTTACCAAAGAATAACAGAGGACCCACCATTTAAACTAGCTGACTTTTAGTTTACATCCAGATGAAGTACTTACCCTTTGAATCAGTAAGTTCTTTGACGTTTGTTAGATTCTTCTGCAGGTGAATCTGCCAACATTACTTTAAGCCTGACACCATTCACAATCTTGCCATGTAATGCAGTTATGGCGTCACTAGCACTTGTTCTGTCTGCAAACTTAGCATAGCCCACATTTTTTCCCGTCACAAGGTAAACTTCTATCAGATGTCCAAACCGACTATTAAAAAAAAGAAAAAAAAATACAAGACTGAAGTTTCATAATATTTACAGTTTGTAAATGCAGCTGCAGCACTACAGCCTACCAATACAATATCTTTTGCAAGATAATTTGACAATGACAGTAAGTTTTATTCTTGTACACATGATATCTGATATTGTACTGCCATTCCCCCATCTGTACTTTCCCTCCCTTTTAAAAGTCCTGGCAGATGTTGCAAGAAATAGGAAAGAATTGTTAGGCCACATTCTTAAGAACTCCCACAATTAAAAAAAAATAATAATAATAATATCACACCATATCAGTGCTTTACCCAACATCTTAGGAAGTCCTACTTTCCCAAGTCACCTGAGTACTCCAAGGCAGGAGTTGAGGCAGAGAAAGAAGAAAAACAAAATGTACTTGTATGTAATATACTTTATGTCAGGTCATAATATAGGATGCAAAGACCATGAAGCATTGTTTCCTTTCCCTTCACACTCTGACTAAGGTAGTCCAGTAGCCCAAGTAGGCACATTGCAAATTTCACAGAAACTGGCACTGGGCTTTTCTGTTTGTCTGTTTTTAAAAGCGGTTTGGCTTTTAAAAAGGGCTGTCCCTCAGTTACACAAATAGAGCTGGAAAATATAGAATGGGGGAATGTTCCCATGTTCCTTAATACACACAAAATAATCCAACAAAGTTGGCAGAGCAACTCTAAAACAAGTTTTTAAGAAGTGAAATGGGCAAAAATTGTCTCCCAAGTCTTTGATAGTAATATGTAGGGTACCCGCAAATGACTTTTGGAGGCAAGCCAGTAACACAAATAACATATTACTACAGGTCAATTTTTAATTATACCAAAAGCAACTTCCAGAATCTACCTGGTTATGCAGGTTTCCAACAATCTCTCAAATAATAAGCAGTTAAAATTTCAAGCTGAAATAGATAGTGGTACCATGAAATACTAAAAGTTTTCTGCAAATCAAGTGTATGAAACTGAACTGTTCCAAGTTTGTTGACCCCCTCAAAAGAATTCTAAAAAGATTGGTGAGGCATGATTTCCTTTTACAAAAGCCGTGTTGACTCTTCCCCAACAAATGTTGTTCATCTATGTGTCTGATAATTCTGTTCTTTACTATAGTTTCAACCAATCTGTGTGGTACTGAAGTTAGACTTACCAGTCAGTAATTGCAAGGATTGCCTCTGGAGTCTTTTTTTAAAAAAATGGTGTTACATTAACTATCCTCCAGTAATCTGGTACAGAAGTTGATTTAAGTGATATGTAACCTATCACAGTTAGTAGTTCTGCAATTTCATATACGAGTTCCCAAATAATTCTTCAGTGAATACCATCTACTCCTGATGACTTTTTACTGTTTAATTTATCAGTTGATCACTTGTATTTGCTGTGGGCTGTCTTATAGGATTTTCACAATTATGACTTGGTTTGATTTCAGTGTTTATTCTAAATTTTTCAAAATTTATTCTACTATTGAAGTTATTTTAATCACTAAATAATACCTTACCAGAATACATCCTCCAACACATTTACAGATAAGGGATGAGGATAAAACACTATGAAAAGCCTTTCCTTCACAGAACTCTCAGGCGGAACTTTTTTTTTGCGTGATGGAAGTACAGCATCTGTTTGGGGCTGAGATAACTGAGAGCTAGAACTTCCACTGTAAGGCTGCTGAAACAAAAATAAAATATAAGGAAAAGGTAACAGATGAAAATAAAGTGAAAAATTCCATTTTATCTGATTTAGGACTCTGTTACTGTTATAGGACACTGAAGTCCTGGATTACATACATATGGGCTCTCTGACAGCCACATGATTAACTGATGTGTTTTTCTTGACTACCTCCTGACAGTATTTTTCCTAGGAAATAAATCCAAATTAAGAGCATATCATCTTTGAAAAGTACAGAAAAGCACAAGTCAACCCACCACACTTCAAACAAACAAAATCAGCTCCTAAAGCAGTCACAAGGGTAAGAGAAAAAAGATGGGACACAGTTCTCATTACACATTTCAAGGTTCTGCAACAACTGAGGAGAAACAAAGGTACAGAGCGTAGTTACTTACAGAGGATGTATATTGCTGACCAACTAAATTATTATGGGACACTATTGATGACACTTGTGAAGTCACCAGTTGTGTTGCCATTTTTCTGACGTGGCTGCAAGCAAAAATAATCATAGACTGTCTTTACAGGAAAAAGTAAAATTACTATAATCTTAAGAAATTCATCATGACAATTTTCAGAGAAAGAACTGATCATTTATTCAGTCTTCCTTGATATGTGCTGAGAACATCCAGGAAGAAATAAATTGTTGCAATGTTCTATACTCTTTTCCTATAACACAGCCTTTCAGTTATCACTGTTGCTTTAATAGACAGAATATATAAACCCAGCTCATTTAATTGGGGATTGGTCCTTCTCCAAGTACGGGTTGGACTAGATGACCTCCTGAGGTCCCTTCCAACCCTGATATTCTATGATTCTATGGAGTTAAACTCAGCTCTTTACGTTGCCTGAGAGAAGTAAAAATTAGTTTGCTAGATACATTATTTCTTCCCTTTAATTTTCTTATCCATCTTGATAGTGAAGGTAAGCCAATTACATTTTTTGCTTGGACTAGCAAGTTTTTGTATTCTGCAAAGCTGGAATAAGGCAAACCTCTTCACATTTTACAATTATGCGACTCTTGGAATTAGGTAATAACAAAAGCATTAGAATGACTTTACAATATGGCATGCTGGCTTACACTATATGCACTTCCACACAACCAAGTTATATATTTTCTCTTAAAGAGGATGTACTAAGGAAAAAGTATTGGGCTATGCTTATTTGGGGGATTAGTTTTCTTGCTTCTTATGATACATAAACAATTTTTATTCTACTTTTTTAAACCTTATAAATATCAAGAGTATTATATCGCTGCCCTCCCAGGTTTGGCTGAAAGTCTCCTAGAAGAATTTGAGCAAATATAGCTCTTCCATCACAACTGAGCAAAATATTACTCCTGGAGGAATTCTGCAGCACTAGTGCACATGCGCAGAATTTATGTCTCCTGCAAATTTCTTTGCTTTTCCACAGAAACATGACTCTCTGACGGGGAAGCAAAAGGTAGCCACAAGAGCAGTCATGAGGCCCAGGGCAGCCAGCAGAGAGGTAAATAATTGTGGGGCAGGACTGGGGAGGACTTGTTGGTGGCTCCTACCCTGTGCCAGGATCAGCTGCTAATCCCAGCTTGGCTGGAGAAGACAGGACTTCCTCTTCTTCTACATTGCATTGGGGGCCAGGTCAGACCCACCCCCAGATTTCTCTCCCAGCTGCAAAGAGCTCTACAAACTCTCAAACAATCTGTTCCCGCACCCATTGTGCCTCAGCTGCAGGGGAAGGCTGTACAGGGAGCTATTCCCCCATCCATCCATCTCCCGTGCATCTAGACCCCCTCATATCTCACTGATCCTCACTTCCCTGGGCACTCAGAAACCCCTCTGATGAGCCCCACTCCCCTGCATCTGAATCACCCTGATGAGCCACCCACACCCGGATTCCCACCCAACTGAGCCACAATCAGCTGCACCTGGTTCCCCACTGAGACCTGCTCCCACAGCATATCGGGCCCGCACACACCCAGACCCCTCTGCTGAGATCTATCCCCCCACCACACCCAGACCCCCAACCTCCTTCACCTGGATCTCCCTGCAGAGTCCCATTACTGCTGTACTCATAACCCCCCAACAAGTACCTGTGCAGCCAGATCTCCCCCCTACCAAGCTGCCCACATTCAGAATGTCCAACACCAAACCCTCTGAACCCACACCTGGATCCTCCTACACTGAACCCCCTCCAGACCTGGATCTTGTCTTGCTGAGCCTGCCTGCCCACACGTGGTGCACCTGGCACAGAGAAGCAGGACCCTGGGGGTGTTTCTGGGGCAGGCATAGTCCTGTGCTGTGTCAGGGTTGGGTACAGCCTCACCACTGAGTTCGTGTCCTGGAGGTGAGCTGCACAGTGATCTCCCCGCTCTATGCAGCCAGTGGCCTATGCTCACTAATTCCATGCTGGAGCCTCCACATTTATTTGACAAATTAAATTTGCAGAATTTTAATATACTGTGTGCATAATTTCAATATTCTGGACCAACATTTTTAGGTGCAGGATGCCCTCAGGAATAAGAAATGGCGTTGAATCTTTACAATGGTTTTTCATTCTCTCTCAGCTGTTTTGATCAGGTCATTATCTACAACTCCCTTCCTCTGATCTGCTCAGGTCCCCCTTCCTTGGTACTCACGCTGCCAAAATCCTATTGGCTCTACAGTCACCCAGAGTCTTCCAGGAAACAAAGGACAAAACCTGCTTCTAACAGAAAACCCAATATCCTATTCTCAGACTTCGTTATATATCGTAAGCTAGTAAAAAAGGTTTAATCATATTTTACAAGTCATGTTAAAATAAAAGGAATGCTTTCTCTTTTATTTTCCCTCTGTCACTTGAAAAGTAGCAGCCATGTTTGGTGTGTCAAAAGGCCTTCTCAGGGATTGTGTTCCAGTGGCTCAGTGAAACCCCACTGTGGGCTGGAAAAGGGTTAATAGTCAATTGGTTACAGTACAGGTACAAAAGATTGCCTAATTAGTGGCTTCCCAGTCAAAGGGGCAGGACAGGAGGATCAGGTAATAATTTAATGGACATAAAAGGTGAGAGAATTCAGTTTGAAGAGCCACAAAGACTCTCGTGAAGAAGCCTGAGCTAGAGAGCAAGAGAATAGACATCCCAAAGAAACGTTTACCCCGCCTTTCTTGTCTACCTCAAGGGAACACTTTGAGGGGCTAGTGCTCAAGGCCAAAGCTGGAGAGAAGATTCCACAGTAACTAAGGAAGAGACAGAATTCACAGCCCAGGAGAAGGGCAGATTGGTCGAGAGACTTTTTGGACATTAGTTTGAGCTTTCGCTGCCCGAAAGGGATTGGACTTCTGGAGGGCTGAGTTGTGCACAAAGCAGATGACCAGCAAGGGGCACAGGAGATGAAGATTATAGTGGTGAGTACACGCCATAGCACCCTGAAATACCTTACATTTCAGAAGTAACCACTATATAAACAAGGTTATACAGTTATAGGTTTCATTTTCTTGTTTTTTCTTTTATAAGAACTTGTTTTTGCTTTTATAACAACTATTCAAAGAGAAATATTGCTGTCTGGAACACAAAGTTTCAGTTTTCACCTATGTGGATTGGTACTTACTCCAATCCGTCGCTCCCATCTTCAAGGAAAGTTACACCTAGCCGATTTCCAGGAGGATATTCAAAACCATGTAGCTTGTATTTGGCATATATAGCTGATGCTGCAGTAGTATACTGAATCACAGCATGCCCTAAAGATGGATGAAACATACCAAGCTAATGTAGAAAGCATGCAAGTTTAAATTCTCAAAAGCACTACTAAGAATGAAGTGAATATAAACAACACAGCAGGGTTCAACACCAAATTAGTCATAGGCACTCAAATACAATGAAGTCTTTTTACTTCATCATCCAACTCATCTTTAGCAAAATCCATATTTCTGGTGAGATAGAGTTAACTTGGTGATTGAACAAATGTTTACATCTGAACCTCAAAATCATTTGATATTACTTCCTTTATAGAATGCCTATAAAAAAACCTCCAAAAGTTAATTGATATTTGTAACGACTAATTTGTATACAAATATTTTCCTTTTTAAGTGTAGTTATTCTCTGAAAGAAGTGATTAAAATGGCATTGTAGGATTCCTGTTTGTTGCATCAATTATCTCCATATCAAATTTGTCAGCTCAAGAGAGGTAGTTCTTGTAACCAGCAATTTAAGTTATTATGTTCTTTTAGATCATGCATCATCAATACTAATAGTTCGGTACTAGCAATTTAGTTAACAATACTATTGATAATGTAATCCAGCTCATTTTCCCATGGCTACATTAACTCTGCAGGACTAACTAACAAGCTTAAAATTGTAAAACTTTATTTTAAGACAGAATCCATACATTAATCTGAAGGCATGATGAGGCTTCAACAAAGCAGATGCATTTTTTTTTCTTTAACAGAAATCCTACCCATCTTTGACAACATTTCATCTGATGCAGAACCTATTAAGAAACAGTTTATTTGATTTTTGACTTCTGAGTGTATGAAATGTAGAGATGCTGTGGGCTGCTTCCCTACTTTGTAAATAGTCGGACCCCTTAGGGATCTAGTTAGGGATAGGATGTAAGTGTTCAGTCTAACAAATTTGTTCAGAGGAGATGAAGGAGAACAGTGTGTAGGACCAAATTTACATATCTTCCACTGCCAAAGGGCCACATCATTCTGTATTGAGAGGGAAGAGAAAACATTTTAGAATCAAAACAATAGAAAGAAAGAGGTTCTTTTTGTTTTGTTATTTACCGTGGTTAGTATGAGGATCTCGCTGAACATCACAATACTCCAGTCCTGGGACAAGATCAAAGAGGAAGAACAGCTGCTCTTGTACGAAGGGGAGTCGTGATACCACTGACAGGCGTTTGGAAATGGATTCTCGAACTCTCGACTGATTCTCTTCAAAACTACCAAATTCTGGCTGCCCTTCTCAAGAACCAAAATAAGACATATTACACACATTGCAAATCACTATACTACTATACCTTGACCATTTCAATAATTTTTTTCTAAAACGTTTCTAGGAACTAAGTCATATTATAATAATAATAAAAAAAAGACATTTATTTCAGACAATCAATGCAAAGACTAAATGTAAAAAGACCCCTGAACAATATAGAAATTAAGTGTCTGAGTTAGAATCCACAACCAAAAACCTGGACCTACTATTTTAAAGGTCTCCATTTTGCCTCTCTGAATACATTCTATTTCCATAACACCCTTTCCAGTTATGTATGATCTTATCCATGATTACCAGCCACTGTTAATGTGAAAAATTATTACTTACCAAAAGAAAACACGCTCCCTCTAGGTTCGTGCCCCATTGGCTCCTGCCTCATACTACTGCTACTACTGTAATATTCACGTTCAGAGGATTCAGACGGCTTGTTTTTAGGTTCAGCCAAAATGGCCTTGTAACCTAGAACAAGTAACCACATATTTCAAATTTCATCATGTATTTTTCAAATATTTATGACTAGAGAATGTTCTTCAGGCCTTGTATTGAAAAACATTACAGACAGAAAAATCAGTTATTTATTTATTTTTTTAAAACCCAGCTATTCTATTACTCAGGAAGACTAATACAATTAGAAGATTGGAAGCAACATAACCCATTCTCTATCCCATTCAGAAGTACAGTACCCAAAGATCATCTTGGAAATGCTTGACAGACAAGCAAGTAGCAGCTGGACATCTATGCAGCCTCAATCCACCTTTGACTACCAAGATCTGTGCTGAATTAGGCAGCGCATCTGTGTAAGCTACTTGGTCTGATCTCAGACCACCTAGCTTCTTTCATTCTGGCCTCACACTGGACATGCACCCAGGTTTAAAGAAAAATACTAAATTTATTAACAGGCAGATATACTTGTGTGCTGATATAACCTTAACTCTCATTAAATGAAGCTTTTGCGTGTCTTAATTTTTAGTTAGGAATAAGATACGCAAGACATAATTATAAAAAATAGGTGCTTAATTGATATTTGTGATTAATTGGGCACTACGGAGTCCGTGGGCCACATCTGGCCCTTCAGACGTTTTAATCCGGACCTTGAACTCCTACTGGGCAGTGGGGTCAGGAGCTTGCTTCACGCAGCTCCCGGAAGCAGCGTCACATCCCCTCTCTGGTTCCTACATGTAGGGGCAGCCAGAGGGTTCCGCATGCTGCCCATACCTCAAGCGCCACCCCTGCAGCTCCCATTGGCCAGCAAGCGGGGCCAATGGGAGCTGCAAGAGTGGTGCCTACAGACGAGGAAGTGCGCAGAGCTACTTGGCCACACCTTTGTGTAGGAGGCAGAACGGGGACATGCTCCTGCTTCTGAGAGATGCTTGAGGTAAGCGCCACCTGGAGCTTGCGCCCCTCACCCCTTCCCACACCTCAACCCCTTGCCCCAGCCCTAATCCCCCTCCTGCTCTCTGAACCCTTCAGTCCCACCTCCTGAATCCAAGAGCCCCCCCCCCCCCCACACACACACACACACAAGCACCCCTGCCAGGCCAGGAACCCCCTCTCGCACCTTGAACTCTATTTCTGGCCCCACTCTAGAACCTGCACCCACAGCAGGAGCCCTCACTCTCACCCGTATCTCAAACCCCAATTTCGTGAGCATTCATGGCCTACCATGCAATTTCCATACCCAGATGTGGCCTTCCAGCCAAAAAGTTTGCCCACTCCTGACACAGTCCAAGATTACACAATTTTTTTATTTCACTATATTAAAAATATACTAGTCCACTGTGTTGGGCATATCTACCATCTTTATGAAGTATTATACAGCTTTTTAATACTGGTTTTAACTGTTAACTGTCCACCACAACTCTCTCAGAACTGAACTTTACCACACCTTGTTTATACTAATTTGTCTGCAAATTTGTTCTCTTGCTGTTTGAAGGGCCACACAGGAAGATTTGAAGAACATTCTTTATTGAAACCACAATAACCATGTCAGCACTACTGATCATCTAATATGTTCAAGAAGGCTTTATGCTGAACACTGGTGTTTCCTCTTGGCTGTGTGTATAAAAGGATAAAAAGAAAAACATCACAGATCATCTGGGGAGCATGAAGCACTACAGAAAAGTGTATTTTATTATTTCCATTTTACAGAGGGAGAACTAGGGCATGAGAGGGCATATTAATTTCCAATGTCACAGGAATTCTAGTTCCATCAATCCTGTGCTCTAAGCACTAGACAACTTTAACTGCAACAAATGTTAAATCATAAGACTAAGTGTGCTATATTCTGAAAATAGTGAAACATGGTATTATTAGTATCAAATGCAATTTTGTTTAGATAAGTATAGTCACAATACATTATTATATAGTCCTTTTATTTTGAGCATCCCCTGAGAACGTCATAAAAGCTCATCTGCACAAAAAGCATTTGTGAGAGTGCATGTGTGTGTACACATACATGCACGTGCTGCGCTACAGTTAGGCTATTTTACATCAACAGAAGACACTGTCATTCATTTCCAAAGCCCTTTCACTATTATTACTTTAAATCGAAGATTTTGATCCTGCAAGTACTTTCACAGGTGATTAAATCCCACTGAACTTAATGGTACTACCTGCATGCATTATTTACAGTATTAGGTTGTGCAACCTATGGCCACCAATGCATTTACACCATAAATAATTTTGCTGCTAATAAAACCGAAGCCAGAGGCTGGCATACTTGAATCAATGCTAATGAGTTCACAGTTTCTCATAATAAATAAGCGGAGGGAAAAATCAGTCAGTCATTCTTACTTCGATCACACTCTTCTATTGCCAGGGCAGCTTGGGATGGTTTTAAATACCTCACATAGCCCAAACCTTTACTTTCTCCTGTGGTCTTCTTCTTAATAATGCTACAATATTCAATGTCTCCGTACACCTAGGAGATTTAAAAATTGAAAAACAATTTTATCTAACATTTCTGAAGTTCATAAAAATTTCACATTTTAATCTGCTGTTAAAAATTACCTGAGAAAATGCAGTTAGATATCATGAATAACTAAAACTCAACCCATACCTTAAATTTATTCCTCAGATCTTCCTCTGTATAGGACTTCGGTATCATAACAAAGATGCGTGTAAGCTCTTCATCTTCAACATCGCGGTGGCTTCCAGAAGCTCTGGACTGGGCAATGAACACCTGACAGAGTTAAACACAACATTAATTACTTGATAAAAGAGTAAATATTCACAGATAGTTAAGAAAAATAATTTAATGTCTTCAAAACAGCTTTGTGCTTATATCTGCATTCACTGACTACCGCAGGGGCGAATGAGAACATTGCATTGGCACCCCATGATGCACTGTTATCTCTCCCTCATACAACCCAGTGGCCTTAGCAACTTAAAACCGCCATGCATACACCATAACCCCAGAAGCCTGGAGCCTGCTCAATTGCGTGAGCATCTCAAACACCTCACGCCTTCTCCTGCAGTAATTCCAGAGCCGAAGTAGGGTCCAACACACAGAGCATAGCAATGTCCTGCAAGCCATTGAAAAAAACAATTCGCACTTGCTGCTCTAAGTCACAGAGCAGCTGCATTCTGCTGAGCACCATTCCTGGCCCTGTGTAGCAAGCACTGACCGGTGGGATCGTATTGTTTTGTGGATATGAATGATGAGCAGTGGCTGCAGAACTTTCGAATGTGGAAGGCCACATCCAGCAACTTTGTGCAGAGCTTTCCCCTACCCTGCAGTTCAGAAACACAAAAATGAGAACTGCTCTGACAGTAGAGAAGCAATTGCTATTTGGAAGCTTGCAATGCCAGTTACCAGTCAGTGAGGAATCAACCACGGGAGCTGCTGTACTCCAAGTGTGCAGGGCCATTAATCAACTTCTGCTACAAAGGGTAGAGAGACTGGGAAACGTGCAGGACATAGTGGACGCTTTTGCCACGATGGGGTCCCTAATTGTGGTGGGGCAACAGATAGCATGCACATCCCCATCGTGGCACCAGAACACCTTGCCAAAGAGCACATAAACTGAAAGGGATACTTTTCAATGGTGTTACAAGTGCTGCTGGATCACAGGGGACATTTCACCGACATCTATATAGGATGCGCGGGAAAGATTCATGACGTGTGCATATTTAGGAAGTCAGGTCTGTTCAAAAAGCTGCAATCCGGGACTTCCTTTCCAGACCACAAAAATCAACATTGATGACGTTGAGATGACTACAGTCATCCTGGGAGACACAGCCTACCCCTTGCTCCTGAAGCCATACACCTGGACAGCAGTAAGGAACAGTTCAACTATAGGCTCAGCAAGTGCAGAATAGTAGCTGAATGTGCCTTTGGTCATTTGAAAGGGCACTGGAGAAGTTTGTTAATGAAGTTGGGCCTTATTGAAGAGAACATCTCCATGGTTAGAGCTGCCTGCTCCATAATAACTGTGAAAAAAGGGGGAAATTTTTCTTCACGGGTGGCCAGTTGAGACAGATCATATGGCAGCCATTTCTGAGCAGCCAGACACCAGGGCAATAAGAAGAGCACAGCTAGGGGTGCAGCGTATCCACGAGGCTTTGAAAATCTGTTTTAATAAGTCACAGTAATGTGAACTGCTTGTTTGCATTCTGCTTTCCCAAACCTTCAACTGGAATGTATAACTGTCCCTGTAAAGCCAACCCTGACCCAGCCCACTACTTCTGCTTAATAAAAGAACATTTATTTTTCAAATCAATTTATTTAACAAACATATATAAAGAGGGAAAACGGGGCGGGGGGAAGGTAACTTTGGGGGAAAGGGGTTATAAAGTTGCAACAAGAGAAACAGTTTCAGCTGCGTAACATAACACCGCATTCCAGTCAAAGGTCTGTGAATGGGCACCTTCTCTTCCTTGTACCCTCCCCCTCAGTTAAGTGAAAAGGATAATGGACTTTTCACCCATGTCTCATGGAACGCATGGAGGAAAGTGATTCCGCACCAAGCGATGCTGGCTGGCTATCCACCAGGGTCTACGGAGGGACGCCACCCTCCTGCTTCTGTTCCTGCAGTTCAACCAGATGTCTCAACTTGTCTCCTTTTTCACTCATAATCCAAAGCATCTCATCCTGCACCACATACTCTTGTTCACTGGAAGCTTTCCTGCTCTCAATGTCCATGTCTAACTTCTCAGACAATGAAATCCTCCACACTTTCAACTCTGTGACAGCTGTCCAAGACATTCATTATTTCGGTGACCAGGTCCTCCCGCGTTCTTTTTCTCCTCCTTTTAATCAGTGAAAATCTGCTTTCAGGTGTTGATGACACACCAAAGAACACATTTCCAGCTGTCAGTCATAGGAAAAAATAAAGGAGCCATTGTATATGAATAAAATATTTCCATAGCAAGGCCCTTTTCATTTAAAAGAAAAAAAAAAAACACTACACACACCTTATTACACTATGTGCAAGCCATAACATAATCAGAATCCATAACTATTAACCAGAGCTTTGGAGCAGAGCCCAGAACTGGAGCGTGGAGCAGTGGAGCTGCAGATTTTTGCCTGGATCTGGAGCGAGTCGGAGGACCGCTCCAAATCCCTGCTGTTAACTGCCATTTTGCTCCTACAGCCATGGTGAATAGGCCACCCCAGGGTCACGGGAGACCACACTTTTGATGAAATAAACGGCAGGCTTCTGTCAGGAGCAGAGGTAGCTAGTCGAACAATGGCCCTTCCCCTTAGTACCAACAGGGTGGGAGGGAGGTGTGCGCATTTTCACAAATAGCAGAATCTCTCATTTGGGGCCCCACTCTCCTATCAGCCACATTAAACTACTTGCCGCCCCATGCTGAGCACAGTAAAGGCATATGAGTGGCTCCGGAATATGTAGGGGGAAGAGGGGGAAGTCTACATGCCCTTTTTTTTCTCCTAAGAGTATTTTTAATGAGAACTTCCCCCATTTCCCCTAGGCGACCCTATGTGATATCAATCTCCTGAGAGTAACAGAGGCAGAAAGGAAGGAGATGCTACAAGCGTCTGGGCACAGACCTAGTCCTTATGCTGCTATGCTGTGTACCACAATGATGTCAGCAGAATTAATTCAAGAGTTGCATGGGAAGGTGTCCTACCATGGTGGAAGAAGTAAGACTGCACTGCTAGGAAAGCTTCTGCAAAGGATTGCAGAGTACCTCCATGAAAGTTTCCTAGAGTTATCAATAGAGAATTCCCAGGCTATCCAAATCCACATAAACAATCTTTTCCAGGGGCCACCTTCTGCGTAGCTGGAGAGGACTCTTCTAAGCCGAGAACCACAGCACCTTGCTTTTTCTTCACAGTAAACATGCCATACCACTGAATGTGTGCCCACTAAAGTTTAACTGGACTTTGATTACATCTGTATACTCACCAGAAGTGCCTTCCATGGCATCATAGTCGGCCACCGTGATGTCTTGTTACTCACAGGGCTCCAGGTTAAAAATATTTCCTGGCTCTTACGGAGAGTGGATCCACCGCACGCCTGTCTCCCATTCTTCTCCTCTACCATATCATCCTCCTTGTTGTTCCTAGAGTCACACTCTTGTGAGGTGTCCACGTTGCTTGAGGGGGTGCTGGTATGGTCATGCCCAAGGATCGCATGCAGCTTGTTGCAAAACTAGCATGTGCGGGATTCAGCACCAGAATGACTGTTCGCCTCCCTTACCTTCTGATATGCTTGGCAAAGTTCTTTTATTATCACACGGCACTGCTGTGTGTCCCTCATGTAGCCCTTCTCCTCCATTCCACGAGTGATCTTTGCATAGACGTCAGCATTCCTTCTGCTGCATCAGAGCTCTGCCTGCATACTCTCCTCCACACAAAGTGATGAGATCCACCACCTTCTGTTTAAACCAGGCTGGAGCATGTTTGGGAGGTGTAGTCTCCATAATCAGCTGTGCTCAAACTGGCATGCTCCCAATGCTGATTAAACAGGAAATGGGAAATCAAAAATTCCCGGGGCTTTAGCAAGGGAAGGGCTACTTCCTGTGTACTTGGCTGTAGCAAAGCAGAATTGAGAACGATTTCCAGAGGTCACAGATGAGCACTGAGAGACACCATCTGGAGGCCAATTAAGTCAAATTACACAATGCTGTGTCTGCACTACCTTGCAGTACACCCAGGAAAATCAAATTCACCTCTTGAAGAGGTGGATTACAGAAGTCAACATTAAAGACAATTTAGGTTGGCATAAAGGACTCCATAGTGGAAAAACATACATTAACAGTCAACCTAAGGCAGCTTCCTTCGACCTAACTTTTTAAAGTAGATCAGGCCTCATCATGGGTGCTGTTAAAAGATCATCCTTCCTTGCTTGATGACATCCTGTCACACAAGAAACGTTACCATTTTTCTCACTGTTTAGACCTTTACCTCATCTCATAATTTAGATAACAGTAAAACAATTCAAGAGGCTGAAAGTGGTCATCAACAGCAAGTCATTACTGATTCTCATAAACAAAAAATACAGAAAATTACTTTGATAAAAAGTTTGAATAGTGCATTACCAGAGCTTTTAAATACCCTCTGTTATTATTCCATTCATTTGCATCAATCTCAAATAGCTTTACAAATTTTTGAAAAGCTTCTGAACACCTGAAATCTAGTAAATTAAAGAGTAAACACTAGTTCCAGGGACTATATTTTCCCCTAAACCTCCTGTTGTGGTTTTATGATCACACTTCCCTTTCTCTAAATGTTTCTCCCTCCCTCCAGTTGATGTGTGGAAAACTCACACAAACAAGGAAAAGCTACTGCCCACCTATAAACGCGGCTGCACATAGTGCTGCCAAGTGCCCCAAACAGACAAACGAAGGAGAGGGAAGGATTTTGTCTCTTGTTCTGGAGATGAGGGGACGCAGAGTGTGTTTCACCTTCTCCGGGGTGGCTAAAAAGCATCTTGTTCTCAGTAGAGACTGTTCCTAGCGGTGGGGGAAGGAGGCACAGCTGGGTTAAGGCCAAGGCGACTGACGCCTTTGCGCCCCGTGCTGTCCGACTCTGCGCTGGGACTAGAGAGGCAGTGGGGGCTCTCATCACCCCCCACAGCCCAATCAGACAGGTCCTGGGCAGCCCGCACCGCGAGGCTGGAGCTGGGGCGCTGTGCTGGGCGGGGCCCCGCCGACCCAGGCCGTGAAGGGGAGGAATCCACGGCCTCGCTGCCGCCAGGACCAGCCTGCGCCGGGGGACGGAGACAGGGACGGGGAGTGGCAGTCGTACAGCGCAGGGCCGGTGTGATGGGGCTGTTCCTGGTGGGACCAGCTGAGAATGCCAAATCAGGACAAATTGCTTCAAAAGGGGCAATTACAGCCCAAAGCTGGGGTTTCTCCACCCTAAAGGGTTACCAAACCAGCCAGACAGAAAAGACTTTGGTTTCGCCCCACTGGCTAGCCACAAGTCACACAAGCAATTCCCTTAGACACTCCAGCTTCCCAGTATCACCACCGGCAGCCACTTGTCCTGGGGACAAATGGTTATGAAAACCAATACCCCAATAAAAGAAAACAGTTCTTCCCAATTCCAAAGAATCAGGCCCCAGACCCAGGTCAATATACAAACCAGATCTTACCCACAAATCACGCTGTTGCCAATCCTTTAGAATCTAAAATCTAAAGGCTTATTATACAAGGAAAAAGATCTAGGTGAGGGTTAGAAATGGTTAAAGGAAATCAAATACATGCAGTAATGGGTTGCATCAGTTGTAGAATAACTGCAGGTTCAAATCAGAGTCTCTGGAATACATTCCCTGGAGGAATGGGTCATCAATCCTTTGGCCAGAGTGCCCCTTTGTAGCAAAGTCCCATCCAGAAGTAGGAGCCAGGCTGGAGACTGGAGACTGAAGACAAAATGGGGATGGGGTACCACCCTTTTATATCCTTCCCAGGTGCAGGAATGTTCTTTGTCCTTCGCTGTGGAAACTGAGGGTATGGTTACACTTACAAAATTATAGCGCTATTGCTTATAGCGCTCACCTTATACAGCAATAATAATAGCGCTATTGTATGTCCACACTGAGCTGCTCCAGCGCTAGAGCATGGCCACATTTGCAGCACTTAATACGGCATTAAGAGCAGCGCATTAGGGCATGTATCCCACAGTACACCTCTTCCTGATCTGGCGCAATGGCTTGTGGTAGGGGGGGCGTCACTTGCGGGGCATTCTATATCCTGTTTGAACTACCCATGATGCTTTTTGGCATATCCCAGCAATCCCTGTGTTTCCTTCCACCTCCGGCGCCATCTTTCAAGGGTTTCAGCAAGGCACGCTCCGTCTTCCATTGTCGAGTGCTGCAATGAATCCAGAACTGCTGAGGGACATGCTGACGACTGTTGCCAGCACATCTCTGTGTGCAGTGGAGTTATTCCTTGACATGCAGGATGACAGTGATGATTCTGAAGACGAGATCGAAGCGGTGAATGCATTCGACACAAAGCTTCTTGTCTCATTAACGGAAATGCTCACGGCTGTTGAACGCCGCTTCTGGGCACGGGAAACGAGCACAGAGTGGTGGGATCGCATCGTCATGCAAGTCTGGGACGACGAGCAGTGGCTGCAAAACTTTCGAATGAGAAAAGCCACTTTCATGGGACTGTGTGCTGAACTCGCCCCTGCCCTGCGGCGCAAGGACACCAGACTGAGAGCTGCCCTCCCGGTGGAGAAGCAGGTGGCTATCGCGATCTGGAAGCTGGCTACACCAGACAGCTACCGATCGGTGGCCAACCAGTTTGGGGTTGGAAAGTCGACCGTTGGAGTTGTGCTGATGCAAGTGTGCAGGGCCATTAATCGCATCCTGCTATGAAAAATCGTGACTCTGGATAACGTGCATGACATCGTTGCTGGCTTTGAAGAAATGGGTTTCCCTAACTGTGGAGGGGCGATAGATGGGACCCATATACACATTCTGGCGCCCGCCCACCTAGCTGAGGAGTACGTTAACCGAAAGGGGTACTTCTCCATGGTTCTCCAGGCGCTTGTGGATCACCGTGGGCGTTTTACTGACATTAACGCTGGCTGGTCTGGAAAGGTGCATGACGCACGCATCTTCCGCAACACCGGCCTGTTCATGAAGCTGCAAGCCGGGACTTTTTTCCCAGACCAGAGGATCCCCGTGGGGGAAGTGGAAATGCCCATAGTGATTCTTGGTGACCCTGCTTACCCTTTAATGCCCTGGCTCATGAAACCGTACACAGGGAGCCTGGACAGCAGTCAGGAAAGGTTCAACTACAGGCTTAGCCGTTGTCGAATGACTGTGGAGTGTGCTTTTGGGCGTCTCAAGGCGCGCTGGCGCTGTCTTTATGGGAGGCTAGACTTGGCCGAGGGTAGTATCTCCGCGGTTATTTCCGCATGCTGTGCCCTACATAATCTTTGTGAGCGGAAGGGCAAAGGCTTCACTCAGGCATGGTCCTCTGAGGTTCAACGCCTGGAGGCCACATATGCCCAGCCAGAGAGCAGGGTTCATGGAGGGGACCAGCGCGAGGCTGTTAGGATCAGGGAAGCCTTGAGGGAGCATTTTGAGGCTGAAAGCCAGTTCTAAAGTGAGGTGCAGATGGATGGAGGGAGGGAGGGAGGGAGCATTCTTTTAACAGGAACAGGCATTTGCTTTTCTGTAGCCTGTAATAATGTATGTACACTTAATAAAGAAACCCATTTATTAAGAAGACAATTCATGTATTGAACAGGTACTTCGGTTGCTGAAAGAAAATATTGTGATGCATGTGAGGGGGAAGGCAGGGGAGGTGCAATGGGGGTGTCGTGGGGTCAGTCAGAGATCGGAGTATGTCCGGGTCTCTGAGTCTCCAGTGCCCTCACAGTGGCCATGTCCCCCGAACCCCATTTGCGGAGGGCAGTAAGGCATGTTATTAGGGGTAGACTGCAGTGGATAATGGTCTGGGGGTTGTTCGGTGAGAACAGAGGGGTTGGAGGCAGCTGTGGATGGTGATAACCATTTGGCTGATGATAGTGGCCTGGAGGGTACAGAGGCAAAGAAGGGGAAGGGAGTTGGGGCAAACGATAATTGGGGTGGTGGGTGCGGAGCTTCTCCTCCTGAAGGGTGACAAGCCTCTGCATAGTCTGCAATTGAAGCTGCAGTAATGAGAGCAGCTTGTCGGTGCTTTTCGGGCGGTGAATCGCGTTCTCCTTCCGCACCTTCTCCCTCAACTTGCTCTCATTCTCCCTCCACCTCTGTGCAACTCGATTCTCCGTTACAACCTGTTGCATTACTTGCTGTACAAGATCCTCTTTGCTCCTTCGTGGCCGCTTCCTCAGTCGCCTGAGCCTCTCAGCTGTTGATAAGAGCGATGGCGAAGGGGTGAAGGACGACCCTTCTAAAATAAAAAGATACATTTCACAGTGGTTCCCTTGTAAAGAGCAGACATGCCTATCATTCCCCCGCATTCCCCGTTTGCCTGTCCCGCAGACAGCACAGATACAGCAACGGAGCCCCTGCCATGGTGAGTGGACTCCAGAGGCAAGGGAAATGATTTTTTCCCTGCCCTGAAAAGCTGTGGCGGGGGAGGGGGTGGGGAGTGCCGGTACGTTGCAGGAGCCACAGTGTGAGCAGCAGGCAGGGGGAAGGATTTCTTCCCAGCCCTGAAAAGCTGTGGCGGGCGTGGGGGTGTGTGTGGAGTGCCGGGAAGTGGCAGGAGCCCTACTCTGAACACTGTTCCAACATTCTCCGTAGGTGTTTGTCCTGGAAGATATCTCGTTGCTTCGAGTCACTGAGGAGCAAAGGGAAGGGATTTTATTAAGATGCGGCTTCCGCCCAGGGCCATATGCAGCGTGCCTATGTGCAGCAATGCTCCCCCCACCCATTGTAGCACAGTGGCAGGGACTAGTGACCGTGACCGGGACGGGGACCACGCTGGCTCTCCCAGGAAACCTGCGCAGGCGCATTGCAAGTGCTCTTATTGAGGCCTTTGAAGAGATTACTGATGATGACTACCGCGAGGTGATAGACTACATCAATGCACTATTCCACATGTAGGCAAGCATGCAAGCATCCCCTTCCACCCCAAGCTGCCTGCCTTCCCCATAGAAAAGCAGCTTTACCTCCGCAATGCACTGCTGAGCTGGCCCCTGCAACCGCCGGACGCTGTGGCTGGCCGCCCTCCTCCTGGCTTTAGAGGAGAGCTCCTGGCTGCATGCCCCCCTGCCCTCCTCCTGGCTTGAACAGAGCACCAGGTGGAATGCCCCCTCATCCCTTTCCACCCCAAGCTGCCAGCCTTCCCCATAGAAAAGCAGCTTTACCTCCGCAATCCGCTGCTGAGCTGGCCCCTGCAACCGCCGGACGCTGTGGCTGGCTGCCCTCCTGGGTTGAGAAGAGCTCCTGGCTGCATGCGTCCAGGGACTCCTCCGTGCCCTGGATCGCTGCTGCCTCGTCCTCATCCTCCTCCTCCTCTTCTTCATCCTCCTGCTCTTCGTCCTCCTCCTCACACCCCCCTTCACTGGTGGGCTGGGAAGTGTCCGTGGTGGTCGATGGAGTGACTGTGGGATCACCACCAAGTATCGCGTGCAGCTCCTTATAAAATCTGCAAGTCACCGGGGCTGCCCCGGAGCGGCCGTTTGCCTCGCGGGCTTTGCGATACGCATTCCTAAGCTCCTTTACCTTAACACGGCACTGCAGAGTGTCCCGTTCATGGCCTCTTTCTGCCAAGGCCCGTGATATCTGCCCATAGGTGTCAAAATTCCTGCGGCTAGACCGCAGCTGAGACTGAACAGCCTCTTCCCCCCAGCAGCTGATGAGGTCCAGCACCTCACTATTGCTCCATGCTGGGGATCGCCTATTGCGAGGAGGCATGGCACGTGGAGTCATGATGATCAATCAGAATGATCACCTGCAATGATTCCCTGAGACCACGCCACGCAATCAATCAGATCAATGAGAATGATCACCTGCAAGGATTCCCTGAGAGCACGCCATGCTTGGCTGGAGCAAACAGGAAGGGGATTTTCAAATTTCCCTGGAACTTTAAAGGGCGGGTCTGATGTGTGGTCACCTGAGGACAGGACAAAAGAGTTTGCAAGTGATAACCAGAGTGGCTCAAACGGGAATTATGGGACAGGCTGGAGGCCAATTAATACGCAGTGGGTGTCCACATTCTTCCTGTAGTGCTACAGCAGGTGCGCTACAGCCCTTATTCCCCATGAGGAGGTGGATTAATAATAGCGCTATAACTCCGTGGTTATAGCGCTATTAGTGCCTTGCCAGTGTGGACGGAGAGTAGGTTATAGCGCTCGTAGGGGCTTTATAGCGCTATAAAGTGCCAGTGTAACCATGGCCTTACAGCAAAATGGAGTTTGAGTCAGCAACTCCTGCCCCGCTTGCTAAGACACAGGATGTGTCTGCCTTCCCTTAATGGGTCCATTGTATAGCTGATAGTCCTTAATGGGCCATCAAGCATGGCAAGCAACGCTTAACACCAAGGGCTCTGAAATGTCCCCAACAACATAGCACAATATTTGGAAAGACAGACAGTATACAGTCAATATTCATAACTCCAATTACAAAAATGATACACACAGATAGCATACTCTTAATCAGCAGATCATAACCTGGTCGTAGACACCTTATATGACCCCCCTTTACCTAAGATTTGGTGCCACTACAGGACCTTGGTTGCACCAATGGTCTATATGATCCCATATAGTAACGGATCCCATATTCATACAGATCCCATATTCAGTAACGTGACAGCCGGTACCTTGATGGGCTTGGTGTCGGGCGCCAGGCTCCGGCCGTGCATCTCCTCCATGGCCCGGCAGGCCTGCGAGCTGCGGGCGAACTTGACGAAGGCGATGCCGCGGGACTCGTGGGTGCGCTTGTCCCGCACGAGCCAGATGTCCTGGATCTCCCCGAACGGGGCGAAGCGCTCCCGGATCAGCGCCTCCCCCGTGTCCTTCCCCAGCACCAGGAACACGCGGCTGTTGGGGGGCTCGTCCAGGCACTCGGCTGACAGGCGGAACCCGCCGCCGCCGCCCTCCTCCATGGCGAAGCCGCCCGCCCCGAGACCAGGCCGGAGCCTTCAGCGCCGGGCCGGCCAGCAACAGCGTCCCTTCGGCCCTGGCGCCTGGCTGGTACTGCGCGTGCGCGGTAACAGCTGCTGAAGCCGCCTGCTGCCTACACTGTGCCCTCAGAACGTTAATCGCGGCTGTGGGCGGGGACGGAGCCTGCGCAAGGGCCAAGCCGGTCCATGGGCTAGGTTCGCGCTGCGTGGGGAGGGGCAGAAACCGGCGTTGTGCGAGGGAGGGGGGCCGCTAGACAGTGGCGGAGGCCGGGGAGGGTAGAGCGGGATGAGAGTCAGTAAGGGCAGGGAGGGAGCCCGCTGCACAGGTGCCAAAACAGGGTGTGGGTGGCACCGGGGCTTGCTCAAATACTGGAGCAAATAACTGCTCACATAACTACTGGATGGTCCCGCTCAGCACCCTCCCCGCCGGATGTGGTGAGAAAGGCAGCCAGTGACTAGATACAGCCGCTCTTCTCGGGCTGGTACAATGGATTGTCCTGCCAAAGGAGATGTGCTTCAGTGAAAAACAATTACACACCCACCCTCCTAAACATGTTCATATGTTGTTGGTTAGAAGGACTGTGAGTTTGCTTAGGTGTAAAATGTCTTCAGTGAGTCTCAGAGCAGCTCCCAGATGTGTCCTAGCCACTGTTCTGAGCACCTGAATGGTGCTTCATTTTCTGTAATCCACTGCACATATCATTTTGCTCCATTTATTTATTTAAACATTATGTTTTTTATGGCTTATTCTTAGCACACTATCATTTACCTTGGTTAACATTGTGTGGATGAATGTTGAGTTATTTCATGTATTATTTAATATTAAATATTCAGTTCTCTAAGTGGTGCTTTTCCGCAGTTGATCTCAAAGCACTTTTACAAAGTCTCAGGGGCCAATCTGGTAGGTAGATTGCATGTGAGAGGTGAGGGATCATCCATCTGGAGCATCCCACCAGGCTATAGGCAGGAGTTGGGCCTCAGGACTAAGGTGGCTTTGTGCATGCTCATCAACAGAAAGTTAGGCACCCAGGGAATTTAGGCATCTACAGGGCTAAGGGGCAGCTCAGTGGGGGTTTGAAGATCTCAGTTTTTGATTTGGACACACAAAGCAGCAAACAGGCATCTAAATCCCTTTATGGATCTAGCTTCTAAAATTATTTTCGGAAGTATTTGAGCAGGTTAAGTGCCTAAGTCCCATTGAAATTAATGGGTTAGGTATATAGCCTTATTAAGTACTTTTAAAAATTCCATTAGGCACCTACCTGTATTTTTAGACATATAAATGCCTCTGGAAGTCTGGCCCTTTGTTCCTAGCTGTATGATCTTGCATGTGGCTGTATTTAAACACATTTTGTTTGAATGGGTGCAGTTTACCAAACAACATAGATCATTTTGTATAACTGCCCTGTCATCATTTACCTCTCTTCCAATCTTTATATCATCTGCAAATTTTATCAGCAGTGATTTTGTATTTACTTTCAAGTGATAGATAAAAATATTGAATAGCATCAAGCCTAGTACTCATCGCTATGGAACCCCACTAGAAAACACTCTTACTAGACCATCAAGCCATTTTCTCTCTCTCTCTCTCTCTCTCTCTCTCTGGCTGAATGCATTTATAATTATTTATACACAGTGGAACAGCTTTAACAGGAGATACAAAGACCTGAATCAGAACATCCCATAGCCCTGTAGTTAGGGCACTCATCTTAAAGGCAGGAAACTCATATTCAAATTCCTTTTCAGATGGTGGGGGAAATTGAACTAAGATCTCTTTCATCCCAGGTAAATTCTATAATCACTGAGCTAAAGGATATTTCTGTCTCCTTTCATATTTTGTGTGCTGTTAGGCATGCAGCACCACTGTTCTTTCAAGAGACCACTAAATACATGACTCCAGGAGGGGTTTCCTAACTAATCTCAAGAAGCAATAAAACACAACTCCCTGAGAGGTGGAGGGTTAGGCCACACCCCTCTCCTCACCATCTGCTATTGGCTAGTTTAGGCAGCTCTCTACCTAATCTGCTGAGTTTTTGTGGATCCCATTCTCAGGTACCTATCTCTTTGAATCCATTGCGTAGGGAGCCCAGGCACCTACCTGGGGGTTTGTTGATTCCACTGTGTGTTTGGGCACCTAAAATGTAGGTGCTGCAATGCTTACTGCTAGACAGTCTAAGTCCTTTTGTGGATTTGGAACTGAATGCCTCATAATTTTTAATGTATTTATGCTCACTACACCCCAGTAAGGTAGGGAAGTGCTATTAGCCCCATTTTATAGCATGGAAATGGAGACAAAGAGAAACTATGGAATTTGCCTAAAGTCACATGGAAAATCTGTAACAAAGCAAGGTCTGGCATAGCAAAGAGGAGCTACTTACATTTGGTCTACACTCAAACAGTGAGTATACACTACACAAACCACAACAGCCCTACTAAATTTTATCACCATTTCACCCTTGTTCTAAGGATTTCTTCTAAGATACTTCCTTAACTTACCCCTTACTATGCCCCACAGACCACTATAATATATGCCCCAGGAGTGCTGTCAATCCTTATGGCAAGAGGACCCTCTTGTGTACCTCTGCTGGCACAACCTACAGAACTTGGTGCTGAAATAAGGCATAATTGATCCATCAAGGTACACACCTCCTCTTGTTACATTGCAGTGATAGATCTGCCAACCTGCTCTAACTAATCCCTCCACCATTCAATACAATTACACTCAACATAGTGAATGCGGCTGGAGTGCATGCAGATAAATTCTGAATTTCAGATCTGTGGAACACAACACCTCACAAACTAAGGCAGTCTTGGTTTCCTCAGGTGTATTTATTATAGCAACACTGTTATTAATCCTCTCTCACTGTCTCTTGCCAGCCACAGGGGACAGAGGTTAAAATTTAATTCAGGATTGATGTCACAGGGATTAAGGAACGTGAAAGGCAAGAGGCAGCAGATTTGGTCCGATTTTGCTACTCCTATGTCTATGAAGAAGGGGGATGCATTTTTTTATGGGGATATAAAAAAAAAATCACACACATACACAGAGCCTTAGTAGCAAATCCTGATTCAATGTACTTTCTGATTCTCTCCTGCCACAGACACCTCCGGCTCTAGTCAGGGGCCAGCAGAAAATTACCAGAGCATGTAATGCTTGGCAGCCACAGAATGCAAGGTCCAGGGCCACTTCTGCTCCAGCTATGGCCCTGTCATACATTCATATGGCTCTTTGCAGTCTCTTCTTTGCAATCTAATGGAAGGAGTCCCATCACGTCCTCCTATAAGGGAGATTCCCCAGTGCCCTCTCTACATGCTCCCTTTCTCATTCCTCTTGCCTTTCATTGCCCTAGATATCCCTGCTGGGTGCTCCAATCTCATTACCAGAACGGCTGAATGTTTACAAAAGAGGTAGGAGGTCCTTTTGTTGGCTTGAGATACCTGGAGCATGTATTGCAGCAGGAACAACAGCAGATTTTTCCTGAGATCCTGACTAGGGTTACCAGATGGCAACTGTAAAAAAATTGGGACTGGGGGTCAGGGGTAATAAATGACAATATAAAAAAAGTTCCCCAAAACCCAGGACTATCCCTTTAAAAAAACGGGATGGATGGTCACCCTATTCCTGACTACCCATGGGGATTTTTTTTTATCATCACGGGTGGTGCTGGCAACGTGCTCCCACAGGAATGAGGACCAACAGATGCAGGTTTACCCTGTGAAAGATACACACTTCTCTTCCACTGGAGCTGCTATAGAGAAGCTTTACAACAGATCTAAGGGATTTCCCTACTGGCTGGGCTGCAGGTGGACTTGGCTTGGAAGCAGGTGGGAATGAGAAACAAAGTCTGTTTTGGGGGCTCTTAGTTCAACTTGTTCCACTCCCTAGAGGCAGGCGCTGGTGTCTGAAGGTTTTTACTGTCAAAAAAATTTAACAGACTTTAATACAATGTCCATCACTCATTGAGATGCTCCTCGGGCTGCATAGCTTGGTTTCCCCTCTTCATCCCATAGGTCGAGGGTGATGGATAGCAGCCCACCTCCTTCAGAACAAAACGTTAGTGTCCTAGGGAGGCTAGGGGTCCCTGCTGCCCACGGGCGCTCGTTCTCCAGATAAAACTCCAGGTGAGGGGGGGAGGGGAGAAGAGCTCCTACGCGCTTAGTAGAAGCCAATAGGATCACTGCGTCTCCGACAGGCAGTTGGGCAGAGAAGACACTACTTTTGAAATGCCGTTAACGGCGACACCTGGCGGCGCAGATGGTACGGTCCAGTCTCTATAGAATAGTTTGGGGTACCCTAAGGCCCGCCCCCCGGGATATCGGTATACCAATCAAAAAGCGGAGTGCTGGATTATGCGGTCTGTGATTGGATGATTCTATTGTGACAACTCCTTTTCCCCGGGACGGGTAGAGAGTGCCGAGTGGCTGCAGGGTTAGTTATCGGGGCCGTTCCCGCCAGTGAGATCGGGTCATCTCCGGGTGGGAGGTACCGGAGTGGTGGCTCATGGAGTGGGGCGGGGTAGCCATTCCTGAGGGCGCGGCTCGCTACGGGCAGCAGGGTGGGCGGGGATTGGGCGCTGCGGGCGGGCCCTAGAACCCTGTGGGCGTGGGGAAGGGGATTCTCCGTCCACTCTGGGGCCCCGGCCCCTCTGCGTCCGGAGGGTGGGGGGCAGAGATCGTGGTGGAACAGGCACCCTAGGGAGCTTCCAGAGGCAACTGCCTGTGCTCTGCGTGTAAGGGACTTCCCGTGGGGTCTCTCCTTTGCAGGACCTGGGGGTGGTAGTGGTGTATTTTCCTGCCATATGCTAGCGCTCCAGGGCTTTACATCCCATGAAAAGGGATCATTGTAATCATTGCACAGCTTGATACATCTCTCCAGCAGGAACATCTTGCTACCATGCAGCCAGAATTGTACTCGATTCCTTCCAGTTACCGCTACTTCCACCTTGTGGTAGCACCCTATATAATCCTGGCCCCGTTTTAGGTTTACACCTGTCACATAAAAAGAAAGAGGGGTACTGGTGGCACTCTGAAACCTTTCACATAGTTGGTTGTGTTTCTTACTCTTCCTTGCCCTTGTTCAGCCACACTATGCATTTTTTTAAAAAAAGTTTTCAGCATAGTTGTTCATATAATTTTAATGTGAGCTTGCTTACTTGCAGAAGATAAAGATCACAATTAAAGTTCTACATAAACTCTTCAGCCCTAACATTGTAAAAATCATACATGTGCTGCTTCTTTGCAAATGAAATTGTTTAGAATTCAACTTACTTTTATCCTATATTTAAGCACCAGTCATGTGCTCAACATATAGTCCTTCCCCTGAAGAGCTAGTCAACTAAAGTGCAGGGAAACAAACTTTATTCTCTTAAAATTTTAGTTAAGCATTTCTAAAACTGATTTCTTTACTGATTTTGTGGCTATAAAAACAATTACAAGTAACTAGTGATGATTTACAACACACTAGAAGAAATATTATCTGATATGCATACATGACCGTTCTTTCCCTCCCATTATTCTGCTTAATTGTGAATTGCTTATTGTGTTCTGTAATTTTTAACTTTCTATTTAGGGGTCAGCTTCAGTTTAATTTAAACTAGGATGGTATTGAAGACTGATGATATTTTATTCTTGTTTATGTACAGTTTTGGGACCCTTTAAAGACAACATTTCTTATTCTGGTTTCAGCTGCAATGTAACCTTATCTATCAGGGACTCAAGTAATTCATTTCTGGACTGAAGGTAAAGGCTGCCAGTCCCTTAGTCAGCTGTTGCAGTTCCCAGCTCTGTCAAACTGAGGTGTTTCCAGCTGTGGTGATTATTCAAATAGTTTTTTAATATTTAAAAAATAGGTATAAATCTATTTAAAAATAAGAGGAATTGTGGTAGAGATTAATGACTCAGAAGAGAGTCTCATTACCTTCCATAATGTCTGTGCATGAGCATAGCTTGAGGTACCTTCCCTGCATGTGCCAACCATGTCACTTTGAAACACTGGCATATCAGAGGATAGCTACTGCTTTCCATTGCAGATAACGTGGGATTTAAATTGTGCTGGATTAAAATTGGTTAGAGCAGCGGTCTCAAAGACCACACAGCCCATGGGCTTATTTCCTATAGCCTGCCAAGCTCCCCGCGCCCCCTCCCACTTCCCTGGAGTTATTTCCTACTGCCTGCCAAGTTTCTCTCTCCCCGTTCCCCCTCTCCTCAGCGCACCATGTCCCAGCTCCTCTGCATACCTCCAGTCACTTTTTGCCACCAAACATCTGTTTGGTGGTGCTTAGCGCTTTCCAGGAGAGAGTGAGGAGCAACAGGGAACCATATGCTCAGGGGAGGAGGTGGAGAAGAGGCAGGGTGGGGATTTGGGGAAGGAGTTGGAATGGAGACAGGGAAGGGGTGGGAAGAGATGGAGAAGGGATAGGATCTCATGGAAGGGGTGGAGTGGGAGGTGGGAGCGGGGCAGTTGTGGGGAGGTGTCAGTAATGTGGCCCATGGACCAATGTACTAGTCCTCATGTGGCCCTCCTGGTGTTCTGAGTTTGAGATCCCTGGGTTAAAATCTGAAGAATTAGTATAAACATATTGTGCGGTGAGGGTGGTTAAAAAAATCAATTTTAAAACCGATGTTTTGTTTAAAAGTTGGATTTTATTTAAGTTACAGGTTTGTTTTTAAAAATAAATTTAAATAAAATTAAAATTAACAGCCGTGTTAAGGCCTATGCTTACTACAGTCTATTAAAAATAATATTAAACTGTATATATTTGCTGCCAAGTTTTAAAGAAAGTTAAACCACTGAACTGTGGTAGAAGTCACCAGCTAAGCATATGGAACAAGATCTTGCTGAAGTGCTAAACTAGCTTCTGACAGCAGTAGCCTCTTCTGCAGGTACAGCAAGAGTATTTTCTTCACTTAAGTAGTTCTGGTCAATGACTAGTTAATTCAAAGTTAAGAAATCAAATGGGTGTTGGAAAAAGAAGACAGGAAACTTTGTTCTCCCCCAATTGATGACTAAAGACTAGATGTGAAGATGAGATCTTCTAGTTTTAAAATCTTGAGCAATCACTTAAATTCATGACAGAGATATTTCCTTCATTTAATAAATCAGTTTTAAGTGCAAGATATATTTTTGTATCTAGTACATTTAAGGTAATTTTATTTAATAAGAAAATTGTTGTTTGTGTATTTAACAGAATTTGGTTGACAGAAAAAAAAGTCAAGTTAAAAAAAAGTGTGTGTTTTTGTTCTGTTTTCTCCCACATTGAGTCTGTAGCATTGACAGTTAGAAAAAGTAACTTTTTGGCATGTGAACTGAACAAATCTGTAATTGAAGTAATTTTGAGAGAATATAGAAGCACACATGGTGGATTGATTTAAATCAAAATAATTTAAATTAGTAATTTTAATTATGACTTTAATTCACCAAGCAGAAAACCATGATTAATTTTCATTTGTACTTTTGTTTTGTTTTTGACAGAGAGGTTGATTCTCACTGGTAACAAAGAATATTGATTTGCAACTAAATACAGCCTTTACACAGTTTTTTATTTTTTCTGCTAAGCAGAAAAAGACACTACATGTATCACTGTGTGTATATCTGTTACTCAGATTCTTAATTTTTACATTGTTAGAAAATGTGTGTACTGAATATCCCCTGTGTTAGATACAATACTTTTTGAGTTGCTAGACTATAGTACTTAGAAATTCCAAGCATGTGTTAGTACTGGCACAATTAGACCTCCAGCAGGTGTCATTCCAACTGGCATCCCCCATGATCAAATAGCTTTTTCCCCCCCATACATTATAGATGGGCTCCTTACATACTGTACTTGTGACCCTGTTTCCTACTGTGATTTGGTGGTCTGTAGCAGACATCAGCTAATACCCTATCTTGTGCTTTATTGATTAGCACATTGATCCATAAGCATTCCTGGAAACAAACTCCAGTCCTGGCCACAGTTAAGGCATATTTTTCTATGCGTGGCAGTACCTGTATCAACCATTGTGATCTTTTATCCACTTGGATATGGAGTTTGTGTTGCACAAAGGATATGTATATGCACACTTGTGTGGTATTCTTCCAGTGGAAAGCAGCTGTGACTCTGCCACTTATCAGACTGAGAGGTTTTCTAGGCAGCTGCTCAGGTTGCTGGGTAAACGTACACTAAGAGCGGATATATTCCTGTAACTTGAGACAGGATGTCCCCATGTAAATATGTGCTGAAGTCTCTAACAGAAGAGGTCAGAACAAACTGAATGAAACTAATCCCTAAAATCCAGTCAAGTAGGGTTTCTTTTTTTGTGGGAAATTGGATCAGTCTGCAATTCTGTTACAGGGGTTGGTTTAAAAATGGGGCATCTCCCTGCTTCAGAAGGTGAGAATTTCTTTTTCACAGGCAGATTTCTGGCAGTTTCTGGGGGATAGTGTTTAGGGGTGGAGGGTTTCTTGCCCCTTTTATTTCTTACATAGTTGCCATGTTTTATGTAAAACCCCTTGTATACTCTGCTGAATGTGTCACCTCTGTGTGGTTTCCTTATAGATCTGGTCTATGGGGGGGGGGAAGGGGACACCAACTTTCAAATACTGTATGGGCTAGTTAAAGATGATACTTTCTCTCTGTACCTATAGTAAAATGTTCCTTTTTGATGCCAGAAGTATCAGTCTTGAGACCTTTGTCATTTAGAAGGAAATCCTTTTTAAAAGAGAAATTATATAAAGTAATTGTTTTGATTGTTGGTGACATCAATTAATCAGGTTATTCATTCATTATTTGTGGTCATTGAGTTTGGGAAAAATTAGGAAACATAGGTTGAGATCTTCAGTCCCTCTTTCTCAGGTAAGCTGTCCATATTGGTGTAACAAGGCTTCAGCTAGGGGACGATTCTTGGGCAGGTACAGTGGAGATAGCTTTGCTACTATCTTCCAAGAAGCCTGCTATAAGGGGTACGCTGGGAGGGGAGGGATGCATCGGCAGTGGGCCACAGTACTGCAGATATTTTCTGGGCAGAACTTTGACCCTAGGGTCAGCTAGGAGGGTACTAAGAAGTGTCTTACAGCCATCTTAGCCCCATTACTTTGGGTCTGCAAGTTTTGTGTTGCATCTCAAAGGAAGGTAGCACAGAATCTCAGCTGAAATGGATTTAGCTGGATATACTAGAGTTTATTTAACAAATAAATACCAAAACTATTCACAGAATGGGCAAATGACAAATGACTTCGAAAAACTTTCATCTTTTCTCTCCTACTGTGCTAAACAGAAGTAGAAATGGGTCAATGATGGTAAATGTAACCAAAAGGGTAATCTTTTAAAAAATATTGTACAATATCATTTTTCTGTTTTGCTTTGTCATAGACCAAAATGGGTGATGTTGAAAAAGGCAGGAAGCTCTTTGTTCAGAAATGCTCTCAGTGCCACACAGTTGAAAAAGGAGGGCCGCACAAGACTGGCCCAAATCTTTGGGGTCTGTTTGGTCGCAAAACAGGACAAGCTGCAGGATTCTCTTACTCAGAGTCAAACAAGAACAAAGGTAAAAACAAAAAGGGTGACATGGGGTGAGGTGCAGGACTGGAAGCATAAAGAAACAAAATTACTTCCATTCTTGCCATATCTTAAAAACCTTTACATAACTACCCTCATAGCTGTTAAATGACAGTATTGCAAGAGAACCCTGAACCACATCTTTAGAAGAAAATGCTTTTTAACTGAAATTTTAGTATTCTCTTCTAGCACATCTCAGTTTTTTGTTATCTGGCTATTTACATCCTTTCCAGAATTTTACATTAAAATCTGCTCTCTGACAGTGCCTATTTCTTGGAGTGATGCTGGTCCTTTAGTCTGATCTTGCTTCATTTGTCACTGCTGTTTACTAGCATTACATTGGTGTATAGTCTCTTCATTTATTGGCACTGGACTAATTTTAGCCTTCTGATTATTATATGCTGACATATCCACATGCACTGTTTTAATACAGATGACTGTGAAAGTAAAGAGTTGTTTAAAAGTATAGTTACGTAAATAAACACCATTGTATCTAATTTGGGCTTATTTGGATCAAAGTATTAATTGCAAATATTATTATTAGTTTAAGTTATTTAAAACATTTTGTAATTCCTTGACTCTTCAGTTTTATTAGAATCCCACCAGGGCAGGGCAGTCAGTCTTATACTGAGACCTTATTTATAGAAAGAGATCCATTCCTACAAAGCAATCATGTATTTCATGTTAGTGTCTGTTCTGAAAGTGCTCATGTAAGCCAGTAGTCCAAGTGATTACTACAAGTAAACAGGATGTCTAAATGTACTTTAGACTAGGACATAATACATTAACCATATTAGTCAATTTATCTCCTGAACACAGAGGTCAGATGTAAGTGGTGCTACTATTATTAATCTTTCAGTAGCCTTCAGCACTGTTGACCATAATCTGTCATTGATATGCCCATGAGAATTAAAAGGTGGAAGCCAACACTGAAGTGGTTTCCTCTGGTAAGTGGTTCCATTCCCTGCTCTTCTTTGGCATTAGGTCATGGCACTACAGGGGTTCACCTGCAGCACCCCATTGATTATATCTTTGAGCCTGTTTCAGTACAACTTATCACATCTAGTTCAGACCCCACTGAGGTAACAAAAGTCCAAAACAAGAGTTCACATAAACAAAAGATTCTTCCACCCTGCTTAGGCTTCTCATCAGCCAAGCCTCCATGCCCATTTCCCAGCCCCTCTCATCTACCTTTAAGTCTTTCTGATATCTTCCCTGGAGTCCTTGCATAGTCTCTGAGCCTTCCACAAGAACCTATCTTACTCCATGTAGGTCTTCCTCTAGTTTTCTCAGCTCTTATGAAGCCTAGTTTCAGGCTGTCACCTGACCACATTTAGTCCTGCCTCTTATGGTTAAAATTGAGGTAATTATGGCCCAGGAGAGCTGATTGAATAGGGCTGGCTGTCCCAGGCTTCCTGGCCTTTAAAGGGGTGGGCCACCGTGTTATACGCCTGTTCCTGTTAGAGAAATTCCAGAGAGTAGCGGTGAAACTGCTTTTTCTTTCTGAAGGTCCTCTATTGCCACCCTTCATGTTCAACATTTATGAATCCACTGTGGGGGGAAATATAGTTTGAGCTAGAGTGCCAGTATTAACATAATCAGCTCTACATCTTTTTAACAGAATTACAAGTAGCTTTCTCTGTTCTCTCCCAATATGTAGGAGAGACAGACAATAACTAAAGCTAACTGTTTACGTATCATCTGGACAAGATGGAAGTCCTGCTGACTTGGCAGAGGGAAACACTTTAAAGAGCTGGCAAAATTTATAACCATTATGTGTAATCAACAGTTTCTGTGAACACTTTTGCCAATAAATGGACAATCTCGGGATTCAAAAGAGAGCTTGCTCAACCCTATGCAAAGATCACATTGATTTAAAACACAAATCTGAATATATTACTAGAAAGCATGGTCTCTACTGGCACTTGAATTATGAAGATATTTCTATAGATTAAAAGTAGCAAACATTATTAAGAATTGTTCAGTTTAGCTGAACTGGCTTTAAACATTAATCTTTCCAAGATGACAAATATAATCTGGATTATTAAAATGAGTCAAAAGTAAATACGGTATGTACTAGTTGTGTGTTTAATGTGAAATGTATACAAGCAATAATGAAAACTGGATTTAATTTATCATTCATTCTCATTCTTTATTCCCTCCTTTGGAATTTAGAACATAAACTGAGTAGCTTACTTTCAGGGCTGCATACCCTAGATTTTGAGATCTTGAATATGCTTGATATATTTAGCAATATGTGGTAGGACATCAATAAAATGTAAGCAATTCTTCATTATTGTCTAAACTTTTCAGGTGTTGTCTGGAGTGAAAATACACTGATGGAGTATTTGGAGAACCCTAAGAAATATATTCCTGGAACTAAAATGATTTTTGCTGGCATGAAAAAGAAGAATGAGAGAGCAGATGTTATTGCATACTTGAAAAAGGCAACCTCTTAATGAAGGGTTCTTACAACTACTGTGGTGTCAGAAAGTTTTTCAAAATTTGAATCTCTCTTGTATCAGTATTCATGTTTCAGTAGTCTGTTAATATTTGTTTATTAGGTACTGGTCTTAGCATCTGAAAATATCAGTCTTTATTTGATTTTTGCTAAGCCTACTACCAAAACAAAATAAGGGTGAGCACTATATAAACTACTTCTATGATAGTAAAGGTGGGCATGGCCCTGTACAGACATTTAAAAAGAAAAATATTGTTCCCTTTTCCAAGGAGCTTCCAATGGAAGGGTCTAGTTCTGCATATATTGGTATATATCTGGAATTATACACACATATAACTTTACATTGAAATCAATGTGACTGTTGAAGTTAGTACAGTCACTCACACGTGTAAGTGGTTGTAGCAGTGGATCCTAATGTGTCTTCCTTGAAGATTTTACTTAGGCAAAATTCTCAACAAAATCAGTGGGGGCTCAGCATTTTGCAGGATTCAGCCCTAACTTAAAAGAGCAAGAGATGACAAACAATGGAACTAGACTAAGGAGAAAAAGCCCGTCAGCTTTGTATCAAGATGTTAGTACAAAAGTGAAGCTGGAGGGATTAGAACAGCTACAGTTTGATTTGTAGATAATTTAAAAACTTAAGCTCACTCCTTGTATTAGTATTTAGGTGTTAAAAGAACATAACTGTCCACCAATCAGCAGTCTCTTCATTACAGTTATATTTTTTTCCACTCCATGTGTTCACTACATGAGTCAACTATATTAAGGTATCCAGCCCCCTTACTATAAAGAAACAAACAAGGTCTGGCATAGCTCAAATGATGGTAATAATAGCAGGAATATTTTCACTGTTAGTTCATACTCACAACTGTTCTGGTAGCCTCTGTAAAAAGTAATGGTTTAGGTTTGGTCTGAGACGACAGGATTACTACCTGAGTCCTACCTGTGCTGATACCTTACTTGGGTGCTCAGTTCAAGAATTATATGTGCATGGAAACTGATCTGCCTTTCTCACTTCATTAAAGCAGTTTGGACGAAGGCTGTGAGGGTCTCATTTATGCTGTACCATACCTATTCTAGGGCTATAAATCTTGCACCTTTCAAATGGCAAACCTTGAAAATGAGGTTGGAGTGGGGAATGAGGAAATTAACAGTCCAGCGTACATCTTTAAATAGTGAAATCTTCATCTATTTTATATCTTTTTATTAGACAGTACTGTCAGCAGTACAGCTAAGCAGTCTAAGTCTTCCCAGGGTGCTATATATACTGAAGTGTTAACTTACATTATTGTTAAAGGCAGTACTTTCATGTGTTTGGCCATTAATGATTTGTGCAGAATGTATCTCAATAACATTAGAGATGTTAGTACAAAAAAAACCTTATAAAATATATTAAACATCTAAATTTAATTTTAAATCATTTAATTTTTTACAATATTAGTTAAGCACTACAGTGTAACCATCATACATAAAACATACATAAATACACACAAGTACCTCAGTGATTGATGCTAGAGAAAAACCATCTTGGTGGGTGTCTCAAACTTTTCCATAGCCTCCCAGTCATTTTCCCCATCCCTCTTAACAATATGGAAAAGGTAGTATCATTGTAACCCCCTTGCATTATGGCCCAGAGGTTGAGAATTAACATCTTAAAATTTGTAGGGTAGGTTGTCTGCAAGTTCTGGAAGGTATCACTGCAGCAGTTTAGGATCAGTTCACATTTCTAAGGTCAGCTTTACAATCACAAAGAGCTAGACTTTTTTTTAAATGCAAGGGAGAGGAAAAGTGGATCAGCTCCACATGAACAGGACCGGCACAAGACTAGCTGTACTAGCATCCTTTACTGGGCTTGCCCAGTAAAGGGGAAGAGATATTGGGTAAGTGTGTGCATGCATTTTTCCTTACAAACTTTAAAGATGGTTCCCAGCTCAACTCTAAGGGCTGGTCTTCACTGGGCGGGGCGGGGGGATTGACTGAAGATACACAACTTCAGCTACGTGAATCACGTAGCTGAAGTCGGCGTACCTTCAGCCGACTTACCTGCCGTCCTCATGGCGGTGGCGGCACGCTCCCCGTCGACTCCAGCTTGCGCCTTGGGGCAAGCTGGAGTTACAGAGTTGACGGGGGCGCCGCTAGCGATTGAGTTCTCGCGTCTTAACGAGACACGAGAAATCGATCGCTAAAAGATTGATTGCTACCCGCTGATCCGGCGGGTAGTGAAGACCTACCCTAAGTTACAAGGCACAGATATTGACTTCAAGGTTCTACTTGTTTGAGAAGAGGTAGCAGTACAATAAAACAACATATGACCATAGGCGCACAGTCCCTCCCACCCCAGACCCACCCCAACTCCACCCCTCACCCGCCCCCATTCCCACGCCTTCCCCAAATTCCCGGTCCCGCCTCCTCTCCCCCCGGGAATGCCACATTTCCCCTACACTCCCCTCCCTCCCAGGTAGGGTGATCAGAGAGCAAATGTGAAAAATCAGAACAGGGGGTGGGGAGTACTACGAGCCTATATAAGAAGACTCAAAAAAAATCGGGACATCTGGTCACCCTACTCCCAGGCTTTTGCGCAGCAAGCCAGGAAGGAGGGGGGAGAAGCGGAACGACAGCGTGCTCAGGGGAGGAGATGGAGCAGAGGTGAGCTGGGGCGGGGGGGTACAGGGAGGGCTGCCAGCAGTAGGTAACTGCAGGGTGGGGGGATGCGCAGGGGAACTTCTCCCAGCCCCAGCTCAACTCTGCTCCGCCTCCTCCCCCAAGCGCCGCTGCTGCTCTGCTTCTCCCCCCTTCCTTCCAGGCTTGCCTGTCAATCAGCTGATTCGCGGCAAGCCTGGGAGGGAGGGAGAAGGGAGAAGTGGAGCGGTGGCGGTGTGTTCGGGGGAGGAGGCGGAGGTGGGGTGGGGTGGGGAGCTGCTGGTGGGTGTTCTGCACCCACCAATTTTTCTCCGTGGGTGCTCCAGGGCTGGGTGAGCAGGCCCACGTGAAGCAGTTTGTTTAAATGCACAGGGATGTCTCTTTATCCTCCTGAGAGATCTCAATGACATTTTCACATAGATATTTTGCAATCCTCTCCCCAAGGCTCCTAGGAATGGCTTTCTTATTTTTAACTCTGCAACAGGATGCTTTCCCATGCCACTCTGTGATTAGTGTGGCTGGCACCATTATGGTAAACAGGCTAGTGGCACACAGGGCCAGGCACTTTTGGGACGCTAGTAGCAGCTGTACTTTCTGCGCCTTTGCTACCCTTAGGATTGTGATATCAGCTAAAACCACCACTGCCTGGGGAAAAGTGCCACTGTCCTATACACATACCTATGTATTAGGGACCGAAATTTAACTGTAGCATGCAACCAAAATTCCTTCCCCACCTCCCTTAGTGGGCCATGCTCACTAGAGCTGAGCTGGAGAGTTGAGCTGAGCTCAACCGCCGCCACTGCTATTCCCAGCCCAGGCTCAGCTTCTTGGGACAGGAGCCAAATCTGAGCATGACGGGGAGAGCGGGGGCTCCGACTCGCTCAGCCACTGTCCCGGAAGCCAAGCCCAGGCACAGGGTGACCAGACAGCAAGTGTGAAAAATGGCATGGTGTGGTGTGGGGAATAGGCGCCTATAGAAGAAAATGCCCCAAATATCAGGACTGTCCCTACAAAATAGGAACATTTGGTCACCCTACCTGTGCGGGAGGCAGCCTGCTGCTGCCACAGCCAGCATGAGCAGTGGGTATCAGAGGCAAGGGTAGGCTGTGCCTTCTCAAGCTCTGCCCACCCAGGCCAGGCCCCTTCCTGCAGTTCCCAGAGCGCTCTGCCTGGCTGGCCCAGGGCTGCTTGGCCTGTCTCCCATAGGCAGTCAAGGCGGCCAGTGCTGGGGACATGCCGCCCGGAGGCTGACTGTGCCGCCCATCGCACCAGGGCTGGAAATGCTGCCGCCCAGCACACCGGACCTGGCCGCACAACACTGAGCATCAGGGTTGGGAGTGCAGCTGCCCGGCGCACCGGGGGATGCGGTAGGGGTGCTCTGGACTCCTGCAGGGGAGGGGAGGAAGCTGGAGAGGCGCAGAGCCTTGGGCACAAGGGGAGGGGCTGGGGGCTAGCCTTCCGCAACCACCAGGTCACCAGGCACCAGGCACTTTTGCAGGCTGCACTGGGTAGCATCCAGGAGTGGCTCTGGGACCTGACTGCTAGGAAAAGCAGCCGAACATGACGGGGAGCCAGCGCAGCGGGAGGACAGAGCCCTCCCCACCAGGTAATATGGGATGGGAGGGGATGGGAGGGGATGGGGAGAGCGTGGGGGCCCTGGACTGGGAGTGGGGTGGGGGAATCATGTGGGGAGGTCACATATCCTCCCCTTTAACTGGTACCCTCTTTGTGTCCCTCCCACAAGTCTTACATGCCTCACTGCAATTTAGGAAACCCATTCCCTGCAAATCCATCCACTAAGTACTGCACATTGTCCAGAGTCACAGTCCTCTGGAGTACTGGATGATTAACAACCTTCCATATTGCATGGGTTTTCCTACTCCAAAATGATTTCCCACTGAGCTGTAGCAATCTGGCATTGCAAGCTTCCAGAGTGAAATCATTATTCACCTTTCCACTATCAACACAGTCCTCATTCTGGTTTCCCTCCACTAGGAGGATTGGGGTGAGCTTGGCACACACATACAGAAATATTGCCTTCCATATCCAAAAGTTGCATAGCCACTGCTCATCATCCCAAATCTGCATTACAATACGATCCCACCTGCCAGTTCTCTTTTCTCAGGTCAAGAAGCAGCACACCACCATCTGCAGCTGCTCTGTGAATGCTACCAACAACCTTGAATTGGTTTTTTTTGTGTCCCTCAGAAAACTATCCTCCAAGAAATTGTCATATCGCCCATTGTTGCAGTACTTTCTGTGAATCTGCAATTACAGAAGAATCATGAACTATGTATTTGCAACATTCATAAGAACAATGCAGAGCTCTACAGGCTTCCATGTTTCTGTGAGAGATGGCAGACAGTGAAAAATGGCATGAAGGTTTATGGGATTTTTTTTTAAAGTGTGAAAATTATGGGCTCTGGATGGCATTATAGAATGGAGAAAGTTGCATGCTGGGAATATACCTCGCTTCCAGGGAGATCCCTGGGTGAGTCATTTCTATCTCACAACACATTGTGTAAATTTCCCAAAAGGCACTGCACGGAACAGCAGCGTATGTCACACTGGGACACCTTCTGGTGGTGCAGCACACTTTGCGTTGACACAAGCACTCCTGGTAAATATGTTTAGTGCTGATGCAAGCAGCCAAGTATGCACGTGCCCAAATGATATATAATGTATGCTGACATAACTTGCACCAACCAAAGTCTGCAGTGTAAACATCATGTTAGTAAACAAACGTTTAAATGCACACTTAAAGAATACTCAATGCAGGCTATCAGGTGGTACTCTACTGGTATTCCTTCCACAGACTCTTCTACCTCCTACCCTCCCATTTAGTTGCTCTTACCTGTATTTAAATCCAAAATATCAAGTTAATATTTACATTTCTATACTTAAGCATATATATATATTTATATTGCCCTCTCAGAAATTATTTCTCAATCTTAATAGTCTGTATTACCTGGGTGTCTTCAGAGCTTCTGAAAAAATTCAGGTACTCAGCTCCCTCCAACACTTCAGAGTCAGACAGCAAAGAAGTTTGGGATCATTTGGTCTCCTCAGTTGCTAGTGGAAAAAAATCTGAAGCCTATATCCAATGTGGTACATGTATTTGAATTCAGCATCTAAAATATCCTTTCCCTGGAGTTACACAAATACCCCACAGAGAGAAAGCCTATTTTTTCCACATAAATCCACCTAAGTCAGGTGAAGGATTGGAAATTCTTATCTGAGGTCTGGCCCTGTTCCATTTTCACGTGAGATAGAAACTCAGTTTAAAGAAGATAATTAGTAGCTAGGGCCAATGGAAGTTAGGAGCCTAAGTACTTTTGAGAATTTGGGCCTAAGTGCCACAAGTTGTTTACCCCTTAGAGTGGCAATGCTTCTCTCCCATCTCTCTTCTAGATCCTTAAAATACACCGCAATGGACCAAACATCATCCTAATGGAGAGATTAGTAAATACAGATGGAATAGCATGGACTTACCACTATCCAAAGTGGTGCAAGTACTGGGTCCCAGCAGATGCCTTGCTTTTTCACTGACCAGACTGATCTTACAAGCTTTCCCGCCTTCAGCTTGATTTGAATCTGAGAGCTGGGCCAAAGATCCATTTCCTCCAAATGCTTCAAGTTCATTCTTGGATTTCTACCCAGGGTGGGTTTCAAAATTCAAAGTTGCAAGCTCAGAGAGGTGTTAAGTGACCCATTCATTTCAATGACATGTTCTCAACTGAAAGAGAATACCTGATGGTGATAATACAGGGTATGGTTACACTTACAGGATTATAGCGCTATTGGTTATAGTGGTCCCCTTATACAGCAATAAGTATAGCGCTATTGTATGTCCACACTGAGATGCGCCAGCGGTATAGCATGGCCACATTTGCGGCACTTCAGGCGGCATTAAGAGCAGCGCATTAGGGCAGGTATCCCAGCATTCAGCTGGGTGCAACGTGCTTTTTAAATGAGGGGGGTGAGGGGGAACGTGTTGTGTGTATGCGGAGGGAGAGAGACAGTGGTTTTTCTGTCTTTTTGAGAGCCTGTCAGCACGTGTCCGTTCACAGAGGGCTTTGTTTTCACACAGGCTCCCTCCTTAAACATTTGCATTGCTTATCTGCCGAGTTAAGAGAGAAACTCTAAAGAGGTACTTCTGCATTCCTCCAGCCGACTTCAAAAGAAAGGGAAGAGACGTCAACTGCCTTAAATAGCTCTAGGCATCTCAAGAAATCACTTGTAGCGCAGTGGGTGTCCACATTCTCGCTGTAGCGCTACAGCAGCTGCGCTACAGCCCTTATTCCCCATGCGGAGGTGGATTACCAGGAGCACTATAACTCCGCGGTTATAGCGCTCTACGTGACTTGCCAGTGTGGACAGGGAGGAGGTTTATAGCGCTATAAAGCCCCCAGGAGCGCTATAAAGTGCCAGTGTAACCATGGCCACAGTCTCAACCAATAGCTATGAGCCTAACTGGAGAAGCAATACGAAATCAATACAGAAAGGTACATGAGTAACATACACATTGCACTTCTTTATCTGTCATGCATCCAGTAAAATCAAGCAGAGACTGGAAAGTCATTGGAAATATTATAACAGGCCTTTTTCTATTCTTTATCTTACTTGATGATGTACACAAAGTAAATGAGCAGAGTATTTAGGGTACTAATGAACCTTACTGGTCAATGTTCAGTTCCATGCCCAACACTGCAGTGAGAGGTAAATAAATAACTTATGGTAAATGAGTACATTAGACAATGTATCCATTTACAGTGCATTGAAAAACAAAACAGTAAGCTAAGTGAATGTGTTTCACTACACTACTGTGTATAGAAAACAAAAAAGTAAGGCTCATGATTATTTGTAATGATTTTGTCATTTTTCAGGGATACATCCTGAAATGGCATCAATAATGCAATATTAATCTATACCCAAAATCATATCAAAATACCACTCACTGGAGAGAAAAAAACTTGACAGCAAATGAAATAGACACTTTTATGTAACATTAAAGCAAAAACACGTACTGTAAAATAAGCCATAAAAGGGATAAGTACATGAAGTGAAATTGTGAGTGTATGTCAACTTGTAGTCCCACATACACACACATTACTGTTAATGTTCAATTGGCAGTGACATGATTGCAGGCTACATCTTAACAAATGAGCAACATAACAATTTTCATACAGCAAACAAACCAATTATCTTTGTCTCAATTTATCAGTGTAAGTGGACATTGTTTACATGGCAGGGGAGAGGGGACTGAGAGCAGGTTAAACATCATGGCAGCATGGCTTACACTTCCATCCAGGTTTGTTTTGAACAGGGTTTGCTGGAGCTGTTAACTCCTGCATTCAATATAGACACATGATTTTAAATACTGTCATACAGCAATAGAAATGGGTTTCTGAGTTCACATCAATGAAATGACAAAATATTTGATGCTAAAAAATCTGTACTGATTATGGCTGACCAAAAAGTAAACTTGTCAGAATAAAAACCGAACTGAAATGTATCAAGTTAGAAGTTTTTGGTGCATGACACATGATTTTTTTCATATGCATGAATAATTCATATCTACGTTCAGTGAAAATTACAATAGACATATGCCTTTGAGAGGGATTTCATATAAGATAGAATAGCATCCTCCGTGAATATTTGAGAAGTAAGTTCTACATGCAAGTGATGGCCTGGAAAGAAAGAAAGCAAAATACAGTTGAGAAAGGGAATCCTCGCTGGAAGATCAAAGGAGACTGAAGAAAGAGTAAACTTGTGCTATGGAGGAAAATTAAAACTGTAGAAATAAAAATGGAAAAATTACAAAAACAAAGTGCTATAGTACAAAACACTGACAGGTGATCAGCTGGGTCAGTTGAGTCCAATTCCAGCAATCAAAAGAGAACACAAATTTGTGAAATGCTATAAAGCTACATACAGACATGAAAAAGGACAAGGAATTATTTGAAACATTAAAAATATGTATAAAGATTATGAACTTTTTGTGATGGTGTATATGTGTGTAAGTAAAATATTATTACACTGAACCAAGTTCCTGGAGCACATATCCTCAAAAGCTCAGGGCCAATGTTCCCTCTAATTTTTGACAGGCCATGTGTGCAAATAAAATTCTTCTGTGCACATTTTTGTGCACGCAGTGTTTTGCCATGAGTGCAGGGTTTAGGATATGTGTGCACACGCACAGCTCAGAGGGAACAGTGCTCAGGGCTCTAGGCATTCCAGGGCAACTGGACCTATATTTCCCCACAGTCGTCCAGATTTCCTGTCAGTTTGCTAGATCAGGAAGAAAGCCATGCGCCTGTTTAAAACCAAGCCATTTATTCAAAAACTCTTTCTTTGGGCTTGTCTTCACTAGCGCGGGGAGAGATTGCTCTTATGGCGATCGATTTATCGTGTCTCATCAAGACGCGATAAATCGATCGCCAGAGGCACCCCCGTCGACTCCGTAACTCCAGCTCGCCAAAAGACGCAAGCTGGAGTCGACGGGGGAGCGCGCCGCCGCCGTGAGGACGGCAGGTAAGTCGGCTGTAGATACGCCGATTTCAGCTACGTTATTAACATAGCTGAAATTGTGTATCTACAGTCGATCCCCCGCCCTAGTGAGGACCAGCCCCTAGCCTGTTGGGCTCTGGCAAATCCAGTCTGAACTAGTATTTATGTACCTCTCCCTAGGGGTGGCTTCAAAGGGCTGATAGGTAGAGGAATTACATTAGCAACCCCCTCCTCCTAGATGCATTGCACACAATGTACATTGTGTTTTTAATACAATGGTCCCCCAAAGGTACTAATTCAATAAGATTTAACTTAGTTCCATAAGGTTTGCCCAGAATCCTGCAGGACATTGTCAGTCTATCACAGGCTACACTGTGCTCTTAACACCACAGCCATGGGGAGAGGGTGCTGACATGGACCATCCTGGAAGAACACGAACCCATCTGCCACCCTAGCAACCCCTACTTTGGCAACCACTGCAGATAACTTCTTTTATCCCCCGGTTTCCCTTCCCCTGCCATTTTCCGCAGCCCATCTCCCACTTGCACCTGTCCCCAGCGTTGCCTATTTGTCCCTCCCTCTATCCCTTGTACCTTCCTCTGGACACAGTTTGGCCCTCGGCACCATTTCTGTCAACCCCACATCTCCAATTTGACCCCTCTCTCTGCCCCCCTTTTGAACAGGGAGTATAAGGGCAGCGGCTTCAGAAGATGGTCTGTCAGGGCCGCAGCTAATCCCTGAGCAGCAACCCCTGCCCGGGCCCTGGACTGCGCAGCAGACCCTGTCGCCCCCCTGCCGTGAGACCCAGCCAGAAGCTTGGGGGCATGCGGGAAAACGGAGCGGCTCAGACGGGCATTTCACGCCTACTGCTCTGTTTCGCGCCTGCGCACAGAAGACCTCCTCCCCTTGCCTTTGCTCTCGATTGACAAGTTTCTGCAGCTCCCGATGCGCGGTTTCTCAATGAAACGGAGGCATCGCACGGAGCTAAGGCAGAATGAAACTTCACTGGGCGCACTACTCCCCAATAAACGGCGCTGGCAACTGATTTCACTCCCTGTGCGAAATGCAGCATCACCTGGACAGACAGCGGGTCAGAGACGGAGACGCTCATTCCTTTGTTTCAATGCTTTCTCTGGACAGGCGATTTCTTTTCTCTTTCTGGCAAGTCACAGCCTCTGCACATTGCGGAGAGCCTGCCTGAACCTCCCTGATGCCTGCAGCAGAAGGGGGCGGAGGGTAAATCAACTCTTACGGCACAGAAATCGCTCCTGCCCCCCTCCACACACCCTCATGCGCACGTGTCTCCATAACTGGCGTGCATCTGTATACCCACGCCATTCAAGCCCTCACTCTGGAGGGCTGCTCAGTGGGGATTCGTTTTCTGGCAGCGTTTGAAGTCTCTCTCTCTCATTTGATTAGGGCTTTGGCGGTGTGTTTTTCAGAGAAAATCTCATTCATGATTTTTTGAAATCGCCTTTAACCAGCCCCCAGTTAGCGGATGAAAGCTGCACTCACGTGTTAGGATCCATGACTATGTTTTCAATCACTTATGCACAGGCATCAGGTTAGCAAGTAAATGTGCTTCCCCACGTGTCCGTAAAAATAACCCCCGTCCGTCTGTCTCGGTGGATGTGCTCGGTTTTCTGTCTCGCAGCCGATGCTGCAGGAGGAGGCACGCGAATCGCATGTGTTATTTGCTGCTCCTACACGCTCCGCGGAGCCGCACATTCCCAGGGAAAGGGGACCACGTGCGCCTCGTTGGGTCTCCCTCGGGGGGAAATGACCACAGCAAAGCGCTCCCCATACAGGTTCCCACGTCCTCCCATTCTACATTCGCGGGCTGTTTGCAGAAAGCCAAGAAGGAAAATACCGTGAACGAGGCACCAGGCACTCCGGGCGCGAACTCTTCGCTTCGTTAAGTAGAGAGTGCGAGTGTCATTTTCAGGTACAATCAAGTCAAATCCAGAAGAGCTTTTTTTAAGGAAATATGTTCACTGATTTTAAAACGAATATAAACAATCTTACTTTATATGAATAGAAAAGCAATCCCACATATTTACACTTACCACTACTCCATTATTATAATCTACAATAGTAACATATATATATATCACATATTTACTCTTACCAATATCCCCACGCATAAACATCCACACCCACAGATCTTTCTCGCACACAAGCATGCCCACAAATCCTCCTCCCACCCCACACACGATCTGCCTTTTTGAACGGAAGGACTGAAATATGCCTTGTGCTCTTTCTTAGTTTGAACTATTAACGATGCAAGGCTCCTTGCGGGTTGCTGCCCCAAGTTACAGTACTGGTGTGAATGCTCCATTAGGGAGCAGAAGAGGAGCCCACTGCATAATCTCCGGCACCGCACAGCCTAGTGAGTATCCATGCTACTGCCTCCAGGAAAACAGGATGCTGCTGACTCTGTCCCTGCTATCGCCACTTGCTCTTCCTCACACACACGCCCCCCGCCTCTACTCACGCATCCCCCCCCCCCAGTGGTCTGCGGGCTGGGTTACGCAGGAGCAGCCGCTTGCAGCAGCAGCGGTTCGCAGAAGGGTTTGCGAAAGCGCGTTCAGATCGGTGCATCCCGGGGAAGGCGCGGCAGCACTTTCCCCTGAGGCAGTGGAGGGAGCAGCAGCACCTGGACTAGAGCCAAGCGGCAGACCAGGGGAGGACAAGGGGAACCGCGGGCCAGGGCAGAGCAGGGGCCAGGTGCAGGAGGAGCAGGAGGCGATACAAGAGCAGGAGGCAAACGCTGCTCCCTCACTTCTGGGCAGCGGCCCCGGCTCTGAGGGAGGGGCCGCTCCCCGCGGCCAGGGGCGGGCTGGGAAGCCGGGTCGTCTCCTCTCCTCCCCGCCATGGTTCAGCGGGGTCGGAAATAGTTCGAGGCAGTTTCGGGAGCGGTCCCAGGTTGGGAGCGGAGCCGGTGTTGGGAGGCGGCGGCGGCGCTGGAGCCCGGGGACCATGTCGGCTGCTCCGGCTGCCAGCCTGGACTTCGCGGCGGTGGAAAGTTTCCTGGACCGGCACCCGGAGCTGGTGGAGAAGTGGCTGAAGAGGAGGAAGTCGCTCTCCGCAGCGCCTCCCAGCGCCGGCGCCGGCAGCGCCGCCGGCGGCCCTGAAGCCCGGCGAAGCAGCGGCAGCCCCGCTCTGGACCCCGCCAGCAGCTGGGCCAGCGGTGGCCCCGGGGAGGCTGGCGCGGCGGGCGGGCTGCAGCGAAGGGCCTCCCAGAAGGAGCTGAGGCAGAGCTTCGCCAGGTCCAAGGCCATCCACGTCAACCTGACCTACGACGAGCACGTGCACGCCCGAGCCCAGGAGCCCCTCAGCAGCATGCGGAGAAGGGCCCTGCTCAGGAAAGCCAGCTCCCTGCCCCCGACCACGGCTCACATCCTCAGCGCCCTGCTGGAGTCCCGGGTCAGCCTGCCCCAGTACCCGCCCACCGCCCTGGACTACAAGCGCTACCTCAAGGAGCACAACGAGCGCCAGTTCTTCCTGGAGCTGGTCAAGGACATCTCCAACGACCTGGACCTCACCAGCCTCAGCTACAAGATCCTCATCTTCGTCTGCCTCATGGTGGAGGCCGACCGGAGCTCGCTCTTCCTGGTGGAGGGAGCCGCGGCGGGCAAGAAGAGCCTGGTGTCCAAGTTCTTCGACGTGCACGCGGGCACCCCGCTCCTGCCCTGCTGCAGCACCGAGAACTCCAACGAGGTGCAGGTGCCGTGGGGCAAGGGCATCATCGGCTATGTGGCGGAGCACGGGGAGACAGTCAACATCCCAGACGCTTACCAGGTAGGACCGGGGCCAGCCATTGGGCTTATGAATTTCTTGGGCACAGGAACTCATGTGCTGGCCACCTGTGGGGACTCAAGGCCCAGCTGCCTGTCATATACCCTTCAGTTTGTGGGATCTGGGCGAGGCTTCCTGACTTCTGGACCACTGTGACTGTCCAAAAGGGGAGCAGGACAACCACACTGCCACATTATTGCTGCCCTTTGCATAGACTGTGTGCTCTGGGAGGAGGTGGGGAGACCCTTTAGAAAGAATTAATTTTTGTAACCATAGGATTAAGCCTGACACTAGGTAGAAATCCCATTCTCCATCCAGCACACTGAGCTCTTAATCAAATTGTTAGGTAGCGAGAGGTCAGGATTTCTGGCTGGTGGCACTGCAAGGCCCTGGCCAGGGCAAGCCACTTAACCACATGGGAGCTTAGTTTACCCACCTTTTCCGTTTTTCTTTTTGGTTGGGGACAGTTAACTTGCATTCAAACACTAACAGATCACTATAGCAGCATAGTGTGAGATTGCAGGAGTGTCATGATATAATGTCGTATTATGATGATGGCTTGTGGACTTCTGAAGCTGATTTTGGGAACAATTAATCCCTCACAGGCATTACTTACAAGACATGAGATTGCAAGTAAAATTAGAACAGATCCACAAAATTCAAATGGCTGATAAGGCTAGGTTAAGTGGCTGTAAAATGAGTACTGTTATATTTCTATACTTCACATTGCAGGGTTGTTTTAAGGCTTGATTCACTTTGCAAAGTACTTTGAGAACCTCTGATGAAAGGTGCAATAAAAGTGCAAATTATTATCTTATTCTCTATTACTGCTGAATTAATTTTCCCTTCCTGGCTACTACTAAATCAATCTAAAGATAAAATATTTCTGAAAAGCCTTTTCATGTGCCTCCCTGGACCAGCACAGTTTTCAAACTTGTTTCTGGGAACAAGGGAACAACTCCTACCTCCTCCTACAAGGTCTTTCTCCACTACTTTAGAGGTGAAATCCTGATCTCTATTATAGTGATGGCAAAATTCCCATGTCTCATTGACATGGGTAGGGCCAGGATTTCACTTTGAGTTTTCTCAGTTTAGATCAACCTACACACCTACACACACACACACACACACACACCCTTTTTAAAGCAAAGAACCACATATCCTTTCAGGTTTCCTACTCTTCTTTTTGTTTATGTTTCCTTTCTGCTACATGTAAAACAGGCCTCAGCCAATTAGGTCATCGAGAGCTATATAGGATTGAGAAATATTTGTCTTCATAGCAGGGACTTAAATATTTTAATTGTTTGATGATAAACATTTGCCCAATATTTAATCTTGTCCTAGAATAATAAAAAGCAAACTCACAAACAAAAATTGACACTTGTTCCTGAACCATAAAGGGAGAAGACTGGAGATTAGAACAGAGTATTTTTTAAAATGCAGGCCAGTCAGGATGAATTTTTGAGTTCGGAGTGATAACCATTTATTATTCATCAAGGACCCAAACGTGAGCTAGGCAATTAGAGGCATAAGTTAAGACAGGTCTCTGGCCCCAGACTTTACAAACTAGAGAGAGAGGGGACAGAAGTTAAGAGAAAGGGATATAACACATAAAGCAAAGTGACTGAGGCCAAATCTTGTCACACATCTGACAAATTCAGATTTTTCTTCTTTCCCCTCCCCATTATTTGCTGCCTTTTCCCCCTCTGTTTCGGATCCAGCTCTCCCCTCTAAAACATCACCCTCACATCCTTCCCCCCTGCCTGCTGTCTCCCTATCTTCTTTCCCAGTTATTGTCAGTGGGCTGACTCTCAGATGGTTGCAACATGAAGAGATTAAAGCAAGAAGTAGCGAGCCTGGAGATTCCATGAGTAGTCCTGTGTCTATAGTATCTAAAGATCTTGGAGTTTGCTAGTGCCAGGATCTGTCCCTTACTATGTCATCTGTCCTCTCTGGGTTCATGGAGTCTCTGGACAGCTCCAGGTGCTTCAGCTGCAGGAGGTGAAGGGACCATTGGTGTGGCATGGAAGTTCCAGGGATGAGGCACTGGAGCATTTCACTCTATCTTGCCCCTTTTCCTTGAAAGAGCTCACTTACTTTAGTAGATTTATTTGTTCATGGCAGAAAATAGAGAAAAGTAATCAAGACATATTTTATTAACTGACCAATCAATATTGATTTTACATTCAATTTCTTGTGGCTGGCCTCTCTTCATTGTAGTCAGACTAAAAGTTTATAACTAATACACTTTTCTATGTGCTTAAATCCACAAATATATAGTTAATGGGGAAGAAGGTGGAGTCTTGGGGCTCTGTTCTCTCCATCAGGTTTACACTGTTGCAACTTTTATTGACTGCAGTGGAGTTACTTCTGATCAGATTTGGCTCCATGGAGGGTTTTGTCTGAGACTAGAATTGAGGATCTGGTTTCTCTTTTGATTAACCATTGTATTTCTGAGTTAATGCAATTTATCTTCTTGTACTTGGCACATTTGTGACCATTACATATTAAAGCAAAAGGAGACCTACTTTGTTTAATACTCGCAAAAATAAAGACCCCTAAAGAGGTTCAGATACACATGCAAAGACAAGTGACAGATGTTTCCTTTCAGATCATTGCTAGTGCTTTCAGATCATTGTTAGTGCTCACAATACACTACTTTAAAAATTAATAAAAATGTGATATGATTAGTCAGTGTTAATGATGAAGGTGTTTGATCAGCTGTGAAGTGAAAAAAACATCAACAGGTAGCTTTGTGAGGCTGACAGATGGAGGAAAAAAGGATGACAGAGTAGCATTCCTTTTTTATATTAGAAATTGACTGCAGTGAAGTCAAAGGCTCATGTATTCAAAATATTGAAAGATATTAGGTAAACACACACCTTTAATTTAATTTAAAGATTATGTTTCAGAACATAATAAAGCAAGTTAAAGACAAAGATATTCCCCTAATAGCAGTCAACTGGTTTACAGCTAAGTGAATTTAATTAACAAGATTTAGGCAGTTTATCATCATTCAGTGCGTCAACCATCGCTTTTACTTCCGCAGGGCCTGATCAAACTCCCATTGAAATCACTGTAAGTCATTCCATTAGCTTCAATGGAAATTGGATTGGGCTCTTGTTACAGAGTGTCTTCAACTTCTGCTAAAGTCACAGGGAGTTAAGACTGCTCATCATGTAAGATTGGGCCCTCATACTTTAGGTCCCAATCCTGCACTGTGATGTGTGCAGATAAGTCCCCTGTGCCCATACAGAACTCCACTGGTTTAAATAGTTTGTAATGACTTACATGGTGTTTTCAAAGAGGATATAATATTTTTGTTACAAAATGCCTTTTTCTGAAGTGGAATAGTCATGAAATCAAATAATAGCTTGACGCCTTAATAGTGAATCTGGTGACTGTTCGGTTACTGGGCTGGATCTTGCAAACCCATACTGATGTGAGCAGTCCCATTGAATTCAATAAAACTACTTATACTTACTTTGCAGGATCAGGACCAGAATTAATTTTAAATATGAAGATTACTATTCAGTTTTTATTAATATTAGCTAACTTATTGACTATTTCTCGAAGGTAACTTGATTTATGATGTTTAAGAGTCATTAAACATTTCTGAGTCTAGCAGAGAACAACAAACATTCAACGTGTGAAGGTAGAAAATTCTTGCTGATGAATGTCATATGCCTTAGATTCTAGATGTTGCATGTTTAATTTTATTTGATTTCTTCATTTCCTTATAAAGGCATTTTTAAAGTGAAATATCTCATGTTTCAGCTTAAAGCAAGCCTTTAGAAATGTACAACAGGAGGAAAACTGAATACATTATAATTTTGTTCTAAGTCATTTATAAAGATAATTATTAGAAAGTTTGTGCTAATGAAAGTTTTAAAGTTGAAGTGCAGATATTAATGGAAATACATCCTTTGTCTTAGTTTAAGAGACCAGTCTTGCAACTGTTATTCATAAATAATCCAACTGATTTGCAAACAGGAATTTGTCAGATTTTGTTTTGTTTTGTTTTTTAAAAAAGTGTGTACACTGGCTGTTGACAGATGGGGCTGCTCCCCTCAATCAGATGCTGCAGGACTACTTTAGTAGTGCCTCTCACTATCCGTATATTTCTTTGAGACTTACTCCACCTGAACAAAAAGTAGTAGTGGAATTTTTTGGAACATCACTGATTTCCCAAGGGGAAAAAAAATCTTCATTCTAAAATTGCAATGTCTCTTAAATGAGAATTTTTTAAGAAGCAGATTAATATTAATCACTAAAGAAATTAGGATCCAATCCTGCTGAGTACCAGACTCCTGCAATTTGTTCTTTTCATTGGGAGTGGAAGGTGCTCACCACTTTGCGTGACATGCTCGGAACCTGGATATAATTGTATCCACTGTAGGGAGCTGTGCCACTTTAAAGACACCAGTACAACTTATGTATGTAGACAAGTCCTCAGACTCAGCATCTCTTCTCCCATCAGCTGAGTACAGGGAAAGCTGCAGCTCAGATTTCAGGTTATCCCACTCCAGTTCCCTCAACAGGGTCTAGGAGCAGCAATAGTATTTCTAATGTGAGAAACAAGCATGAAAAAAAAAAAGAGAAAATGGTGCAGTATTTGTGTTCAGCTGCTAGAATAATGCGTCTGTTATAAATACATAGACCGCAGGCATATAGAATTCATCTTTAATTATTTGTTAAAAGTATTTCACTTAGGTAGCTTAAAGATATTGATTTTCAGGGCATTAGTCCTTTTTCCTCAAAGTGTTTTACTGCTTTTGGTTCTTATTTATGGATTGTTTCCATCTTACCCCATCTTTTGTACATCAGCAAGCAGAACAGCATTTTAAATATTCTAGTCATAAGAAGCATTAACATTATCTGAAATATAATTTATTAGTTTAGCTGTACTAAACTGGGAAGCTAATTTGGTGGCACCCCAAATCCTTTCCCAGATCAGTGAAAAGGGCTTACTCAGTAAAGCAGCAAGTAGAGTCTCAAATGGGTAAAAATGACATTCTGCCAATGGCAATAAAAACAAGGGGAAAGGGTACTATTATGATTGTGTATTAAAATCATAATTATGAAAAGCAGTTTTAGAGAAAGTAAAACATGAGTTTTTAATGAGATGGGGGAAGAGAAAGAGTTATTAGAAGAGAAAAACATCATCATTTTATTTGTAAGCTGGTGCGGTGCAATAGAAATAAAACCAGAATCAAATGGTTTTTGCAACAGAAGTAATGCTTTATACAGTACATAAAAAGAAGTTACCAGAAGCAAAACACAAAGCCTTGCCTTCTGTGCTGCAAAATCACTAAAAACTTAAATCCAAACATCTCTGGAATGGGGTTTAGCAAAGTCCTGAAAACCTGAATGTGGGGAACTCTCCTCTCACTGGCTCCCCAGAAGCAAATATCATAGATTTTTTCCTTTGTACCTATCCAAGGAAAGAGAAGGAAGCCAGAGAAAAGTCATGTTGCCTACTGGGAATGTGCTCTTGCGCTACACTCTGGCACAGTTTGCTCGTTCTGTATAATACACAGATCCTGATAATAAGAAAGATCCAGCCAAGAGCTCTAATCCATGTACTTTATATTATCATACAGTAAATATTACAGAGGCTCACACTCATTTGTGTAAATTATTTAGGCTGGGAGTTCCCCTGTGGGAAAGGCCTTTTAGATAACAGAAGGGCATGAGCAGATAGGAGCTGCATTTTATTGTGCAAGATAATCATTAGATATCAATATTAATACTATATCTCTTTCAGTTTCACAGAGTTGATAAGTGATTGTCAGCATAGGGCCTGGGAGGTGCAGTTCAGTTTAAGGGAAACATTTGTATAATTGTTTTGTTCAGCAGCTTTTAAAAGCAGACATCAGCTGCTAGATCTGAGGCTGTGTGCCTTGGGGGAACACCCAGCACCTCCATGTTCAGCCTTGTAAAATGATTGTGTGGTATCCAATACAAAAAGTTTGTCATGTCAGGTGTCTTTGGGAGGCTCATGATTCACCAAGCATTGTTGCTACAGTAATGTTACAGGTTATCATTTCATGTATGTAGTTATGAGGCTGAAAATGTAGCCTCATAGCTTAAAATAAGCCCAGACAAAAACTGTCCAAGAGCAGAGAGGTAGTTAACACCTCATCAGGGCAGGTATGGGACAAACAAAAGGATCTATTGGACTCTGGAGTGAGTCATCCCTTTCCTTTGGCCAGTCTGGGACTGTGGATCAGGTAATGCTCACCTGACTCTGAAGAGGGATGGGGTGGGCAAAGCAAAAGGGAAGAGAGAACATGACAAAAGGGAGAGACTTTGCCATCCTCTTCCTCTCTCTTCCACCTACATTTACAGACACCACCACCAAGTCCACCAGGTGACTTGAAGTGCTGATCAAAGGGCAGAGCCTGGTTGAAGAGCAACCAGCCAGCCTGTGGTGAGAAGCATCTAAGTTTGTAAGGCCACTGAAAGTGTTGAGATCAGCTTAGAATGCGTTTTGCTTTTCTTTCATTTGATCAGGTCTGACTGACTGTTATGCTTTGACTTATAATCACTTTACAAAAAACATCTAATCTTTATAGTCAATAAATTTGTTTATTCTACCTGAAGCAATGTGTTTGGCTTGAAGCATGACGAACTCAGAAGCTTGCAGTGTCCAGCAAGCATAACTGGACACTGCAGGGTGGAGGTTCCTAGGGCTGTGTCTGGGACCAGGGATATTGGCTAGTTTCATTCAGCTACACAATCCAAGGCGTAGGTGCCGATTCCATGGTGCTCCAGAGCTGCAACAGCCACAGGGAAAAATTAGTGGGTACTCTGCACCCACCAGCAGCTCCCCACGCCGCCCCCTGCCCCAGCTCGCCTCTGCCTCCTCCCCTGAGCGTGCCACCATGTCCCGCTTCTCCCCCCTCCCTCCCAGCGCTTGCACCGCAAAACAGCTGTTACGTGTGGCAAATCTGGGATAGGGAGGGGGAACACGGCGTGCTCGGGAGAGGAGGTGGGGTTGGGGCGAGGAATTGGGCAGGGGTCTAATAGGGGCAGAGTTTGAGACTTTGGGGCAGGGGTGGAGTTTGGGTGGGGGGGGTGGGGGGTGCAAGCACCCACTGGTGCCAAGAAAAGTTGGAGTCCATGATCCAAGGAGCAGCTTACATGTCAGAGGCTGTGTGTGAACAGCCCAGAAGTGGGGGTTCTGACAGCAGAGCAGAGCAAGTCTGGCTCTCAGAGTCAAGGATTGAAGTGACCTAGCAGATCACCAGTCCAGATAACAGCAGAGGGGAATGTCAGTCATTTTTTATTCATTCTATTACTAGCCAGTAATATTCCCTTCCCCAAGGGTAGAACAATAGGTATTTTGAAGAGCCAAGGTCACGGAAACATGACAAACAAGATAGACAATCTAAGAAAAAAATATCAATTACACAAAAATGTAGCAGAAATGAATTCAGAGAATTTTTTAGGACATTAAACATGAATGGATGCAACAACAGGAAATGGAGAAGAGAATTAAAGTAGTAAATAAATATATATTGCTTTAATGTGCACAAGATTTAATTTCATTTGAAGTTAAGGTTGAGTGTATGAAGCAGTACTTCATGGTAACAAACATTGTATGGATGTTATTATCCCCAAACAAAACATTAAAAACCCAGGAAACTCAAAGTTATAATACTTGAACATGTTAAGATAAGAAATCCACAGTTAAGTTAAAGTAGTATGGGGTGGATGAATGGACTACAGTAGACTCTCGATTATCTAGAATGATACGGAAAAAATAATCCTGGTTAATAAAATCCTGGATAATCACCATCCATAGGAAATATGTGGGGGGAGGGAGGGGTTGGTTCACCAGCCTCCCTGCGCTAGCGGGAGTGGGTGTTGGTTCACTGGCTTCTCTGTGCCCTGGTGGTTTGTTTTTGGTGTGTGCTTGGGGTGGCAACAAAGCCAGAGCCGGCCCTGCGAGTTTCACATTTATTTTTTTTTGACATCCTGGTTAATCCACAACCTGGTTAACGTGATCCTGGGTAATCGAGAGACTACTGTATAAGGTGGATAGAAAGCTGGCTAGATTGTCAGGCTCAATCGGTAGTGATCAATGGCTCCATGTCTAGTTGGCAGCCGGTATCAAGTGGAGTGCCCAAGGGTCAGGCCTGGGGCTGGTTTTGTTCAATATCTTCATTAATGATCTGGAGAATAGTGTGGACTGCACCTCAGCAAGTTTGCAGAGGACACTAAACTGGGAGGCGTGGTAGATACACTGGAGAGTAGGGACAGGATACAGCGGGACCTAGACAAATTAGAGGATTGGGCCAAAAGAAATCTGATGAGGTTCAACAAGGACAAGTGCAGAGTCCTGCCCTTAGGACGGAAAAATCCCATGCACTGCTGCAGATTAGGGACTGAATGGCTAGGCAGCAGTTCTGCAGAAAAGGACCTGGGGTTACAGTGGATGAGAAGCTGGATATGAGTCAGTGTGTCCTCGTTGCCAAGAAGGCTAACAGCATTTTTGGTTGTATAAATAGGGGCATTTCCAGCAGATTAGGGGATGTGATCATTCCCCTCTATTCGGCATTGGTAAGGCCTCATCTGGAGTACTGTGCCCAGTTTTGGGCCCCACACTACAAGGATGTGAAAAAATTGGAGAGAGTCCAGCAGAGGGCAATAAAAATGATTAGGGGGCTTGAGCACTTATGAGGAGAGGCTGAAGGAGCTGGAATTTAGTCTTCTTTAGAGACGAATGAGGGGGGATTCGATAGCTGCTTTCAACTACCTGAAAGCGGGTTCCAAAGAGGATGGATCTAGACTGTTCTCCGTGGTACCAGATGACAGAACAAGGAGTAATGGCCTCAAATTGCAGTGCGGGAGGGTTAGGTTGGATATTAGGAAAAACATTTTCGCTGAGAGGGTGGTGAAGCACTGGAATGGATTATCTAGAGAGGTGGTGGAATCTCCTTCCTTAGAGGTTAAGGTCAGGCTTGACAGAGCCCTGGCTGGGATGATTTAGTTGGGGATTATTCCTGCTCTGAGCAGGGAGTTGAAATAGATGACCTCCTGAGGTCCCTTCCAACCCTGATATTCTATGATTCTAAAGCACCCACACATCTTTAGTGATGCCATGTAATAACCATATAAGTCTGATTAAAACATTTTCGTTTGTGGTCCCAGATGAGATTAAACTGATTTTGAAAGACATATTGGGTTTTTTTCATATATTTGTTTGGGGGTAAGGTTACCATATTTCAACAACAACAACAAAAAAGGAGGACGCTGGGGGGGGGGGGAGAGGGAGCCCCGCCCTAGTCCTGTCCCCATCCACTCCCTGTTCCCTGACTGCCCGCCTTCAAAACCCCCAACCTCCCCTTTGCTCCTTGTCCCCTGACTGCCCCTCCTGGGACCCCTGCCCCTAACTGCCCCCCAGGACCCCACCCCTATCTGAGCCTCTCCACATTGCCACCACTTGACAGGCTCCCCCCCCTCCCGAACTCCTGACTCATCCAACCCTCCCCCTGCTCCTGACTGCCCCTCTGGGGGATGACTGTGTGTGTATAGGGGGATTGTGAGTGTGTGTGGAATAATGAGATGGTAGGTGTGCAGCACCCCTCCAAGCCCTGAGCCTGGTGCTGGATCGCAGCCTCCTCCCCAAGTAGGTAGATGCTTTCTTTAATGGGCTGGGATGGCATGTCTGTGGGGGGGGGGGGGGTGGAGGGTGCACAGGGAAGTAGAGTGAACCCCCCCTTCCACACACCTCCTTCCCCTGCAACAAAGCTCCAAAGTGCAGGGGAGGGGAAATACAGGCATGCCTGGGTCCTTTCTCCTCCCCACCCCCCCGGAGGTGGGGGGTGTCACTTGCTGCCGAGGAATATTCTTGCTGCCTTGTAGGGCTTTGTGCACATAGAGAGCTGCAGGTACCTGTCCCCCCCCCCTCAAATGCCTGGGCTGCATAGTGCGGTGCATACAGATCCCAGCTCCCCTTACCATGTGGCTACACATGGATCCCAACACTCTGAACCCAACACTCTGCTGTGGAGGGGGAAGGGGCGGGACTCTGACTGCTGGAGGCCCCAATGGCTGTGAGCGGCTCAGTCAGCCGTCCAATCAGCTGCGCTGCACGGGTGGGAGGAAAAGGGAAGTGGGGGGATTGGAATCCCGGACCTTTCTACCTTATTATAAATTCCTCCCAGACGACTCTTTAAATAGACAAAAAAGCCAGACGTGTTCAGGAAAATACGGACGGATAGTAACCCTAGTTTGGGGGCCTTAACTGTGTATTTCCATATCTAATTTTAGAGGTCCTGAGCAGAAACTCCAGCTGCAGCAAATCAAAATTGGAGGTGCTCAGAATCTTTGCATAATCAGGCATCTCTCTAATTTTTTCTTATCTTCATTTTCCTTTGTCCTCTTATCCTGCAGAATTGTATCAATTCATTTCTTAGTGTGTCTATTATATGTCTATATATAAAATATACATATGCTTACGCACACAAGAGTGAGAAACAAAAGATAAGGTAAGTAAAGTAGTAGCAGCCAAGAATTAAAATGAAACTTGAAACAATTTAGAGAAATATAAATATTAATTCCAATTCCTTTAACATAAGCATAAAAAAGTCAAGAAAGCATAAAAGCACAAAAACGAGCATAGTCAAGAAAGAGGAACTCCAAGTAGAAGGCAGCACTGACAAGTCAACACAACAGTACAGAAAAGATGTGGAAGAAGAAAGGTAATGCAGAGGTATTTTGGGATAAAATATGCAACATACTGAGCACCTTCTGCAAGGTGTTGGCTGCTCTCAGTTCAATGAGCAGAGCTGAGATGCATATATAACATTTACACATGCTGTGAGATGAGGACACTCAGAAGTTCACAGTAGGAGCTTAACACCTTACTGATATAAATACATTATTAGCTCATTTACCTGAATGGCTTTTATCTGGAACTCCCCATTAGCCTGACATGTTTTAGGTCTCACACATGAATTATTTTCAATGAATGTTCCCTCATTTGTCCACATAAATTCATTAGTTTTCTATTCTATTTGGATATACGGTAGATATCACTGTATTTATTGCTTGTTAAAGCTCTTTTATGTTATCCTTTATGAGTCTGTCCACCAGAAAGTCGGTCTTGATGATGGTGATTTTAGGTTATCATTGTCTTAGTGAAATAGGAGTACTATTTCAAAATTATGGCACTCAAAATCCCATACAGTAATAGGAATACCTTCTCCATAATGTAGTGAAATTATATATTTGATTTAAATACAGTTACCCTAGAGCCAAAGGCCTAATCCTACCATTCACACTCAAGCAGAAATTCCATGTCAAGAACAAGAACTGAATAAAGAACTAAGATTGTCCAGAACGATTCTGGTATCATTTCAGGTTTAGCTGTTCTCTAAAGTTTTATTGTCTTTCAATTTTCCATGGCAAATGAGTAGTTCATTTTACCTGTTCATAGTTGCATGCTGTTGTATATAGATTTTCCCTTGAGGAAATCAGCTTAATGTAATTTGTTTACAAATAAGCTGGTAATGAATGAATTTGTGTAACTGGCCAGTGTATTTTTCATTTATAAACACTGTTATATTATAAAAACATTTCAAACTAAGAGTCAGATGCAGCTTCATAGAATGGGAGCTCTACTCATCTCAGTTCTAGTTTAACAATGTACAGTGCAACATACTGAGCAGTATCATTTGGAAACTTTTAACAGACTTTACTCAAGTTGACAGAAGATTCTAGGACCCAGATCCTGCAAGCACACAGAGCCTGCAAACATTTAACCTGATGTGTAACTTTAAGAAAGTAAGTAGTTTAGTTTAATTTATTGGGACTACCAAAACACGTCAAGTAGGCACATGCATAAGTGTTTGCCTACAGGTTTATCCCTAGATCCTGCAAATTCCATTGAAATCAGTGGAAGTTGTGTTATTTACTGGAAGATATATCTCACCGAAAGCCATCCAGTAATGTGTATACAGTGATCAGGTCTCTTTAGGGGAGTGACTTTGGGGGTTTGAACCACATTGCTAAATGGGAGTGGAGTAATGGCTAGATCAGATGGGTTGCCTGAGAATGTCCTGGTGTGGAAATGAGAGTTGTATGGAAGAGTCTGAGAACCACTGTTCTAGACCAAATAGTAATGGAACTGATGCGTCAAGGTTTAGTGTGCCAGAAACCTGGGTTTGTGAAAACTGATTACCTGACATATCATATTTCTTGACAAAACTACAAGTTGTGGAGATAAACCCAGAGAAGCTGTCATACCTGGTCAAACTACAGGTTCATCTAATTTGATAGACTGTTTATGGTGGGGTCATCAGTACCTTTTGGTTCGGAGGAAAAAAACTCACTGTAAAATGCATCTAACTCAGCAGTTCTCAAACTTCATTGCACCACAACCCCTTTCTGATAACAAAAAAAACAACATGACCCCAGGCGGCGTGTGTGGGGAGCTGGAGTCCTGCCGTGCTGGGCTGAAACATTTGGGCTTCGACTTCAGCTTGGGGTGGCAGGGCTCAGGCTTTAGCTTCAGCGCTGGGCCCCAGCAAGACTAATATTGGCCCACTTAGGAGTCCCACCTCTCAGTTTGAAAACAGTTGATCTAGCTAACAATGTGCTAAAAAAAGTTCTTCCTGGCCCCTGCTGTTGATTAACTCAGACTCTGAAACAGGAGTTGTATATATGTATGTTGTTAGCTCAACATTCATATCTACAATGTTTTTAATTGGTCATGAAGCTATCTACTGTTTTTAACTCAGCGATAGTATTTCACCATGAATATCTTGCCAGTGAGTTGTGTTGCTTATTTTGCTAAGTCAAACATTATTATACAAGAAAACAATGCACATAGATAATGGACATACAACAAACTAGTAAATGAGAGGTTTCAGGGCTCACATACAAAAATTCCCAGCACATACACAAAAATAGATTATGCATTGCATTGAAACAGTATCACTTCTGTAAGATATTAATGCATGAAATGTGGTTTTGATACACTGTACTGCAGGGTATGCTATTAATAGGAATGATATGCCTGAGCTGTAAACAGCAGTATTTTTGTTCTTTCTGCTGAAACCTTAGTGAAACTTAAACATCTGAAATTGAACAATAAGCCCCCCTCAACCCCAGAGCCAAACCATGTTATTTCAGAGTTTTTCCACAGCTAGAGGAATAAAAATTAAGACTGTTGATTAATCTCAGTTAACTCACGCAATTAACTCAAAAAAATTGTGATTAATTGCAGCTTTAATCGCACTATTAAACAATAGAATACCAATTGAAATGTATTAAATATTTTGGATGTTACATTTTCAGATATATATATTTCAGTTACACCACACAACACAAAGTGTACAGTGCTCACTTATTTTTATCACAAATATTTGCACTCTAAAAATGATAAATAGTATGAGGTGAATTGAAAAATACAATATCTTTATTGTGAAAGCGCAATTTACAAATGTAGATTTTTTTTTTTTTAACATTACTGAACTTAAAAAGAAAACAATGTAAAACTTTAGAGCCTACAGGTCCACTCAGTCCTACTTCTTGTTCAGCCAATCACTAAGACAAATACCTTTGTTTATGTTTATGGGAGATAATACTGCCCACTTCTTATTTACGTCACCTGAAAGTGAGAACAGACATTCGTATGGCAATTTTGTAGCTAGTATTGCAAGGTATTTACATGCCAGATATACTAAACATTGATATGACCCTTCATGGTGTGGCTGCCATTCCAGAGAACATGCTTCCATGCTGATGACGCTTGTTAAAGAAAATTATATATTAATTAAATCTGTAACTGCCATCCTTGGGCAGAAAATTGTATGTCTCCTGCTCTACGTTTTACCCGCTTTCTGCCATATATTTCATGTTATAGTAGTCTTGGATGATGACCCAGCATGTTGTTCGTTTTAAGAACACTTTTGCTGCAGATTTGACAAAATGCAAAAATGGTACCAATGTAAAATTTCTAGAGATACATACAGCACTTGACCCAAGGTTTAAGGATCTGAAGTGCCTTCCAAAATCTGAGGGACTGGGTGTGGAGCATGCTTTCAAAAGTCTTAAGAGCAAAACTCCGATGCGGAAACTACAGAACCCGAACCACCAAAATGAAAATCAGCCATCTGCTGGTGACATCTGATTCAGGTGATGAAAATGAACATGCATTGGTGTGCATACCTTTGGATTTTTATTGAGCAGAACCCATCATCAGCATGGATGCATGTCCTCTGAAATGGTGGTTGAAGCAAGAAGGGACATTAATTTTTAGGCGCATCTAGCAAATAAATATCTTGCAACGCGAGCTACAACAGTGCCATGATTTTCAGGTGACACTGTAAAACAGAAGCGAGCAGCATTATCTCCTGCAAATGTAAACAAACTTGTTTGTCTTAGCGATTGGCTGCACAAGAAGTAGAACTGAACGGACTTATAGGCTCTAAAGCTTTAGATTGTATTATTTCTGAATGCAGTTATTTTTTGTACATAACTATATTTATAAGTTCAATTTTCATGGTAAAGGGATTGCACTACAGTACTTGTATTAAGTGTATTGAAAAATACTAGTTTTTATTTTCACAGTGCAAATATTTAGATTAAAAGAATATAAAGTGAGCCCGATACCTTTTGTATTCTGTATTGTAAATATTGTTTAACAGTGTGATTAATCATGATTAATTTTTTTAATCACTTGACAGCCCTTATAAAAGTATACTAGAAAACAATGGTTTGTGAGAAAGGTGGGGCACAGCATGGTAGGTCAGGGGTTCATGTAGACCTGTGTTTAATCAGAGAGATTGCCTTGAGGAACTCTTCTTGTACCTTGCTGGCTAGAGACTACTTCCCCTCCCATTTTTATAATTTCCCTATGTCAGCTATATAATCCAGCTGTGATTTTCTAAGAAGCCTAAAGAGAATTCAGTGTCCAACTCCTATTGTAGTTCAAATAGGAGTGCCTTAGTATCCCTGGAAAGGTCTCTGCCTAGCTGAATACACAAGTTTATGAAAGTGTGTGTTTTAGTTGTCTTTATTGTGCTAAATGTTTTGATCTGTTTGGAAAACATTTGTCACTGCATTAAATTCTGTCTGATGGCAGGGCAGCTTTGTTCAGGTCTCTGTAGGTGCAATAAAGCCAGTGGATCCAGCCACTTGAAGAGTCCCCTGATTTAGGGAAATTCTTGTGTGACCTAGGTGAACAATCCCAGAAAAAACACAGGTCATTAGTTAATGAACAGTGGCTTCAGCTGCTTTGTCCACAAAGCTCTTTGAGAAGAAATCCTTTTACTAGTTAGGCTGTCTACACTGGCAACTGAATGACAAAATTTTCATCTTTCAGAGGTGTTAAAAATGCCCTTCCCCAAAAAGAGACAAAAGTTTTGCTGAAGACAAGTGCCGGTGTGAACAGCGCGTTGTCAGCAGGAGCACTCTCATGGCAGCAATGCTAACACCGCTCGTTGTGGATGGAAGTTTTTTGTTGACAGGAGAGCCAACAGAGGCTACACTGCTACCTTTTAGTAACATGACTGTAGTGACACAGCCCTGTTGCTTAAAAACTGTGTAGTGTAGATATAGCCTTAGTAAAAGTTACGCTGCGATCCATAGAGAAAAATTAGTTAAGGTTAATTATGCTGGTGCAGATCTGGAGTTAAAACACCCCCCCCCACCAAATAATGGAAGTTGGTGATATAATTGAGATCAGACTGTCCTATGGTGGAAATCGGTATATACAAGTTTATACCAGCTGAATATCTGGTTCTAAATCTGTAATAGTCTAAGCTGTGTACAAGATTCTATCCTGTAGTTTATTGGGAAAAATAGTTTAATGATATTTTCTGCTTCAGTAGTCTTGATTTTTCTGTATGGAAGGACTGATGTACCATCTTATTGAAAATCATTAATGATCTGTTAAAGGAGCTTATGTACCCCTTACCATTTGCAGATAATACTAAAATTGGAGGTACTCAAAATAGTAGGGTGGATAATGAACTATTCAGGAAGTTAGTAAATTTAGACCAGTGTAACTCAGAGCAAAATTTGGCATTAGCAGATTAGAAATGTGAGGAAAATAATAAAAATGAGACAAGACAATATGCTTATGTTTTATGTAACTAACTCGATAGTTACTGAATATATTAGCAGGAATTGCAGTGTCCAGTAACTAAGTGACAATTTATTCAAAAATCAACATCTTGATGATAAAAACCTCATTCTGCTCATTTAACATTTGAAATAAGTGTTACTGGGGAGCTGTGTAGACACACTGCTTTGTCCCTCCCTATAAGTATAATTGTATTTGGAACAGTTCTATCAGGTGAGTGGATTTTATCTGTTTTTCATTTTATCTATCTTTGGTTAAAAGAAATTTTTTGGTAAGTGAATTGAATGTGCATGTTTTCTTTGGGGCTGTGAAGTTTGAGGAATTGGATAGCTGGGCTGGCCAGTATCCTTTTTTCCCCTTGTATTTAGGGATAAAGAGATTTCTTCATGGGTGGGAAGCATGTCTGCAACATTCTTCATATGGGGTATTTTCAGAGATTGTGCCATTTTGGAGTGATTTGTGTAATGCAGATTTGTTTCTTTTCTTTGAGACTGTTTATCCATTTCTATTTGGCGGTGGGGGAGTAATCAGTGTTTTCTTATTTATGCATAATTTGATTTGTGTAACACATGATGTTCCGGAGAAGAACTGCAGAATCTCTAGAACAGCTCTGAAGCCTTTAATGTTAGGTTTTGTTTTATCTGTATTTAATTTCATTTAATGTTAGGTTTTGAGCTTTTTCTGGATAGTTTACTATCTCTGGTTTGTTCTTTTTGTTTCCCCTGGAGATTATTTTGTTCAATTTTATAAGCAGCATGATTAGGTGATTTAATAGATTTTTTCCATCTTTAATTTCTATAAGTATTAAGGCTATTGCAGCAAGGATTCCTATAGAAGCAATCTACCAATGCTGTTTTGCAATGCAGAAATCAGTGGCTTTAACCATTCTGTTAACCTATTTCACCCTTTCCTTATCTTTCTGCCAGAGACTGATTTGTAATTTTAAAATAGCATGTTGGAAGTCATTTTTCTTTGAGTTTTTACTCCAGCAGCCTGAGTACTAGTGGCTGTCATTGTCTTTGTAGAGTATTTGAGTCACTCTTGTTGAGAAGAAGCCTTTTAACCTGCAGATTCTCTTCATTCTTATTTTTCTCAAGAACTTCAAAGGGTGCCTTCGCTTATAATGGCCTTGCAACTAGCGTTCTGCTGTTTTGTGGGATAAGGTAACTTAATCTCAAATTTACAGTTTAAGTAGGGGCTTTTTGTCTGTGCACACTTGTTTTTCCACTCAGTCTGTTCCCATAAATATAAACACATTAAGGTATGTCTTCATACTTTATCCTTTTTTACAGAAAGCCTATAAATTAGCATTAAGACTTAATAGCTGGGAATATATTTAGGTAGTGGGCCCACTGTGTATTATACTATACGGGTGGCCAAATTTGGTGTCATATGTGGCTCAGAGGACCAGTCTTCAAAAGTTTGAGATCAGGGGCATACGTGCCAGGAGCTGGGGCTTCAGCCCGACATCCGCTGAAGCCCTGAGCCCTGGCATGTGTGCCCCACTGGCAAAAAGCCCCAAGATCCCCTCTGCTGGGCAGAAGCCCCTACCACACCACTGCAAGGCAGAGGGCCTGAGCTTCTCTGCCCTCCCTCCCCTCCCCCCTGCAGTCTGATAGGTGAAGAATGGGGAGTTGGGGGCACTCGGTGAGCTGCAACTTAATGGTAAAAGAGCTGCATGTGGCTTGCGAGCCACAGTCTGGCCACCCCTGTTGTATTATGTGACATTCAGTTGACCTACTTTGGGATTATATTTTTGGGTCAAGTCATACTGATCCTGCGCATAAACAGGGAGAGTTATTGAACACCAAAGTACCAAATCACAGACTGTAGAAACCAGTAGTAACTACATTGGAATTAGTAGTTCTAGGCTAGAGTTCTGCTCAGTAAAACAAAACAAGCATTTTGTTGATGACAGTAAGTGGTAATGAAGGCAGATCTTATTTTGAGACAAAGTAATTGCTAAAATGGCTACCAGAAGTTCTAGGCAAAGCAAGATGGCTTAATAACCTATGCCATTGAGAGTGATATGGATTGAGCTTTGTCAAGATTCAAAGCTTAAAATATTCCCATTCACATAGAGGCAACAGAACAGCCATCCTTTCAACTCCCTCTTTTGCAGTTCTTATACAGTGACTTTGTTCACCTTTGTTATATGCTATCTTGATACTAGCTTTGCTATGACTCTAAAATATGTACCTTTTGTTCCCCAGTAAAAAAAGGTTTCTTTTTTTTTTTAAAAGAAGAGATACACTTTACCCTTACTGTCAAACAATAAATGACTTGTGTATTCCTATTGGAGATCAACATTCTAATACAATTGGCAAGGCTTTGCCCAGAAACCAAAATATGGCATCACTTCATCATACTGACCCTCCTGCTACAAATATCTTGGAGAAAAATTAATGCAGGTTTAAATTAGATAAAGTCAGAGCAAAACCCTTACTTTGGTCTGACTGTTTAATAGGAATTTTTAAAAGCTTGCAGTGTCATCTGTTGGATGACACTTGTGATAATTTTTTTCCCCCAAAAAATTAATTGAAAATGCAAAACAGATGTGTGAGTTCTTATAAACATTTTTTAGTGACTTCATTTCTCAGTGGTAATCACTATACATAATTTTATTGCCTTCTCTAAATGAAAACTTCATGTTTCAGAGTGATTGGCTGTAGAGTTATTTAAAAAAAGATTATATATGAAGAAATTAATTGCCAGCTTGTTCTGCCATTGAAATCAATGAAAACCAGGATTGGATCCTAACTGATTAATTTTATCATTTTCCACTAAAAAATAAAACTGGTTAGTATATGGCGTATGGTCATGGCTCTTGAGAAGCATTATATTCTCAAATTTGCTAAATTGATCCTTTTTTGGTACAGTTGTCATTTAAATTCCTCACAGTTCCCAAGACTGATTCTGTAAACAGATTTTTGTGTATGCAAGAGCTGTCCAGGTGGGTCCACTTGCAGGATCTGAATCTTGGATAGTCGAGGCCGGATTCAAGTAATCTGGGGTGCTAGACACTCTAGGACATGGGCCCCCCGTGGCCCTGTCCCACCTTTGGAGTAGTGATGGCAGGACCCCTCCCTCCACTCCAGACTGACAGGGCAGTGGCAGAGCCCTCCTTTCTATTAAGAGCATCCCAAAGGATGAGCAGCAACGTTGGGTCGCCCTATTTAAAGATGTATCCGGATGGGTGGGCCCATTCAATGTTACTTTTATAGTTATGAGGGCTGGACAGTTAGCATCAATTTTTTTTGTTTTTTTAAAAGTGAGATTCTGATATAAATCACTTGATTCCAGGAGCCAGAGTCCTTGACACAAGCATTAAGTGCTTGTGCCTTGATCTGGCTCTATGTATGGTAACACACACCTGCCTAGAAATCTTTTATATTCTCTTTAAGTGTGACTAGATAGGCAGAGAGGACATTGCCTGCAGTGCAGTTGCTGTAGCTGCTAAAATACTGACACTTGGATTGATGGATCAAGTCTGTTCAAGTCTGTTTCTTTCCCTGGTTGACCATCAGAGTTTACGGGGCAATATTTCCCCACAGAGGAATTTACAATCAGTAAAACAATTTCAGACAAAAGAAGGCTTGTCCTCCAGACTGACTGTTACTGATATACTGTATGTATTACATTTTTGTTGGCAGTCTTGAAATTCTAACGGTTTAAGTGTTAGTGGATGCATTTTGAATGGGTCTCCTGCATCTGAAATTCTTACTGCATAGTACCAAAAGGGATTAAAACAGTGGCATATTTTTGGCATAGTTTGTTTGTAAGTCAGTGGTAGATTGTACATCATAATCCCTTCATGTTTCATCATCGTCATTATGCCCTCCACCCCTCTCAGGGTATGGGCCGCAAACAATACATTGCCAGAGAATTCTGTCCTGGGCCACTCTATCGAGTCATCTTCCAGGAAGTTGGTCTCTGAATTGTCTATTGCTTGCATTTCTGTAGCAGGTAAATTTTTACGGAATGGGGTTGCTAGCCCCATGCCCAACCCTCCTCCTTTTTCATCCGGGCTTGGGACCGGCATTGGCAGAGTTCCTTCATGTTTATTAAATGAAAATGCAGTTAATACAAGTTGTTTGTCAAAAAGAAGAGATGTTTCACAGCTGGTTACCTCCTAATTTTTGACTGGATTTTTTGTTAAAAATGATAATCTCAAATGTTTGTTTTGGGATACTATTATTCCTTATATTCTGATAGCATCAAAAGACCCCAGTCTAGACCACGGTCCCAAGGACACTGTCTTAATACTGAGGAAGACAGTCCTTGTCCCAAGTGCTAGCAGTCTAACAGAGAGAAAGACATGGGGACAGAAAGATATGAATATAATTAAGATCATGTAGTTATTCAGCTCTCTCATGTGAAAGTCTTGTGCCTCAGCAATATAAATACCAACTGAAAAATCATTTTGATTACTTGACTCTCTTCTCCCTAACAGTCCATTGAAAGCAATTTCTTATCTGCCTCCTCACCCCCTTTATTTATTTCAAAAACTAAGTTCAACTTTATTTTCATTGAGACTCATTCTGTATTATATACTGTTTTATCCAGGTACCATTTCTTCCCCTGCTCCCAGTTAAATGAACTGAATTTCTCTTTGCCTGCCTTCCCTGCTCCACTAGAGTGTCACTATACATTTCCATTAGAGTGTCACTATACATTTCTCCCTCAAAAGACCTTCCTCAGCACAAGGGGTGGTGTGGGGGGAAGTCTAACAACATCAAGTGTTAGGATGAGTCATAAGGACAGAATGGGTCTGAAGGTCTCTCTTTCTCCTGCTGCATCTCTGACAACAGCGAGTCTCAGGGTATGTCTTAACACTTCAGTCAGAGGTATATCTGCAGTACATGTAGCAGACCTATTCAAGATCTCTCTGCTCTGGCAAACTTGAACAATAGTGGCACAGCTGTGGCAGGACTGGCTGTGCAACCTCTACTGCCACCTTGACTATGCACTCAAGCAGCGCCAGCCTATGCTGCCATGGCTTCACTGCTATTGTTATTCAGGCATGCTAGATCAAAGCTAGCCTGGGTACATCTGTAATGTGCTGCAGTCACACCTCCATACTCACTCTCTCTTCCACTCCTGGGGCTCAGGCTTCTTAGATCCACAGGAGTCTTTTATTCCCTTGGAGGCCTCACCTCAGATATGAGCAGGGACCCCTGGGAGGCTGTTACAGAGGTGGCAGGAGTTGGAGGGAGCTGTGTCCAAAGACCCTCTTACTGTACTCTCTGGCACTGGCAGTGTCAGTAGTCTGCCCAGTGATCTCCATTGCTGTTAGCACAGCATCTGCTGGCTGGAATACTAGGATTTATTGAGATCCTGGAGCATGGTTACTTCCATGGACAAACTTGTTCAAGTCATGAGTCAAACGTGTCTGATCAAGGTTTCAGAAATATACTAGGAAGAGCACAATCAACCTAACCCCAGAGAGGGGAAAAAAGGGAAAGTGGTCTGACTAGAAAGGAGACTCTCTCTATGTGCACTGCCTATCAGGGGCAGATGATCAAGAGTAAAATAACGAAGCTGAAGTAAACAGAGTGGAGCCTGCACTTAGAAATTTCCTCAGTCGTAAGTCAATTAGGTGGGCTGGTGATTGACCTGTTTGCATCTGGAAACAGCAGTAAAGTATCTTGTGGCCTCTCCATGTGTCAGGACCTGGGATGCAAAGTGAAGGATAGTCTCTTGAAACACTAGGCAAAGTCTTCGCTGCATGTCTTCCTATTTATTCCACTGCTCCCCAGGACTATGCAAAGGCTGAAAAGGTGAGTACAGCAGTGATACTGGTCATGCCTTTTTGGCTTAAAAGTGTATGGCTCTCAGGCCTCATTTCTAGGTTCAATATCAAGTTAGCATTTTTTTTTATTATTATTATTAAGGTCCACATATCCCTCTCTTAAAACAAACAGATAATCCAGAATAGAGATGGAAATAGATACCTCAATATTTGTATTTGCTTCATTAGGGGAAGTTTCCCATGCTCTGCAGCAGAAGAAATTGTGCTTTTTCTTCAAAACATTATTAACACACCCTGTAATTTAGGAAAATAAATTCATTTACCAAGATAATTCTATTCTGTCTCAGTGGGAGGGAACTTAAAGAGGTGGGGTGTTTGCCTGTTGCTAAGTGATCGACAGATCTGATTCTGATCCCAAGCTGCAAGCAGCCTGAAGTACCCCTTTTAATCGACATATAGACCTTATTACTCAGAAAAAGGAATGAGTTAATCACAGATAAACAGATGAATGGGCCAAAAATTAAGAGAAATTGTCTTGGAGCTGTCTACGGGTAGCTTTAAGGAAAAAGCATATACATAAAAGCTCTCCCTATTCTGGCATGTCAAGCTACCATCTTGTTTTAATTTTTATCCTTTCTTAAAGTTAATTTCTTGCATGATGCCCACAAGCAGTGAACAAACAATAATATTATTAGTAAAATAAAGATTCCCAGTTATTCCAGCATACCCTGTCTACTCTGTAATGCTTTAGACTAAGATTCTTGGGACAGGGACTGTGTTTATTTTGTCTCTTCAACAATGGAAAGCATATTATTAGCATTTTAATAATAATAAATTCTGGATAATAATTCAGATGTAATAAAGAAATAGTTTCAGTTACCTGATGAAATAATGTTTTGGTATTTCATTTTCTGAACTGGTAAAACCTACTCTGTGATAATTGCACTGAATTCCATTTTATTAAATGAATTAAGATGAAAGACAACCCTGTTTATAGGAATGATCTTACATAGTGCAGAGTGTCCTTTACTAGGAAACTGAGGGCTCTCAGCTCCTATTGAGGTAATTATGAGGGTGCTCATCAGTTTGCTTTCAACACCATGCAGAACTGGGCCCTTGATGCCATTATTAAAAGCCATTTTTTTGGGCGGGGGAGGGCTCTGTTAAGGTAATTGTCAGACAAGTAACTCAAGGGAATCTCATTTCTTTATCAACGATTACAGTTTAGTAACCCCACTCTTTCTAGAAAGAAAAGGATGGGTATTACACTCCTGAGGCACAAATAAAGCCCAAGGAAGAACAACAACTCCTAATTAAGTTACAACATTAAAAAACAAACAAACCCCAGATACATTGATTGTGACAAATCACAGTAATTTAGAAATGTAAGCAATAGTCAGTATTATGATCCCTACTTTGATGGAGAAAAGATGCCTGATGGGGCATTAAAACATCCAAATATATGTTTAACACATTAAACTGGTTGAGTGTTAAATCAGAAGGCATTATTTTCTTCATGTTACTCTTCTGAGAGGACTACAGTGTTCTGTTTCTGTAAGCACTACAGTATTAACATACTAACTGCCACATGGAATAGAAAAGCATGATTTAAAATAAGCCTTTTTTAACAAGAAGTAAGATTATGTTTACATCTATGAATATTCAAAAAAACCTTACCTCAAAAACTCCAATTTAAAGCTAAATCATAAGGCTGCTAAGTCATACTAATTTATAAGAATGATTGGTCTTTCATAATAATAGCTGTGAACCAATGATTATCACCAGCCCCACCAAACTTGACAGATGATCACTAAGGTGACTTGAATTTCTGGCTAATCTCCAAATCCTACAGCTCCAAATATCATCAGCCCATTGCCTGATGTGCCAGGATGACATGACCACCATAGAAATGATGAGGAAGGAAGGACACCAGAGAGAATGTAGGAATACTTATAAAAGGGGTATATTGGTATTTCATTTATCATTAGCAGCATCCAAATTCTTTAGTCCCATTTCCCCATAAATTCTCTTACCTCTTGGGCAAGTCCAAAATTTCCTAGGCCCCAGCATGTGCCAGCTCTTCCCAGTTTCAATGCCTTTTCTCCCAAGATGATTCTTTATATAGATGCCAGACCCTTCCTACTCCCAGCAGCCTCGGAGAGGAGTGATTCATAGGAATCAGCTGCTTGCGATTTTTTCTTCCCCCATTTGACCATTTACACTGTCACTATCATTAAAAGTGATTTGTGAATTTCCTCTTTACCATCACAATCAAATGTCTAGACAATTATACTTTAAATCATAAAGATTAAATACTGAACAAACTAAATTAAATATTGTTCGTTGTACCACCTAATGCAGAAATACATGCCAACTTGTATTTCTAGGGCAATATTAATTTCAGTATATGTCCACCAATCTGTCATTTTCAGGTTAGTCTTTCATTGTTGAGCACAGAAAGCATGGGTACAATCAAAGTTTTCAATCACAGACAAAACCCCTTCCCAGTTATAGATATACCTATTGACTAAGTTTCCTGAAAGTCCTGCTTTTTCTTGGTAGTTCAATAGCAGTGGTAATGGATCCATTTGTAATCAACACTCAGAGCTTCCTGCAATAGGTAATACTCATTTAAATGTCCACTTTAAAATAACCCCAAGGTTTCTAATATTGATTTTGCTCATTCTTTAGTCAAAGGTCTCCTCTGCTAAGCTGCTGATTTTGCTCTCAGTTGTTTCATTTTATTTATATAAAATAGATCACAAAAATCTTTTATCATGAAAATTGTTAGTCAACCTAAACACTGAGATCTGTTAGCTCCCTTTTATATTCTGATAATATTTGTGTAAATTTCATAATAAATATTTCCATTAATTGTGAGACTATACTCAGTGCATCTTTAAAAGATTTTTCTGATCATATGTGCAGTAATAGTCATCGAGTGGCTACTAGCCACACATACAAAGGCAGAGGAACCTAAAAAAATTAAAGTGAAAATTAAAGTGAAAATCCAGACATTGTAGCAGTTGTAGGAGGCCTCTTTTAACAATGTACTGAGAGAGACATGGCTTCATTCAGTTACCAATACACAGAGAGAATGCATCTGTATATAGTGAGGAGTCTTATGGAATGGTGAGATCCCATTCTTAATTTAAGGTTTTGAAACACTAACAGTGACCCCATGGTAATTTAATGCAGGAAAAAAACACCCTTGTGTTTTTACATTTGCACTGTAGTTTGTTATAGATTTTTTTCCTCCTGTTTTTCTGCCATTTTGAGTTCAGCCACACAGCATGTATTAGAATTGCTGCACACAGCCAGTGAGTCATTTCTTAATGAGGAACTGCGGCTCATGCAGCGAACATGGGAGGAGGGTTGCCAAGAGGGCTGGATGCTAACCTTGTCAGAGTACATGAAAACTAAAATGGGTCAGAGGAGGGAAGGCTGCTTATACTGTACCAGTACAGTCCCAAAATGGAGATGGGCAAGATTTGGGGGAGGGATTGCATCTCTGCTCTCACATGAGTAGTATCAACCTATTTTAACAACACTAACAGTGCCATTCATTACGACCTGGAAGACTCTTCTCCAGTCTTTCAGCCTGTAAAAATCAGCCACCATTAATATCCATTCCCACTTGGAGTTTTCAATGGACTTTAGTGACAGGGTTCAATATTCCACTCAAGTCTATCATTTTAATCTGACAAGATGTTTTTGGAATGGTCATTTCTGAAGCAATAACAATGATGTGCTGCCAGTATTTTAACATTAGGGTCTCACAAAAATGATCTATTTTCACCCCCCAAAAATTCTTATAAGTATGACAAAGGAAGGAGGCAACACTGCAGTGGCAAAGAAGGTGCATTTTGCTGGAAATCTTTGTAACTTATTCCTGACAAATATCTTGAGTGTATTGATGTCATAGCAGTGTAATTTGCTTGTGTAATTTCATGTGGGCAGTGGAAGTAAAAACTGTGTAGTGACATTGGATCGAGAAGGGGGACATCATGAGAATTTGTCTTTAAGTCCCTGACATTTGGTGCAACCTGGTTCATACAAAAGGCAAAATAGTCGCTTTTCAGAAATACTTTTATGAGCTCTAGTATTGTCACCTCTGTTAGGAATGATTTAGCAGTGCAGGGGGAGAAAGAGACAGAGCTTCATCAGAAGTAAGAAAATGTCAAACTTCTCTTCAGTTTGGTGGCATAGTTTTAACAAGAGTCCCCTGGGAGCTCCCGAGAGCCCCCTTCTACAAAAGAATATCCTGATTAGGTGAACATGGTTCTTCTGTCACCAAGAAATAAATCTCCATCGAGAATCTACCGCTGTGTATGGATTAAATTAGAGACCGCTGAAGACTGATCCAGCCAAGAAAGGAATATCCCATGTTTTACAATTTTTAGACCATGGCATGGACATGTGGCAAAGTTCCCTGAAAGTTCAAGCGCAACAGCAGTATTTGGGAAAATTCTAGATTTAGATGAAGTGAAGAGTATTAAGCCAACAGGAAAGAATAAGATTTGAGGTTAGTGCAAATTGATAAATCCACCTGAGACCTGAAGATGCTGAGGTGGGGAACCGAGTGTGCTGCAGGATTTAATGTATTGCAGGTGTAACAAACCTCTGAATATTAAAATTTTTGGTTTCTGTCCATCAGACTATCATTTCTGGTAGTAATTATATCAGAGTTCCGATTTCTTAAATTATTCCATCTATGAAAGCTCAGTTTTTCATCAAAGTACAATAGTACCAAGGGCACAACTTTTTTATCCCAAAAGTGTGCAGTTCATTTCCCTTGCCTATAATCTTAATTATCAGGCTTTATGGATGTGGAGGAATCAACCCACTGCCCAGGGGTCGGGTCATGGGACACACCCTCTTCTAGGACTACTACAGATGCTCTTTGACTTATGGAAATCCAAGTTACCTAAAGCCGCGCTTAAGGAAGAAGCTCTGTAAGCTAAAAATAGGAGGGTGTTTTTTTTTGTGTGTGTGTGTAATATTCGGAGATACATATCCAACTTATGCAAATTTCCGTTCCCAGAATGGAACGCTTGCGTAAGTCGGGGAGCATCTGTACTTCACATACTCCCCATGCCATTTATGGAGGAGTTAGGACCATAACTTTGCAACTATACCACTTTATGAAATCACCCTGTGCAGGCCTGACACAGACCCCTTATCCGCAGTATTCAGGGAGCGCATATGTACCTGATGTGGCCATTCTGGTCATAGCTCCCCCTGCTCAGTCCTACTTCAAGGCATAAGATGTCATGGAGGACCCTGTGTGGGTCTATCAATGAGGGAAGCCAGAAGTTTGAGGGGGTCACCCCTTCTGGCAGCTGTGGTGTCTAGCAGTAAGAGTAAGATGCCTAGTAGCACAAATCCAAAACACTGCCCTCTCCTTGGTGGCAGCAATGCCTAGCTGCAGGAGTACCATAGGGCTGCCCTCTCTCTTGGCAGCAATGCCTAGTGGCAAGTGTGGGGAGGATGGGGAAATCTGAGACCACCCTATTCCACTGGGTTTTGACCCAGCTCTCTATGAAACCAAATTACCCTGATGCAGGATTCAGGTCTTCATGTCCCCCATAATGCATCACCTGGGTCGCTTCCTACCTTAAGGCCCACCTTGGGCATCTCTCCTGGTGGCAGTGACCTGGCGTCCCCTTCAGATCCTGAAGTCAATAGGTTCCTTTTATATGCTGCTTCCTTTTATATGCTCCCCCACCAGGAGCATGTCCACCAAGAGAGAAGGAGCATGGCCTCTTGGGCCCTTAACAGTTTCTTAATCCCTGTGTTGCCAATGTGCGATTGATACACCCAGTTACAGGATCTTCTGCACCTGGATTAATTTCTTACAGCTTGAATTTAGCTTTTCTCTAAAGGAATTTACACTACTCACGTGTAAGTGCTAAGTACAGAGTAGCATAATGTCTTTTAGTACCAACATTTTACATTAGTATGATTATTAGTGAATTAATCTTGTTATATGAGACCAGAAATATTGTTAAATGTACTAGGTAATTCAGATCTATAGCTTTTTTACTATTCCTTATATAGTGCCAAAATGTACTGGGCCCATTATAGACAAATCAGAAATCAATGCCCAGCTTTGCAAAAGTTACAATATGAATATGCACTGTGAATTCCTGATGAAAAAGTCTAAATATGTTTAAATCTCTGCTCTCCAGAAACATTTGATGTTGTATTACATATCCCTTTAATCCCATTCTGAATATTAGATCTCATGTAACATGCGAAAACTTCATTAATGTACCAAATGTAATGTGGAAAAAACCCAAAGATTATTTTGGCCAAAACTAACAACTTCCATCTTTGGGGAAGAAAAACCATGCACAGGCTATTAGTGAAGTACCCACATGGTCCAGCATGCATACACTGCCTAGCACTATTAATTAGATCTTTTATCTTCATCAGATAACTCCTTCAGAAAGAATGTTCTGTACAGTGATTAAATTATTTTGTAATAAAGGTTAAACTTTAGTTGGTTTTTAGACCCTTAATATAGTCTCCCTAATTATATTTGATTCACAGTTCTTGTTACATCCCTGTAGTGAAGTACTGTGGATATGCACTTTGTGTCTATTTTTTTTTTTATATATCTAAGTATCTGTACCACACACATTATTGGGGTATCTGAATGCCTCTTGGAGATAGTACTGTGTGTTCACCATTCTGACCCCATCTGGAATGGGAACAAAACAAAGCAGTTCTTCCTTGTAGAAGAATAACAAATCATTAATGATAAAAACAATTCTAATCTCTATTGAATTATTTGAAATTTCAGTCTTGAAAATTGAAGTCTTCTTCCAGTGCTATGGAGTGACAAATTTTAGCAGAGATTTAGTGCTCATGTACATCCCTCTTTAATGAGGATTAGTGAACATGCTTAGCTTAGGTAAAAAATTAATAGTGCAAAAATACTTACAAATATTTTGGCATAGATGAAATTTTAGCATTTTGTTTTTGGTATATTTATTGTTTAGTATGCTGCCTGTTACTTGAATTCCTGTTTTACTTGGATTTAAAAATAAGTTATACCTTGACTTCTATCATCCTGTTTTGAGAGGTCTCTTCTGTTTATAATGTAGTTTCAGGTAAGCATTAAAGACACCCTTCACATTTCTCAGAGAAACTACACATTTGATATGATTTCCTCTGGGAATTATAAATGTACTCTTATTAATTGTATTCAATTTATGCTCTGGAAATAATATACACGCATTCAATAGCACAGAAATTCATGAAATCCTAGGGTATAAAAACTAAATGTCAGTGGATTGATGAGAGTGTGATTTAATACTAAAAATACATTCTTCGCTCCCATTTTAATATAAATAAATACTTGGTTTATATAAATGTAAGATAGAATGCCTGGTTTGCATAAATTAAAAATAAACAAAATGGCAAGAAATTAATTTTGCATATTGCTTGAATAAATAATTACTAGTTGCATGTAATGCTTAGGGGTGCATTTTCATTGTAAAGATTCAGTCACACTGCTCCCATTAACATTAATGAGAGTTGTGCTGTGAAATCCCTGCACACTACACTGAAAACATACCCCTCGGAACTTTACAAATTAAGGGGTAAAGGAAGCCAATTAATGGATATTGTATTTTAAGACCATTCAGGTGAACAAAGTATTTGCCCCTACATTTTCAGTGTGCTGCAGAGGGATTTGGTTGGGCATTAATTGTGGGTAAAGCCCTAGGCACCACTTTGAAGCTAATCTTACATTGTTGAACAACTGTTCTGTTTAGAAGGTCTTTATTTCACAACTCATAATGCAGTTTGAATATGGCAAGCTGCAAACAGAAGCTTAAAGGGCCAAATTAAAAATGTTACTTCTGTCTGACATTTTTTACCTGATATGGTTACATATAACAATTATGATAAGTTTACTATAAAGTAATGAGATTAAGAGAAAAATATTCAGGGCCTGATTCTATGGAGGGCAGAGTGAGTGAATCACAGGAATACTCAATTCTTAAGCACGTTGGGGATTACCGAGAAAAATGAACCCAGAATAGTGGAAGCTGCTAAGGCAGAGGGAAAGAGTCAGAACACCCGCTTCTTCAGAAGAGGAGGAGGAGCAGGAAAAAGACAACAGCTCCATTTTTGTATTGGGAGATGAAACAGAGGTAATTCATCCTGAAGCAAGGGCAAAAGAGCAAGAGAGAAAGAATATAAGGGATGTTGGAGTAGAAAGAGATGATGCTTCTGGTTTCCTTCACAAAGGCACATCTCTGCTCTACTGTTACAAGTTTTTCTCTTTAGTGCTTCTTGAGTGTTCTTCTCCTGCTCTCTTCTTGTGGTCTTCTATTCTGCTTTTTAAGTCAAGCCCTGTATCCTATTTTGAGTGCTTACATGATGCATAGATCTCGCACTGACCCTCTGCACAAGGGTATATTATACCTAATACTTGGAACAGCCTTATAAAGAAGCTTATCTCTTGCACTAGATTAATTATAGAAAACAATAGTTGGGTATGCTACGATAATAGGGAATAAGGTACCAATATAATGTCACTGTTAAAAAAAGACATTGAGTGAAGAAGATATTCAGTGAACTTCTCTCTTTGAAGAAAACTCAGAAAAGTAAGATGCACATGTTAATACTTTCCTTATTTCCTTGTGTAGGATCGTCGCTTTAATGATGAGATCGACAAACTGACTGGATACAAGACAAAGTCATTGTTGTGCATGCCCATAAGAAACAACGATGGAGAGATTATTGGTGTTGCCCAAGCAATAAATAAAACTCCTGGAGGTTCTCCTTTTACTGACGACGATGAAAAAGTAAGCTTATTTATTTTGTGCGCTTCATTTCCCTGGTAGCTCGAGAGAAGCTTTTCATTATTAAGGATCAATTCTCCTATTTTGTGAGAGGAACCCACCTTATTAATAATGAATGAACCTTTTCTCTGTGGTAATAAGATCACATTGAGATAACTTACTACCTACCTTTGTTTCTCATATATTTATGATAAGTTTTTGATGTATTTATATTGTAAGATCAGTTTGTATCTTGCTTCAACAATCTAGACAGGCTTTCTAATAGAGAATCTGTTTCTTCAACTCTTCCATAAATGTCTACGTAGAACTAATAACAGTGTTTCTCTCTGAACCTTGTGAAGTGAATATAATTGTAGCCCCAAAGTAGCAATGAGCTCAGTGCTAGCCATTTTTTATTTCATGAGGTCAAGTCCTAGTGTTCTGCTATTATCAGTTAGTATTTTTCAAGAAAACCAGAGTTCATATATACACTCTTTCATTTACTTTATAAAGACTTGATGTAGGAACGAAAAATCAAATGCTATTTTTTTTATGTCTGGCATCATCACCACAGTTGATGGTACATTGTCTTATTATGTTAACCTGTGATTCCAGAAAATTATGCATAATTTCTGATACAAAATTAATAAAACTATATCAGAGCTTTAGATGCCAAGAACTTAACAGAAATATGAATAGCTTCTGAATAACACACATTTGCTTAGACTATTTAAATTTAATCAGAGTAGGTGCTTTAAATAGCTATATTAAATTGGAGGGTATTTATTAACAATCTTTTTATCTTACAGTAAATTTTGTCTTTGACATATCCTATGGCTGTTTATGCCAGACACTGTTTGCTAAGATTTCCATGTACTGCTCTCATTGGTTCAGTGCTACTGATGGGAGCACTAGTAATCTAGGATTCTAAGCGGTGTATTCTGGGTGGTGGACAGGATTCTAGGTGATTAGTGTTTTAAACATCCTGTAACCCCACTTAGTTCTCAGCAAGTCTTCATGACATTGCTCAAACTGCCAATGGCCACCAGGATCATACCCTGAAGAGCTTATTATCTAGAAATGTTGAGTATTTTATGGTTGTGCAATGACAATGAGAGGAAGTATTGTATTTACTGCAGGATAAATAATAAGGTCTGTTGTAAAGAAAAATTCCTGTCTCCTTGGCTTATCTCCTAAATAGGTGGTGATGGTTTCCAGAATGAAGAATGATGTGACATGAGTGAAATAAATTAGGAAACTTAAACTAATATAAGTGGTGTACTATGTGAAATGCTTTATATATCAAAAATGATTTCCAGTAATTGTCTATAGGTATAGTACTGTATGTTTCCTTTAAAAAGTCAGTGTTGTTTGTTCATTGTTTATAATAAATATGTCTAGAGTACAGCGCACAACAATAAAATTGTTGCTGAAAAAATGTACATCCTAAGTACTGCTGTGTGACTAATGAGGATAATAATATGGATTTTTACATGAATAATGTCTGTCAGTAGCATCAGCGACTCTCTGATTTGGGGTGTGTGGGGTGTAATTAGAAACTTATTGCCTTTCTGAGGTATGTTTGTATGATGGAATCTTATGGCAATCCAGGAGGGAAAATGCCAGTGTAAACTAATAACTGGCTAGATATTAAAGATGAGAGAGGGAGAAATAGCTGTTATTTTTTCAACTGATAATAGCTGTCAGATGCCTTCTATCAGAAACATGGATGAACAGCAATTTCTCTGTATTTCTGAGAGATTATTGGCTATGGTACCTCAATGTCACCAGATGGAGACAGTCCAGTAGATATGTTGAATGACATCAGTTTTGTGAACCAGGGGCTTGTTTGTTCTTAAACTCACTTGTTTTCCTCTCCAGCAGATGTAAGTATTCCCATTTTACTTTATTTTAAATTTCTTAATATTTTATTTTTTAATCTTGTGTCTATTTGAGCTGATTGGCAACTCTTGGATTAAGCTTCTGGCTTTTGGTTTTCATTCAGATTTCATTGTTATGACCAGTCTGAAAAACTGGAATTTGGACACCAGTGTTCTAATTTAAGACAAGATACAATAAGTGAGTACAGAAGGAGTGAAGAATAGAGAAGGTTAACCATAAAATATTTCCATTGTTATATAGCTAACAATATGCACAGTTTGAAGGTTTCAAATAATTTAGAGATGTGTGTCTTTACTTTTTTTAATATATAAATATCATTTGCCACTGGCTGCATCTCACCTTAGCACCACGACTTATGTTAGTAATTTTATATACAGAAAACCACATAAAACATTCACTGCAGTGGATATATTAAATTGAGATGTACTGCTGGTTAGTTGCTTTCTTTGCAGTGCGTGGGAGTGATAAGAAAGAGAGCATCATTCCTGTCTTAGTCAGCAGCACCAGATATGGCAAAAAGGGAGAACACATTCCAGCTCTGCACTGAAGATAAAATTTCCTGATGTGGCAAACTTAAAAATTATATTTCCCCCTGTACATTAAAAAAAAAACACAATGTGTCTGAACAAATGATAACACAATGCTCTAGTTCTTTAGGCAAAGATTTTCAGAAGTGACTTGTGACTTTGGGGCCTCAATTTTTGGGTGCTCAACTTGAGATATCTTAAAGGGGCCCGAGGTACTTGGCCCTTTTTGAAAATCACGCTCACTTAAAGTTTCACAAATTGGGGAACCATCATTAGAGGCAAAATTGCTATTCATTCTTGAAAATCTTGGCCATGTTGCGTAAACTCAGTAAACATACATTATAAATCTGTTCCTATACGTTACAGTGCTTAGCCACAACTGTATTAAAAAAGCAATAGCAGCTTGAAAAATCACCTGCAAGAGTTTTTTTAAGAGCCTCTAACCAGTCTCCCTTTTGTTCACAGCCATTTTTGTTGTGGGAGCAAATTGTTCCTGCATAAAGGAAGTTGCCCTTTTAACATCTGGCATATAATTTTTGATGTTATATTTAATCAGTAGTACATACAATTATTCATAGCTATAACTGGCAAACTATCAACTTCATGACTGTGAATTGTGTATTGCATGTAGATGGATGTAAATATTTAATACCAATTTTTTGGATTCTAGCATTGTATTTGCCTTCAGTTTTCTGGCTATTAGAGGTCATGTAAAATCAGTGTAATTTGTTTATTTCTTATTTGCTACCTTTTTACTAGTCATTTAAAAAGCATTAGAATTCTAAAGACAGTATGTCACCTCTCTTCAGGAATATATTAAAGGGGATCCCTTACACATAGACTCTAAAAGCTTAGATTTCAGGAGGTCTAGCAGCCTCTCTGCTGGATCTCTTATGATTCTGTTCAAATCTTCTGTACTCTTGAGTTTCCTCAGGCAGTGGTAACCTCAAATGCGTTACACGCATTTACAAAGCCACACAGAGTACATGAGATTTCGAAAGAAATACTGCATGGTTTAGAATACAAGCTTTGTTATGGTATCAGCAAAGGTAGGGGGAAAGGTGAGGAAGAGAACAGGGAAGTGCTTTCCTGAATTTTAGATGTTTCAGAACATTCAGGTGATTCACAAGAGATAAGGAAGGTGTGTAGGCTAGTTCTTGCTTAAGTAGTGGTTTGTCTTTTCCTGTCTTTAACATATTGGATTCCAGTATGCAAATGAACTAAATTCAGCTATATGAGGTCATTATTACTGAAAATGAGATTTATCATAACAGTCTTGAAACGAAACTGTAAAGAAACAACCCCACATAAAGTATGTTTTTCCCTTTTCTGTTTTTTCTCCTGGAATTAAATACATTTAAGGAAGTCTTTCAAAACCTGAAGACTAAATTATGTGATGAAATGACATTTGTTGCCATTAGTGTCTTGATTCGAAAGAAAACAATTCTATTTTTCAATTAGAATTAACTAGATGCTAGCCTTGTTTTTTGTATTTTTCTTAGTTCTTTTCAGAAAGTTGTTAGCAGCAGACAAAATATAACAAATTTTGTGGAATTATTAAAGCGCCCAACATGCAACCAGGTTTATAATTTGCAATATGTAAACTGGTGAAATGTTAACATCTCTCTGAAAAATGTGAAATTTTATTTTCATGGCAAATGTTCAGTTTCCTATTTTTGTGAAATCTATGGCAGCTGTGAGAACAAAATAGCATTAATAGTGTGTCAGAGTGAATTTTCCATATATAATGAATATTCTCCAGTGCTCAATACATTTCTTTCCTTCATTGTGCGAAGGTCCCAGATCCTTTACTCGGGTACTTCAGCCTGCTTTGGGTTAATAGGCAGAACCAGACCCGTCAGTCTCTGGCAGCAGGAGAATATCCCAGCTTCTGACATTTCCTCTGGTGTTTTTGGCCTCTTCAGTGGCCAGTGCTCATCCAGAGCTCCTGGATGCAGAGCAATTCTAATTTAATATGAATAAAAAGTAGATTGCTATGTGTGTGAGAGCATGTTTATTTCATTTGTAAGGCTGGAGCAGAGGCCAGTACTTTTTTATAGCATGTTTTGTTGTGTTTGGTAACTTTTTAGGAAAAGAGGCTGACATTTGCTACTTTTACTTATTTTCATAGTGGTTTATATTTGATATTAAATTAGAATTGTAAAATTTATTTTCCAAATATGGAACAATGGGTTGCTTGAGAAGGCATGGCAAGAAACAAACCATCTAAAAAGATCTATTTACCCTGTTTATATGTCTGGTATTGTCCTGGAATAATCTTTGCACACTCTAGACATTAGTAATCATAATTATCTGGTTAGACACTCATCATAGCAAAAGTTTGAAAGTCTATGATTTAGAATACTGAATGCTCCTTTATGTTCATTTATAGTTTTCCAAATAGTCTTCAGATGTTACATCAAAATAAATCAATTATTGCATCAAGGAAACTTATAGGATAATAGGAATCACACACTCATTTAAACTAGAGGCCCAGTTCTCTTCAGCCTGGACATCCTCCTAGACTTAAAGGTGTGAAGCGGGTGCAGGAGAATTGTGGGTCATTTCCAGTTTGGTCTAAATTTTGTTTTACTTACTGAAAGGAAATAGATCCTTTGACTTCAGTAGGATCATGCAGGGGAGGAAGATGATCAGGATTTGGCTGTTTGTACAGTGTACACACATTAAGCACTGCATATTGTTACTTATCAACTCTGTGTTCTTGGGGAATCAGGGCACGGTACCCAGCCTGTCTGACTCATGAAAGACCGACTTGCCCCTTCCCCCAGCCTGTGCTTGAACCAAAGCCAGTCAGAAGAAAGACTTACAAAAATCAACGAAAAGGCAGTGGAAGACATACCTAAACCCCTTCGAGTAAGGGTGACAGGATTAAGGAAACTCCCCTAGCCTCATTGGCAGCAAGGATGTTACAGGGAGACACCTGTGTTAGCATACAGAATGGGAAACAGAGATTCCAAGGCAAGAATCACACTGAAGTCTAGGACCAGAAAAGCAGGGAAACACTGCACGAGAGGGGATCTCTGCTCCAGATGTTAATAAACACATGCCTGCATACACCCAGCTCAGTAGTTAGCAGACCAATTCTAGCAATAAATCCTTTATTGGTATTCAAAATACTGAAGCTGTCTAATTGCTTTGTGAGCTCCCTGGAAGGAACACCACCCATAGCCAGGAATGAACAGTTCCTATTGTCTAGCCTGCACAAAATAACTTCAGTATACTCCCTTGAGCCATCAGTTTACCCATAAACAAATCTAATGTTCTCCCTTGAACCATTGTTCTTTCCTTACAAAAACCCCTACGGATGCTCAAGTAAGTGCTCTGATGCTTGGATCCAAAATCCACATCAGGTCTTTTGGGACTTCACCTTCTCCTGACTGATCATGCTGAGGCCTGTCTCCAGCACTCCAGACCCTCAGCTACCACTACCAGTTGGGAACCCTGATTGAATCAAGCTTCACGGAGTGGTGAGAATCCATCTCTCTCTAGGTCTAGACTTCTGACCCAGACTGTGTGATCAGTTCTAGTTTTCTAAACCTGACTTTTATAATCAAATTTAATTTAGATTTAATATTATAACTGTTTTGGTTGGTTAGTTCCACTTGCATGTTATTACTTGGCAATAAATAATGTCCGTGGTTAAGCTGGTTGCTTCTCTCTCTCTCTCTCTCCTTTCCCTCTTGTGATTTTTTTGGCTTCCCCATTCGCTCTGCGGCAATGCTCCTTGTACCTAAGCTAAAAATCCCTGCAGTGCCCAAAAATCCTGTGGCTTTGCTCATCAAGTGGGTTGCTACCAGAACAGTTGTAATGTGAAAGTGGGGATAGGGACATGCTGAACCTGTGGCATATGAGGGTGGCAGATTGGAAGTGCTGCTCGACCCAGCCCGCTCAGGTGTACTCTATGCCAGTGCGGTGCCCATGACATATGAGGATGACAGCTTAGAGGTGCTGTTGAACCCAGCCTGCTGAGTCCAGGGGTTAATCAGCACTCCAAAATGAGGGGTCATTTTGGAGTGCTGATTAACCCAGACCTCTCACACGTGCTCTGTTAATGTGTGTATGTTCATCTGATTCTGGTGCTGGAAGAACCTAGGTCCTGCAGGATAGCTCCATTGGGAGGCTACTTGCAGAAGAGAGAAGTAGAGCTCTTTAGGAGAGCACAAGTGCACAGGCAGTATGTTGATAGAATTACAGCCCCCTCCCACCCGAAGAATAACCCTAATAAATTAGTGTACCCCCAAAGTAATGGACAAATCTGGAAACAATATTCAGCTTACAGACAGCAGTTTATGCCATGCTGATATGATTCATTCACTAGGATTTTTATTAGGAATAACATGAAACCTGTTCCTCCAGAGAATTTCCAGTACTCAGTCTACTGGCTCCAGCTACCCCTCACCCATTTTTGTGGTTTTTTTGTCACTCTAGATTATTGCCAGGGCTATCATCTTCAATATCATAGGCTGCACTGGTGACTAACAAGTAACAGGTAAAAAAATTTCCTTTCCTTCTAATTTGTTTTCTGTAAATTGTTGCACTCACATAGTTGCCCACCTCAGGAATCTTCTTCCTGGAGCCATACACAGAGGTAGCTAGTTCTAGGGCAAAGTACAAAGACAAAATAGGATTGTTCCTTTAATCGATGGAAGTACTGAACTGTGAAGGAATTTAAAGGTGAGGGAAGACTGAGACTGGGAGAATCACTGGCTCCCATCTGTCTGATTGTTCTAGAGAGGAAAAACTCATCAGTCTACACTGGTATAGTCGAGATGTAGAAAAGTCTGTCACCCAACTACCATTGGACTGTGTACATTGGAAATACCTGGATAAATAGGAAACAAATTAAGTAAGCAAATTTATGTTTCAGTATGTTGCACACAATTGCAGTAAACAATGCTTGCATTCCTGAACATGTATTACATCGCTAATAGCGCCTACTAGGGTTTTCTGAAGTATGTGGAAAAACAGTCCAATTCAGAAATGATTAATTCAAAATTAATGCTCTCAATAGTGGATACTCCAGTGCTGTATGCTGCCTACATCCCAATACAAGAGGTACAATTTGCAGAAGGAAAGCAGAACATTACAAAGACTTTTGAAGGAGGAGGGTGTTGAAGCTAGAAGTGTTTGGGAAAGCTGTAACAGTCAATTAGACAGATCTTGTAAAGTACTTTTTAAAAAAACAAATGAAAATAAAATACATTAACTGAGCCCTCCTCCCACAGCAAATTTATAACTACTGTCAAGAGAATTAGTTTTCTACATGAAGAAGCTGAAGCCAAGTTCACACCAGTAGTACAACTTTTATAGTACCTAGGGCTTAATTGGCAGCTTTCCTTTAATTGATTTCAGCGGGAGATGGATCAGGCCCTAAAGTTTCCTTTATAAAACTTGTATTGTTCTGGGTCAGAGTACCATAATAAAATCAAATCAAGCTGAACTTTGGCTTCATTTCACTGGATGTGGGTGCAAATAGGTCTGCCAATAAGCTGAACTCTTTGTTTCCTTGGAAGATTCTGAGCTGTTGATCAAACAGTATTGAGGCAGCTTGATCCATTCAGTACAGGAACAAGGTGTCTTCATGTTTGTTTCATTAGCATTTGTTGGCAATTCAGAAAGGTTATTGTTCTGAAGCGGTCCTGTCCACGAAAGAGCTTCTAAATGGTAACAAAGGCCTGTGCTTCCCACTAGCTGCAAACAAAGGTCACTTGATCCCTGCATAGTTTAAGATATTAAGGTATTTTGAACATGAAGTCACTTCTTGACTTCAAAAGAGAGTGTTCAGCTTTGGAGCTAAGAGCCATGGAGTTTGAATCTTGCATAAGCGTCTCTGACTAGCTGCTTTTGAAACATTTGAATCTGCTTAGTCTTCCACGTATGTTAAACTCCCTATTTTCTTCCTTTCCACCCATCTCGCTTGTATTCTGCTCTTCCAGAGCTGTATTGAAACCGAGTATAGGAGAGGGACTATAGGTTTTATACCAGAGACCATCTGTAATTTCTATAATATTAAATCATATTGGACAGGCTGACAAGTTCTTTCTGCTAGAACAATTGGTAGCAGAAGAGTTAGCCATTTGATAGTTAAATTGCATCACTGTGCTTCAGTCAGCACTCCATTGAGATGACAGGGAAATTGTCAAAGTCCAGGGCAGTTGCAGTTGTATTTCCCTTCAGTATGCCATCAGAGCATCCACTCTCAGGCTTCTGGCTCTTCTGACCATTACCTCTCTTGAATGGAGATCCAGCTCTCTCTCCCTTGTGACTGGGCTGACAAGTTCCCTGCCTTCACTGTGTTATTCCCAGCAAGGACAGATTGTCTAAGTAGGCTTGCTAGCTTTCTCTTCTGAGAAATAGTGTAGTTGCACCAGTTATAAGTAAGGCTAAAATATTGTCACGCATATTTTTAGTAAAAGTTACAGACAGGTCATGGGCAATAAAGAAAAAATCATGGAAGCCTATGACTTCTCCTAAAAATATACAGGACAGAATGAGGAACTGCGGGGTATCCCCACCACCCTAGGCCTGGCATTGGCTGCAGGTATAATGGGGCGGGGCTAGCTGAGCCCACCAGTGTTCTTTAATCCCTGCTGTGCTCAGATGCAGTCTCTCTGCTCCTTCGCAGTATGTTATATAAAGCAGCTGTTCTTGATGTATAAATATGCTGTCAGTAGCAGCATGCCAGCAGAACTTTCGCTGGTAACATTTTCTATCATAGACAAGGCCTAAGTCCAGGGTGGCCAACCTGAGGCTCAGAAGGAGCCAGAATTTACCAATGTACATTGCCAAAGAGTCACGGTAATATGTCAGCAGGCCCCCATCATTCCACCCTCCCTACTCCCAGTGCCTCCCACCCACCAGCAGCCCCTCTGATCAGCACCTCCCTCTCCGCACCTCCCGATCAGCTGTTTTGTGGCAGGCAGGAGGCTCTGGGGGGAAGAAACGAGGGCATGGTGGCTTAGGGAAGGGGGTGGGAAAGGGCAGGGCCTGTGGCAGAGCCAGAGGTTGAGCAGTGAGCACCTCCTGGCACATTGGAAAGTTGGTGCCTGTAGCTCCAGCCCCAGTGTCGGTGCCTATACAAGGAGTCGCATATTAACTTCTGAAGAGCTGCGTGTGGCTCCAGAGCCACAGGTTGGCCACCACTGGTCCAGGTCTTCCTCTTCACTGACATAAATCTCACAAAATGTATACCATCACAGAGGTGGCACAAGGATTAGTTGTCTGTATAATAGTCTGAAGCCATGAAGTGCACAGAAATATTCTTATCTCATATAATGGGTGAAATTAATTTAGCACTTCAACTCGTAGACTCATAGACTTCAAGGTCAGAAGGGACCATTATGATCATCTAGTCTGACCTCCTGCACAACGCAGCCCACAGAATCCCACCCACTCCTGCAACAAACCTCTCACCCATGTCTGAGCTATTGAAGCCCATCAATCATGGTTTAAAGACTTCAAGGTGCAGAGAATCCTCCAGCAAGTGACCTGTGCCCCACGCTGCAGAGGAAGGCGAAAAACCTCCAGGGCCTCTGTCAATCTGCCCTGGAGGAAAATTCCTTCCCGACCCCAAATATGGCGAACCCTGAGCATGTGGTCAAGACTCACCAGCCAGATATCCAGGAAAGAATTCCCTGTAGTAACTCAGATCCCATCCCATCCAACATCCTATCACAGGCCACCAGGCCATCTACAACGAATAGTCAAGACTCAAGTAATTGCCAAAATTATGTTATCCCATCGAATCATCTCCTCCATAAACTTATCAAGCTTAATCTTGAAGCCAGATAGGTTTTTTGCCCCTACTACTTCCCTTGGAAGGCTGTTCCAGAACTTCACACCTCTAATAGTTAGAAACCTTCATCTAATTTCATGTCTAAACTTCCTGATGGCCAGTTTATATCCATTTGTTCTTGTGTCCACATTGGTACTGAGCTTAAATAATTCCTCTCCCTCTATGGTATAAATCCCTCTGATATATTTATAGAGAGCAATCATATCTTCCCCTCAGCCTTCTTTTGGTTAGACTAAACAAGCCAAGCTCCTCGAGTCTCCTTTCATAAGACAGGTTTTCCATTCCTTGGATCATCCTAGTAGCCCTTCTCTGTACCTCTTTCAGTTTGAATTCATTCTTCTTAAACATGGGAGACCAGAACTGCACACAGTATTCCAGATGAGGTCTCACCAGTGCCTTGTATAACGGTACTAACACCTCTTTATCTCTACTGAAAATACCTCGCCTGATGCATCCCAAAACCGCATTAGCTTTTTTCATGGCTGTATCACATTGGCGGCTCATAGTCAACCTGTGGTCAACCAATACTCCAAGGTCTTTCTCCTCCTCTGTTAATTCTAATTGATGCGTCCCCAGCTCATAACTAAAATTCTTGTTATTAATCCCTAAATGCGTGACCTTACACTTCTCACTATTAAATTTCATCCTATTCCTGTTACTCCAGTGTACAAGGTCATCCAGATCTTCCTGTGTGATATCCCGGTCCTTCTCTGAATTGGCAATATCTCCCAGCTTTGTATCATCCGCAAACTTTATTAATACATTCCCACTTTTTGTGCTGAGGTCATTAATAAAAAGATTAAATAAAATTGGTCCCAAAACCGATCCCTGAGGAACTCCACTGGTAACCTCCCTCCAGCCTGACAGTTCGCCTTTCAGTATGACTCGCTGTCGTCTCCCCTTTAACCAGTTCCTTATCAACCTTTCAATTTTCATATTCATCCCCATCTTTTCCAGTTTAACTAATAATTCCCTATGTGGCACTGTATCAAATGCCTTACCGAAATCTAGATTTCAGTAAATTAGATCCACTGCGTTTCCTTTGTCTAAAAAAATCTGTTACTTTCAAAAAGAAGGAGATGAGGTTGGTTTGGCATGATCTACCTTTTGTAAAACCATGTTGTATTTTGTCCCATTTACCATTGACCTCAATGTCCTTAACTACTTTCTCCTTCAAATTTTTTCCAACACTTGCATACTACAGATGTCAAACTAACAGGTCTGTAGTTACCCGGATCACTTTTTTTCCTTTCTTAAAATCAGTAACTATGTTAGCAGTTCTCCAGCCATGTGATATAACCCCTGAGTTTACAGATTCATTAAAAATTCTTGCTAATGGGCTTGCAAGTTCATGTGCCAGTTCCTTTAATATTCTTGGATGGAGATTATCTACCCCCCTCTTCCCCCCGATTTAGTCCCATTAAGCTGTTCGAGTTTGGCTTCTACCTCAGCTATGGTAATGTCTACCTCCGTATCTTCATTCCCGTTTGTCATGCTACCATTATCCCTAAGATCCTCCTTAGCCTCATTAAAGATTGAGGCAAAATATTTGTTTAAATACTGGGCCATGCCTAGATTACCCTTAACCTCCACTCCATCTTCAGTTTTTAGTGGACCTAATTCTTTCTTTATTTTCTTCTTATTTATATGACTATAGAACCTTTTACTATTGGTTTTAATTCCCTTTGCAAAGTCCAACTCTACTTGACTTTTAGCCTGTCTCACTTTATCCCTACATGTTCTGACCTCAATAAGGTAGCTTTCCTTGCTGATCCCTCCCATCTTCCACTCCCTGTATGCTTTCTAGTTTTTCTTAATCACCTCTCTGAAATGCTTGCTCATCCAGCTTGGGCTACAACTCCTGCCTATAATTTTCCCCCCCTTTCTTGGGATTCAGGCTTCTGATAGCTTCTGCAACTTTTACTTGAAGTAATTCCAGGCCTCCTCTGCCTTTAGATCCATAAGTTCTTCAGTCCAATACACTTCTCTAACTAATGTCCTTAATTTTTTAAAATTAGCCGTTTTGAAATAAAAAACCCTAGTCACAGATTTATTTTTGTTTGTTCTTCCATTCAATTTGAACTGAATTAGTTCATGGTCACTCAAACCAAGGTTGTCCCCTACAACCATTTCTTCAATGAGGTCCTCACTACTCACCAAAACCAAATCTAAAATGGCATCCCCTCTTGTTGGTTCAGCAACTACTTGATGAAGAAATCCATCAGCTATAGCATCTAGGAAAAGCTGAGCTCCATTATTATTACTAGCACTTATCCTCCAGTCTATATCTGGGAGGTTAAAGTCTCCCATGATCATGCAGTTCCCATTAGTATTTACTTCATTAAAAACATTGAAGAGGTCTCTATCCATATCCAAATTAGATTCTGGTGGTCTATAACACACCCCAAGCACTATCCCGGGGAGGCTTTAGTAGTTTTCTTCCCCAATGTGATTTTTGCCCAGACGGACTCTCTCTTATCCATTCCATCGCTTCTTATTTCTTTACAATCTACCTCATCATTGATATACAATGATACTCCACCACCTTTACCTTTATTTCTGTCTTTCCTAAACAGGAGATACCCTTCAATGCCTGTACTCCAGTCATGACTATTATTCTATCATGTTTCTGTTATCCCAATAATATCTGGTTTCACTTCCTGCACCAATAGCTCTAGTTCCTCCATTTTGTTACCTAGGCTCCTCACATTGGTATACAAACTTCTTAATTTTTGTTGTTTGCCCTCAATCACATTCTTTACCCAATTAGGCATGGACATTCTACCATCAGCATGACCTATTAGGTTGGTATCCACACTGTTCTTCCTCCTTATGTCCTTTCTCTTCCCCACAGCTGTATCCTCTCTTACTTCGTTTTCTTCCCTCTCAGTGTTAAAATCCGGCATGGAGATTACCTGCACATCTCCCAACTGTCTCCCCCAAATTCCTAGTTTAAAGCTCTCTTAATCAGTTGTGCCAGCCTCCATCCTTGAAGTCTATTTCCTTCCCTACTCAGATGAAGTCCATCCTGAGAGAACAGTCCTCTGTCCATGAATGCCATCTGTTGATAGTCATAATCTTGTCATACCTTTGTTGCCCTCCTCTAGGAACAGGCAGAATCCCACCGAAGATCACCTGAGCCTCGATTTCCTTAAGCGTTTTCCTCTGCCTGGCACAGTCTCCTTTGATATGTTCCAGCAAGAATCTATCGGTATCATTTGTTCCCACATGAAGGACGATGAGTGGATTCTTTCCCGCTCCCTTTAGGATCCTCTTCAACCTCAGGTCCACATCCCGTATCTCAGCACCTGGTAGACAGCACACCCTTCTGTTCTCTGGATCAGTTCTGTTCTCTGGATCAACCAACCTTCATTTTCACCAGTAAAACAACAACTTCAAACCAACCAAATTCTCTTGGCTAAGCCACTCTCGCTTTTGGAAAAAAAATGTTTGCACCAACAAAATTATGTATTGAAACCAATACCTAGTTATAGAAGCATATAAAGAAACTACTTCTCTGGATGGCAGCGGAGGTAAACCTTCTTAAATAAATCAGCAGAAAAGAACTGCCCCTTGGGTCTGTTGGGATGATTTAGTCTTTTAGTGAGGTATTCAGTCTACTCAGTTACCAATACTGTTCTCCGTAATAACTGCAAGGATTGCTATATTTTTTAGAAATAGCATTTCACATCTCCTGTGAATTTCTCATCTTTTGCGGGGCAGAATGAAATGTTCATACATCAGTTCTTGCTATCAAGAGTTTTTTAAACTGGAATAGTGATACTGGGGCTGTCTGTTGCTGAAGATTACATAATGAGGTTTGAAAACTAGTTAGCAAATCACTGTGCTAACCAATCAAGTCGACCTCTGACCTTCAGGCTTCATTTGAAAATGAATTAAATGTATATTGCTTGGCTATTGCACAAACTCACTGTGTGCACTTAGGCAAGTCGCTTAATTTATTTCTATTCAGAAAAGTGACTCTGTAAAAAGGCACCACGATGCCCTATATTTATTATCTCACAATTTCCACCTTAACTATTCTTCACAGGTAGAGATTTTTTTTCCCGTCTGTCAAACCTTCAAACTTAGCCTGAGATGTTAGATTCAAGTTGAGATCTTTCCTTCTCCCACATCACCAGTAATTAGAGCTGGACAGAAAACAGAAGAAAACTTTCACACACACACACAAAAAAACATTGATTTTTTTTTTTTAAATGTGGCCACATATCCCTAAGATAGGGTCCCGGGAATGCAACCTGAGATTGTGGGACTGGTGTGCCTCCTTAACTCACCAATCTGGGTTGTTCCTCTGTGACTGGGGGAGAAAGAAGAATTTGGACCTTATGTTGGAATACTTCACTGAAAGAAATGGGTAAGAAATTGTTCTTGCTATTGTATCACTAGCTGACATTTATGTCCAGAATTTCTTTTGAAAGAGAGGGCAGAACCTCATTGTTCATTGACATTTTGATGCTGCTGCATCCCCACAACACAACAGAAGTCCCTGTTTTGTTCATCAATTAACATAATTGGCCTGCTTTGCTGACTGCTAATTTTAGCAAAAAAATAAAAATAAAAATCTGTTGTTGTCCTTCTGAAAGATTTCAGAGTGCTCTAATTGGTTGTGGATGTTGTGAAGTGTCATACTATTAGTGAAAGAACATAGAACACAAAGTACAACTTGTCAGATCACCTCCGACACTTAGTCAACAAGAATACAAATTGTTGTGCAGCCAGATTAGATTCCAAAACTTCAACCAATTTGAATTATGTGAACATTTAAGTAAATTAGCCAATTAAATTGCTAATGATAATTCCCTTCTCCTTATTCCCTTGGCAGGCAGACATTTAAGTAGACTTCAAAATAAATAGGATTATATTTCTGCAGCTACAACAGTGTTGGAGCTGTCAGAAATGGTCACATTGTTTATAATAATGTATAATGGTTTAAGATTTCAGCAACAGAAAAGTGTTGGATGCTTTATATAAGTATGACAGAATAACTGAAGTGTGCAAAGAATTTCCTGTGCACACTTTAGTGATATAGACAGAGGCACCAGTAAGGACATTTAATGTTAGGATGCTTTGTCAAAACTGTGTGTGAGCACATTAACTGTTAGTGAAGTCTGTCTGGAAACTTACTTCATTGGATGTTTATCCCTATATATTTGTTATCAAAATAAAGATGTTCATACCAGTACTTATGAAAGCTACAGTCCTTGAACAGAACTTAGCATAATACTGTGACAGGTTTGGTCACAGAGACCCCCTTGGGACTGTTACCTGATGTGCGGAGATTACCTTTGAGACCACTTTCTCTGCCAGTTTGGACCTCCAGAACCCTGCCTGTTGAGCCAGACACACAAGCCTGATGCAACACAGACCATGGATCTGAACTACGCCCCCAAAGCTGCAGACTTAAGTGAAAATAGCTTAGCAAGTGCTCTTGGCTCCAGCCACCCAGACACCCAGCTCCCAATGGGATCAAAACCCCAAATAAATCCATTTTGCTCTGTATAAAGTTTATTCAAGGTAAACTCATACATTCTCCACCTTCTCTAACACTGATAGAGAGATATGCACAGCTGTTTACTCCCCCAGGTATTAATCACTTTCTCTGAGTTCAATAATAAAGAAAAGTGATTTTATTAAGAATAAAAAGTAGGATTTGAGAGGTTTCAAGTAATAAGAGACATAACAAAGTAAGCCACAAGATAAGTAAAATAAAGCAAAAACACGCAAGTCTAAGCCTAATACATTAAGAAACTGAATACAGGTAAATCTCACCTTCAGAGATGTTCCAATAAGCTTCTTTCACAGCCTAGACTCCTCCTTAGTCTGGACCCAATCCCTTCCCCTGATACAGTTCTTGTTAGTTCCAGCAGGCATCTTAGATGAAAAGCAAGGGATTCCACATCACTGGGACCCCTTTTTTCTGTTCCACTCACTTTTATAGCTATGGCATAAGGAGGGAATCCTTTGTCTCTCTCTGGGTTCCCCGCCTCCTTCTAAATGGGAAAACGATGGATTCCAGTATCATGGGACATGTTCACGTGTCCTGTGAGACTTCATTACCCACTCGCTGGCACACAAATATACATGAGGGCTTACAAGTAAACAGAGCCATCTACAACCAATTGTCCTAGTTAATGTAGGTCATCAAGATTCCAAGCAACCATTAATGGCCCACAGTTTGCATAACTACAATAGGACCTCAGAATTATATTTCATATTCCTGATTTCAGATACAAGAATGGTACATTCTTACAAATATGATGAACACACTCAGCAGTGTACATATGCTTTGTAATGATACCTTACAAGAGATCTTTAGTGTAATAAAGCATATTCCAGTTACATCATATTTACACTTATAAACATATACAATCTTGCAAAATATTAATGTAAATTAAGTAGCCACTTGCCTACTTTGCCTTGATAATGGGGAGGGGAAGTAATAAAAAATATGATATTACTTGCCCGTCTAAGAAAAATAAATGGAGAATAGAATTTTTATATGGCTGGTGTTGCTGTGCTTCAGATCTCTTTTTATCCCTCTTGAGTGCACCCCTTTGAGGACAGGTATCACTACTTTCATCTTCTCTGGGCTTGAACCATGGATTCCTGGATCCTTAAGTTGCAGCCCCCTGCTTATCACCCCTCTTAACCAAATAGGCGCAACTGTGTTTCGTATCTGCAAGTTCTTCTCCCGTGGGAGCCTGACAGTGATTAAAGTGACTCTCAACCAACTTCTTCAAAACAAAGCTGTATTTATTCACTGCAAAGATGCATAGTGCCCAGAGCAAAAGGATTAAAAAACATCAAACAAGAAAGCCTAGGCCCTAGGTGTTTATTTTCCTTTAAAAGGTCAACTTGATATTTCCTTGAAAACTTTGGTAAGCCACATTCATCCCAATTACCTCTATCTCTAGATTATGAGAAGCAAACTGCCATGCTACAAGTATGTCTTTCTGTATCCTTGCATCCCTCTCATCACTCAATGAACAGCTGTAAGCAACTCACATAAGACCCTTCCTGCATAGGCCGGGACTTTAAGATTTTTAGAATTCCCAGTATTGCCAACCCCAAATGTTCAAAAATCATAAGTCAGGCTCACCAAAATCATGAGATTGGCTTTAAAATAATGATGAGATTATATAAAAATATTAGATTTGATGTTTTTTATTTGCTGTCTGCTTTTTGAGCCTTTAGTGGTCTTTAGCACTCGAGTCACATTTTAAGCTTTCTCCAAAGCCACAAGGGCTAGAAACTTACTTTTTCCTTTAAGAATGAAGGTTGAAATAGAATTTCAGAGTTGGAAGAGACCTCAGGAGATCATGTAGTCCAACCCCCTGCTCAAAGCAGGACCATCACATATCAACTTGATTCCAGGACCTGGGCCTTCAAGAAAACAATAATTATCATGACACGTATGACCAGGGCCATCCTTAGGCAAACGCAGAATATGTGGGTGCATAGGGCACCTGAAAATCTGGGGCAGCCCTGGGTCTTAGTGTCTACACTCCCACCTCTTCCTATCCCTGTTCTGACTTTTTATGCAGACCCCATAGATAGCTGCTGCAGCCTGGAGTCTTCCTCTGGAGGGGATTTAGTAACATAAAAGTGAAAAAGTCTATTAACAGTCAATAATGTTAGTCCAAACATAACCAAGAATGGATAGATTAGGGTGTGATCAGTATCAGACCTTGCCCCATTGAATTCGGTACCTTGTGGTTAAGTCTTCCTGATTTTTCATTTGTGTATCACAAGAACGATTTCACTTGAGGGACATTATTAGTCAGAGCTTAAATTCAGCCGCAGGCTGCCCAGAGCAGAGTTCCGGTAAATACTTTCAACCCCCTGAAGCTGCGACACACTATGTGGGGCTCAAACCAGAAGCCTCAGGGCTTTGAGAAATAGTCTATGACAATTTAAGCCCTGCTACTAGTTACCTATTTGTCTTGCAATAGTGCCTAGGAGTCCCAGTCAAGGATCAGAACTATATTGTTCTAGTCCCTGTTCAAACACAGATTAAAAAAAAATGGTCCTTGTTCCAAGGAACTAACAGTCTGAGGACAAGAGACAAGTAAGTGAAGGCAGATAGACAAGGAGTCCAGGAAAACAATGAGACAAAAATACAGAAAATCAATTAGTATTCCCACTTTACTTTTAGCATTACTACAGCTTGCAGGTTAAAATGATGGAAAGACCTCAGCTACAAAAAAATAGGCCTGTATCTCTTTAAATCTAAGCATGTGTTAATGACTCCTGTTTATTCACAAGTAAATAAGCAACATCCAAATACTTCTTACCAATGTTTTCTTCTTTTTCAAAAAAAGAAAAAAAGAAAACCTCCTTAATATTACTTTCCCCACTACGCATAAAATAATTCATTTAGGTGAGTTTTCTCAGGGTAACAACAGAAGCAGTTCTCTAGAAGTTCAGAATAAGCTTTCATTAATGGTTGTTAAGATATTTAATTCCTTCCTCCCTAACTATGGGATCTGAAATTCTCTAAACATCATAGAAATCTTAATTATAGTATTCTCCAAATAATACTATGAAATCTTAATTATAGTATTCTCCAAATAATACTATGAAATCTTAATTATAGTATTCTCCAAATAACTCTCAAAAGCTAAATTACATTTAAATTTGTTAATTCAAATACAGTAACTTCATCTAAATAAATTCCACCAGTATCCTGTCTACTTAAGTTGCAGCCAAAATGGTATGATTCAAATCAATTCCACCTATTTCCCTGCTGAGATTCCCAGTTACTGCTCTCCCAAATGCTGAAGCAAAGGTATAAACTGACTTTAATCCTTCCCTTGTGAAGGTAAACAAACTAAAATTCCCTCCACTGAATCGACCCCCTCCCCGATCTCCTCCCCGATTACAGCATTCCAGCTTAATAGCAGCAACTACAGTTACTCCTTACAGGTGCAAAGCAGTATGACCTCTACAACTAGTAGTGTGGGTTTGAAGGACTCAGAAGCTCACAGGAGGCTATGCCCTGATGGGCTTGTATTAGCAAGTGAAGAGCTCAATGCCTACCTGCTCTAAAACTGAGGCGGGGTGGCGGGGGGAAGTATAGCTTTCTAAGAGATAGCGTGTGAATGGCCCACTTCATGAGCAAATGTATGTCAAGAGGAGAGTTGTGGGATGGCATCCCTTCTAGGCAGAGCTGATTTCAAGTGAATGGAGGCATTGTTAAATGGAGTGTGGGGTCACATTGGGTCTCTTCCCACTGGCAGAGTGGTTCTGAAGGCAGGAGAAGTGCCAGTTCTCAGCACTACACAAGGAATTAGAACTTTCTACTTCTTCTGTAATTCTCAGTGCAAAGCACATATAAGCCATTGGTCAGTGGGTGTTGTGACCACCATGTGTTTGATCTACAAAGGTTTTGAGTCTGTTGCAGCCATGAGCTGCAAAGCTTGTTGCTTAGCTCAAGAGTCTCAGACTTTTAGCTCTGGAGGCCCCAGTTTCAGTCCCCACTATTGGCTAGAATGGCAGTTGTCATACATGCATGGTGAAAACTGAGAGCTGAGACCAAACATCACAACCGTAACTGCGATAAGAGATGGAGGCATCATGAACATTTTCTCTGAGTTGGAACAACAAATATTTAAATATTTAAAAGCAGGCTGATGTTCTCTACTGTACTGAGTTCTGACAAGAAGCCTCCAAGTGGCAAACTGGAGAAGTAAAAAAGTATTCCATTTAAGACTGATTGTGAGAGTTATACATTATGTGGATTTTGTATTTTTCCCTACATGTGGACAGATGATCTCTGTACTTGGCTGAATAGAAATGTTATGAACCTCTGCCAAAATTTGATCGCTTACAGTAAACTCATTAGTTGTTTGCCATCCCAAACAGTTGACTGTTTAGATGAAAACATTTCATTTTTAAAAATCGTGGCTTGGGGAGTCTTAAGTAGGGAGCAAAGGCCCTGTCTGATCAGAAATGGAAATATTTGAGCTATAAGGGCAGCAGTGGAGGTCTCAAGCTGTTTGTACTCAGCTGGGAGTTTTGAGTGGCTTGATGGGAATGCATTTGTGTTTTGCATTTCGAAGACCCAAATATATATTATTCAGGATATTAGCACAGCTAATCATGATTTCTAGATCCCCAGCTTCAAGTTTCGGAGAGGAAAGATGATAGAATATTTGGGAAACATTTTTATTAGATTTGGTATATATACTCTGTGTGCTGTTATATAGAACTCATTGTATTTATTAATTTATAAAATAAAAGAGTTCAAAAAGGAGCTCTCCAATTAGTTTCTTTTCCAGTGTTTTAACATTAGCTAAGTGTGTTCTGAATATTGATACAATATGCTTAATTTTTTTTGTCACGTGCTGATTTTTGCAGGAGTGGGGGAAGAAGTTTGATAATCTGTGAGCTATGAGATAAATGATTTGGTTGTGACTAGTTTGATAACAGTGGTTTCCTTTATTCTCAACAGAACTTAAATTATGTTTTTGCATTAATACATCTGTTCACAATTCTTTGCATGGTAGTATCATGATAGAGGTTATGATTATCTATCTTAGTCTGTGTACAAAAAATATAATTTGTGTTGATTCTCCTTCAAGACTTTTTATTAGCAAGTGATGTTGAAATTTAAAATGCATAAAGGTTAGATGTGCAGGTGATAATTTAAAACAGTATTCGGCTTTTTGGGAATCTCTGTGCTGTAATTCTGTTAGGAAAATAATCTTAAAACCATACAAATTATTAGAAGTACCATGAGTGGCAGAAATAATAATTACAAGTATTATTTTATTCAATATTCTAGTAGATTAAAAATGTTATTAAACAATAATGATGATGTTGAATAAGGTAGGACTGATGACACTCTGCTGTGGAGTGCCATTTGCAAGTGGAGAAGTTTCTCTACATGCTGACTTGCATAGTTCTTTCACTTAAGAAATCCCTCATCTATCTATACATAAGAAGACTGGAGCAGAAAGGGCCTATTTTTGAACTAACCACTCAGCTCCTTCCTAACTGGGCATCATCTTTAGTTTCATCTGACTCATCCTTCAGGTGCAGCCAAGTAGCATAAGTGGCCTCTCAGAGCCACATTCTTCATTTCATGACCTGTAAAGGGTAAATACACCATCACAGTTGGCAACACATTCTTTTGCTAATGTTAAAAAAAAAACCCATACAACTTTTGTTGGGAAACTCTAACACCTCCATTCTTTGGAGTAGCCACTTGAAGACCACTTGGCAGAGATGGTCATCCGGGTGTGCCTTTTGTGGGCCCTGTGAAAATCCACTCAAATATGACTGAATGGTAAGCCTCGGAAGATCATCATTTGCAGATGCTTAGCAAAGGCTTGTGGGAGGCTGGCAGGAATATTCTCTAAATGTTCCCTCTCCAGTGAGCATGCTCCACTCCCACATGGCTGTGTGCCCACCACTCTAAGGTCACTCTGCCCACACAGAGCTCATCAAGCATGATCCAGCCTGGAATTAAACAGGACTTTCCCTGCAGATAGTAATGATTATTAATTAATATTATTTAATAATATTATTAATAATATATTATATTATATTATATTAATATAATTATAAATATAAAAATATATTATATTCCAAAATATAGAAATTATAAATATAATTATAATTATATATATTATATAATATATATAATATTACAATATTATAATATTATTAAATTATTATTAATAAAATTATTTATTCAATAGTGCCTAAGGGGCAGTCAAGAGTTGCTCTTCCTTGCTTCCAGGGGCTGCTGTGGCCCTGGGCAACAGAACGTAGAGCAGTAAGATTCTTTCCTATGCTCTCAATTCTCCACCTGAATGGTACCTAGACAGCATGAAGAAGGAGGAAACTGCCTGACTGAGGAGAAGGGAGCAGGCAAGGGGTAGGGGGTATAGACGCAAGAGAGACTAGCACAGACAAGGATAGGCTCTGAGGAAAGAATGTTTTAGGGGACAAGGGCAGAATGGTCTGTAACCATCAGAGCACAGTCCCCCACAAAGCTTGTAATAGAAACCTGGATTCCTGTATCACAATATCCTTCTGCTGTCAGCAAATACCTCTGAAAACCCACTGGAAAAAAGTGTGTCTCATCCCCCTCTAGTGGCTTGACTTGGAGTCCTCGACTTTGCAACTTCAACTTTTTTGTTTGTTTGTCACAATAATATAGTATGATCCACCATGACTATAATGAGTGAACAAAGTATTGAGTGGGCATTAAAGGCTTGCCAAAGCTATCTGTTGAACTCTGCTTTAGTGTTTCCAGTATTTTCCCTTTGATAGCACCTTTCATCCAAAGGCATCAAAAACTTTTAGAAACTTTAATTGAGCTTGAGGGAGTAGTTAATCACCTTTGTGCTATTTTTTTGAAGTTCTGTGGCACTTTTAGGCTATTACTTGCTGTTTAGCTTAAGAGTTCCACAGGTTTTTGCAGCTCACACATGCCAAATCAGTGTCTAACTGCTGGAAGATAATTCAAATAATTAAAAATCATATTACATAGAACAGAAATAGCCTATTCACAGTGCCATCAAGTGGAAGCAAGCTATTATAACACCAACAGCAGGTTTTGTTTATACAGATTCCCCAGGACAAATATTGGTACAGGCGAGTCACATCTTAGGCACATTTAACATGCACGAATTCAGCTTTGCATGGTTGGCAAAAACAGGGAAAAAAAAGAAAAATAATTTAAAAACTGCATCTGTAGTGTGGGCGATTCCTCCTGCCATTCAACTCAATGAATGTTTCACTATACGCTGTTTCCGCTTTATGTGCTAACCACGGAACAGAACCCTCGCGTAAGATGAGACTCTCCTGTATTCAGAAAGAATCTCATTTATTCTTACTTCACTAAATTTGCAAACCTGATGATTCTGACAAAACCTGTGATGACTTTTCATATCTCATATTGTCTAAGACTTAAGTACTTTTACTAAATTATGGAGTGACAGTAGCGGCAAGAGGGATTTTGTGGAAAAAATAGCATGTAATTAAGTACTGTATCACAATGCATACACACAAGGTAGGTGAATTAAGGTTCCACAGGCTACCTCAATTCTAGTATTCTTAACTTTGGAGTGCTCTACTTTGCTACCTTAATAACATTCTTTCAACATAGGTATTTTGTGTGTAATTTCTTAGCTCTGGTCTATACTGGGGTGTGTGTGTAGAAATCGACCTAAGATATGCAACTTCAGCTACGGGAATAGAGTAGCTGAAATTGACATATTTAGGTTGACTTACTGCGGTGTCTTCACAGCGCTGAGTTGACTGCTGCTTCTTCCCCATCAACTCTGCCTGCATCTCTTGCAGTGGTGGAGTACTGGAGTTGACCGAAGAGCACTCGGGGATCGATTTATTGCGTCTAGACTAGACACAAATAATTGACCCCCAAAAGATCGATCACTACTCACCGATCTGGCAGGCAGTGTAGACCTTTCCTTAGGTTGTTTTTTTTTAAAAAAAAGCCTACACTGGAAAAACAAATTGCATTGTATGGCATCTATTGACACCCGTATGAGTTGGCATCTTAAGATTTACAGCACAGATCTGTTACTTGAGTAGCACAGTAACTGGTAGCAATAGTAGGCAATGAGACACACACTTTGTCAGTGGGTTACACAGATATTTCCTGACAGCAGGGGAATGGTGAGACTCACACATTTTCAGTTCCAATCCAGGCTCTGGAGGGAAGTGTGCCTAGTTGACACAGGTTCTTCTGCTCATTCCCCTCCCCCAGATTTCTTGACCCTTGCTGGTCTATCCCCTCCAATCTGTCCCTGGGCCAGTCCTGTCTGTTCCCTACCACTGTCTCCTTGTCTTAATACCATTCTCCTTGCCTATCCAGTACCAGTCTTAACTCCTCAGACTTCTCATCCCAGTCAGTCCCAGTCCCCTGGCCCAGCCAATTCCATCCACTAGCTCTATTAGTAAGCTCTATTAGTACCCATATGGTCTGGATAGACAGCATGAGGAAATGGTCAGAGGGCCAGATGAGCCTTTGCAACCTTTCTGTAACATCTCAGATTTGGGCTTCAGGTTGGGAGCGCAACTCCTGTGGTGTTAGGTCAGCAGATAGATGCCACTGTTGCACTCAGAAGAGAGTCTTCAACCGTGCCCCACTTTTCCTCTTGGGTGATAGCCAGGAGCCTCCTAGTGTTTGGGTCATATCGCCACTGGGATACGCTCCTCTTCTCTTGGTGCATCCTTCAAAGCAGTGGTGCACTGGGAGGGAGTGAGGAAGAGGAATTAAAGAGGTGCATTGCCCAAGTGGCAACACCTGGAGGGATTATGTTTCTACTGGCATGGGAAGACAAAAGGACATGGGAAAAGTGACTCAGTTTTTCCAGCTCCTGGGATTTTATCACAAGTCTTGTGATATTTGATTCCAATTCTTGAAATCATATAGTTTCATGAGAACTTTCTGTTTTTAAAAAGGAAGTTTTTATCCCTCATAGGAGAAGAGAAAAGGTTAAAAAACAGTATATAAGTACTCCACATTTATCATTCTTAAGCTAATCTCATGATTTTTGGGGTCTGATATGTGATTCCTCCCCTCCTCCCCTACTCCCATTTGATGTTGGCAATCCTGGAAAGACTGTCTTTATATCTTACCTAGACTCTTCACCCCTCCCAAGTTGTTAACTCCTGCATGGTTATACCAGTGCAGAAGAAAGGTGGTCATGCGCCATCCCAGTGGATTCACACAGGAACAGTAATAATTAGGCTTCAGGGAGCTGAGGGGCTCAGGAAGGGAAGTAAGGGGAGGTTAGTATTGCCAGCAGCATTAGTAATCCTAAGTGTCTAGGTGGGGTGGGCCCATGACCCCTCCCCTCCTCTGTGCCGGCAAAAACATGGTTTGTTTTGTGGTGACACTGTCGCTAAGCTTACAAAACAAAATCAGAAGTGGATAAAAGTATCTTGAAAACCTAAAAAAGTAAACACCTCCCCCATCCCTGCCAAAATCAAGAAATGATAAAAATGTGGGGGTGAGGAGAGGTTAAGTAGAAAATTGAGAAAAATCAAAATGTTTTTGTGAAATTTTCATTTTTGAAAAATAGTCTGCTTTTATTGTTGAAATAAAAAAATGCTCCTGGCTCAAATTCTTAAATATTTAAGTGTTTCTACTTCTTCTGACTGAAAGTGGTTCTCTGTTTTCTTTATGTAGTTGTGCCTGGCTCACCATCCTGTACATTTGTCTTTATCTGTTTCTATCCTCCTTTACTTCTCTCCATTCTGCAGTGATTTTTCACCTTCTTGCTATATGTGAAGTCTCTCCCTACCCTTTGGATATGGGTCCCCCTTCATCCTTTTCTCTTTCTAGTTATTGAGGTCCTTCTAGGTATCTCCTCTCCTCTGCACTTGTGCAACTGGTTTTCTTCTCTCAGTAGGTTTCCTATTTTATGAAATTCAGAATATCTCATCTCTTGCCCAAGTAAATAAATGACACATAAAGCCTCCTGCTACATTCTGTCCTGGTAGAGCGTGAAGTTCTGTGTTATCAACAGATGACTGGATTTCAGGCCAAAGCAAATTGTCACATGAGATTATCACAAGCTGGTGCAATTTGGCATGCAGAGTTGCACACCACATGAAAATAGCATATGTATTTACACCAGTCATGCACTATGAAGATTACATTGCATGTCATACTAAATTATTTTCACTCAGGAATGACCAGATTATAAACGGAATCTATAGAGTGTCTGCTTCTCTCTTTTTCCTCTTCCTTTCTATTTAGTTCTCATTGTTTCTTATTAGTTCTCTGCCTTTGCTTTATACTCAATTTTAACCTTTATGGATTTTTCTTCAGTATTATGCTTATTTTCTCCCTTTATTTCACCCTCCTTTCTTTGTACTATTAAACTTTTCTATTTTATTCTTTCTTTTCTGTAATATTAAGGGATGTTTTTTCTAGCTTCCCATGTTGTATTGGTCCCTTTCTGTACAAATAGGTTCTATTTGTATCCTCCTTCTGGTCTCTCTTACTGGCCTTATTTTTGTATAAATGTTGCAGTTTAATTTTTCTTCTTTGCTCTTTTCCCTTCCTGTTTTCCTCTTCCTTTTTCCAAATTACTGAGGATTGAAAAAAACCTGACCGTTGCAGGTAGAAAGTGCTATTAAAGTATGAACTAACATCAGACAGAAAGGACATCCTTCTTCTGCAATTTCATTTGGATATGTTAATTTTCACTTTATCACCAAAAAAACAGTGTTATGGTTCTGGTGCTTAATAACTGTCAAGTTCTGCCCCAGAAGTTGCATGTCAATGATGCTCAATTGTTAAGAAGCCATATAAATACTTATATTAAATAATCCTTGTATTTATGTACACTTATGTACACACTACATAATTTATGTACATGATGAATCAGGAGAAAATATTAGCTCCCAACTACTCTATCATACTATCTTATTTTGTATATTGTGAATACAAAGCAGATCTACACAGTTAAGTGAAATTCCCTTTTTTACTTAGTTTAAAGCCCACCTAAGAAATCCTGCAGTGGGCTTGTAGCCTTTCTGCTTAAGTGGAGAATATTTGTCAAACACATCATCCCAGAAGCTGTTACACTGAATCCAAACCCCTCCTCTCTGCAGCATCAGGTTGGTCTTGAGCATTAGGTCCCCATTCTCCAGTCTGCTAAATCCACTTTGCATTGGTATGGAGAGGTGTGAGTGGCATGGTCTGGTGCAGCAGAGGTCTGCTACACACTGGTGAAGAGTAAAGTAAGGTCTCTAAGCAGGGACTTGATGCCAGTATGTAAATGAGTGCTGCACCAGGGTCAGGATCAGGGAGCACTAACAAAGGTAATAATGATCCTCTGTTGCGCTGTGTCAGGTTTGGACATAGTTGAGAATTTACCCTATTGTTACCTTTCTCTTTTGATGCTTGGTGGTAACAAAACACCCATCCTTAGCTCTCTTACTAGGTTCCTGAAATGATCATATCAAGCTGTTCCTTACTCAATGTCATATATTCCCAGTCCTTCTCCTCCTACCAGACTACTGTCCTAAGGGATTCTCCAGAATGTTTTAGGATATCTGATGCCCGTGTTGTGATAACTGGAAGTCACCTTGCACCTCATGTAGGTACATAGCTCTCATTACTGACTGAAAATAGTGAGGGCTACATAACTATTAAGTGCAAGTTGATTTTTGTACCTGGAGGAAAAAATTGAAGGCAATTGAAATAACTGAAAGAATCAAAGGAAGCCAAGTCATAATGGAGGGAACAGCCCATGAGGGATATATCAGAATGAAACCACAGGCAAAACAGAGCTGGAAAGTGAAGGAAAGCTAGAAAGTGAGGACTCAAGGACTATGCAGGAAGAGGAGCAACAAATGCTTTCCCGGACAAAACAGATAGGGGAAAAAAAGCCTAAGCAGCCCCATCTGTGAACCAAAGCTGAAAGAGAGCCAACAGAGGACAATAATCCTGATTAGTGACACATCAAGGGAGAATCTCAGTATCACATTCTGGGGTGCAATCCAGATGAGAGAGGAACTTCGGGTTCCTCACAGTGCTTTGCTATTGTAGGCTCCCAATCTGGGCCCCTCACAGACACTCAGAGTATGACCCGTGCACTGTTTGTGTGTAGCTGCAGCCTGTCAGCCACACTCCAGTCACACACTGGTTTCCACGAGCCTCAGTTAGCACTTCCAGGGTCCCTTGAGTACACTTCCAGTCTGTATCTGTACACTGCACTGACCAGCCCTCTCCTGGACAGTTCTGATATTAGAGGTCCATTGCGCCTGTAAGGAGTCAATATCTAACAGCCTGCTACTTTAAAGGGAGCTAAACAATTCTGTTTAATCAAAACTAATCCAGAGTTGTATTTTAAAGAATAAAACAAGCTTATTTACCTACAAAGATAGATTTAAGTAAATACAAGTAATTAAAGTTAGAAATGGTTATAAGAGAAAAAAAAATCACACACTTCCTTATAGCTGAGACTTAACAAAACTAGACTTGGTTCAAGGTAAAATCCTTACCACATGTTCCCAGCCAAATAGCTGACCAAATTCTCAAATCAGGGTCTGTCCCCAAAGTTCAAAGGGATGATTCCATAGGTAGCAAGTGACTCTTGCATTTGGGGAGGCTAGGCATGAGCGCCAGACACTCCCTGTAACTGTGTGTGTGTGAGGGAGAGCCACTGGTGTCCAGACTGTGGCCCTGCTCCATCTCCTCCCCCTACCAGTTGCACCTCTCTCCCCCTTCCCCAAAGTTCTCCCTTGTCCACCACTCGTGCCTCCTTTCTGAGCAGCGGGGGCCTCAGAGGAGGGGAGTGAAGAGGAGTGGGGGCAGTGGACTTGGGGAGAGTATAAGAGGTGGAGCATGGGTGGAGCCACAGTCTGGGTGCTGGTGACTGCCCCATTCGAGTGGCAGCGCTCCAAAGGTGGCGGCCTGGTGCACTTCCAAATAGAGGAGCGCCACATCCATGTATTTCTTGCCTTGTTTGGAGAGGTTTAGCCTTCCCAAGCCTCTTATACCCACCACCCATGGTTGATTCTTTTGTCTTTGTAGGTGAAAAAGACAAGAGAGAGACTGGGTGATTTTTGCCCCTTACTTTTATAGTCCAGCCCCCCCTTTGAAGTGAATGCTTCCCGCAGCCCCAAACCGCGGCCAGTGGGAACTTTGATCGGCCGAACCTGCGGACACTGCAGATAAACAAACCATCCCAGTTCACCAGCAGATTTCCCTGAGGACTTGCGTGCCAAAGAATGCTGATCCCTGTCCTGAGTAAATGAAGCTCAAAATCAAAAATTTTCCCGGTTAATTGCTTTTTGCATCCATGTTCCTTTTTAAACTTTATGGATGAAATCCTAATCCCATTGAAGTGAATGGTAAAAATCCATTTGGACACTATAGCTGTGTAACTACTGTAACTCAGCTGATGATAATGTCCATTGGATTAAGTCTTGGGAAGAAATTTTCTTCTTTTCGAATCTATGTAAAGTTGTGTGTTCAAGCTCACATGCATGAAAAATTACATATGGTATTGGACACAATTTATTTTATTACCGGTCTCCCAGTTTTCTTCTTTTCATTGTTAGTGTTTATGCTCAGTGCAAATACTACCAAAAACAGCGGACAAGATTATTTTTGTATTCACTATGCTACTTTGGGATCATTGATTCTCTACAGCAGAGTATTAATAAACTTTATTTCTTGTATTTTGTAATATTCTGATTGTTTATGAACCCAGCCCAAGGCAGCTGCAGCAGTTTTTATTCAGAGGTTAAAAATAAAATAAAAAATCTTACATTCACACTTATGAGACTTCATGAAGCCATCACTTACTTTCTTTTTATAGGAAGCTGACAGTTTTGATTAACAGAGCACTATTCCTTTCTCTAGAGCTCCAAATTTGTTTTATGTTTGTTGTAAAGATGAGAACACATCCTGCCTTAGTATAATAATAATAATAAAAGTATATTTGAGGGAGAGCGATAAAGCGAGTGCGATGGAGACTGCTGCCATTTAGCAATGGCTTAATCTACCATAGAGAGATACTGGTTTTTTAAACTAAGTTGTCTAAGTGTTCTCAAGTATTTCTTCATCCAATTGAAAGAACTAAATAAAAGGTGATAGTTTTGATACACAAGCTACTGTTGATTTTGATAACCCCTGCAAGTCTTTTTAACTTAGATTTGATTGAAACTGTTCGCTGAATAGGTAAAACTGACAATGTACTTTTTAAAAAATGACAAATAGAATTAATCTAGCGTATTTCTTATGCGTAGTCCCCAACCTTTTATTCCCCCTCTCCCATGTCACTCACCTTCATTTCTCTGGCAGAGAGAGAGAGCATGCTGGTCAACACTTTCATGACCAGTCCTGTAACTACTACATGTCCAGCTGGCAAAGCTTACCCAAGGAGAACTTTTCCTCTATACACTGCAATTATGTTCTTTGTGAATACATTCTATAAATTCATTTAACAGGGATTAACAAACTTCCATAGAAATGACTTGTGACCTATACTGCAAACACATGGAATATCCAAAAAACATTGTGTCATCTTGATACGTATTTTATATATCTTTGTGAGCTAGAGATTGTACTCTGCTCCTTGTGGGACAGTTTAAGGATTTCCTGCAGGAGCTAAAAATAACTGGGTAGGGGGTGTAATTCATGTAATTCCCATGGCATATAATATCCCTCCACCCCACCCCATCTCCCAAGGGAAGATTGCACCTGCTGGTTTGAGCTTGTTGGAGAAGTCTAGCAAACAAAGAAATGAAGACTGCATAGAGGGACCACTCTGATATTGGGGGAAGAGACCACGCACACAAAGTAAGAACTTACTGAAATGATGCTCTGACGCAGAGGGACAGGCCCTGCAAAGAGGACCTGAGGTACTTTGAAACCTGCTAGGATCTCCATGTGGCAGATAGGTGACACCCTGTCATCTAGGCCTGTGTATAAGTGGTTTATTGTTTTTCAGAGGTTTTCTCTGTAATGGTTTTGTTCTGAATAAATAATACTTTGCTTTAGGAAGACTGAATAGTCACTGGTTAACCTCGTCCTTGCCCCTGAGAGAACAGCCCAGCAGGTACTGATCTGAACTCAGACCCATTGAGATAACCACAGTGAATTGCAGCCTCTCCTGCTCCAGACTGGAGATTTAGTCATGAGATTCAGCCCCAAGAAATGTGACAGCTAGAGGCCTGAGACATATGAAGAGTTCTGTCAGCGAGGCCATGAAGGGGTCAGAGGTGCCGTTATCCCAGCACTGCAATATTACTTCCTCAAAAATAGTATAGAATTTCATCAAGAAATTCATTCCCAGATGTAGAATTCTATTGGTTGGTTTAAAATTTCTAGATAAAGGCTGAATTCTTCTTTATTAAGGGATGACCCAAAGGCATGGAATCAATAGAAAAACTCCCATGGATCAGGCTTTTAAATGCTATAGTTTTTCCCATAAGAGGTTCTCTTCCAGCAGTTCTGCAGAAACATTCTTTAAACTGGAAAGATGATAGAGCAAGGGAGTAGATTTTTTTCTACTGTACCAGTAACTTTCTTCCCTTGTCTTAACATATATAGGGGCAGTAGGGTATTATGCAGGATAGTAATAATCAACACGCCCACAAGACATTACTAACAGTATAAAATAATTTTATAAGTGACACTTTAACATTAATGCTCCTAACTTGGTTACTCATCTGAAAAGAAGGAATAGAATAGTGCACATTTTATTGATGAAAGAGATTATTAAACGTGCAGCTGGGCTGGAGAGATTCCGTCTCTCCTCTGGCCCTGATATGCTGTTTTCATTCTTTTCTTTGGATACATGTTTTGTGTGGTGTACAAAACAAAATTCACCAATGATAATTTGATTTTAAAATAATGTTGTTGGGTTCAGGATTTGGCAGGTCTCTTCCCCAATATCAGGACACACTCCAGGTGTGTTTACAGTGAAAAAGGCATTTTTTTGTAGTCTGTTAGTGCTGTCAAGCAGAAAGTGGGGTTACACTTACACAAGGAAAAAAATCACGTAACTCTAGATTTACATCAGTGTAACACCATTAGAATAAATGGGAGCAGAAATTGGTCCCCTGGCCTTTAAATGCTACATCTGCACACTCTCTTTTTTTACTTCACATACTGAAACAATCTTGTGACAGGACAGTCCTTTAAAGGCCTCAGGATCACCCGTCTCTCTATTGCAGCATTCACATTCATACTTAACATATGAAAATCCACCTTCAGCTCAGTAAAATTTGATCTGGGTTCACCCCTTGTCAGCATCTCCAATGGCTAGTTTAGTCCCTCCATGGATAGTGTGCTGGCTTTTGTGGATCACATTTTTAGGTGTCTCTCCATCTGTGTTTATTGTATAGGCCGGGGGAGCTACAGTGCTTAACTCAGGTTTTGTGCATTGCAGCATATTCCTGTCATTTTCTAGGGGTCTAAAAGGTGTTGCAATGCCTAAATCCCTTCATGAATCCAGGTCTTAATTCCTTCCTTCTCTTCCTGGCAGCAACATACCACATTAGTTTATCCCAGCTCAGCTTATAGTTGTCCAGATGTGCTGTGGTTTTAAATGCATTCATTGTTCAAAATTATTCACCACATTATTTCCACAGACAGTTCTTTGTCTGTAGTTTGTTAGAGAACTGTTCATTGTGAATATTTGGTTCTCAACATACGAGATGTTTACATCTGACATACAGAGTACGTAATAGGTTTGTTCCCTGATAACTGTGACTCAGTGAGTCAGGTTTTCAGAGCAAAGACTCATATTTACACATTCAAATTTTACTTTCCCCTGGATGTTCTCCAATAGTTTCTTGAAATTCACTGTTCCCATGGTACTACTTTGATGGAAAACTTGCTTTCTAGAGTATTCACAGAAAGTGAACACAACTGAAGGGAATTGGTTTAGTACTCCAGACAAATATTCCTTGATTAATTAATTAGTTGCTCATCTCTAGGGCATTCTCTGGTAAAAAGTGACTTGACTTGTTACAGTAGGAGACACAGCCAGCAGTCATCACATAAAACATGCTGATATATGTGCAACCGGATGTAAAAGTTTTAGAAACACTAGCCCAGAGTCAGTGATCTGAACAAAAAATTTATTTCAGTAAGTTTTGGAACTGAATGTCATTATTTTAATTTCCTAAGGTTGCATTCATGCAGTCTATTTGCAGACTATTGTCTGATGGTAAAGTATGTGATCACATACACATTTGCTTCCAAATGGACTTATGACCTTGTACATAATCCTAGTGCTCCTAAGAGAGATCCAAAGGAGGAAAGTGGTGGTGTACTTTGTTTACTTGAGCAATGAAGAAATCTGACATGAATTTTTCCTAAAGACATACAGTACAAATCCAGAGAGATAATTAAAATTAAACCAATAATATTTCCCAACATGAGCCGGACATTTGTGAGTTTACAGAAACTAGAAGAGGAAAGGAAAATTTTCTGCTGAGGACCGTAGAAACTTAGTGTTCTTAAATGTCAGACAATTTTGTAAACACGGAATTAAAAGGTTCCTTCAGAGATATGGAAACAGAGGAAAAGTCTATATTTTCTAATGAACACTGTTGAGAAAATGGTGACAATTTTTTACTTTTATTTTATGCTGTTCTAATAGTAATAGTACATAGCAGTTCTATAGTAGGAGATCTCAGAGCTTTTTAGAAATAGTGGCTTGCAGCAACCCAGTTAGGTTGATAAGTATTATTAACCCTATTTTACAGATAAGGAAATTAATGCACAGGAGTGCTAAGTGAATTGACCATGGTCACAAAGGAAGTTAGCAGCAGAGCTGGGAATAGAAACCACAATTACTGATTATATCATGTATCCTAACAACGGATATTTCCTCATTCTGTGTATAAGGAAAGATGATAATTGCACTGATTGTGGTCTTAACATATAACTATTTTGGTTTAAAGATTTTGCTTTAAATGAGGTGGTTGCACTCTCAGCAGATATATGGCCTGGATCCACTGAAATAGATGAATATTTGAATTCTGTTGGTGCAGCTGTGCTGATTTTAACTCACTGAAGATCTGGATCAAAGACTTTACATACAGTAAATGAGCTTTAAGTATCTTTTCCCGCAAAAGACAAGTTTAGTTTGGCACAACCATGTTCTGGATAAAAGCCTGTCATACTTTAACTATATTTTCTAGTAGTCAGGTGTATACACCCCATTGGACTTCTAAATAAAATTTATATAAAGACAGAAAAAGGTAGCTGCTGCTCTGGCTGCAGCAGCCTGATTCATGATTTCATTGCTAGGTGCTCCTAACAAATCTAATGAAGTGAAAAGCATTTGCTAAAGTTAGATATAAGTTGATTTTGCTTTGGTTTCTCTTTATATATTTTATATTGCAGCAAAATAAGCTAGAGGCACTAGGTTTAATGATATCTAATTTTATTTTTGGGATCCAAAACACATGGCTAGATAGGAAAATCATTCTGAATCAAACAGAGTATTCTATTTAGCATGTTTCCAGTTGCTTACTGCAATCAGTTTGTGCTCCTGATAGTAATCTATGGGAGCCAAATGAGTGAAAGTTGTTCAGATGTTAGAGATTATACAGAATAAAATCTTTAATCAAGAAATATGAAAGCCGCTGGGCTTTTCCTATATTTATTTCCCCTCCTTATTTTATGTACACACATGTCTAATAGATCTATATAATATAGTTTTCTTCCTTACAACATTAAGGTAGAGACAGTCCTTTTCATACTGTAATCCAAAGACATATAGTTTTGTGCACTCTAGTCAGATTTTTTAATACACGTCCTACATAACATTTATTATATGTTGTGTAACTAAGGTTGCATTAATATAGCTTCTACATTTAAACAGCATTTCATACACAGAAGCCAGGAGATTAAAAAGAGGACTGTTTGCATTGCAACTGTAATGGCCAGTTGGAGCTGCATCAGGGATAGAGAGCAGGGGAGATACAATGGAGGGTTTGGAAGAGGGGAATTCACATAGCATTCTCTAGCTGTCCTGCTCATGCCTGCCTCTTGGCCAGTGCACCCACTGCACTGGTTCACTCTATTCCTTCTGGCAGAAGGAAAAGGGTGAGGCTTTTTCACATTCCCACTCACCGTCCTGACTGGAGTTTCTATATACGGTGAATTCTATACAGTTTTAATCTAGAATTCATGGGATTTATATTTAATTTAAAAAAACTGAAGTTAAATTTCTTATAATAAAATGACCTTAATATATTGCATGCACAATGCTGTTATCACACTAATTACTGTAACCAAAGACATTATGCATACATCCACTATGCGAAAGTTAGTATTATGAGAAATGAACAGTACATTTAAATGTGCTAGTTAATCTGAAGTGCTATTGTATATGTTAGAATTCATGTGCATAATATTTTGCAATTACTTTAGCTGTTTTTCTGTGGGGACCAAGTGATGTGGTCACTCGTTACCCACATCAAGCCAAGTTACCTGACGCTGTCTGAAACTACCACACAACTAACACAGCTTAGCATGACATACGTTTTTTGACTGCAGACTCCATGATTCCTCTCATGCCTCCAGCATGGCTGACAAAAGATTTAGCAAGACACCACAGGTTTGTGAGATAAGTTTCCCTTCACTGATTTAATATTCATTCTGTATATAGTTTAATACTTTCATTTCATGGTGTTATTGTTACATTCCATTCTTCTGTCTGTCACGTGATTGTGATAAAATAAAGATGAGAACCCACATCCAAGAACTTGGCATAATTGAATCAGGTTAGTGTTTTTATCCTTCTGTGTGATGATTAGCTGATATTATAGAGATGGGTCTTAACTGAAACCTCTCACTTGCAACTCATGCTGTATTGTTTTCACTGTCTGAGAGCTCACAAGCACACACTTGGTCACTTGTTCTCTTGCCAATTAGAGTCACTTTGGGATGCTTCACACTAGAGGACACCACGTAGAGAGAACTCTTGCCCTACTGAAGTTTACAGGAGACAGGAGTCCTTTCTGTTCATGCACAAACCATTAGAGGCACCAAGATTCAAGGAGCAGATAGCTTTGGACTGACCTCAAATGTTCCGTTAGCCACAACATTGCATTTTCAGAGCATAGAAGAATAGTACAGATGGGAAAAGAAAATGATATCTTTACCCTCTTAAGGATCAGAAATGGTATTGAATTTAGGAAAAGGGTGAATGATAAATTTACATTCGTGCTCCACAGCCACACACTTCATACACATAGGGGTGGAGGTGATGGGAAGAGGAAGGGTCCTGAAAACTGAATGTTTTGTGTTTTTAAGTCCTTCATAAAAGAAGAGGTTGCTCCTGTTCTATCTGTACTGGAGCTTTACTCTGTAAGATCTATGGAGAAAGAGAGAATACAAAAGATAATACAGCTGTTATTCTCCTTAGAGCCTCTTCCACCATAATCTAGGAGAAGCGGGAATAGAATTTTTGAAAGTCTACACTTTGAAAAAACAAACAAAAACACACAAACCACCACACCTTGTCACAACTTTCAGAGTATAGTGAATCTTCCTAAAATTAAGTTTTTCCATAAAGGAAGTACAAACAGTTCTTCCCTTTTGGGCAGATTCCTAACACATACACTTAATGATTTTATCTGATTTTCAAGCATTTCTAACCTTTTATCATTAACCTTATTTCCTTTAACATAACTTAACATAACATAACAAGTGCTATAAAGAGGTGTTGTTACTTCTGCATTCAGTCTATCCATTTGTTGGGAAGCATGTTCCAGGCCTATAGTTTAGAAATATCTATTTGCACTGTTTTCTTGGGAGGATAACATGCTCTGCCCCAAGTCCAATGTAGGTTATTAACACAGGCCTAACTAACCCGTACAGAAGGTCACATAAGGGGGAATTTGGGCAGTGATATCAAGGCTTTTGTGGGCTGCACCGGCATATATCCTTTAGTTTGGATTGTTGGATGCTATTAGAGGACTGAGAGTTGCACTTTCTGCCTCCAATTCTGATTTCAGACCATGTCTTGGGAGGCCAAAGTCCACAAATAGATGAGAGAAGGGCGAGGATTTCTCTGAAACGACTGGGGAACTCCGTGGGTCATTACCCAGCTCTAGCACCAGCCTTATTTTGAGTACCTGAGTTTTTATAGAAAACATTTGTATCTGTGTTTTGAAGTTGTGCCATATCCAATTTGTCAGATTGTTTTCAAAACAAACAAGCCAGGGAGATGGTGCATTTCGCTTTCCCGATGTGACCTTATTTTGCCATATCCTGCTCCCCTTTCTCACAGAATTCATGTAGGTTCTTCAGTGGTGTTACTTACATGAGTAAGGAGCACAGGATTTGGTCCTTTTTGCACAACATGCATTTAGAGCAGCAGGTGTGACTTTAATTATACTTATAGGATGGTTGGGCTTCCTCATGGTCTGTTACCACAATCTATCACCAATAATATCCTACAGGACACACATTAGGCCACACTGATTATAAATGTTTCTTAGTGCAGTCAAGCACTCCTGTGGAGGACAGAAGATGAACTGTATGTAGCAGTGTAGCGAGGGGAGGGCTCACAGGCACGGCGCTGCCTGCGGGTCATCTGGGAATTACCTATATCAAAGGAAGGACTTACAAAGAGCAATGAAACGGCAGTGGCAGACACACAAACTCATCTGGACAAGGGTGACAGGATTAAGGCAACTCCCCTAGTCTCATCTGCATCAAAGATGGGACAGAAAGGCATCTCTATTAGCATACAGAATGGAGACAGATTCCAAGGCAAAAATCGCACTGAACTCTGGGACCAGAAAAGCAGGGAAGCACTGCACGAGAGGGGATCTCTGCTCCAGACGTTAATGAACCCACACCTGCACACACCCACCATAGAAGTTATCAGACCAATTCTAGTAATAAATCTTTTGCTGATATCCAAAATAGTGAAGCTGCCTAGTTGTATTCTGTGCTCCCTGGAAGGAACAGCACCCATAGCCAGGAATGATCAACTCCCATTGTCTAGCCTGAACAAAACAACTTCAGTATACTCCCTTGAGCCATCAGTTTACCCACAAACAAATCTAGTGTTCTTCCTTGAACCATTGTTCTTTCCAAAGAAAAACCCCTAGCCATGCTCAAGTAAGTGTTCTGATGCCTGGATCCAAAATCTGCATCAGGTCCATTGGGACTTCATCTTCTCCTGACTGATCATGCTGGGGTGTCTCCAGCACGCTGGACCCTCAGCTACCACCACCACCTGGGAACGCCAGCTGGTTCAAGCTTCACGGAGTGGTGAGAACCCAACACTCTCTTACTCTTCCCCCAAGATATAGCTTTCTAACCCTGACTTGTGTGATCAGTTCTAGTCTTCTGAACCTGACTTTTGTAATCAAATTTAAGCTAGATTTAATATTGTAACTGTTTTGTTTGTTTGGCTCCCCTTGTATGGTTATTACCTGGCAATAAATAACTTTTATGGTTAAGCTGGTTGCTTCCCTCCCTCTTTTTTGTGTTTTTAGCTTCCCCATTCGCTTTGCGGAAACACCCCACTTACCTAAGCTAAAGATCCCTGAAGCACCCAAAAATCCTGCAGGGTTTGTTCATCAAGTGGGTTGCTACCAGAACAATTGTAACGTGAAAGTGGGGATAGGGATGTGCTGAATCTGTGGCATAGGACGGTGGTCGCTTGAAAGTGCTGCTCGACCCAGCCTGCTCAGGCGTACTCTGTTCTGGTGAGGTGCCTGTGGCATCTGAGGGTGATGGCCTGGGACTGCTGTTCAACCCAGCCTGCTGAGTCCACAAGCATATAAGGGTGACAGCTTGGAAGTGCTGCTTGACCCAGCCTGCTGAGTTCAGGGACTTACAAGGGTTCAACTGATTGACCCGGTCTGCTCAGACGTGCTCTGTTAATGTGTGTATTCATCTGATTCTAGGGCTGGAGGAACCCAGCTCTGGGAAACCTAGGTCCTGCAGGATAGCTCCATTGGGAGGGAGCTTTCAGAAGAGAGAAGTAGAGCTCTGTATGAGAACACAAGTGACACAAGCAATACATTGACAGCGTTACAGATCCCCCACCCCAAAAGAGTAATCCTAATAAATGAGTGTACCCCAAGGTAACGGGCAAATCTGGTAACACAGAGTAGCTGGCTGGGTGCACAGAGGTGAGCAAGCTGTTTCACAAAAAAGTAACTTGCTCCCTCCCTCAGAGGGAGAGGGGAGAAATGGGAGGAATTGTCAGTGAACCCTAAAGCAGGGGTCTCCAAACTACGGCCTGGGGGCCGGATCTGGCCCGCGGCTTCGATTTATCCAGCCCCGGAGCTGAGCAGGCATGCTGAGCAGGCACGCAGAGAAGCCGCTGCTGTGCCTCCACCCCCGTGAGCTGCTGCCGACGGGCCCATGTGCGGAGGGGTGAGTGCCCCTGCAGCAGCGGCCGGAGGAGCAAAGTGGGTGGTGGCAGCAGCTGGAGGAGCAAAGGGGGGATTTTGTATATATTTGCATATATTGAATTTTTTCACAGTCACTTCAGCCTGCAAAGTCCCTTCAAAAATCTAATATGGCCCTCGTCTCATAAAGTTTGGAGACCCCTGCCCTAAAGCATTCTCTAGTTTGGCAATCAGTGGTGCAGTAATGTATCACCCCTCATCGAGGGCAGGATTTACAGCTAGAGAGTTCTCAGCATCTCAGACAATTTAACTACATCCATACTACAGCCCAGGAATGGATCAAGAAGGAAAAGGAATAGGAAATGGGAAGTGTTTGTAAATAAGGTATTATAAGAAAAACAAAACAGTTTTATTAAACACCAAAAATAATAATACTTCACATGATGCCTTTTCTAGGAGGCCTAAAAGCATGTTAGCACACTGGAGTGTTAGTGCTTCTGTGATGTTTTGTTAAATACCCTTTTAACAAATTCCTAACTGCTCTGGCACTGTAACATGAAGCAACTGGTCAAAGATTACACAGGAGGTCAGTAGAAAAACAGCATAGAACCAAGGAATCCTAACTATCCTCAGTCACTAGATCACACTTGCTTATGAAAACAACACTAATAAGCTGAACTATAAAGTAAAATATAATACATTTTGAATATATGGATCTGAATAAACAAATAAAGGAGGAAATAAGGCTAATACCCCAAATGACTAGTGCAGGGGTGGGCAACCTTTCAGAAGTGGTATGCCAAGTCTCCATTTGTGCACTCTAATTTAAGATTTCACATGCCAGTAGTACATTTTAATGTTTTTAGAAAGTCTCTTTCTATAAGTCTATACTATGTAACTAAACTATTGGTGTATGTAAAGTAAATAAGGTTTTTAAAATGTTTAAGAAGCTTCATTTAAAATTAAATTAAAATGCAGAGCCCCCTGGAAAAGTGACCAGGGCCCAGACAGTGTGAGTGCCACTGAAAATCAGCTTGCATGCCACCTTTGGCACTTGTGCCATAGATTGCCTACCCTGGACTAGTGTTTTATATGTTAGATTAGTAGCTGTAAGAAATAAAAGAGAATGAAAAGTTTTCATAGTGAATTTTTGCAGCCACTGCAAAGTCTGATTTATAGAAGCTATTTTCAGAAGTGACTCTCTCTTTATGAAGAAATAGCTGAAATGATTTTTGATTAGGGAACTGGATGACTCAAGCAATTGATAGAGAGGTCTGAGAGCTTTTCAGATAATGTGGAATTTGGTAGCTCTGTTTTCATCTGTTGGGCATAGAGTTCCTAGGAGATACCGCATTCGGCACTTTTGACGGCACAGAGAATAAACCTCTTGTTACTCCTTAAGTAAGTTTATTGGTGAGGTACTGTGCAAAGCTCACCCCCATTGCTCCCTGGGCTGTTCCAGTTTCCTGGATACATAGAAGAATTTCCTCTTTAGTGTGGTGAGCCCAGTACCTTAAACAAGCAATAAAATTAGTTCTGTTAAGTCAGAGAGCTCTGGCAGTCCGTGGAGAAGAGGTGACTAAACTAAAACTGACTGTACCTTATACAGAGAGGGAGTTGAAAATAAGAATTTTGTCTCAAAGAGAAGACGGTGGGACTGGAAGGAAAGAGAATGAGAAAGAAAGTCTCTGGCAGGACCCACCTCTTTCTACGCAAGGCTTATCTTATTGCAGTCACTCCTTTTGATCCATCTCCCTTTGACTGGCCATTTCATCTAGGCAGCAAGTTATCTCTGGCTCACAGCTGAACCCAGACATCCCTCACCAAGCAAGAAACAAAACTCTGGTCAGCCCTAATCTGAGCTAAGCCTTCGCCTTTTAACTCTACTCTCTACACCTGACATCTGATGCAGGTATAGCAGGGCGGGGCCAACAGGGTTCACAGGTCTTCATTCAATCTTCATTGCCAGAGTGGGGCAAAAAAAACCAGGCTAGCAAGGGCAGGGAGTGTCTAAAATTACCATCTTTGGGGAACGAGGTGTGGGGCTGTCCAAAAAGCTCAGCCTCTGTGCACTCCCTTTTGTATATGTCTTATACAACAAGCGTCCTAAAAATAGACCGTAGCCATGGTGGTCCAAGCAGAGCAGAGGGTTAGCCACCTTGAGTGTGTATGTGGCCAAATTACATCAAGCAAAACAGTCTCCATTCCATTGCTGATGCAACTCAGCTGTCAGAAATAAATTGTCCACAGCTCAACAAAAGTATTAATACATATTCACCTCTCAGTACGCCTCATCTTTTTGGCTTGTAATGCAAATAATGAAGAGTACATGTTAAAAAAATGCCATTGATTAATTGAGGCAAAATACATCTAAATGGAAGGAATGACCTTGTTTATACAACCAATTCTCTGTTTAGGGGGTTGGGTTTTTTTGGTACCAAAACCAGGGCCACAGAGAGGTTTTGGGGGACCCAGGGCAAAATCTGAAACTGGTGCTCCCCACCCTTCCAACATTACCACTGAAGAGACATTCTGTGTGGTGGATGGGCTGAGGAGAAAGCCTGCCCCACATTCACCTCCCAGCAGTGGCTCCTGTTCCACTGGGCTGGGCCCAACTCCCTGCTCCAGGCCTTGCAACCTGGCACACAAGGTCGCAGTACCACTCACTCAAATTTGGTGTGGAGGCCCCTCTGTCATGATAGAGGGGGTGGGGAAAACCCGAGTGATGAAACAACCCCATCGCAACACCACTCGGTTTGGGAGCCTCTCAAAAGAGGTCCCAAGGTACACTGTCTCTGCCCTCTCCCCCCAAGCACCAAGTGGCCCCGCCAGGAAAGTTGTGTGGCTAAAAGGATGCATGTGGTGACTTAATTTGAGGTCCAAAATATAGCCCAGTATGATATGCAGGATTAAAATGCAGAATGCAGTGTATTTACTAGGTATAAGATTAATATCCCTTAAAATTTACACAGCAACAGTTCACTATTTGTATATCTTCAGGTTTGTAACTCAAAATATTGCTTATAATGCTGTTCTCATGGAGAGTTCACCCAACCATTTGTACTGAGCTGTTTCCCCCCATCCCGTGCTGTTCACATAATTACAGAAGGTGGTGTAAAACCCACTTCATGGCCAGTTTCTGAGAGAGGAGAAGAAAAGAGCTGTATTAAGTGTTTCCAAGGGCTGCAGTTTCTGAACTCCTAGCTTAGGCAAAACACCACAATGGGAGAGTTCTTTGAACAAAGAACAGATGATGTGGTCCACAGTTTACAGCACATCTCTGGACCAAAGAGTGAGGCGCTTTAGGTTACAATATTGTCACACAACCAGCAGTGAGAGCTTTACAACAGTTTAAATATCTGTAGCGTGTTGCTGCAGACAAACAGTTCTGGGGAAATCCTGCCCCCAGGTGCAGAGAGCCTGAATGCTAGTGCTACCTGTACATTATGGTGGGGCAGTGTACCAGGAGTGGTGCATTGGGTCCACACGCCTCCAGGTAGGGCTATTGGATCCACTACTCTCACCTCCAGATGATGGGGAGATTCACCACATGTAGACTGCTGCAGATTGGAAGATGCAATAGCAACCACTGAGCAATTCTGTGATGCAGTCAAGAGAGGATTCACTGTCCCTCGAGTCACACCCCTAGCCTTCCACCTCCAAACTCACACACAAGCCTTAGCCAACTCATAGTCTGGGCAATTGGGTTATCAGGATTTGGCCTTAAAATATGGTGTTTTCCCTACCACTCTGTGAACCAATCAGCATTGCTCATAAGACAAATGCTCTGGGAGTTAACAGTTTACTGAAAAAAAAAAAAAAAAAAAGATCAGTTTAAGCTGGAAAAATTATAACGAGAAATATAGTGTGAATTTACATCAATACAGAGAAGGGCTTTTTTAAAATTAAGATTTTACCTCATAGAAGTGATTATTTATCACAATTATGCAATAATCAAGACTTTTGAAAGTTGTTAATGTTATCATGGTACTGGAACCAATAATGCCTCTGTGATGATGGGACATTTAAGAGGTATTTACATGATTATTACAATCTAAGGAAACTCTTCTAACCATGAAAAAGTGACCTGGGATGAAAACTGATATACAAAATTTGTTTTTAACCAAATGTAAAACATGGTTTTAATTGCCTATAACATTTTTAGATCTGGAGCTTCAAAAGTGTATTGTAACTTCCCTGACTTTTACTTCTTTTGAGCCAAGTTATTGACAACCACCCTGTCAAGTTATATCAATGGGGAGACATCAGAATTTATTGAGAAATCAAATGTAAGACTAAGAAGTTCCATCATGTTAGTGGCCATGTTTGAGAATCTGTGCATTAGAACACCCCTATGAGGAACCTTTGTGTACACATGCATCTTCCACAGAAGCTGTATGGTTACATATACTGGTAGTTGAATTTATACCTGCTAGATACATTTTTTTAGGGACAACATTTTCAAAAAGAAATCTTCTTACTTAAGTCTGGACGGAATACAGAAAGGGTTAAGATGCAAAGTGTTTTTAATCAACAATTTAAGGCCTAAGTTAACTATGCATTGTCTCTTTAATATGCAATACGATTCACATATTCAGGTTAGCTTGTTCTCAGTACTCAAGCCTGGATTTAAGTTTTCCTTTCTGAGGGCCCAGTTCTGCAGGTGCTGAATTCTTTCTAGGCCCATTAGCTTCAGAATTCCTTTTTGTTGCTGCTGTTGAAAAGTGAAAATAGAAACCTGTAGCGATTGTCGGTACTAATTCACATAGGCGCCGACTCCATGGGTGCTCTGGGGCTGGAGCACCCATGGTGAAAAATTGGTGGGTGGTGGAACAGAGCACCCATCGGCAGCTCCCCGCCCTGCACCCCTGCCTCAGCTCACCTCCGCTTCACTGCTGCTCCCTTCTCCCCCCTCCCTCCCAGGCTTGCTGTGAATCAGCTGTTCGCATAGCAAGCCTGAGAGGGGAGAGAAGTGGAACGGCAACGGTTCACTCAGAGGAGGAGGCGGAGGCAGAATGGAGGTGAGCTGGGGCAGGCAGTGGTTCTTCTGTACCACTCCCCCAGTTACTTGCTGCGGCCCTCCCCACACCCCCAGCTCATCTCTGCTCCACCTCCTCCCCTTGCCACAAGCCTGGGAAGGAGTGGGGTGGAGGGGAAATGTGGCACGCCCAGGGGAGGAGGCGGGGCTGGGGATTTGGGGAAAGGGTTGGAATGGGGTCAGAGAAGGGGTGGGGACAGGGGGACGCGAGCACCCACTGGCACTGGCTAAAGTCGGCACCTATGCTAATTCAGACAGTTTTCTCCAAGACAGTGGTTTTGCATCTGATCAAAAGAAAGTAAGAAAGGAAATTTATGCTGAGGCCTAGTTAAGACTCTGAGCAGGGCATTAGGTTTTGTGCAATTTTTTTTCTTTGCTATTTGAATGGTCATGTCCCGATGACTGGCTAGAATATTTAACAGTAGTGGCATGCTCAAGATTTGAGAACCATTTCACACAGACCCATTTGAGAGACAGGAAATGTCAAACAACACTGTCTGTCCTACAAACTTCAGGGTTTTACAGAAGTATTGTAAATATTTATGCTCAGATTCTTCTGAGTGGTATTTGGTTGTAGAGGTTCAATACATTTTAATAGCAATTCCACAAAAGCCATTCTGATAAAGCCAAAGCTTTTGAAAAGGTCCGTAAGGCGTCAGCCAACTTTCTACATTAAAGATAAACTAAGGCTAGATTGTTACAAAAGGTTATATTTTTCTCTTGGCCTTGGTCTACATTGCTGGGGAGGAGGTGGAGTCGATCTAAGTTACACAACTTTAGCTATGTGAATAACATAGCTGAAGTTGATGTACTTAGATTTACTCACTGCGGCGTCTTCACTGCGGTGAGTTGGCTGTGGCTGCTCCCCCATTGACTCTGCCTGCGCCTCTCGTGGCAGTGGAGTACACGAGTCGACGGGAAAGCGCTTGGGTAGTGTAGTGTAATCCAGTGGGTTGTGTAGACATACCCTAGTCACACTCATGTAAATCCAGACTAAGAAATCAATGGAGGCATTCCAGATTTACACCGAGAACAACATTTGGCTCATATTCCTTTATGCTGCTATCCCTTTGACCAAGACTATGCTCAAGGTGAGTAAATATGGAAGTAATGTACTGTAATTTATAGAATATGTTGTATTGTTAATTCCCTTTCTTTTGATATGGACTAATGGATGCACCATTCTCATTTTTTATGATGGTTGTCTGGTAAGTGGAAACAGATTATGTTTTTCAAAGATTTCTTTAATCAAAGAAACAATAAATGCCATTTTCTTCTGGTTTTGTTTTATATAAGAAATTGTGTTGACCTAGGTTAGTCTTCTCCTTTCCCTTATTCCACTTCAAATAGCTAGGTTCTGTGGCTACTATTCTTGTGCACTAGCGAAAACTAGTTTATTGCTTTAAGGATATTTGCCTGTGCAGCAGAGATGCTCTTGCCCTTTTTTCATTTTTGAAATGAATGACGTCCCAAGGACTGTATTGTTTCACATAGTTTTAACTTTAATGTAAGAAGCCTCACAATATGCTTTTCTAGTTTAAATTACAAAATACCCTTTCTCTGTTTCTCCAAGACTCACCCATGTTGGACATCATTGAAATTGTGCATACTTGTTTTCGTGTCCCTGTTATTTTCAGTTGTATCCAATTGCATAGTCTGGCCAACTAGAATGTAAGTTGGTGTTGTATATGAGAAATATTAGCAGTATGTTTTGATGTTGTATGTTAAGTGATGTTTTGACTATATTAATGAGCCTCTTTGTTAAAATTTAAGTCAAGTAAAAGCCCTAGAACACGTACATTTGATTTACAGACAAGAAGTAGAACCATTAAAATTATAATAAATACATGGGCAAAACTGCAATATTTAGGAACTGGCTATGAGAAGTTTTCCTAACTATATTGAATTGCCAAAAGACCTAAGTCCTACCATTGATTTGTCATCCTAAAAAATGGAAAGGAGAATAGAGACACCTCTAGGGAAATGAATAAAGAATAGACCCAAGTGTCAACAGCAAGAAGTGCAATGATGTGCTGTGGCAGTGACATTTGTTACATTAATACTAAATACCTCTGAGCTCAAAATAGAAAGTGTAGAACACCAAGGACAAGTTTCACAGTGTCCATGGGCAAGCCAACAAAATGACAGGAATGTGGTTCCAAAAGATACAACATATGATTCTAGTTTTCCAGAGAGGCACAGGATTACACAAGAAAATACATAAACAGTCAATAACATCAATAGAGACAGATAAGATGTAAAAGATAAATAGAAAAATGTCAGTGAAATGTAAATTATGAACCTGGTAGTCCTTTATCTGGGTTATGCCTATAGATGGGACAAGAAGCTCTATATGGTAACCCCTCAATAAATCTCCTAAATATGCTTCTGTCTGTTGGTGAGGTTAGCTGCTTAAGAAGAAGCACTTGTACTGCTTTGATTAGTAAGAAGTAACATCAAGGAAATGTCAAAGGACTTTGGTGCTTTCTAAATCCCCTGGATTTTCCTTTAACCATCTTCCAAATAGGAATTTTTGCTTGTATATGACAACATCTGCTGCTACTCAGAATTGTTTTGTAGTGGGAAAGAAAGGAGAAGAAAAAGGCAGCAAAATCCACACCAGGTCAATGCTAGAAATAGCAGGCCAGTCAATAGATCTACACCAATTTACAATGGCTAAAGATCTACCCAGGAAGCCTGATTTGCTTAATTGTTACACCCCCAGCTTCCAGTGTTCCTTTAGTGATTTGAGCTGGAAGTGAAGACTTTAATGCCATTTACTTCAATTGGAGTTGAGGGTGTTTAACACTCTGCAGAAGGCTCTCAGCATCTCATAGGCTTGGACCCAACATGCAGTCTATTCCAGATGAGCTATGTCACTAATAGCTCTGTAGGCTAAACAATCTGTTCCACTTTGTATTTAGTTGTGACACTCTGAGTACCTTTTCCAGACCTGAAGAAGAGCTCCTTGTAAGCTCAAGAGCTGGTCTCTTTCACCAACAGAAGTTGGTCCAATAAAAGATATTACTTCACACCACTTGTCTCTCTGTTAAATAAAGACACCCGATTCCTGGTCAGACAATAATTCTCTCTTTATAAATCACAAGGTGTCTCTTGAAACTTACATGAGAAAAATCTGAACAGAAAGTTAGTTATATCAACATGATCTCAGTGTAGACTGTTACATACAGAAGAGCTAAACCAGAGACGCCAGTCCTTCCTAATTTTCCATAATTTTTGCAAACATGCACATATCTATACATATGTGTGTGTATACAATTTGCACTTAGGAACTAAGAACACAGCAAATGGCACCACAGGCCCAGGGGCATTCTTCTCCACTACTCTGTGCCATATGCATAGACTGTGCAGTGGTCTGATAGGGGGTGGTAAGATACAGTACTTTAGAGTAGGTTGGGACATTGCTGGATTCACTGCCTAAGCCACAGGATGCACGTTGCTCTCTGATTGCCCCGGGTAGGTCTGCTGGACTATGTTAACTGCACTCACCCATGCCAACAGAAACCAGTGCCCCAAGTGCCACAGACAATCACTGCGCCTTACCTCTTGTCAGACCCTCACTGTGCAGTCAGTAAGGGAGGAGAAGCCAGAGCTGAGGGTTTAGGCCCAGTGCTCTCCCCTCCCATACCCGGGTTAAAGTCCCAAGCCCTGGTGCTCCTCCCCTGTGGGGCTCTGGGCTTTAGCCCTCAGATGGGCTCTGGTTCACTGGGCTGCAGCCCCATAGGTGGATCCCCTGAAACCAGAGACTACCAGTGGGCTGTAGACTTCCTTTGAGAACCACTGCTTTAGTGCCCTGTGCAGATAAAAAAATTTGGATCCACATCTGGTCCATGATCTGCAAAGATGAGGAAACAAAGGACCGCATCGTGGATGTAAAGCAGATATCGAAGGATTTGCAGGGCTCTAGCAATATGAAGATGTTCACACCTCGTCAAAGATCTTCATGCAGTTTTATAACATTTCTTCAGTCATGAAAAATTAGTCCAGTGATTCAAGCACAGAACTGAGATCTGGGAGCTCTAGTTCTTTTTGCTGACTTTGCCAAAGACTTGCTTTATGCCCTGTGGCAAGTTATTTAACCTGTTTGCCTAGCTGTAGAAAAAAAATTGTCTTTAAGGCTTAGCTCACTTATGTCTGTAAAATGTTTTGAGATACTTAGGGTACATTTACACTACAGCATCACAGTGCTGTAGTGTAGGCAATACAATCATGGAAAGAGCTTTTAATCACTGTAGTAAATCCTCCCCCTCAAGAGGCAGTAGTTGGCTCAACAGAAGAATTCCTCCATCGATATCACTGTGTATAGGCTGCGAGTTAGGTAGACCTAACTGTGTTGCACAGGGCATGAAGTTTTTCACAGCCCCTGAGCGATGGAGTTAGGTAGACCAGGCCTTAGACTGAAGCCACTTCAAAAGTGCGAAGTATTCCACACAGTGACTTACTGCTGATGTGTTTGAAACTGCCTTCTAGTGTTCACTTGATATAAGAGGGAGAAGTGCTGATGCATAACTTTTGCTTATGATGAGATATGTGATTAAAATTACACAAATGTTTCTCTTTTGTCTTGTGGGTCCTGTCAGTTTTGTCTCTCCGGTGGATGGAGAATGTGGTTATGAGGATGTTCTTTCAAAGGACTTGAATGGAGATAGTGAGTCCGATTAACAACCTTTATGTCACATTTGAGTGTAACCTTTTAATGGAGAACTAGGGCTGCTATAATAAGTGGTGTACCAGTCCTGTTTATAACAGTTGTCAGAATTTTCGCCTATAGGTAAAACCACATATCGTTGATCTTGGAAATGGCCAAATCATTTTCGATGAAATTTTTCCCAAAAACAATTTAGCCTCATGCAGACACCTGCATTTCAAGCCAAATAGTTAAAGATCGGCAAAGTTATGAGCAACTGAAAAAGGTAATCGTCAAGAAAGTAAGAAGTGTCAGGCTACTTTAATAATAGGCGGTAATACTAGTCTGCATTTCTGTGGTTACACTAAATGTTGTGCATATGCTGACCCTTTTCTTGCAATGTCCTCAAAGCAGCAACACATACCTTTATTACTTGGTTAATATAGTTCACTCTTAACAGGACTTGCAACAGGGTTTCTCCAGAGCTTGGAATTAGTTCAGACTGCAGAAGTACATCTGCTCACTGGCTTGATTAACCATGCTCATATTAAGCCAACTCTGCTTGGTGATGTCAGATCTGAGTAATACTTAACATAAAAGTAACTGGGGTCAGATACAGGTTAAACAGAAAACTGAAATAGGAAGAGTAGAGCAGTATAGTTCTAATTATATAAAAAACAGTTTTTGGACTTTATTGTTATAAATCAAACTTCACTGGGATTTTTTTTTTTAGTCACTCCTCTTTCAAGACTTGAGTATGTATAAGAAAAGATGGAGGGTCAGATTCTGTTCTTCACCACTTGGAGGGGCACCACAGAAAGTCCAGGCCGGTGGCAGGCTGTGACTTTAAGCCACATTTGTGCCCTCCTGATTCTAGGTTGTCCAGGGCTGTAACAGCCCTATCATTACTTAGGCAGCCCAGGGATCTCTGTGCTATGACACTGCCCCCTATTCCACCCCCAGCAGTCCTCCAACAGCAGGGTTTGTGGGGATAGGGTCCAGCATAAGTATCTGATCTTTTTACAGGGATTGTTTTCTACTACAAAATGGTTTAGGGATCTGGCTGGTGAAGAGACTACATAGCTCCCTTGTGTGTGGGCAATCACATGAGACCAAAATTTGGCCCATTATGGTAAAATTCTCCCTGGCTTTATGCAGGCTGTTTACAGACCCAGCAGCCTGCCAAATTTGAGATTGTACTGTCTTGTCTTTGCCTCTGAAGCACTGTGTACTTTTATAGCACTGCATAAACAACAACATGCAAACATGAATTTAAAAAACCTCAGAGGCAATGGACTAATCAAGCAATGTACTGCTCTTGATCTGTATAGCTCTCATTGATGTCAGGAAAGGTATGTGTATGGATTTAGGGTTCATAGAATGTCCACAGAATATAGAGATTCAAACCTGTAATTAGCTTGGAAAAGTCTCTGGTTTGGGCAAATGGTTCTGTAAAGTGCAGACTGCTGCTATGCTTTGATTTGATCAGAGACATGGATATAAGAATTGCCAGACACTGTACAGATGTCATAACGTAATGTGATTTGGGTGAGTGTTCACACTTAACCCTATTGCAATTGATTTTGGTCTGTAGAGTCTTGAATTTAATAAAACATTTTTATATTCCACCTATTTTTAAGAATATGAGAAATGTATAAATGGTATCACTGAGTCTGCTTTTCAGACATGCATGTCAGGCTGAGTAAAAACTAAATTTGGAGTGGTGTTGTAGCCATGCCGGTTCCAGGGTATTAAAGAGATGAGGTGAGCGAGGTAATATCTGTTATTCGACCACCTCGTATTGATGAAAGAGACAAGCTTTCTAGCTCCACCTCTCAGCAGATTAGCTAGATCAGTTTATTAACAGTGCATTATTTTTACAAAATATGTTATCACGCATTTATGGCACCATTATGGTGTGATGTACTATTAAAACCAAGCTTCAGCTGCAAAAATAAATGAACAAAATACATTTTGTAATCTTGTGTCATTGGATTTTTTAATAATGTATTTATTTGCTTTCTGAACGATGAGTACAGTTCAAGCATTTGTAGTGGGTTTCCTAGTCATTTAGTGCAAATTAGATAGGGTAAGAAATTACCCCCATAAGGAATTACCTTTCATGTTGCTAGTACTTCTCCAAATTGAAACAAATACCTGCTAATTGTGCCTTGAATTGCTAACTGGATATAGCAAGGATGAGTAACTTCATCTGTTGCGAAATGGTTTATACAATAAACTGCACTTTTCCCGTGAATTTCACACTGATGGTCAGTCCATTGGCACAACTCCAGGCCATAGCTATGCCTCCCCACTTATTGCACCTTCAAGCACAGACAGAATATATTTTCCTTACTCAAGCTTTGGACTTGTTAGCAGCAGCTTCTTTAAGAGTTTAATGTCAGATATGAGCTGATAGAGTTTCTTGTGCAATAAAACCTTTGTGTTTGGGAAAACATTCACAAACCCAGATTGCGACAGTTAAATTTCCTCAGTCTGTTTTGTAGTGCAGAAGGGACAGCAGAGAGAGTACAGGAAAACCGCTCTTTCTTAATATGTTCCTGTGTCACGCTGAGGCAAATTAAAATAAAACTGTCATTTTTCTCTATGTTCTTTCCCATCATTGCTGCTTTTTGACAACATATCACCAAGCATAAGACTTCTTCTTTCTATTCACTCTGCTCCTCCTGCCTTGTTTATTTAGTTATGCCACAGCTCAGTATTTTGTTATTGGATCACCACTTCATGCTGGAGAATTCAGATCTCAAAAACGGTGGATTGTGACATCACTGAAGTGTTTAGTGCTGTTTATTATAAACAAGACCCTTATATTTAAGGAAAAATCTTTTAAATAACTAGAATACATTACAGTTAAATAGATCCTGGCCAAGCATGATGCAATATTATTTTATGTTGATGTGCCAGAGGATCTTTTATTACCCATCAGTCAAAAAAAAAAGGGGGGGGGTATCCAAATTCATGGTGACATTTCTTCAACTATTCACTTACATTCTCTTTTGGGAGCAAAACCACTGAAGGATCTGGTATACTATCAAGTCTTCACAATAATTGGCTAAAATGTACAGCACACTATTGGATATTTTTGTAGAGCCAATTGCCATAGTGTTTAGATTCTGTAATGGTACTTCTGAATGTTTCCTGTCAAAGGATCACAGAATGCATCAGAAAACAGGTGTTTTGATATTGCAGTTGTAAATGCATATTTAATTTATTTATTTGAAGCCAAAATGTGATAACTTTGTTCTACTCCACTCTGTGATTTTGCAATAGAAGAGCCTTTTAAAAACGTCAGTAACCCTTAGCGATGTGTCAATTACTGTATTTACAGTTTTTCCAGTTTGTTTAAGCAGCAGTAGCTATATGGCTCAGAAAAGGCAAAATAGGAGTGGCAGCAGATTTTTGTTTTGCCAAATGCTCTTTTTAAAAATGGCATAATTGCTTTAAATCACTGGTGGTTCTTCTCCAAATGATATTGAATTATATCACTTAATTGTGAACTTTTATTCACTCATTTTATTCTTTATTGTAAAGTTTTCAATACCATTGCACTACATCTTGTGTAGTCATCTATAGTTGTGCAAAGTGGGTATAAAACACCAATTTTCTGAGCTAGTAGCAGTTTATGTACCAACTTTTCACAAGTGCAAATGATTATACACAGGGTGCACAGCTTTGGAGAATAAGGTGTGCTGAGTGATTGCCCATCTCATCAGACGGTAATTTGTGCTCATCAACCATTTTTATCATGCTTGAAAATACATGATGCGTCATTTTATACCACTCCCAACGCCCTCATGTCTGAATACCTTGGTCTAGATAGAATAAAAGTTTTGCTCCTGACTATAATGGGTGAAGGACTAGGTTCCAAACTGGTTCTAAAAGTTATATATAATAATAGGTTAAAAGTAATCAAATCTCATGAATGCATCAGGCCAGACTTTTTCTTCTAAGCAATTTTTTTTACCCAGATCTCTTCCCTGACTATCGCATTCAGTGATGCATCACTAATAACCAAGTTTTCTATTTTTTTTAAACAAAAACTAAACAGAGTGATGTAAAATTCTCCCAGTGCAGTTTTTGGTAATAAAAATTGAAAGCTTCATTCTTTCCCCTCTGGTGGTAAGGGAAGGAGTCCCTTCAAGCTCCCTCCAGACCCTGCTTCCAGTCCTTATATGGTCATTCTCTCCCCACTCTGGCAAAACACTAAAGGGGTCTTGGAGCAAGCAAAAGAAAAGTCCTTCCCCTCATGGCAGAGGGGCATCTGTGGGGAAATAGAGAGAAGGATCTACTTCCAGTCCCTTCCCATGGGGCACACTGCTCTGAGGCTGGGTCATGCAGCTTCTGGAGCAGTAAGGCTTGTTGGTAAGTTCACTCTCAGTTCACCACCCCTTCCAGTTCACCACCCCTTTCTGTGGCAGTTTTTTATTTTTTTAAATAAATAATGGCGTGAACCTTAAAAGATTCAGTGTAGCCTCAACAAGTTTAGATTCTTACCTAAATGCTTATGAACTTTTTGAATTTTCTTCCTGTTTTGCCATATTTCTACTCAACCAGAGGCTGTTCCCTTCTTCTTCCTCCCTTCCCTACAGCTCCTGAAACTTGATCTCCAACTCTGTTCCTCTCAGAGTCAGTAGGAGAGTCAGTCTCTGCTGAGGAGGGAGGAGAAGGGGTTACCATGACAGAGGCAATCCCAAAAGAAAGGAAATCCTTTGACTTGGGGAAACTCCAGAACTTTCACAATTTTAATAGTCTCCGCCTGAGGACAGATTTCCACACTTACTGAGAATCCTGCAATGGATATGTCAGAATAATAGCAAAGATCCTCACCTGCTGAATCCATACATCCAAATAGTTTTGAGTCTGGTTTGGATTGGGGGCTAATGTTTGGAATAGTTCTTTCCCCCCCAATCTCTAGGGACCAGTCACAGATAATTTGTTTTGGTTTCAGTTATATAACGGAAGACTTTAAGGGCGCAGAGCACTTCCTGAGAGTTGCCAAGTGTCCTCAGATCTCATTGCTAAATAATATGGATGCTTACGTTTAGTAGTGTTTCCTAATGACCTAAAATTTCTCTTTGAAATAGGTAATGCAGATGTACCTCCCATTTTGTGGAATTGCCATATCTAACGCCCAGCTATTTGCTGCCTCAAGGAAGGAATATGACAGAAGCAGAGTAAGTAAAGAGCAGCATGTTGGATAGCTATCAAACACTCTCACATCTCTCTTTTCTTCAAATTCCAGAACAGAAAGTTTTAAGGAACCAATTATGTTTTATTTCAAAATAATCATGAGATAACCTTTTAAGTGGATGGTGAATGTCCTTAAGGCTACAGGCTCAGATGGTGTTAAATAAATTTGCTTTTGATGTTAAATGTTTGTTTCCTGATGATAATTTCAGGTTTATTGTGTTAAGATAGGTATGTTTAGAACCCACACTGCAGAATAGAATGAATTACATTTCCACAGATTCAGATCTATTTAAAATTCCAGACATATCAACCCTCAAGTATCCTGGATTTGTAATATTTCATTTGTCTACAGTTCTCAGTTATTCAGGGTACCCCAAAGGGATACAACCACAACCTTTAAGCCACACTGTTATGCATTCTATACATACCACATATTTTTCAGAAAAAAGATCATGGAAATGTTCTAGAAAGTTTTTTGTATTAGCATTTTTTAAAAAAAATCTCTCCTCCTGTGAGGCTAAACTCCCTTTGTTCAATATTCTCAATGAGTTCAGTGGGACCAAGATTTCATCCTATGTATCCAACTAGTCATGGTTTGTAAGGAGAGGGACATTATAATGAACAAGTATTAAAATCTCTAAACATTACCTTATCTTTTGTATATATAATTGTGTAATCATAAGTATCTTGTGTGACAAAGCTCCAAGTCTGTACTTGTGGGTCCTGCGCTTCCTGGCAGATTTAGGGGCCTCAGAAAACTCATCTAGGCCCCAGAGTGACCTCCCTTTTTCAGTATAATTGGCAAGAGTCACCACCTAGTGAGTTGCCTTCATCACAGGCCAGTATGGAAGATGGAAAAGGGGGGGAGCCTGGGCCCGCCCTCTACTCCGGACTCCAGCCCAGGGACCCTAATAGTATCAGCTAAGATGGCTGACCTTTTATCCACAAAACACAACACAATTCCCTGGGCTACTTCCCCACAGCAGTCCCTGCTTCTTCAAACTCCACTTCACCCTTACCTCAGGGCCTCCTTCCTTCTGGATGATATGTTGTCCTACACTCAGTCTCACCAACAGCACAACTTCCTTCCATAGCTCCTGACACCCACAGCCCACCTGACTAACTGGGAGGTTTTTATCTGGTTTCAGCCAGTCCCTGATTGGCTTCAGGTGTCCCAATTAGGCTAGCTGTTTCTACTCCTTTCTAGAAGGTTCTTAATTGGCCCCAGGTGTCTTGACTGGCCTGGAGTAGCCTTTGTTTGGCTATCCAGGGAACAAGGACCTGCACATCCTGAGACTAATATACCTGCCTTCCAGCACTCTCCTATATCCTTCTGGTCTGACTCCGTCACACTTGATATCTACCAGGACCAGACACCTTTTCTTTATGTCCCATTGGGAAGCTAGGAGTCTCCCCTTTCCAATAGTTTAGAGCAGGGGTCTCAAACTCAAATAACCACGAGGACCGCTTGAGGACTAGTGCATTGGCCCAAGGGCTGCATCACTGACACGCCCCCCTCGCTGCCCCCAACCCCGCCCCCACTTCACCCCTTCCATGAGCCCCCGCCTCTGCCCCGCCTCCTCCGAGTGTGCCACTCCTCCCCCCTCCCTCCTGGAAAGTGCTAACCACCCCCCACAGCTGTTTGGCTGTGGGAAACACCTGGAGGTAGGCAGCAGGAGGGCACAAGGAGCTTGGCAGCTGCAGGAATAAAGTGGGGGGAGCGAAGGGTCGTGGGGAGCTTCGCAGGCCACAGAAAATAACCCCGTGGGTCACTGTTTGAGACCCCTGCCTTAGGTGAACTATTCCATCACCTAACAAATCTGAGCCTCAGTGTTACACATACAATGATACAAAAGTCTAGTCAAAAATGAAAAAAAATGAGTAATATAGCATGCTATTAAATTTATTGACATTTTTATTAACTTCTTTACATCTGTTAAAGCTCACCCCTGCACTGAGCTGCACCCCCACTCCACTCCTGCTCTTCCAGCGCCTTCCCTGTCCCCTTCAAACCTCTTCCCCAAAGTTCCCTTTCCTCCCCACCCCTAGTTCAACCCCTTTCCCAAATCTCTGACTCTTCCCCTTTCCCAAATCTCTGACTCTTCTTCTAGGAAAGGCCCTATCCCCAATCTGGCCCCCTCCTACTTCCTACTCCCTGACTGCCCCCTCAGAATTCCTGACCCATCCAACACCCCCCCCACCTTGTCCCCTGACTGCCCCTTCGAGAAACCCCTAACCACCCCCCCAGGACCCCACCCCCTGCCCAATTCCCCTCCTCCCTGTTCCTTGACTGCCCCGACCCCTATCCACCCTCCCACCCTCTAACCACCACCCCAGAACCTCTCTTGCTATCTAACCCACCCTGATCCCTCACTGCCCCTCCAGAGCCCCCCCAACCACCACCCCAGAACCTTCCCAACCCCCCTCTGCCTGCCCCCTTACCATGACTGCTCGGCGCAGCTCCATAGGAAGTGGGGGAGAGCATGCAGCCTCGGCCCCAGAGTGCTGCCCCTGCAGCGTGGCTCCGGGGGAGGGGGCAGTGAGCAGCCCTGGCCCCCGGGAGTGCTGCCTGAGGGGGGCCCCTCCAGGGGAGGGGGCAGCGTGCAGCCCTGGCCCCCTGGAGTGCTGCCCCTGTGGCAGGGCTCCAGGGGAGAGGTTGAACGCGCAGCCCCAGGCCCCGGAGTGCTGCTCCCATGGCACGGCTCCGGGGGAGGGGGCAGTGCACAGCCCTGGCCCTCCCGGAGTGCTGCCCCTGTGGCGCGACTCTGGGGTAGGGGCTGAATGTGCAGCCCCGGCCCCTGGACTGCTGCTCCTGTGGCGTGGCTCTCGAGGAGGGGCTGAGCGCGCAGCCCCAGTGCCCAGAGTGCTCCCCAGCGGCGTGGCTCTGGGCGAGGGGGCAGAGCACAGCCCCGGCCCACCGCACTACGCGGTGTGGCTCCGGGGGAGGGGCGGGGGTAGCCTTCCCGGCCGGGGGCCAGATGGGACGTAGTTTGCCCACTCCTGCCCCAGGCAGTTCTCTGCCAGCACAGCACTTTCTGGGAAGGAGGGGCCAGCAGCGGTAAGCCTCTCGCAGAGTGGGTGGGAGGGACGCGGGGAGTCTGGCAGGCTTCCTCCCCTCTGCGGGAGGCTTACCACTCTTGGCTCCTCCCTCCCGGAAAGTGCTATGCTACCAGAGAAAGAAATAACGGCCGGGGGTAGGGGGAGCTTGGCGGGCCGCAGGGAAGGGCTCGGCGGGCCGCATGCGGCCCGCATGTTTGAGACCCCTGGTTTAGAGCTTTAGGTTGTAGGTCATGAGGTCTTTACCTCTATACAGGTCTGAGTATGGACCACTGCAATTTTGGGAGAGACAGGGGAAAGGAGACATTTTTGTGGCAGTTTTTTTAACAATATGGTGACTGAAGCTGCTCAGGGTTTTAGCTATTTGCAATTAGTTCTTTAATGCTATCTAAACTTACATAGGAGAGATTGAGGAGGAATTGCCAAGAGCTCTCTTTTGCTCTGTGGGACTTTATTAGTGGTAAAAAAAAATCTAGTCTTTAATTTTGAGACTTGAGCTGATGGAAGCCAAATCCTCCGTCATATAAACGCTATTTTCTTTTGGGACTAAACACCGGTGGTGACATTTCCCTTTTATAGAGGCATGCTGACATTTCTGATGAAGTTGTGGCACAAAGAAGTAAACAAATAAAATAAAACATTTGAAATCATCAGCTCACTCTGATGGGAAACCCTTAAAGTGTTGATAATGGACTCTGGAGGAACTCTCATTTTAATTTCCTTAGGCAGATGTGTAGTTTTAAACAGGAAAATATTATGGTGATTTTTCATGGCTCTTGAATACCTCCCCTAAATACCTCCCTCCCCTAAATGTTTCACACTCACTCTTCATTAGAATATAGCTATTTCTGGGGATTGAGCAGCTCAGGGAAGGATATATCCCCAGGACAATTCCCTTTCTTGATCACTATTTCAACCTCAAGTAAGTATTAACAAAATCCATTGCCATTTGTCAGTTCTATGGTGACCTGTGTTCAGTGACACTCTAAAGTTGGATGAAGAGTATAGAACAATGGGATGCTGGTTTATACAGTTGCTATTTTACACGCATGAGTTATTTTAAAATTTCTTGGTAGATTACGTTTTAGTGCCTATTTTACTTTCCTTGAGGCATTGCTTGTTATATCCATTTTAAGTTGGCTCAAATTTGGGGCCTGTCATCTCAGTTATGGCTGTATGTGTTATCTGAAGAAAAGTTTTGTGGAAGTTGCTTGAATGTCTACATACATTTTATCAAGCAAGCTCATTTTGATATCATCCTGGTTGTCAGTTTGAACTGCTTTATTATTTTTTTAGATGGGATTCAATTAAACTGAATTAATTACATTATCTTGTAAATATAGACCTTAATTTGATTTGGCAAGAGAGCAAACCCTGAATAAACCAACACAGAGAAGCTTGTATGGTTTAGATTGTAATCTATGTAAGTCAAGATTTTTGTCATTTGAACCTTGTTTTCTTATTAGCAAGGCTCAGACTACTAATTTTCTTTTATATATTTAGTGATATGGAGAAACTTTAAATGCAAGTGTTGTATGGAGTGACACAAAATAACAGGCCAAATTCATCTCTAGTGTAACTTCAGTGACTTCAGTTTATTCATAGGTGCTGGAACTGGGAGTATTGGGGGTGCTGCTACTCCTCTTGGCTAGAAGTGGTTTCCATTATATATAGGGTTTACCATTTAGTTCAGTGGGTCTCAGCACCCCCACTATAAAAATTGTTCCAACACGCCGGTTGATTTATACTAAAAAGAATTTAGCCCATTATATTTAAAACAGAAAAGGAAACTACATTTTAAAAAAATGTTCAACTCGTGGGTAAGCTGTAAATTTAAATTTATGCTTTTATCTATCAGATTTACTCTTAAGGGGCAGATATACGTTAAGTAGTAAATGTTGCCTGTGAAAGAAAGAACTATTATGTTTGTGATTTTTTTTTTCAGTCTCATGTAGTATGAGAAAGGCCTAACAGCTTTTTTAAATTAAAAAAATATATATACATACACATACTTATATCTTGTTTTGCAAATGGGTCCCAGAGCTCAGGCTCCAGCCCAAGGCCAGCAGTCTATACAGCAATGAAACAGTCCTGGAGCCCAAGTCCCATGGGACTGAATTGGCCAGCATGGGCCAGCTGTGGGTTTTTCATTGCAGTGTGGACATAATTCTAGAGTAAAATGCTAATAAGATCTTGTCTACACACAATTTAAGCACCAATTTGACGAAATAGCTTTAAAATTGATTTAGCAAAACTAGTGCAGGCCTATTATATGGAGACTTATTTCAGATTAAGAGTGCCCTATTTTGGTTTACCTTAAATTGGTAAAGAACCGACTTAAGCAAAATTGTTATAGGAATACGAATATGAAATAAATGCCCACCGAAGGCGGTTACACTAATTTCACTAGATTAGTTTCTAAACTGATATAGTGAAATCAGAGCTCAAGCTGTGCGTAGACCAACCTAAATGCGATTGGAATCTTCCCCTTTGTGAAAGATTTAACATTCTTGTCCCTTCAAATGAGAGCTGAGAAAGTTCCTGCTGCAGTCCTCTAGTCCCTCTTGCAAAAATAGGGAAGATATTGATATTCTTGATATTTCTAGAAAAAACTCACACACATGAACACATATCAGATTTCCTTTGTACATCATAATGAAGAGAAAGAATGCAAACACAAGGGGCTAAATCTTCAGCTAGAATAAATCTACATACCGCCACTTCAAGAGAGCTATGCCTACCTATACCAGCTGAGTATCTGGGCCAATGTTTTTTTCCCAGTTTGCAGATGACCTTCAAACACCTCCCTGTCATCAGTGGAAAATGTTCATATGGAATACTTTTGCATGTCTGGTACCTTTTCATTAGATCTTATGTATATCTTTGATTGAAAAAATGGGTTCATTCCTATTTATGAAGGTTTGTGTAAGTGGATTTTAAAGTCAGGATCACCATGACTGTCTAATGTAAAAATATTTTCACGTCTTGTCTCTCTAGACATGTCTCATGTCTTGTGTTTGAAACTGCAATGAACTTTTTAAAATAAATGAGTAAAGCAGGATTATTATTACAGGCATTAGCGTAATATTCTAAAAGAAATCTTGGCCACCCAACCATTGGTCAGAACATGCGGATGTGTTATTAAAAGACACAGGTTTCCATCCCATCATGAAGCATATTAACCCTGGTAGCTAAATACTCCTATGAAATTCTCTCTCTTCTGGATCCAATTCAAAATCCATTGAAGTAAATGGAAAAAATCCCATGGATTGCCATAGAGTTGGATTGTGCCCTATGTAGGGCCAAACTCAGACATCAGTATTCAGTTCCTATTCACTCTTTACTCAAGAAGAACATCCATTGATTCAATCGACAGTAAAATCAGTAAGAATTTTGCTTGAATGAAGACATCATGGGGGTAATTCTAGATTTTCATCAATATAAGGAGCTCAGAATTAGACCCAAAGAGTGCAAATCTTTACAAGTAAATCATTTAATTGTTGTTTCTACCATCAAAATAATAATTTCCTGTCCTCTTATGCAGGCTTTGCTGGAGGTAGTTAACGACCTCTTTGAGGAACAGACAGACTTAGAGAAAATTGTTAAGAAAATCATGCATCGAGCTCAGACTCTGTTGAAGTGCGAACGATGTTCAGTGTTACTCCTGGAAGACATTGAATCACCAGTAAGTGGTCCTTCAAATTTTAGAGAAGGTCTAATACATGAGTGGTATAATATCTGTTTTTATTGTGGTGAGGCTTTTACATATAAAATGTAAGTACCATATTGCACAGTGAATGTTTTTCAATATGTAGTATCAGAGGGATAGCTGTGTTAGTCTGGATCTGCAAAAGTGACAAAGAGTCTTATAGCACCTTATAGACTAACAG
>ML677340.1:19632726-19662317 GCA_007922305.1 Dermatemys mawii
GCTAAGACCCACATTCATCTGATGAAGTGGGTCTTAGCCCACGAAAGCTTATGATCCCAAACATCTCTGTTAGTCTATAAGGTGCTACAAGACTCTTTGTCGCTTTTTCAATATATAGCTCTTATTTTAAGTTATATACATTTATATTTATTTTTGTCAAGGCAAAACCACACTGTCTATAGTCCCTTTTGCTCACTTAAAGATATTTACTTTAGTCATGCCAAGTTCTTTATGGAATTGACTTTAAGAGGAGTGATCCAGCTGTAGTTATGTAGTCCTTACTTACCTGTTTGTTTTTGACTGTTTTTTTTTTTGTTGTTGTTTTTTTTTTGAGACTCCGGTCTCTGTGTGATGGTAGCAGCATTTAACTGAGAAGCAAACTGCTACTCTGTTGTGGCTATAAAAAACAATAAGATGGATTAAAAGCATTTGTCTTGTTTTCTTAGGGTTTGTTCTGCATGGATTTCAGCAAATAGTCACTAAATGCCTTTGTAACTATTTTTGTAGTTGTGCATCTTTTATTTTTGTTCAAATGTAAATTTCCCTGAACCCTTCAGTATTTTCTGTTCAAATAGACAACATTTTGGTTTCATGTAAAAATACTATGGCGGGGGGGAAGGGAGGGAGGGAGGCATGTGTGTTTGAAAATGTAATAGCAGTCATGTTGCTGTGCCCTGAGGCTAGAGCATTCTACACCTCAATTGCATCCCTCCTGTCTGGGGGTGCTCCATCTCCACTCACTCTCGTTTTCTTTTGTGCCATCTACATTTTCCCCTGTGTAGAAAAGCGGGAGAGGGACAGTGGAGTTAGGCTGTGTCCTCTGTGCACACACACATCCAGTGGAACAGCACTGGATCTGTTGAATCTGGGGACTTTCATAGCCACGGAGGAGGCAGCAGGACTGGCCCCTACATTCTCAAAACTTTTCATTTGACTGGCAGTTTTTGGAACTGTAAGTCGGGTAAGAGTTAAAGACACATTTCTTTCTGAGCCCATGTGTAAGTGTATTATTAATTATTATTGTTATTACTGTGATTTTGGAAAATAGCCTGTTGGATGGGATACATGTCATCATGTTCTTTCAGAGATGTGAGCTGCAGATAAACTCCTGGCAAACATTCAAATTTGTGTCACTGGAGATGGCATAAATTGTAGCTTGGAACAACCCATGGTAATACAATGTGGGTATTACTTATAAAAAAAGCCATGTTTATCTGACGTTCATATACCAAGAAAAGATAGTGCAATGGGGAATATTTTGTCCACTTATCAAAGGAATAATTATTCTACTTTAAAGTTATGTTAAAGACCAGGAGGTTAAACAATATAAAAGTTCTTATCAGGAATTTGTTTCCATGCACCATTTCAGCTTGTGCCTTTACAGAATCTCTGCAACACTGACATTTGCATTTGAACATTTTTTTAAGGATGTATACTGGTTCTTTGTAAGTCAGATAATCGGGTGTCTCTGCAAGGACTGTGAATCATAACTCCAGTTCCCTGGAGGAAATATTCTCTATAGGCCATAACATGCCATTACCTGTTAAGAACAACTCCTCACTGGAATTAACCAGTTAATTTAAATAGAAAGTTGTACTTAAAAGTTGTTGACACTATGTGGCCATATTACATACAGTATATAGAGGAAGTTCACTTGGAGTTAATCTTGTCAACTGATGTTGTGTTTTTCCTCTGATTATTTTTGGTTTCAGATTATTTAGCTACTTCAGTTATGGACTGTGATAGAATGAAGAGCTGGTCCTTTTAAGTCATTGGTAGTCTCTCTCCATACTGTAGCAAAACATTGTAGGAAAAATACTATTTTGTGAAGGAATATGAAAAAAAATCGATTGAGTATTTTTATAGTTTGATTATGTTCTGTGTTGCAGTGTAAATTTTCAACATGAATAGTCCACCTGGGGCATGGACGATTGAATGTTCAGTCTAAGATCCCCGGCTAAAAATGTAATATATAAAACATTACATTGCTGCTGAATACATAGAATGATTTTTTTAATACGACAGGTGGTGAAGTTTACAAAATCCTTTGAGTTGCTGTCTCCAAAATGCAGTGCTGATGCTGAGAACAGGTTAGAACTCATCTTCTATGATAATGGATTGATGGTTATGTCATAGTGATTTACACATGTTTGCTCTATTAAACCTTAGTATATTTACTTATGAGACATTGGACTAATTTGATTAAAATCAGCCTGATCCTGCGCTTTTTACCCAGGCAAAACTCCCATTTATTTCCAAGGGAGTATTGCTTGAATAAGGCTCCACATCTACATACTGCCTTTGTGTCAGTGTGCACTGCCGATGAGCCAGGGAAGATCTGATGTCCCTTTATTGTTCATGAAGAACACTACCCAATTTCTAGTGACAGAGATTTTGCTTTGCTTGGTGAGTATCAAAGTAAAAATAATTTAATACAGTTGTATTTTATTTATGAAATGATTTCAGATTTGTGTGGTATTGATTGAATATAAAATGTTTTACTGCAGTAGTGGCAAAGGGTTGGCCAGACTCTTTTTATTTCTGACCCCCGCTGAAAGGGAAAAACATACAAACCTCTGGAAATGCATAATAGTGAGATGGTAAATGGGCATGGCAGAATGCCAGCTGGGAACCCATCTAAATATATACCAGAATCAGTCCTTACTTTCTAAACTCATCTGTGAACCTTAGCTTGATAAAAATAATTAATAGATTGAACTACTGTTTCCAAACAGATAATTTTTGCATGACCGGGTATACTTTTCAAGCACCCAGTTCTGTAAGGTACTGAGTGTTCTTTGTGAATGTTCATTGCTCCTCTCAAGGCCCCAGAAACCAACCTATTGCATGAAAATTCAGGAATATCATTGAAATCTTTCCCTTCCGTTAACGTTGAATCCTAAAACTGAATCTTATCCCAAAAATGTCATTGAAAGCAGTTTGTACTGATTCTGAAATTTGTATGAGGAATATAATATGAATATTACAAAAAACCCTCAATTTCTATCTGCTAACAATAACTTGGCAGGCAGAGTGAATGTATGGTTTATATACATGCACTCAAAATAATACAAAGTTGCTTAATCTAATTTTATGCCCTACCAGCTTTGACAGTGCCCTTTTAAGAATGCAGTAAACTAAAATTCACTTTTCCTAATGCTGTACTACTTCACTTCCAAAATTGTAAGGAGAGCGCCCACTCATAGCTACTATGGCTATTAGAAGCATTATAGGGTAGATAATTATAATGATAGTGCTTACTACTTTAGGAAAAGCATTTCATCCATAGATCACCGCTTTATAAACGGTGGGTAACATTATATCATCCTCATTTTATGGATTATGAGGATCAGAAGGGTTAAGTAACTTTCCCAAGGCCACATGAAGTCAGATGCAGAGCCAAGAACGGAATACAGGTCTCCTAATTCCCGTTTGTGCCCTATCCACCACTAGAGAGGGATGGGATAGAGGAACTAAGGAGTAAAAGGAAAATGAGCAATAAGGAATGAGAATGCTGGGTGTATGAACAGTTGACTTGCTAGTTCATGTGAGAATTATAAATTATTGCTTTTGATCAGGAGCCTCAGAATGACAATGGCTCTTTCCTAAGACAGTTAATGGGGAGGAAGGGTATCTGTTTGTTAAAGCATGAGACCAGGACTCAGGACAAAGGATTCTATTCCTCATTGTGCCACAGATTTATGTTTAGGCCTAGTGGAGTCATTCAATGCCTTCCACATTTGTGTGTGTGTGAAGAGGAGCCTGTGCCCATGAAAGGAAGGCGTTCCAGCTCTGTGGCAAGCAATCTCATATCCATGCGGTTCCTGTTTTGCAAAGGAACTGAGAATGGGGTAGTGAGCAGGCCAGCCTCCTTGGGGTTCTCACCCTGATTCTTGCACTGCACTCCTCTTCACACTGGGACATCCAATTCAGGGTGGGATTTGGAGGAAGCCACAGTAAAGTTTGTCCTAAATGCATGATTTGCAGATCCTGTGGTGGGTTGTAGGATTGGGTCCATAATTTGTTGTATGTCTGTGCCAGTACATATAGGGTAGAAGAGATTCTTATTTCAGACGTTTGATATAAAATTTCAGAAGTTGCTATAGAATATATTGACACATTTTCTGATGCTATTGCTTTATATATGATTGAGTCAAGAGTAACTTCATTTTCATCTAAGATATGTTAATGAGCACATGCATGCATGGTATCAGTTTTTTCAACATACATTAGTTGTGTATGCCTATATATCTCAGATTAGCAAGACCTGTATCTCTAATATAAAAAATGACTTTACCGTAATCTTTATTCTGCATGGAGAGCCAGGCTGGGTTTGCAAAGGTCAGTTCTAGACTGGCAGTTAGTGTGCCACATTTAGATCTGCACTGAAATCCTAGCGCGCGCACACACACACACACACACAGACACACACACACAGACACACACACACACACACTAGTTGCACTACAATGGGGAAATAAAGGTTATTTGGGATACAAAACAATGCCCAAAGCCTTTGATGTTTGACAATTATTTCCAATGACTTTTGCCCTTTTCACTCTAGATTCTGCAGTCCTTATTCAGGAAAACTACTGATTTAAAATCACTGGGTATTATGCCTTAATGAAAACTGCAAAATCAGGTTCTTCATCGTGACTTTAGCGAAGACCTGTACCATTATCTGAAACTGTAGCAAGGAGCCATGCAGATTGTGGAGTGGGGAAAATACTAGGCAGAAATTCTACAGTGAAGCAGCGTGGCTCCAGGGATAATATAGCTTTCCAAATTCTAATACATTTTCTTGTTCATTGTTAGAAGAAATTGATTTTTTGTGTGATCCTTTACCTTTGTCAACTGTTACTTCCCTAAATATTGCCATGGTGACACCACCCTGATTATCAGTAAATATTTTCCTTGCTTCATATCTTTTTTTCTGCAGTTATTTGCAAAGAAATAGTCTTGGAGACTATGTTTTCATCACCTGTTTGATTTGTCAGTTTCTCAGATACTGCATGGTTGGTTTCAGTTTATGAATAATCATAATGATAGATTCACACTCTCATTTCTAACAATCATTTCATTCTTAAAGTGCATGTTTTGCCAAATGTTTCTAATTTTAAAAGTGGGGAGTATCAAATTCTCTTTTATTCACATTACTAACACCTTTTTAAAAGTCCCGAAGGCTCAACACTCATCTGTGCTGAGTTTAGACTTGATGAAGAGGAGGTGCAGGGAACGTGGCTTTAAGATATCTTTTTACTCCTCCTATCCAAGGATTTGAAATAGCTTGTGGCATAATTTAGAGCAGTCAAAGGGCTGCTTAAAGTTATGGTGGCTGTGATAGTCCCATACAATCCCATGCTCTTGAAGCAGTTTTGTGCACTCTGCCCTGCCCTTGGTACTCCTTCCTCCTACGTGGAAGAAGTGAGGAGTGGATGGCATAGAGTTGCCTAAGATAACCCTGTGCTACTCAAGAATTTCCCTATGTCAGGAGATCCTTGGCTGCCCATTTAGGGCAGCTTCTCATTTGTTTTGTGCTGTTGAGTCCAAGGATTGAGCCTCTTGATTTAACTTTACACCAGGCCTCCTGATTTAACTTTACTCTCAGACGCTGTCTCCATCGAGTATCTGCAAAATATTTGCTGGTGATGTAGACAACATGCTTTTAAAACCTCATCCTGAATTATCTCTAGTTTTTTTAACTTTAAATTGTTTGCTGCTTCAAATGCTTGACACCCATAATCCAGTATGGATTTAATCTGTCTCACATGAAATAATAATGTCCAAATTTTAATCTTTGCTGTAAGTCTTACAATTCTACCCATTTTATGGTTGATTTTTTTTTTAAAGATATGCACCAAGTGCTCTGCATCTGTAATTAGAGTTTTATCCTTAAAGGTTCTTTTCCTCTCAGGTCTGCGATGCCCGTGGAATAAATCTTAAATTATTTAACTAAATTTTGCACTTATCTTTGAAACTGAAAATATCAGTTTAGATTACTGTCAAAATATTTACTATATAATTTATTTATTAGATTCACTCAATATTCTTGTCCCAAAAATTGTTAATCTTCTCCTTTTTGAAAACATCTTTATTTATAACTTTGCTGAACATTTTTAACATTACTTTGAAAGAGGCAACTTCTATTAATTAGTCTCAGAAAATTAGCAAAGCCAACTAAATCAATCCTCTCTCATTGACTGAGACATCCAGCTGTTTTGATACTGTATTGCCCCAAAATTGCTAGTTATTTCTCAAGGGAACTCAAGTCCCTTTGTTCTTTAAAAATGCTTTTTAACTGTTGTAAATTAGAGAGTTGTCACTTCAAATCTGAGATGACTTGCATTTATTTTTGCACTTATAAATAGCTGCCCATTATCTAGGTCATAATCCTGCTGCCAATGAATCAGAATGAATTTTGCTATTGACTAGATGAGGAATAGGATCAGATCCTTTCAGATTTCTACAGAGTGGGTATAGAAAGTGGTGTATCAGGCTCATGATTCTGATGTCTTGTGCTAGTTTTGCTGACCATTTTGAAGCCTTTGGGCTAGGGATAATTACAGCATCCCTGTGTTTTTTATCCAAATCATTGATAGGCTCTCTCAAAAATAACTTAATCATGAAGTAGTTTTTATCTGGGAATGTAAGTAGAATTACATTAAATCTCTGATTGATGGACATTTTGCTGTATGGAGAAACTACCATTTTTCTTAATTTTGTACAGACTTGATTCTTAAGCAATGTATTCTTTAAACTATTTATTTTTTTAAATAACAGAATATGTATGACATATTCGATAATATTATAAAACAACACTTTCCTTCTAGGAAAATATCTATTTAAAAGGGAAAAGATATACACTTGATACTTCCCAGGATTGAGCCTTTAGTAATTTCCTGGGACTGAGGCTATGCAAATTTCTCCTTTCTCTGAGCTTTGACACATATTTTACAATACTAGCTGATGTTAAATTAAGTCAATGTTGTAATAATTAAAAAAATCTTCAGTGATAGATTTCTTGTTACTACATTAGCTTGCAATATTTCTCTTAATGGGGAAAATAGTTGATTATTTCTTGAAAAGAACTGACATTAGCATTCTTAGATATATATTGTTTTATTTGTAATATTGTAGTTGATCCAGATTTATATTTGGAATCACATTAATAGTTTCCTTCATCAAGTAAAGGGACCCAGAACCTAAGAAATATGAAGACCAAGATTTTCAAGAGTGACTAATGATTTTTGGGTGCCTTAAAGGGAACTGATTTTCAGGCGGCTTTGCTCAGCCCTTGCTGAAACCTCCTTAAACACGTTCAAGATTTTTCAGGTTGGGTAACAAAAAGTGATGTACCTAAACTAACTGGTTGTTTTTTAAATCCTCATCCAGAGTGTTTAATGAATTCCACCGACTCGATCCTGAAACCCTCTCACTCGCATGAACTTTATTTACCTGAGTAATCCTGTTGAAGACAGTGGGTGAAATCCTGGCTCTATGAAGTCAGTGGTAATTTTGCCATTGACTTCCTTGAGGCAAGGATTTTACCCAGTAAGACTATTCATGCAAGTGATGGTTTCTGGAATTATTATAGGAGAGGGCCCTGGTATAACAGCTCTTTCACCATGATCAAGACGAGGGGCTTGTCTAAACAAACACTTCAGGTTGTGGCGAGATGGGATTTAAAGCAGGTAAATCAAGGTGCATGAGGGACCTTTGAGCGTTTGGCAGCAGAGTGCACATGCTCACTTAGTGTGGGGTGGGCTAATGCAATGGATTCAAACCCAGTTTGGTGCAAACTAAATATTAATTTAGATAAGTCCAGAGATTTCTGAGATGGAATAATAGGCAATTATCAGAACATCTGTCATTTAGCAGTTTGTTATGGCTATAGATAATCCTGATGTTAAAATGACTATACCTGGTGGGCTCTCAAGAAGCACTGATTGTATTCTTTTCTTCCCTTGCTTTGCCTTTATAATAGTTTCAAAGACAGTATGGAGAAATCATCATCTTATTCTGACTGGCTAATAAATAATAGCATTGCTGAGCTAGTAGCTTCCACGGGTCTTCCAGTGAACATCAGTGATGCATATCAGGATCCTCGCTTTGATGCTGAAGTAAGATTTTTTTTAAAATTTAAATACACTGTCATATTTTTGAAGTTCAGAATAATAAAGTCAGCAAGTCCAAATAAAACATAAGAACATTTGTTCTGAATTATCTTTTTCTTTCCAGCATGTCCTCTATTTGTCCTATCAGCAGCAGCATGGCTTGAAGCAATAATTGCTCGTGACAGAAAGCTAGCAGTTTTATCTAGGGATACAGCACTGTTCCTGCTTACACTTATAGGCAATTACTTCATCTATTTGTGCCTCATGTTTCCAATCAGTAAACTGGAAATAATGATGCCTTTCTTTAGAAAGTGCTTTGAGATCTATGAAAGTCAATTATTGTTGAAAATTCAACCATTGATAGTTCTTTATGTTCCCCATTAGCAGAATCATAGTTGGTAATGATTGAAGACATTGGGACTATACACTGAATATAAACAGGAGCTGCAGTAATCTGATCTCAAAAGATGAATGGGTTTTGTGGTCCTACTTATTGTGCACTGTTATTTCAGTATGTTTTTACAAATAAAATATACACAGTGGGCTAATTTATTCCTCTTAGATACTTGCATGCAACTTGCAGTGACGCTAATGGGAGTTGTATGCACATATTAGAGCACAGTTTCACCTGCTGGGGTTGGGGAACAGGCATCAGACACTACTTTTGACTGATATTGTCAGCACTGGGTTACTTTCCTAAATTTGACAGGCCCTAAGAACCAAACTGTCCCCTGAATGGGTTATTCCTGCTTACTGGATTGGGAATCCTAGGAGTTTTGCCTCAAAGTTTTACAATGATCAAACCCTCCTTTCTGGGTAGACGTGAGGTTTTGTCCCCCTATGCAATTGATAGGGGTTTGGCCCACAAACTCTCCTGAGAGCCCACAGAGATGAGGGCCATCCAAACAGTGTTCTTGGACTTCTGCACTACTTCCCAACCCATTGGCCTACTAAGCAGAACATTGTTTCTATAGGAGCTGTTCTGATGCTCTCAAACCTCATTCAGAGGTGAGGAAACTGACATAAATAAATGGCTGCGAGGTGGGGATTAATTAATTATAAGATCTCCGCTCTCAGTTCCATGAGGGAATAGCAGGTTACCTCCTGGTTTGGTCAAAGGCCAGTCCTTGCAGAACACCCACAGATGTCAATGCTTCCCACTTCTGCTCTGTCCCACTCAGACTAGCTGCTTTTTGCATGCTTTTACTGGCAGAGAAGAGGGCAGACATTATCTATGTGCAGATTGTTTGAGGATCAAGACCTACCAGTACTGAGGGAGGGGGATAAGCCCCTGCCCATCCTTTGGGAACAATGAGCTATCAACTCCATGGCTCTAATTTTTTCAGAGATGCTGAGCACCCACAATTCTAATGGAAGAAATAGGACCTGCAAGTGCCGAGCATCTCTGAAAATCAGGCCTCGGTTTCCACAAATCATAACTCAGGTTCCACTCCACATAGAAACTCCTTTTCTGGTATGTACGCATGTAGGAGTCTGACAATGTCAGATATGGAATATTTCAAGTTATCATTCCAGTCTCAGCTTGAAATTTAAACAGCTGGGTCACAGGGAGCTATGGACAGAGGGACAAATTCCACCCTGAATTGTATCCCTTACACCACCGTTACTTGAGTGGACTTGCTTTGGGGCTGGGCAATGGGTTTACAGTAAGTCAGTGTACAATTCTAGCCAGTGAGCCTATTAAACTATCTGTGCCTCACTGTGCCTTACTACAATGAGCACACTTTCAAAGCACCTTCCATTTTGACAGTTTTCACTGATTCCAGTGATACTCCCCATTTTGTGTATAGGGAAGAGCTCTCAAACCAGCAGAATCTGTCAAAACAGAAAAGTACTTAAAGTGTGCACCCACTCCACTAATTTATGGGAAAAACTATACTATTCAGAATTTCAAAAAGTACAATTAATGTGTGGCAAATATTTCCGGTCAAAGAAATATGCTGAAGTAAAACATATCCTTGATGTGTCTGCAGTCATACTTTTAGTATGCCATGTTCTGATTAATAATGCAGCCATCTCATATTTGTTTCAAACTTACTTAAAGTCTATGCCAGTAAGAGATACTGACTAACATACAGGAGAAGAATTACGTGAATTACCAAATATAAAGGACAATAATTATTTTCTGTTGGTATTGTCATAAAAATTGAATTCACAATGCCAGTTGTTATAAACAATCAAGTGTATTAAAAAAAAGGACACCATCACTTACTAAAATAAAACATGTTCTATTGTTCTGTCTCTACTATTGTTACAAAAACTCTTTTTCTTCCACACTAATTTTTATTTTTAAATGAAATTCTGATGCTTCATTGTCAAATCACTTTCACTGAACATTTAGTAATGAGGTATTTTCATTAAGCTTATTTTAAGATATACATAAAGATCTGCAAAAACTCAGACAAATAAAACCTAACAGTGTTCCCCTTCCAGAAAAGCTGCATTATATTGAAATGGGCCTTACGAATCTCCATTTTATAGAAATTTACAACATGGAACAAAAAGAATACATGTAACTTATATGTGTTTTCTATCTAAATGCATATGTTTTAGATTTTGCACATCTGAGATTATATATTGACTCACATACTAGTATGAACTAATACAAAAAGGAGGCTTTTTTAATATATTACATTCTATATACTTATGTTACATTTTTTAAACGACATGCTACCTGGGAATATTAAACAAGTTGTCCACTTGGTGATCATTTTCCATTTTTATTACCCCACCACAGGGGCTCTGGAAAATTTTTTATAGTGGGGGTGCTCAGAGCAATTGAGCCAAACTGCAAACACTGTGTATGATGGAAACCACTTCAAGCCAGGGATGTGTGGCAGCACCTATGCACCACCACTATTTTGAAAGGAAAAAAAATAATCACAATTTTCGAGAATAATGTATCAATAATATAGGAAAAAAAGTTAAACACAGAAAATGCTATTGGGGCCAAATTCAGCATTGGTGTAAGTGTTCATCTCAGTTGAGTTCAACTGAATTGTGCTAGGCTGGCCCAGTTTTATAAATTTGTACTCAAATATACAGCCTTCTCTCGAGGTTTCTAGGATAAATGTTCTTGCCCAATTTTCTAATTTTTTTTTGTACTTTACAAGTAGTAAATGGAAGGCTGTGGTTAGATAACTGGTAAAACATGACAATCCTAAGGGCCTGAAGTTCGTTTTTAGTTATGATCAATGTTTGATTGTTCAAGAGGGTTTGGAAATGCAGCTGGTGATCTGAGTTCAGTACATTGCACATATTCCTTCTCCATTTAAGTATAATTACCCATTTCTTCACAGAAGAGCCATAAGACTAATAGGCCTATGTCCGATTGTAGATTTTATGTGGGACTCCCCATTGATTTCAATCAGAAGTTCCACATATGTATCGATGGCAAGATATGACTCTAATAGTAAACTAAAATGCTTCACACTCTTCCAGATGGCAGTTCCCCCAAGTCCTCAGTTGGAGGTCATTGTAGAATCAGTATACAGCTGCTCACATTGCAGCCTTCGGAACTGCAGCATCTGAGAAGGCATCTGTTCCCAGCACATTCCTTCCTTACAGAATTGTAACCTTTGCTCCTCAAACTCCTCTTATGTGTAATCTGCAACCATTTCCCCTGTCGTGGGTTTTACAGTAGCACCAGCAGCACCTCCTTTTCTCTACCTTTGTCTGGGAGCTGCAGCTGATCTCAGCCCACCCTGTTTGCCCCCTTCATCCTCTCTTCAGAGTTTGAAGAATCACTTGCCTCCCTTGGGATGTCTTGCAGCACTAATGCCAAAAAACAGCATAGCAAATGGAGAATCCATAGCATTAGAAGTACATTGCAAAGCTTCATATCACAGTATATTACCTCAAAACAAGTGGGGAGACAAAAGATCTTTTCTGAATTACAAGTGACATCTACAAAGGAAATCTCACCTCTTGATTTTTGATCACAGCCCTCAGTTTCTCCTGAAACTTGCCACCTTCTCCTACCCAATTCCCAGTTCACTTCTTGTTTTACCTTTGCAAATCTTAAACTATATGTCCCCTATCTTGCTTATTGGCTGTTTTTGAAACCCAATATCAGATTAACCCTTTCGGGAGGGCACCACACCTCTCTTTTGAACCCATTTGGCAAATGATTCATATTCCCTTTCCTAAGCCACCAAGATATTTGACCCATGAGTGATCTCCTCTTGGTATAGCCCTTCCTTGAAACTGTTCTATTAATCTATTATCCAAATGACTGGGCATTATCTCAATCAAGTTTAGTCCCTAGTTCAAATCAAGAAACAAACATTGTAAGCTCTCTGAGGCAAGTGCTGTGTTTTTATATATGTTAAGATAGTTTCTAGTACAGGCCTGATTCAGCCAATACTTTGGGCCAAGACCTGTTTGTTTTACTCATGCAAGTAATCCTAGTATAGATTAGGCATCAGTAGGAGTTTTGCCTGAATAAGGCCTGCAGGATTTGACCCATGTGGAATTAAATTAATTTGTAACTATTAACTTGTTGAAGTCTTCCTTGATGTTACTATTAGCAGGACATCAGAGAACTATAATTAGCTTACCCAAATACTGTACTGACTGTTAAAGTTCTCATTTTTTACATCCTAGGCTGACCAGTTTTCTGGCTTTCACATAAGGTCTGTTCTTTGTGTTCCTATATGGAATAGCAACCACCAAATAATTGGTAAGATATTTCACATAACTAAATTCAACATTAATGTGCTCATATGAATTTACTTCTGTTTTTTTAATTGTGTTCCTTTTTCTTCTGTGTCCTAGCTGAATATTGTTAAGCAGTTACAATACCTAGCAGGCATACTAAGTAGCCAAGAAGGAACATGTTTTGACTTGGATACTGTATGGACTCTTTTTCAGCTTTCCAATTGCTTCTTTCTTTTATTACTTGAAATAATAGGTGAAAAGAGATCAAGGTGAAAGAGATGAAAACTGACTGGTTCCTTTAACAATTTTCATGAAAACTTTTGTACCATTATTGCACTGCTGGCACTAGGCATGAGCAGACTAAGCAATTGCTTAGTGCCCGAAGCAACTCAAGGGGCGCCCCGTGAACTGTTTTAGTATTTGTTCGGGGGGAGGAAATATTCCTGCTAGGGCCCCCAGTGAGCTAACACCGCCGCTGCCATATTGAGAGATCATTCAAGGACCTCCCTTTTTTGTGCACAGTTTGGGAAATTGTTAGTCTGATTCTGAAAGGTGCTCCATGGAGCCTATACTAATTAGACAAATAATTGTCCGATTTTTTTCACACAAGAAGGGAGGCCCCCTAAAATTATGGGGCCATAAATTGCTCAATTGAGGTCAACGCAGTGATGATCGTTTACAGCAGCTTACATCGTTTATCTGGCCCATGGCCTCATACGTTATGGCAGGTAATCAAATAGACTTGAGAGCGGTAAGTACGTTGCAGATGTGATGTGCACTCATCTTATCACAGGGCAAGGCTTTGTCTGCTTATCCAACCAATCCACACTTAGTAATTGTGTCTTAAAAACTGTGGTTCATGATGTTTGTTGCATAGAAAGAGACAGAAGATAAATTCACTGATAGGTTTTACAATATGTTGTAAGGTCTATAAGTAAACAGAAGGAATAGTCTTTCACAAAGGAATTCAATATTGACTCATGTAGAGCCACTAGCTTTGAATAGATTTCCCCTACAAGTTGCTTAATAAAATTGGGTTTTTATTGACTCAGCAAATGGTTGGGCCAGTTTGGGGGAAAAAAGACCTGTATATGTGGATCATGGTAAATTAGCTAGGAGTTAAGAATGAAGGCACTGATTCAACAAGTTACATAGGCATATGCCCTGAAGTCTTTGGTACTACTTATGTAACTGAAGTTTGTCAAATACTTAAGTACGTTGCTAAATCCAGGTCTTAATCTCTCACACAAAGCATTGGTTAATACTGTGTAAACTGCTAACATTATACTTGTACAACAAACAAAAAACAGCTAACAGTGGTAAACTGAATCATGTCATCAAAACAAAACAAATAATGAGACTTTCAGATATTGCTATTTGCTTACTATTTTTCATAATAAATTATATGGAGTTTTGCTTTAGAGTTGGAAAAATATTGTAATTAGTAATGAACAGAATTTCTGCCTTATGAATTAATATACATTAAAAGCTTTGTCTTTTAACTTTCTAAAGGGGTAGCTCAAGTGTTGAACAGGCTTGATGGGAAGCCTTTTGATGATGCTGATCAGCGATTATTTGAGGTAACATGTACTTAACTTTGCAACAATTCAGTACTCTGCCAGTGTAAATTTTATATTTCTGGATACTGAGGGTTGGTTAAGCCTAACTTGCAAGGAAAAGGCTTGCACTGTCTATATTCTTTATTAGCAGATTCTTCATTAAGTTATTTGGATTCTAGGTTATTATAAGTGGCAGTTGTTTGAGAGATGCCACCCCGCCATGCACTGTTTCATCCTTTTCACCATTAATCAACAAACAGAAAAAAAGATCTTATTCTGACCCTGATCTGAAATGGAATAGGATAAAATAGAGATAGATTCCAAGCTATAAAGTTGGAATCCTGATATGAATTTCTCCAAAAATTGGAGAGTTCAAACATGGGGTTTGGCACATCTATAAACAAAAAATAAATAAGAAGGAGGATTAAAAACCATTGTTATGTGATTTTATTTAAATTGGATAATTATTTAACTATCCTCTCGAGCATCTCTCAGATCTAGTTTCTTTGTTTCCTCTATGTAGCAATTGTAACTTTTCGTTATGAGTGCCATGTATAAGCGTTTTGGTATGTTTGTGGCCAAATTCAGAGGGGATATAATTTATTTGTGTGTTTTGCTGTAGCATTCAAATGCTCCATTCAGGACCAGAGTCCCATTGCACTTTGATCTACACAAAGACACGTGACAAAATGGCTTGTTACATGTATGCAGGTTTTTTGATCACACAATTACTTAAACATACTTGATTAGCTTTCTGCATTTTTTTTTAATGTGGAATAATATTTGATGAAAATAGCATCCAAAAGTACTTTGTCAATCTTCCTGTCCCTGTACAATACTGGGAGGGAGGACACATATGGTATATATGGCTTTGCACACAATCATAGTTGTTGCGTGTTTGACATTCTTGGTTCACTTAAGCCCAAATCTTAGTCCAGCTGGCAAGACTCCAAATAAGAGTAAGATTTGGCCCATATTGTGTCAAGAGAGTACTCATTTTAGCTTGAGAAACAGGTCAGGTATTATATTTGGTGCTCCTCACGGAAAACAGGCTGTTCTGAAAATACAGTTACCTAAACAGATTCTTCTCATAATAATTTATCTTACAGAATAGCTTTATTGGGCTGTATTCTCCAGCTAGCATGCCCTTAACTAAATACAATTATTTCTATAATGTATCTGTTTTCTAGTTTACTCCTCATCCTATTGTTTCAGACATCTAAAACAGCATTCATCTTTGTGTTAGAATTCATTTAAAATACTTTCTTGTTAGGCTTTTGTTATTTTTTGTGGCCTGGGCATCAACAACACAATAATGTATGACCAAGTGAAGAAATCTTGGGCAAAGCAATCTGTGGCTCTTGATGTAAGTATATGATCAAAGTATTCAAGCACTCTTTGTAAATCATTTTTGTTATAAGCATATCATACATAAAAGGTGATTCTGCTGCAGAATTTATCACAGTGAACTTTGTAGTTAGCCTCATTTTTTAAATATACAGTTCTGTCTGCTTAGAATTCTCGTTTCATTAAGATAACATTGAAGAGGAGATTATGTGGGGTATATTTATTATAATGAACCTAATCTTCAGTTTGTTTAAATTAGTGTAGCTCAAAAGAATCTCCCAGTGCAATGTACATATACCATCTAAGTATTGAGCTGATAATGGCATACAGTTGTATTGTGATTCACAGAAGTAAAAAAGGAATGTGGTCCCAGCTCGGAGGAGTTTACAGTAAAAAATCAGACAAACCCAGGAAATGGTGTAAAAGGAAGGGGGAGAGAGAGAAGAAAACATTTTAAAAAATAATAAAAGTAATGAGTGTCATGTTATGTTGTGAATGAAGCCTATATATTCCCATGAAGTGAAGAGAGAAATAAACAGCACCAAAGAAGTGGTCACCTGTAGGAACTAAGGTGAAAAAAGTGAGTTTTGAGCAGGAATTTGAAAGAAGAGAGTGAAGATCCTTGGGGCACTGGAAAAGGGAGGTTAAGTATACATGTGGGATGGCAGAGGGAGTGGTGTGGGGAGAAGAATGTCAGGATTTCTTTGTTTTACTTCCAGTCCACAGTTGGATCAGAAGAGTGCAGTTACTGAAAATTTGTAGAATTTGGTACATCACCCAATTGTGGGTGTTTTTTTTGTTTTTAAACTTCTTATATGTAATGAAAGAGGCAGAGCAACTGGGGAAAATTCTAAAGGGAAGAGTGGAGGTGTCATATATATCATTAGTATTTTTAGCTTCATGAGGCAATATCTGTAGAAATCTTTCTTTCACAGTTATATCCATTATTAGAATAAAGTGAGGGCCTGCCAGAGCTGAGGTCTGGTATTTCAAGAAAACCATATTTTCTCTGCTAAAGGTCAAGGCTAACAGATAATGAAAGCTCTCTCTAGTTCTGCTGCTTGGGTTCCAACACTGCATGTTGCAGTATCTCATAACTGCCCTTAACCGGTGAGGGGGCCAGAGCTCTGCCACAGAGCTTTGCAAGTTGAAGACCAGTCAACCTAAAATTGTGGAAAAGGTCTCTCTCTTTTCTTGTCCATTACTTCTCATAAAAAGACACTCTTATGGAAAAGTCCTTAAGGCTACATCTAAACTATAGGCTTGGGATGAGATTCCCAGTTTGTGTACACATACTCATGCTAGGTTGAGAGCTTGCATGAGGATGAATAGCATGAACAGTGGTAGATGGCATCACAGTTTAGCCATGCCAAGTACTGTACCTACCCTGTACTCGGGCACATTTGTACTCAGCCCACACCCAGCTAATCCGCAATGCAACTTTTTGTGCTACTGTGACTACACTGCTATTTACACTTCTGCTAGCTCGATGAGAGCTTCTGTGCACATGTATTCAAGCAGGGAATCACACCTTTAGCTCATAGTGTAGACATAACCTTAGAACAATGATGGATAAAATCATCAAGGTTCTGTAGAAGAAATTACTTTTAAGTCTATAGCATTTCAAAAAGAATTATGTCCTCTTTGTAATCTTTGTAGAAACATTCTGTGGAATTCTGTAGCAAAATACAATTCTTTATTAAATTCTATATGATGGTTAAACCCCACTCCCCACAAAAAAACCCCCACAAAACACTGTTAAAGACTACCATTCTCTATTAAATGCTGTAGATTTTAAAAGTAGGGCTGTTGATTAATCGCAGTTAACTCACATGATTAACTCAAAAAATTAATCACAGTTAAAAAATTAATCATGATTAATTGCACCATTTAACAATAGAATACCAATTGAAATTTATTAAATATTTTTGGATGTTTTCTACATTTTCAAATATATTGATTTCTAGTACAACTAAGAATACAAAGTGTACAGTGCTCACTTTATATTATTTTTATTACAAATATTTGCACTGTAAAAATGATAAAAGAAATAATATTTTTCAATTCACCTCATACAAGTAGTATAGTGCAATCTCTTTACATTTGTAAGTTACACTTTCACTATAGAAAGTGGGGTTACATAACTGAACTCAAAAACAATATAAAACTTTCGAGCCTACAAGTCCACTCTGTTCTACTTCTTGTTCAGCCAATTGCTCAGACAAACAAGTCTGGTTACAATTTGCAGGAGATAATGCTGCTTGCTTCTTGTTTACAATGTTTCCTGAAAGTGAGAACAGGCATTCACGTGGCATTTTTGTAGCCAGTGTCACAAGATATTTACGTGCCAGATATGCTAAAGATTCATATGTCCCTTCATGTTTCAACCACCATTCCAGAGGACATGCATTCATGTTGATGATGGGTTCTGCTCAATAATGATCTAAACAGAGTGGACCAATGCATGTTCATTTTCATCTTCTGAGTCAGATGCCACCAGCAGAAGGCTGATTTTCCTTTTTGGTGGTTCGGGGTTTTTACAGTGCAAATATTTGTAATCAAAATAAATATAAAGTGAGCACTGTACACTTTGTATGCTGTGTTGTAATAGAAATCAATATATTTGAAAATGTAGAAAACGTCCAAAAATATTTAAATAAATGGTATTCTATGATTGTTTAATAGTGCAATTAATTGTGGGATTAAATCGTGATTTAATTGCTTGACAGCCCTATTTAAGAGTAATTATGTAAAAAGTCTACCACAAACTGCTCATGTTAGCTTTTTTCCCCAAAAAACAAAGCTTTAAAGCTGGCCATATAGGTGTGCTCTGCTGCTCTTAAGGCTTTAAATGCAGTGTTGAGGTAGCTGTTTGTCTATTTGACATTCAGAATGACGACACTATAAATGAGGATTACTTTTTAAATGCTCCTTCTGTTTTTAAGACACTTCTTAAAAATTGGATGATAAAGTTATGATGTAATCAGAGGCCTATTTAGTTTTTCTAGCAAAATATAGATCTGATTCAATTATAGCTATGAAATAGAAAGAACTCTTTTTTCATGAAGGTGTAATGAATTTTTGTCCTTTTCATTAAATATAATTTAAAATATGTGTACCTAATATACTCTTACAAATTAAAGGCTTTATAGCCTTTACTTTTTACAGATGATGTCATGCTGAGGTTCCTTCCCCCTACATTTTTAAAGTGGTATACAGAGGTTTTAGACATGAGTGTCTCACTAAAGTCTAAGGAAGTGGGATGGCTTTAAAAAAAATCACACTTTTTTGAAAATGATACATCTTTTAAAAGGGTTTTAAGTTTCTATACTGCAAAACAGGGTCTTTAAAATTCCTAGATTTAGTGTTTTATTGGAAAATGGGTGAGAAGTTGAAGATCAAATAAGTTAGTGAAAGTGATATAAATTATCAAATTAAGGTTGCCGGGGAAGACTATTTTGTGCGTCTTATATATAAGACTCATATGTATATATATTTATAAGAATACACCCACATTATACCTAAAGATAATATTTTTCTTGGGTTTCAAGAAATCTGTAATCCTCCTGAACTTCTCATTGTTGGTTCACACAATTACCAGTAGCCCTTGTTAAAAGTACAATTTATTTATTACTTTTATGATTTCCTCTCTTTCTTTCTTATGTGAATCTGTGATAGCTTAGTTCCATACTTTTTAATGGTCACATGAAAACTCCCCCTGGTATTTGAAGATCAGATTTTTTGTCAGGAGAAAAGTAATTTCCCCTAGATTTGCAGTAATGTCTTCTATTTCCAAGACATGACCTCAACTTCATGATGATGTGGATTCTCAATGTACTTATCCCTTGAATGGGCAAATTCACTAGATTTATATATCATGCACAAACGAGGGATAGCTCATTAAGACTAGCAAAAGGAGCTTTATCTGAATAAGTCAAACACCTGAACTCTTATGAAAAAGGCACAAGCTATTTTTTATCCTGGAGATATTATCTGTGTCACTGTGGTCTCAATCCACAGCACAATCCAGAGCATTTAAGTGTGTGCTTAATGTTAAATCCTTTGAAGCCAATGGGAATACTTACAGGATTAAAATTGAGCATATGCTGAAGCACTTTTTTGGATCAGAACCTTTGCTTGTATAAAGACTTGCGATTTAAGAGGCAAAGTGTAAACACTGTCCTTAGGGCTGTTGCAGGACTCAACAGTCTTTACAGTTATTAACTATTTGCAAGATCTCATAAACCCCAACTTTTTTAACATAAAATCATATCTTGGATTGAATTCTCTTTCATGAGAAGAAAATCAAATTATGGCAAATATTAAACTGAGCAGGTACAAAGCAAGGAAGGTTTAGCTGGGAAATGGCTATTCATTATTTTATCTAAAAAGCAGAATTGCTGCAGATGTAAACGATGCTGCAGAGTTGTCCTGTGTGCCTGCTCTACAGTTGCCCATCCTGTGCAGAGTGGAATATAGGTGGTTCCAGAGCAGAGAGAGCCTTCTGCAGCTTCTGGATCTGCAGCAGAGAGAGCCTTCTGCAGCTGCTGGATCTGCAGCAATTCTAAAAAACAGAATTGCTGCAGATGTAAACGATGCTGCAGAGTTGTCCTGTGTGCCTGCTCTACACTTGCCCATCCTGTGCAGAGTGGAATTTAGGTGGTTCCAGAGCAGAGAGAGCCTTCTGCAGCTTCTGGATTTCTGGGTGAATATTTCCCTTAGATAAGGATACATTTTACTCTAGGTATGTACATGTATATTCACATGTGACTTAAAGCTGTGGCCTATCCTTTACAAACCAGAATGCTGTTTCTGGAAGCACTCATTTCTAGAGCACCATATTTAAGGGAATGACAGCTATAGACCAGAAATGATAATTAGCTAGCAGTGAGTTGCCTTTAGAAGGGACATATAAGTTCAAAAGTTTCATGAGTATCATTACTTCAAAATCAAAGTACATATAACTGTGGACTTCTCTTTTAATTGCAGGATTTCAAGAGAACTATAATTATGCCTTTAATATTACACTACTTATTTTATTGGAAACCATACACAGTTATCTGAAATGTAAAAGTGAGATGTATACCTGAGAACCTGCAATTAGTTATATATGCCATAATTCATAGCTAACTGATGTTTTATAAATATTAATAAAACTTGGTTTTAAAACAAATTATTCAAGAGCAACAAGGAACCCTCTAATTTCTATTTATTCTCTAGGAAAACATGATCTTTTTTCTTTTGTTCTGTGTCAGGTGCTGTCCTACCATGCAACATGTTCAAAGGCAGAAGTTGACAAATTTAAGGTAAGGATTTACATTTCTGTTTAGTGTACAAAGCAACTGTAAGGAAAAAATGAATGTAGTCAGATAAAAAGAAAAACAAAAAAGATTTACTTTTATATTCAAAATAGGCCCAGAGGCCATTTGTACAATGGATGAGTGAGCATAGCTCCAAAAGGCTCGTTGTAGTCAAAACGGTAGAATCTGTAGTATCTGACAATACTTCTAAACCTTTTGAGATTCTTGTATTACTTGAAGGTGATAGAAATAAGGTATTTTCTGTGCCAGCTTTCCATTTTCTTTACTACACCTAACAAATTTAAATAAAGGCATATAGAGAGTGAGAGGCAGCTAATAATTGTATGTGCATGCTGAATCCTGCAAGATTATCAGGAGTTAATTTTTCAAAGACGGGACTGTGGCAGATTCAGTCACAGAGACCTCCTGGGGACTATCGCCTGATGAGCTGAGACTACTTCTGAGCCTGTTTTCTCTGCTATCTTGGGACTCCATAATCCTGCCTTCTTGAACTAGACACGCTAGTCTGCTGCACCACAGACGCAGGTCTGGTCCACACCCCTAAAGCTGCAGACTAACTGGAAACTGCTCCTATCTCCAACACGCAGACATCCAGTTTCCAATGGGATCCAAACCCCAAATAAATCTGTTTTACTCTGTATAAAGCTTATACAGAGTAAACTCATAAATTATGCACCTTCTATAACACTGATAGAGAGATATACAGAATGTTTGCTCCTCTGGGTATTAATCACTTACTCTGGGTTTATTAATGAACAAAAGTGATTTTATTAAGTATAAAAAGTAGGATTTAAGTGATTCCAAGTAAGCTCCTGAGCTCCTCCCTCACTCCACACCCCTCCCTGCACCCGTGCCCTGGGCCCCTTCCCACAATCCCTCCACCCCAACCCCTTGACCTGAGCCTCTTCCTGCACCACACCCCCTTCCTCCCACACCCCAGCCCTACATCCATAGCCCTGCATGCAATTTCCCCACCCAGATGTGGCCCTCGGGCCAAAAAGTTTGCCCGCCCCTAAGATAAAAGATGGATTCCAGTCTAGGGTGATATGGCCACGTCACTAAGACCTTACTCTTCATTACCTACAGGCTGGCCCACACCCATACACAGGAAGGCTTGCAGATAAATAAACCCATTCACAATCAGTTGTCCTAGTCAATGGGAGCGACGAAGATTCTAAGCCACCATTAATGACCCGCACTTTGCAAAATTACAATAGGACCTCAGAGTTATACTTTATATTTCTAACTTCAGATATGAGATTGATACATGCATATGAATGGGAGGAATATATTCAGTAGGTTATAATCTTTGTTATGATACCTTACAAGAGACCTTTTACATAAAGCATATTCCAGTTACATCATATTCACACTCATATGTATATTTTCATAAAACATATGGAGTGCAACATCAGGGACTACTCTTTAGTTTCTGTCAGCACTCCATGTGCGCAAATAGCTGCCTTTGAGTGACTGCCATTATTTGTTTTCGGAGTGCTTTTCAAGTTAAGTTATAAATGATACTTCTGGGAGAATACATATTGTCTCCTCTCCTATACAAACTGTATATCAAGCTGACGGGAAGGTTAGATGTGGGCTGTAACATCCATACATTACTGACGCTCAGCTCTGTTGCCATTGCTATTGACGTGGCTACAACAATGTAATGAATTAGCACGTGTTAATTTGGGGCATGGCTAGCTGGCTGCAACTTAATCTGGACAACAGTGAGATGATGTAGGTTGCTTGGGAAAGCAGCAAAAGAGTTGGAAAAATTGATATCTGTGCCTGCATTGATTGACAATGTGGAACCACCATTTCTAATTCAGTTGTGTATGTTCATTTTGGTATTAAATGCTTAGGCAGAAGTTGTGGCCTAGAATGCTGTTTGCATCTGTGCCTGATGAAAAGAGTGCAACATTTTCTTTCACATGTGTACTTTGCCACAGTTATCCACCCCTTTATCTCCTCAGATCTATAGTACTGTAATGTGCTGTACATAGGAATACACCTTGAGGCCACTCACAAACTGAATCTAGTGCAGAATATTTGGACCTGCTTAATACATTGACTTTTGCCTGAGGAGCCCCATGCACTAGTGCTCTGTGATCTGCTCTGGCTTACATAAAGTCTCTAGGTGGAATTCTAGGTGTTGGTCTTAGCCCATAAAGCTCTCAGTGGTTTGGGGCACAGGCTGACATTTTCAGTCATTATCTTCATAGCTGTTCCATATCAAGTGGCAGGACAAGTTCAGCAATATTTATAGCCAAACACAGCAACCACCTTCCTTCAGCACTGGTTTCAATGGTTTCCTTGGTACAGATATATTATTAGGATAGAAGACCAATGAATAATGAAGTATATTTGCCAAGGAATGCTGCTACACAGTCATAATCATATGGTTGTCCAAAGCTTCAGCGGCATGATAAAATTGCCAGTGGTGATCATAGAGTGAACATCCTGCTTTATGTACCTACTAGAGATCGATCAGGCTGGCACTTGAGCTGCCAATAGGCTATGTCCCATCGGGATTTGCCTTGGTGATGACAGCAATGACTTGAGACCACCTCTGACCCCATGTGATGCTGCTACACTTGCCATAAATGGAGGTGCTCAAGCTGACGCCCCCTTCTATAAATGGGAGAGAGCTACTGGTGGAATGTGCTCCATGAAGATTCCTTAAATATGGCTCTCACTCCACAACATGATCCGCCAGAGCCAGATTTAGTGTTTGCTGGTGGATATTCATTTGTATGTCAAGGGGAGTGAATAATTCTTAAATATATTTTGTATTTGAATGTATATAGGGGATGTATGTTCAGACAAGGCTGGGCACATTACAGATTTTTATAAAAATACATGAATAAATTTCCTGTCTCAATCTTATTCTTCTATCTTTGCCATCTTATTTATCTTGGCCTTATCTTTTTGTTCTTTATTTTGTCTATCCCCAAAATGTTTTTTCTTTTTGGCTGCATAAACTTTTAAGTATTGGCTGTTAAAAAGTGATAAAAATGAAGAGATATACTTGAGGCTTATTTTTCTTGAGCTATCGCCTATTATCTTACTTTTGTTGTATCACAATAAATCCAAGGGGTTGTAGTCTAGGCTGTTAAAGAGTTATCGATGAAATTCCAATTAAAATCAACTTTAATTGTTGCAGCTAAGATTAATGCACATTACAAAGGGCCCCCACTGTAGCAAAGAGTTGCAGTTCATCAAAGAAATAACATTACAAGCAAATGCCATTTCTAAGTTCCCAAAGTAACAAATGACACTTTGGTTGCTATTGCTGCTGTTCCCTTATTGAGAATTCCCCGCACCCCCTCCCCCCCCCCCCCCCCCCCAAAAAAAAAAAAAAAAAGCAGCTTCCTTAATTGAAAGTCTACTTAGGCTTTGTACAAATCTCTCAGGGAAAGTAGTGGAAGCACCATTAGCTGGGAGGCTGAAATCCATATTGGGCATTAGAGGAGGAAAGGTACAAAACTGAACATAGTAAATGAACATGATAAGCCATATAACCTAATAGGTCTTTTCCATATCTGATTGTCTCGTCGTCATATCTCCACATTATACTTAGTTTTCTACATTTTTGAAGGAATTCTACCTCTTGAATTATTGGAATGTCCCTCTTAAAAATAACTCTTCACTGATAATAGGTCTCAAAACTGGGTTGCTTTCTTTTTAAAATGCTTACATTATTAGAAGTTACTCTCTAAATAACCCAGCATTTGGGGGTCATACCAAATTATTATTATTGGAGGTTCCATCTCAATAAGAAATCCAATTATATGGATCATTGCTCGTAGAAAATTCATGACACCAGCCCTCACTTTTTATCATTAAAAAACCTGACTAAAATAATGTGAAAATACATTTCCTCCACTGTTTTTGTCTATACACACTTAGTTTCTTAGCATACATTTCTCAAAAGGCCAGTATGAGAGGCAGAAGTTTATGAAATGTAGACTTGGTGTAAGTGACAATGGAAATTCCCGCACATATTCTGCTGTCAATGACATGAAGAATGATAAAATGTAATTTATGTAACACACTTTGTCATATGATGAGAGAGGAGGGTTGGTCTTTTGGCTAGGGCACTGGAGTGGACTCAGGAGATCTAGAGTCAGTAGTCAGTTTTGCCACATACTTCCTGTGTGGCCTTTAGACAAAAAAAATAACAACAATTTCTCTGGGTGTAATTCAGGCTGCACTGAAATGAATGGGATCTTTGCCAATGTCTTCAAGGGTCTAGGGTTTCATTCACTTCGACTCAGATCCCTGATTTGTAAAACTGCTTAACAGTGCTTCCTTACTGCAACCTTTATCTGTGTTGTCTATTCTATTTGTAAGCTCTTAATGTGACAAGCTGTCTATCTAGGCACTGTTAATGTGTATAAGTGCTTACTACAGTGGGGCTGTGATCTGAGTTAACAACAAATGAAGCATTAGGGTCCAAACCTGCATTTCTTGCCAATTTAAAAAAGCCATTGTAATCAGTAAGAGTTTGGGGTTGGCATACAATGCAGGTTGGGACCCTTTTTCAGTTTCTGTAGTTACAGAACAGCAAGTGGATTTTAGATGGGAGAAGAAATTAGGGAAATTTATACCACTAGAGCTACTAATTAAAAACAATCAGTACTAATAGTATTGGGTTTCCCACCATTGTTCCCATAATTGGGATGTGTACAGTACTCCTATCTTCCATTTGAAAATGGATGTTGCTTCTGTGAATGATGTACAAAAGTAAAAGAATAGCACAAGTAACAGACATATAAACATAATATTACACTATGGTCTACAGCTGAAGAAATAGTTTCTAATAAATAATGCATTAGACAAATTTAATCTTTTCCTATTCACAGAATGTCCATGAACAGATTCTCTCAAATTTATTTGATTACTCAAAATTATTCAACTTTTTTACTAATGTTCATTTAAACTCTGATGGCTTGCTATTTGGATCTCTTTTGCTTAGTTTGGACTGGTCACACAAATCACATTATATTATCTCTATTCTCCAACTTGAACAGCATAGTTCTTAAAGGCAGATTATTGGTGCAACTGCTTTGTTTCCAGGAAACAAATTCAAAATTAGCCTTCTATAAACATTTGTGAGCATGAGGTTAAAATGTGCTTTCCAGAAATATTCTGGCATCTAAAACTCAATCATATGAATGTTCACAGGAATTGAAGACAAGAATGATGAATGCATAGATGAAGCAAGTTCCTTAAAAATTCAAATGAATACTTCTCCAGTTTTTGAAGAAATCACCCAGTTCTATTATGGAGGCAAATCTCCTCTCCTATGTTTCAGGATTGTTTTACTTGAGTTAATGAAGGGCATGGGCCTGATTCACTGCTATATTTCTCCTGATTTACATCTGTGTAATTCCATTACAAACAAAATGAGTTAAGTCAGCACAAAACTGGAGTCACAGTGGTAGATCATGCCCCATATCTACATTTTCATTTTCTTTAATTTATTGGGAAGCCAGAACTATTTGTGTATTTAAAAGCTCTACGCCAAGTCAGAATGGAAATTAAAGTACTCTGTTGTCTCTCCAATTTAAAATTAGGTAGACATCTTCAGTTTCCATACTCCCATTATTAGTGTTTCGCTAAAATAATTTGTAATATTATTGAACAAAAAAGCCTCAGTTAACCAAACTCTGTTTAGCCTATATTCAGTTATGTCCTATACAGTTGTATTATACTGCCTGGCTGGTGCCTTCTTATTGGGATCTAGGTTCACCAAGCTTGAAACATCATTGTATTTTTTTTCCAGTGCTATCCAGATTTAGAAATCCAGCCTTCAAGAGTAAAGAATGCAGGATTGAGCCTCAGGAAAGAAAGTCACTGAATGCTGAGATAAGATTAAACAAGTGCTATGTATTAGATCAGTTTTAAAACTCAGATAGCAAATACACACACATCACCTTAAAATTCAGCTAATGTATTTTACAAAGAGAATATGCAGACACTCCTCTCTTGATGCAATGTACAAAAAGCTATTTTTAAAAAGTTAATCTAATTGTGCAGCTCTGAATAGCATAAGCCAGATCAATATTTAATGGCTATGATGCATTATTTATAGCTTTTTGAGATAGTCCTGTCTGTAGGGTGAACAGTACACAGGAGAGCCACATGACAAAAATAATGAATCACCTACTTTACAAAATCTTTGATTCAGAATGTAGTGATAATAATATATCCCTTCTGCCTCAGCTACTTTGGCTTAGCTGTGCTTTAAAAAGGACTAGCCTAATTGTGGAAAACTGAAAGTTGTGCTTGGATTTTTGTCTAAAAATTAGATATTTCATAAAATAGATTGAGAAAATTGAGCTTAAAAAAGGGAAACATTTTACTATTGTTACTCAACCTGACAATCTAAACAGTTTGACACACTGATTAGACAACTTATTTGCATAAATTGAATTCTCTGCAGACACCAGCTGTAATGTTATAAAATGAGTTTAGTACATCCATTATCTGAGATTACAATTTTATACACACTCTTAGATACTCTGTGATGGACAGTGCAAATAAAATTAAATTAAGCTGATTTTTTTTTTAAAAAAAAAAAGTCACCAGATCTATAGATGTAAAAAAAGTTGGAAAAATTTAATTGAAGTGTTTCCTTTTTTAATTTCAATTTTTTTTAAAAAAAAGAAACCTAGTTAGTTCCATAGAATAATATTGAGTTCATGTGGCAAAATCAAACACTCTTTTCTTGCAGGACAGGTGGGAAGTTTAGATTCCACGATGATGTCTGTATATCTATCTAATGTATTTATAAGGGGTCTGCCAACATAGTATCTCAGTGTTAGTATATAGCTAGGTTCCCAGCTCTGTCACTGATGGATCACAAGACTGAGAAAGGGCAAGTCCCTTCGCCTATTTGTTTTGTTTCCCCATCTGCAGAAAGAGGATAATATTCAAACCGCTCTGTAAAGCTCACAGATTATTGAATTAGTTTAGGTCCTATACCAGGACAAAAAAGATGAAGAAGAATTATCATCAACCTGTCCAAAATGCATTGGGGTTTAGGCTGAAAATTGAGATGGTTACGATGTTTTTTCTGATTATTAGGGATTCCTTTATTTAAAGGTCTCAGGACTTTAGTAGAACATCTGTTATAGAACAATCCTATAGACTCTAATAGGAACGAAACAATAGAAGTTTATAGATGTTTATCAAAATTCTGTGAAAATTACTCCACATTATGGAATTCAGTAGAATTTTTTTTAATAGGAGTGTTCTGTAGAATTTCATAGTGAAGTGATGTCTCTATATTATATGCTATGTCTTACAAAAAACAAATGTCAGAAAGAAGTATTGTGGTTCTGATTGCAGAATTAGGGAATGCCATAAATAGCAATATTAAATAATAAATGAGTACCTCTAACAAAGAAAGCTGACAATATTATAGTCAACTGGAATATAAATCGTATTGGTTTTAAAGCTGTACCTAGTTGCTTCTATCCATAAACTACAGGAAATTCGTTTTCTGTTACAGTAAATAACAGGAAAATGGCATTAGATAATACAAGTAAGCAAGACATTCAGTTAAGTTTTTTGAAGAATTCGTCACAAAAAAACTGAAAATTTACTGATTTTACTGTAAGTCTAAATCAAAGTGCCTAACCTGGGCTCCTGGCTCCTTTTACAGAAATTAAAAATACATTCTTAAAGAAAAGATATGCCCAAATCAGCAGTCTAAAAATGTTACTGACATTTTCCCTTTAGTGCTGGCTATTTTCATTTTATTAGGTAATTGTTCTCACCCCAGTAATGATATTTTGATAACAGTCAGGTTGAGAAACCTTAAAAAGGAATGATGTAAGAAAAGGGATTGATGTTGACTGATTTACCCTATTCTAGAAGACTTCATGTGTTAGTGTGTTGCTCCTATCAGTTATGTTGTTTATATTGGAAATTTCTCCTTTTGTTGCGTTCGTTGTGGTGTCCAGAAATACTGCCTCAGGGCTTAGATGCTGTTTCCAGTTTGCCAAGCAAATGTTAGAGACATTGCATCATTCATAGCAGGAGGTGAAATGATTCATTATCCCATATAGCTATTGTCTTTCCTTCAATCTGATTGGTCACCCTGCACTACAGCAATCACGTCATCTGAAAAGCTCTGTGGAAAAAATGCAGTCCCGCATTATTATAGTCAACCAACCACAATGGAAGAAAAATAAGATGTAGTCCATAGAAAATGTCATCTGAATGAGAGGAATATCTGCTTTCTGATCAAGCATCAACACTTGTCAAATGATAAAGTAGTATGCTTCAGTCATGAACACTTGTGTGTGAATTTAAGTTTATACTGGAAAAAGACATGCAGATAGCAATAGAGACAGAGTGTCTGTATATTCAAGTCAAGTCAGAACTAGTCCAGAATGACTCCTTGCTCTGGGAATGATTACTCATGTTGTGAAGCCCCTCATTATGGATCTGATTGTGGACCACTTACAGTGATGAGCAGTTACTCACAGAAGTAACCTATTGACATTGAGATGACTCATATGGAATTGTTCACTGTTGGGAACACCGGGTTCCCAATC
>ML677340.1:19662327-19710946 GCA_007922305.1 Dermatemys mawii
TGACAGATCTCTTCAAATTAATCTAGTGCAAAACTGTATAAAATTACCTACTTTGTACAGATCTAACCTGACATTTTTTTATAACATCTGTTGGTTGGAAAACATTACAAATATTTTCTGTTTTTCATCAAATTTAATTTCACTGGAACTTTTGACCAGCTCTAGAATTTTCTATGTACTATTTGAATGCTAAAGGAAGATTTTCATCTTAAAAATCATATTAAAAAGCAAAATCCTTTATATTAGTGATGGGGAAAATTGCTTTTCTCAGTGTGGTTAATGAAAATGGAGTAGGCAGTTTTCCTTTGTTCAAAGCCCAGTTCACTTTCTGGCTAGTTTGCTCTAGCAAAATGCTGCAGTATTTTGGTTGCAAATGCTACCAGAAAATGCTTGATTATTTTTTCACAACTGTCTACTGCAATTGTTTTTTAAAATATTAATGATAATATGCCTATTTTTATAATTTTTTCCCATAATTAGCTTCGTAACATCCCTTTGCATTTTTTAGGTAGAACCAAATGGTTTGCATTTGAGCTAGAACCCCTTTGCAATTAGAAAGTTCAGAAGAGGTCAGAAACCTGAAATCCGTAAGAAATAAATCCACTGTGAAGATGAACGTGTTTGGCCACTGGGTGCCATCCTTGCTCTATATTAAGGCTGGTAGTTGAGCAGCATTTCTGTAAAAATGTGAAATTCTAAAGAAGGTAATTCTAGTATAATTTCAAACTATAATAATGTTTTTGTGTGTGCATGTGCTGGAATATGTTAGCAACATAGGCAATTTATTGCTATTGCACAGGGGAATGAGGTGAGAAAGAACCTAAATAAATACCCTCACTGGTTCAGATCTGTTAGAATCAAAGCCACCCCTCCATATCAAAACATTTATCTCAAGAATCTCTGTAAACTAATAAAGGAAGGGGATGGGGGGAGGCTACTATATCCTACGTGCATGCAAGTAAATTTACTCCCATTTATTATATTGTTTCATTACCTGTCAGATCAATGCAGAATTCTTTTAATTTTCAGAGTTCTTGCAACTATTACTTTTTCTCCTAGCAAAAGGCCAAGCATAGTGAACATATTTTCTAACAGAAGAAATATGTTGGTAGCTTTGCATTTTTAGTCTTTTAAATGACAAACATTTTAAATATGTGAAAATTTTGATTCCAGCATTTCTGTTTCTTGATGCAACTGCACAGAGAGTGTACAGATTGCACCCCAAGCGAGAAGAGTAAACTGAATATTTTATGAGACAATTTCTGTGAAAAATTCTGTCATCTTTCACTTTGCAGCAAGCTATATCCATCACCATCAACAACCACTGGGGACATGGTATATCAATGTTTCCTGCTGTAGTTTTGATTTTGACTGCACATGTACAGATCTATATATTGCATTTTAATAGTGTAATTGACCCTACTTTGTATCCCCATGAGTGTCATGGCACTTAATACAATCTCTGGTTTACTACAAACTTTAAGGCAAAAGAATTGGATGCTTTGTGTCTAGGCCCACATACGTTCGACCACTAAATGGGTTCTAGATAACCACTTGCACATCTTTACAATGAAAGGTAGAAAGGAAAGGCTGTAAACATGCAATGCATAGAAATATTAGTTAGTGAATAAAAGGACTATGCTGTGTACAGTCTAATTCAGTCTCCTACAACTAGCCCCCTAAATAGCGGGCAGTCTCCTTTAGAAACTGCCTGCCAGTTCATACTTCCACAGCTCATGTTACTGTTTTGCGGCTTTCTCCATTTCCATGTATCAAGCGCATTCTTTCATGATGTAGGGATAGGAGGTAGTAGCAGCAGTTTCATCTGTCTCCTCTCCCTCCGCCACTAACAGACTAACCTCGCCTCTCTCCACTGCTCCTGGATTCAGCCTTTTTTATGGTCCTTGTTCCAAAGCATCATCATCATTTATATTGTGAAGGCACCTGAAGGCATTGTGGTAGGTGCAGTACAAATCCATAAAAGCGATGGGCCTTGCCCTGACTGGCTTACAGTTTAGCCATTTGATTTAATCAACTGGTTTCCTTCAGAAGAGAAGCCTGTAAAGGCACCACAGTTTACCCACATATATTTGAGCAGGCGGCTGAACTGCTTGTTTGTCATCCACTATGTTTGCTTCTCCTGTCCTCCTCAAACTGTTCATTACCTGTCTGGCATCTCCCCAGCTCCACAAGAGCCACTTCCACCCTGCCAACAAGAGAAGGAATTACTCTTCCTTTACTACTGCTTATACATCCTCCTGGTTCCTGACACTCTTTTTGTATCTCCAGGTCCCCAGGTCTTTTGGAATAGGGTCCTCAGGAAAGTCAAGGTTAGCTTAACTCCAAGATTAGCTTAACTCCTGAGAAGCAACCACTCATGTAATCCCCTGTGCATCAGTTCATTGCTCTGGAGAAGTTTCTGGTATCTGTGGTGTTCCAGAAGTTGTGACAAACTGCTGACAGCCTTGAGCATTTCTCTGAATCAAAAAAGAAGTTTTACATGGTACTCCTGTAATAACATATATACTTGATTGGCCCTCCTCTCCTTGTTATTTAAGGCATTCAGCACTCATTGCAGGTTAACTAATGTTCCAGAAATCTTTCAGCGTTTTCCATCACAGCTTTTTCCCTACCTGAACCTGTCAGGGTTTATAATGTGAATCTGTAGCATGACAATAATATCCATGGAAACAGACTGATGTCATAAAACAGAATTATGACTATGCAGGATGAAGTAAAATGTAGAAGCTGGTTTGGGTGGGAAAAAGCTCTTATTCATCATGCATAAATACTTCAATAATAGCAAAGAGAATACACAAAGGTAAATTGTGTTTTGGGTTTGAAAAATCTTTTTCCAGTTTGCATCAATATTGAAGTCCTTTTCAGTAGTAAATTTTAACTGCTGGGATTTAAAGTTACCATTACAAAAAATGAATGGCGGAAGTTCCTACCACTTTTGTTTTACTCTGGAGACTTATCAAGACAGCTGTACACTGATTTTTGTAGTAAATACAAATTCTTTGCCACTAACAGGGCAAGAAACCATTTTTGAAAGCTTTAGGCCATAGCAAAATATCATGAATTTAAACCCCTGTTTGATTAGAGTACTGTATGATGAAACACGGTATAAAAATCCCAGAAATGGGAAATAAAAATAGTATATTTTGTTGGAAATCTAAAGATGCTTATTACTATTAACATTTTAACCTACATCTTCAAATGAATAAATGAAGGGAAAGAAGAAAGGGAGAGGAAGAGAGAGTGAGAAAGTGGGAGATGATGGAGGAGAGGATGAGAAATTTGAGTTTGGGCCCAGTCATTACTTAGATAGAAAATCTTCAAGGTGAACCCTAGAACTGCCAAAGGTTTTGTTAAACAGCTACCACCTTCAACCCCAAAGCATTTTAGAGATGGATGAGAGTGATTCCTGTTTATATAGATAATTTACAACGTTTTTAAAATAGTTGGGATCCCTTAGGAAGAAATGTGCTAAAGTAAATAATAAATATTAATCTTAAGTGTTGAAAGGGCAGGTGTCTTCAGAGAGCTTATAAAATGTCCGCCTTCTCTCAGAAATCCATTGCCCAGGTCTCTTTCCTCCTTTCCCCATCTCCTTAAAAAGCTTAATTGGGAGTTCTTACACTCCACGGTTAGGATCAGTCATTAACATAGACAGTGTGCACCCCGTGAAGGAGAGGATGTAGGTTTGGAATTTGAACTTGCTCATTTGCTGTCCACTATCAGGGCTGAACAATGTTGCAGAAGTATACTCAGCTTCAGGGATCGGAGAGAAGGTTAGCTTTGTGTCACTGCACAGTATTACCAATCAGCCTGTCAGGAACTCAAGCTAGTTGTGTTATGCCTTTGGAAGAGGCATAGTAAAGCAAGACTTCTTTAGGGGGAAAAAAATGCTGATAGTGTCAAGGGAAGCAAGGCTGCCCTGAAGATGCTAAAGATGTAATTTAATGATTCAGCATGTTGGATATATTTTTAAAACCTGTACTTGCAACTCAATGGAAACTAAAAAGAACAAGATAAAGATGATTTTCTTTAGGAGAATGTTGAGGTTTTCTAAATGCTCTCCTGTAAATGGATGTTATTTATTTGAAGGTGTTGTTAATTTGATTTTGCTTTAAAGTCAATTTAACACAGTTGTGCTATAGCTGTCACATTAGATCTGGAATAAGATTTTATCCATAATGGAACACTAGCCCACTCGTATTTGCATAGCTTCTCCCATCTGTCACTATTCTGCCAGCCTGATATGTCACAAACACTTAGGAAAAAAAGCTGCACAGGCCTAAAGGAAATCTTCGTTGTGCTTCATTAATGTACATGTTTCCAGGACTGTAATAGCCAGCCAGCTGACTGGACATCAGATTGCATAGTTCAACCTTTTCTCTGGCCAATAGGGTCAACACTTGCAATTGCATCAAGCTGCAGCAGCTGGATCAAATGCAGTGAATGCATGTAGAGCAGGATAGAAAATAACTTAATACCTGCACACATCTACAGCAAATGTATTTTTAAAGCCATCTTTTCCTAGGCCTCCTTTCTCTCTCACACCTTCTTCCTTCATACGGAGAGAAGACTTAGTTTGGACCATTTCCTTTGCACTCAAATGACCCTGGATTTCTCCCTCCTCCTTTGAGGAAGCCTGACTATTTCCTGTCTTTCTTAGTGAACTCTCTCCACTTGCTGGATCTTCTGGGAGGGGCAACTTGACCTCTCCCCTTCCTCCTAAATCTATTATAGGAACAAAAAGCTGGCTTCCTTGCCCTCCTGCATTTACATGGGGTGTGCAGCTCATCCTCATTACCCATCTTGCCTCTTCATGGTGCAGCAAGTTGGCCCTCTCCCCCTGTAAAATCAGGTTAGGACCTTGTGGGGATAGGCAGCCTGCAGCCTGACCCCTGTTCTGCAATATGATTTGGGAAACACTTCCTCTAGTCTTGCTGCATGTGGCTCTTTAATACTCTGGGGCTTGGACTGCACTAATGGATTAGTATTAGCTCTTCACCTATACTGGTAACAGTTAAAAAAAACCCAACTGTTACTTCATGGTGGTATTTTGCGTACTATTTATTTCCAATACCTCTATAAAAATAGGTCAAAAGCGCATACGTGCACCTTGGGAGATAATTGTTTGGGAAGTTCTTGCCCTGTAGAATGACTAATCTATAGTTACATACTTTATCCCTAACAATAATAGATGGTTTAGACCATTAATCACTTATTTTATGCCTCTTTTCTTTTAAAACAGCCTATAAAGAGAAAAAAATTCTATCGTACATTTTGTTTCTATGTGCTGGAAAACAATTTTAACACTGAAGATTGATTTTAACAATGTAAATAATGTATTCTGTGCTTTTTTCTGTTATATTTTGTGACAAAATTTTGAAATGTAACATTTTTACTTCAGTACTCTAGGATGTTTCTCTCTGTTTATGAGTCCTAGTTTGGAAAAAAAAAAAGCTGATTCTGAAAGGATCATCTGACTGATCAGTAATATTTGAAAGAATGACTTAAAAAGCTGCAATTCTGCTTCAGCATTTATATGTGGAAACACTGAGTCAGCATCTGAAGTGTTGTCCTAACCATTTATCCTTCCTGGCCATTATAAAAATAAATTTTTAAAATCCCCAATTCCGTGTCTCATACAAGCATAAGCTTATACACTGAAACACAAGGTAAATATCAGACTTTTATTCTCAGCCCACAGTACAATCATAGAATTATAGGACTGGAAGGGACCTCGAGAGGTCATCTAGTCCAGTCTCCTGCACTCATGACAGGGGACTAAGTATTATCTACATCAGTGTCCTTCAAAGATTTACTGCCGCTGCCCCTTTCTGCAGACCGCCGTCCACTCACAGCCCCCTGGAGCATGTCCGCTGAAATGCCGTCAAACAGAAAGCTTCTGCTTTCTACGGTGGCATTTCGGCAGGACAAAAATAGACCGCTGCCAAGTTCAGCAATCTCCCGGGCAGGATCGGCGCCAACACCAAGGTCTCGCACACCCCCACTTTGAAGACCACTGATCTACACCATCCCTGAGAGGTGTTTGTGTAACCTACTCTTAAAAATCTCCAATGATGGAGATTACACAACCTGCCTAGGCAATTTATTCCATTGTTTAACCAGCCTGATGGAAAGTTTTTCATAATGTCCAGCGTAAAGCCACTGCTTCTTGTCCTATCCTCAGAAGTTAGGAATAACAATTCTCCTGCCTCCTTGTAAGATCCTTTTATGTACTTGAAAACTTATGTCCCCTTTCAGTCTTCTCTTTTCCAGACTAAGTCAGAATTATCCAAATGTTCTGTTTAGGCAGGTGATGTGTTGCTTAGCAAGTGCTTTTATTATTTAATAGAAAAATCTGAAAATAGTTTTACTAACCCATTGAATTTTGTTAAAGTAAATACTAGTAATAATAATAAATAATAATAATAATGAACATATGTAATATTTGGTTAGACTACCATCCAAACATGGCTTTCTGAAACAGTGATGAACATACTTTTCCTGTTCTAATTTTGTATGTAAACTGAGTTCGCCACTGGTAACTTGCTAACTGAGGACAAAGCAATATAATGCTTTTCATCTGCAGATCTCGAAGCACTTTGCAAAGGAAGGTAAGAATTATTATTCCCATTTCATAGATGGGGAAGCCATGACAAAGAGGTGAAGTGACGTCCTTAAGGTCATTCAGCAGGTCAGTAGCAGCAGCAGGGCCAGAACCCAGATGTTTGACTTCCAGGCCAGTGCCATATTTCCTCAAACACACTGCCTCCTTACATAGCTTATGTTCTGAAAGCTTCTTCCTCTGCTGGTGTCGCATTTACGCCTTCTTGAGAAATGGTGCAAAGGCACTTCCTTGATCTTTACTTGATGAAGGGGGAGGCAAATAAATTAATCTCAATCTATCTGCCCCCAGAAGAACCAATTATTTATGTATTTATTTATTTATTTTGCAATGGGCTCGGCCCATGTGTCTTCTAAAGTGAAAATACATTGAATAAAAAAATATGCATGTCTGATATGGCTGGAAAACACTTATATTGACAATAGTGGAGCAGTTGCTCAGTAACACCTAGTTCCTGTGAAAATATGATGCCTACAATGATGCCAGGGTCAGCAGTCTCCTAGTAGAAGTCAGTGCTAGTGTCACATTTTAAGCTGCATGACGGCAAGGTTAATTGAGGTACCTTTCTGTGTAGTAACCCCCTACATGTCCTATCAATAAGCAGAAGCAGCTATAGCTTGGGTGCTTCAAATGCTGCAGCAAGCCAATTACCTGAGGGATTCCAGGCTCTGGTATGCACCAGTGTCCATATAGCTTACCCACAAGGGCGATAGGGTTAATTTTTGCAGTGGAGAAGGGGCTACCCAGAGTGGTTATGTTGATACACAAGTGGAACTCCTTGGGCAAGAAAGAAGATGTGGAAATCTGGAATGTAAGGGAGCAAGAAGACTGACAGACCTGGGGGTGGTTAAGTGAGGGGTGAGTATAAGATGTCCATAAAACACCTTGAAAAACCCTAGATTCCTCCTATTGTCTCCACTTCGTTACTCACTTTGCTTCCAGTTACTTCAGTATTCAGAGATCCATTTTTGGAACCAAACTTTGAGGGTAGTTGAAGTGGGGGAGGAGAAGTTGTTGAAGGGCAAATAAGAGCAGTACCAATATTTACAGCGGTAATTTTGACCATGGAGCAAGAAATCAACATTACTGTGCTAGGCACATTAGAACTCAAATCCAGACAGAACACATGCAAACTCTCCTTTATTCTATTCCCCATTCACTCCTTTTACTATAAATAGTCAAAAATTCTCTTTAGAGGCTGCTGTCCTATTTCTGCTGCTGTAGATCACTTGGGAGGAGATGCTGATTCAGCATCATGAAGGGCAGAGACATACCATCAGCAGGATGCAGTGGCAGATGGAGACCTTTAAAAACCACCTTTGCTCTGGGCATTAAAATATCCCTGATCTGAAATAATTAGCTCCATTCTCTTTAGAGGGAGAAGTAGAAAGGTGTTTCAGATATGCCACACTTTGGAGACAGTGGGTTTGTGCAAAGTTTGGCCCACTACAGTTAATAACAATGTCTGGTTATAAAGAAATTTCACTTAAAAGGGTCTTTACATTTCTTTGCACATATAAAATATGAAGGTAGTTTTTATGGGGATTTCTGTGTAAAGAAATATAGGTTTTTGAGGCACAGAGATTAAGCTCACACAGGTGGCCATGAGCAGAGCTAGGGTCAGCATCCATGTCTCTGAAGTGCTAATCCACTCTGTCTATTTGGTAAGATGGCCACCATGGCAATAAATATTTTATAAGCAGGATACTGTAGAATGTGCTGCAAATTTGAATATGTCAGATGTGGAATAGAGGGACACTAAGGATGCTCCATTGTCAAAAATCAACCTAAAATGTCTTACAATTTCCAGATTTCACTGCAAGATATAGTATGAACACTTTAAAATGCTGTGTGTGGCTTTTTACTGCAGAAGCTGATTATGTAATATCAGTATTTATCTAATCTTTTTCCAGTCTAGTTATAGGCTAACATCAGTGACGGGGCAAGGCCAGATGGCTATAGTAAAGTGGTGAGGAATAGGTATGTTAGCCCCAGGCTAAATAAATCCCTGGTACCATGGTAACCAAATGGCATTGCTTCAGGTCAATCAAGACACATGGGGTCAATTAAGATCCTCCTACAAAACAGTGGAGATAGCTAGATTGACTGGGACACCTGAAGCCAATCAAGGGCTGGCTGGAACTGTTAAAAGCCTCCCAGTTAGTCAGTAAGGTGTGTGTGTGTGTGTCAGGAGCTATAGGAGGAAACTATGCAGTACAAATCCATGTGAGGCGCAAGGAAGGAGGCCCTGAGGTAACAGTGAAGGGGATATTGAGTGGGGGCGGCTGTGGGGAAGTGGCCCAGAGAATTGTACATGTTCTGTTTCCATAAAGTGAGCTACCATAGCTGCTTCTAGTAGGTTCCCTGGCCTGTAGCCCACAGTAGAGGGTGGGCCTGGGCTCCCCCTTCGCCTCCCCTCCCTGATTAAACAATGAGACTGGGAGACAATAGAGACTGTGCAAGAGGGGGTAGCTTCTCCTCACTTCCCTTGCTGGCTTATGATAAAAATGGCTCAATGGCCGTGACCCTTGCCTCTAGAGATAGAAGGGCTATGTGGAGGGTCGCAGTGAGCCTCTGAAGCCAGCAAAATCCACTAGGAAGCACGGGACCCACCGAGACAAGGACAGAGCTTTGTCACACATCATGAAGAAACAAAGTTTACACAGCCAATATGTTCCAAGAACGGAGAACATGATAAAATGATTGTCTCCAACATTCCTGAGGTATAAGCGCCAGAGTTTATTTTTTGGCAGAAATAATAAACTTAGTGATTCCCAAAACTTGATTTTCTAAAAAGTTTCTTCATTTAGGTGCTGCCCCCACCTTACATAGCCACAGAAGCCTAGGATCAGACCAGTGATCCATCTGTTCCACTATGCTGTCTCTGACAATAGCCAAAACCAGAGGCTAAATTTTGTATACCCTTAGCTTGACCCCTCTTGTTCCATTTAATTTCTGATGCTTGGGTCCTAACAAAACTGCTGGCCTTCAGTGAGCCTCCCTGACCATTATTCCAGCTTTTATATATTGATTCAGCAGGGCTCAGTCATTCATTTCCTAGCAATTCACTTTTTGTAAGTATTGTAAGCATTGTATTGTAAGCAATTCAATTTTTGTAAGTATGTTAAAGTCATTTGATGATATTTGTACATTAAAATAAAAGCAATAAGGAAATGAGGAGAAAGGGCCTGACTGCGTCTGACCCTCAATGGGGGCCACAAGGGGGAAGTCACTACCAGGAGCTCTTGCCGCCACCATCCCCCACCTTGCACTTTTGGGCAATGGCAGCCACGGCTCTGGTCCGTGTGCTGTGATATTGGGTGATCCTTGAGAAGGATCTGGGAGTTGTGGTGGATCATAACCTCAGCATGAGTCAACAATGCCATGCTCTTGCAAACACAAATGCAATTTTCGGTTGCATTAATAGAGGCATAGCATTAAAGTCATGAGAGGTGATTGTATTGCTCTACTCGGCTCTGGTGAGGCCTCAGCTGGAATACAAAGCAACTGGGTATGTTTAATTTGGAAAAGAGAAGATGGAGAGGGGACATGACAGTGGTCTTTGTTCTCTCTTGCCACAGAAGACAGGACAAGAGGCAATGGGTTCAAACTAGGACATAGGAGATTTAGATTAAATTTTTGGAAAAGCTTCCTAACTGTAAGAACAGTCTGCATAGAGAGGTGGTGAAAGCTGCTTCACTGGAGGTTTTCAAAAGGAGGCTGGATACCCATCTGTTTTGGATAGTTTAGACAACACATCCTGCATCCTGGCAGGGGGTTAGACTAGATGACCCTTGTGCTCCCTTCTAACCCTACGATTTTATGGTCCCGAGCCTCCACCATAGGCTGCTGAGTCCCACTCACAGGAGTGAATGATACACTGGAAATTCCTTCATCTGAAGGTGACAGGAAATTTTGGTCTTCCTGTAGCTTTTTTAAGAGAAGAATAATCAGGCCTTAAGTGTTAAAAAGAGACATGAAAACAGTTTGCGTTTAAATAAAATCTTTGCTTTGAGCTCAATTTGGCTACAACCAATGAGAGTATATATATTTCTGATTAAGTAGGTTATGTGAGACTTCCCCAAATAAGGATGAAATGAAGGTATTTGTAATTATCCTACCTGTAGTAGGGGAAAAAGACTTCAGTGCATAAAGACGTTTTCAGTCATTTTGAGAAAAAAATACAAATATCTACTCATCAGGGTAAAATTTTCAAAAGGTGCCCAAGTGACTAGGAGCCTAAATACCATTGAAAGCTTATTGGACTTAAGTCTCTCAAGTTAACTTTCAGTGCTTCTAAATCATGAGGCACCCTTGAAAATTTTACCCCACTAGTCCAGTCCTTGGAACCTTAATCCCACCTGTCCTCCAAGAAGAGAGCTTTTTTAGGTGTTTTTGATTGTTGGAAAAGAAATTCAGTGAAATTCACCCTGGTGTATAAGAAGTCTCCTGGAAATTCAAAGGTTTCAGGGCTGCATGTGTTTTAACATTCTGTATAGTGAATATTTTTATACTTGTGAAATTAAGAAAAAAAAAAAAGTTTAATGAACCCTCTCCTATAAACCCCATACTGCTGCAGCTCAGATATGAGAAAGTGAGGACAGACAGTGCCAGGTGCAGCCAGCACACTGCTGCAGCCACACAAACATCATGTCATTTTTATAAACATTATTCAAATTAGCTTCAGCACTCGTAGTTCTGTTGTTTCCTTTATTGCTGTTGTAAAGCAAATGGTTCTTTTATACAAAAGTTATCTCCTGCCTATTAATCTGGTTATAGATTATGGCACGCCTGTTAAATTTAGGGATGTAAAGCCTCATCAATATTTAGAAGTTTAAGACTGATATGGGAAGACATTTCCTTTGATTTGCTTTATTAATATCCTGTGAGTCAATTTGTTATAGATTTGGAATACATCATTGCTACTCTGTTCTTTGACAAAGAGAAGAAAATGATGATAGTTTATATGAGTTACGGCATCAAATATCTCCCTTTGAATTAGAGTTGGCTGGACAATGCATCTTTCAGTGAAAGATTTCAACTTTTTTCCCCCAATAGTCCTTGAAATTTTTTCCACGGATTTTTTTTAGCTTTTCAACATAAACCCAAAACTCTAAGTGAAAATTTTCCAGCAGCATTTTTTGTTTTGTCACTTTTTTGGTGAAAAATTTTCAGCCAGCTCTACTTCTAACTTAGCTCTTTTGTTACCAGCACTTTAAGTTCGTGCCAATAAAACTTCCTTATAAAACATTCAGCTCAAAAAAGGCCCAGATATATTTCTTCCAGCAGCATTTCAAAAAGAGTGCATTTGTCACAAATGATGCATGTATTAATGGAGGAGCAAAACTCCACATACATCACAAACAGCCTGATGAAGCTTTGAAGAGCGAGTGAACCATAAGAAGCCTTGCCATTGTCTATTAGCTCTCTGAAATTCAGAGACTCGGCTTTTATTGGAATATCTTTCCAATATCTTGAATAGCTTTCAAGTTTACACAGCTTGTCTCTCTCATCAACAGAAGTTGGTCCAATAAAAGATATTACCTCACCCACCTTGTGTGTCTAATATCCTGGCACTGACATGGCTATAACAACACTGCATATTTTACATCTACAGCATTTTATAATAATTTTCATTTTCTCTACCTTAAAAATGATTTTAGTGCTTATTAGCCAAATCATAAGAGATGTCAATTATCTGTAACTCTCATTGATGTAAAATGGGAGATGTTCAGAAGCTTTCAGGATTTGCTCCTATGGAAGATGGTAAACTGAAGTCCTGTGTTTCCAGAGCAGAGATAACTGAGGCCATAGCAAAGCTAGTTTCCCCACATGTATCCTGCAAAAGTTCAGCCATGTCCTGGAAAGACTCTAGGATTTAGATGGTTGTTCAGTTTCCCTTGCCAATTCAGTTCTAGATTGGTGAACCCCTTTCAGCCAGCACTGGTCATGGTGATGTTTTGTGCTACTGGTGCCCCTCCATTAGATATGGAATTAAAAATTTTATTTTAAAATTTGGCCATTAATCAGCCACAATAACATTCCAACATTTGTACTGTATTGTGGCAAGTTCACACCATCTTGTACTATATAGTGTGGTTGAGCTAGCTTGAACCTAGTGTAAAATTGTTAGCGGGCACTTGTGTTTAAGAACATGCTTGTGTGTTTATGACCAATGCTTCAGGTTTATGACCAATGAGTTTTCAAAAATGGAGATGTAAGATTGAAACTGTGACGGAGTCAGACCAGAAGGATATAGGAGAGTGCTGGAAGGCAGGTATATTAGTCTCAGGATGTGCAGGTCCCTGTTCCCTGGATAGCCAAACAAAGGCTACTCCAGGCCAGTCAAGACACCTGGGGCCAATTAAGAACCTTCTAGAAAGGAGTAGAAACAGCTAGCCTAATTGGGACACCTGAAGCCAATCAGGGACTGGCTGAAACCAGATAAAAACCTCCCAGTTAGGTGGGTGTGGGTGTCAGGAGCTGTGGAAGGAAGTTATGCTGTTGGTGAGACTGAGTGTTGGACAACATATCATACTGAAGGAAGGAGGCCCTGAGGTAAGGGTGAAATGGAGTTTGAAGAAGCGGGGACTGCTGTGGGGAAGTAGCCCAGGGAATTGTATTGTGTTTTGTGCCTAAAAGGTCAGCCATCTTAGCTGATACTATTAGGGTCCCTGGGCTGGAGTCCGGAGTAGAGGGCGGGCCCGGGCTCCCCCCTTTTCCATCTTCCATACTGGCCTGTGATGAAGGTAACTCACTAGGTGGTGACTCTTGCCAATTATACTGAGAAAGGGAGGTCACTCTGGGGCCTAGATGCGTTTCTGAGGCCCCTAAATCTGCCAGAAGCGCAGGACCCACAAGTACAGACTTGGAGCTTTGTCACAAAACATACACTTTAAAAAAAAAAAATCACTAAAAAACAATGCGACTGCGTGGACAAATCAGGTACTTGTGTGCAAATGGCTAGTTAGCTGCTAAACTCGCTGTGTCCATATACATTTAACTGATTTGGGTGCACAAATGCAATAATTTCAGAGAATAGTGCACACTGTTGTACTATGTTGCATAAAAAACCCTCTCCCATTTTTTTTTAAATGGATGACAATAGTGTTATATTTACAAAAAGCAAAATGTAAGGCTGTTATTGTTATGTATTTATGAAATGGACTGAATGCTCCAAACTTTGTTTAAGTTTGAAAAATATTTACACTAGAAATATTTTATTACCCTTTTTTGGCCCTCTGAACATACAGTAAAAATGTACAATCAACGCTGTTATATACAACTACAGGCTGTAAGGAAATTTGGCTAGAGAAACTCTGCAGGATGGTGTTTTCACTTCTCTATTTCTGAAAGGTAGCAGTTAAAATTCACAGGTGCTGGCTGTCCAGATGTTTGTTGCATTGGATCATTGTAATTCACAGTAGAATATATTGTGTTGGTTCAATAGCTGTAAAGAGGACAGCTATTATAGTCTATAGTCTACATATGGGCCGCAGTTTTGCTGGTAAGCATATTTCCTACTCAGATTAGCTTTTTCCCCCTTATTTTCCTAGGGCAACAAAAATTCAAGTTAAAGTTTCGATCTCATATAGTGTATTTACAGGTCGGGATTGACTTAAAATAAATTTGTTCTAAGAATCAGAGAAAGGAAAAAACACTGGATTTTGAACAAGGAGTTTCCCTTTCTCTGTCATTTCTAGGGAGCAAACATACCACTGGTGTCAGAGCTTGGCATTGACAATATCCATTTTGATGACTTTTCACTTGATGTGGATGCCATGATTACTGCAGCTCTCCGGATGTTCATGGAGCTCGGAATGGTTCAGAAATTCAAAATTGACTATGAGGTAACCATCTGTTCTGTTAAGATATCTGCCCCTTTGTCTTGGCAGTGCTATGCCCATTTGTACACGTTTAGTAGCCCTGATACAATTTGTGCATTTCTTTTCAGACACTGTGTAGGTGGCTTTTGACAGTTAGGAAGAATTATCGAATGGTTCTGTATCACAACTGGAGACATGCTTTCAACGTGTGCCAGCTAATGTTTGCAATGTTAATTGTAAGTATTCCACGAAAGAGACAGCCCTCGTAAGAGCTTTTATCATCACATTGTCTTACGTGTCTAAACATCTTTTCCAATGTTTGTTTTTTAGTTATTATATTATTTTATTACAATGTACAAGAAATCGGAATATCCTAATTGTGGGAGCACAATTTCGGCAACATTTTATAGAGTTTTAGTAACAGTGATATCACAGGTTTAAGATTAGAAGCCGTGTTAGTCTGTATATCACAGGCACATTAAAATGACTAATAATTAACAGATGACAATCTTGGAGTATGGGACTTATTAGAGATTTTGATCTTAACCATGTCTTCTTTTTCTGAACTCTTTGATTTTGCATTTATTTCTGTATGTGAAAATGGAGGTCTTAAAAACCTGAGAGTTTAGAATCCTATCAGCAGAGTTATTTGGTGTGATGATACTTACCAGCTACTTCCCTAGCTTCATCTAAATAGATATGAGATATTGCCTTACAAGCCGTTTAAAAATGGGTTTCCTTAAAGAGGATCCGAATAGGTTTTGCAGCCTCCGCATATTGTTTTCTGCTATTCATCAAAGATGTCCGTCAAAGGATCTAACCTTCTCTCTGAATATGAAGTACTCCTATTGATGCCAATAGTCTTCCTACCACCAAATGCCTCACCACTAGAGCCGAATTAGCTGCAGGGGCCCTGGCTCCCTCCACCTGCCCTGGGTAGGGGCGCTGGGGCACTGGGCAGAGGGCTGCTCAGGCCCCCCTCCCGGAGCAGGTAGAGGGTCCGCCACAGCTTCCCACAGCTGCCAGCCCGATAAGAGCTGGTAAGAGCTGGGTGGGCAGCTGTGGGGAGGGATGGCAGACCCTCCACCTGCCCTGGGTAGGGGGCCCGAGAAGCCCCCAGCCAGCTCCACAGGTCTTCTCCCTTCCCCCAGCCAGTTCAACGTGGAGCCTAGCCAGGGAGCTGTGGGGAACCGCAGCAGACCCTCCATCTGCCCATAGTGTGGGGGCTGGAGAGCAGCTCCCAGCCATGTCCCTGACCCCTAGGCTCCCCGCCTGGCTGAGGGCAGGTGGAGGGTCCACGACTCCGCGCAGGCTTCCCACAGCTGCCTACGTGGCTCTCCCTGACTGGGGTCTGGTGGGGGTGGGATGCCTCAGAGCCTCAGCCTGTCCCCCAGTGTAAAGCCCTGCAAATCCACAGCTGTTTGCAGCTTGTGGATCGGATGCAGATGCACATTTGTGTATCTGGGCAGGGCTCTAGAGAGAAGGATTGTAGCTCTAGTTATTTTTCTGTATTGCTCTCCTTTTAAAACTACAGATGGCGTCAAGTTAAAATCACAAATCCAAATCCCTTCATTTCAGAAGAATACAGTTTGGATTCCTGGATCCAAACTTACTCTAAAGATTTGTGGTTAGAACCAAAACTGAAAGGGGCTTACTTTCTGGCTGAGATGCATCTGAAACCTTGGTAAGAACAGCTGTTTGAGAGATTTCAGCACTTGATAGTGGAATGTATTGAGAGCAGCAAGATCCCTACTGTTCAAGGCAGTAGAAACTGATCCACCATGAGATTTGCACTGTTTTGAGCTAAAATTTAACAGTTTGTGGGATTTAACTCCCAAACTGAGCATGAACTGTGATTCAGCGTCAAACTCGAGTGTAAATCTAAACTGGATCCAGACACAGGCTCATTAGTTTATCTCAAGCCTTAAGAGAAGGGCCTGCAGCATAGTGTTTGTGCAAACATTTTCTTATGTGTAGTTTGGAAGATGACTATGAAAAGTTGTTCATGTTTAAACCTTTTAACCCTTCAAGTGCTTTGGGATGTAAAGGGCAAATAGTTTTAAATTTTTGCCTTAGGCACATGGCATGACTCACATGATAAGCCATACCCATAGCTAGAGAGTTGTCCAAATAGCTAGTTTCATCCATCATTTTCCAAAGGTTTGCCTGTCCCTAGCATATATGTATCCAAACTGATAAACATGTGAGATGCTGCACATATCTCGGCAAAACAACCTGTGTTCACTCCATGAATATTTGGATTTTAAATGGTAGATCTTCATATTTACAAACCTATTCTGTGGTAAAATTGTTTGTGGCAACACACAGCTTTCTGCAGGAAAAAAGTGAAATGTCTGATCTGTGCAAAACTGATTTTTTCCAGAGTGAATAACAATTTTACTGCTTCTTTTCTTATCAAAAATGTGAAGAAACTGAAATTTTTTAAGCTTTCTCCCCACTAACTTGTGAACTTTTTTTCTAGTTCTGTGGTCTTTAAATGTTTTTCAACAAAGCCATAATTAGGGAAGCAGTACCCAAATATCATTGACCAGATAATATAATAACTGGGGTGACAGAGCGACTTGCTTTATCCAGCTGGATTCAGATTAATCACTGAAAGAATCAAACCCAAAGTGTCTTGGTTGCATACCCACAAATTGGTGCACCTAAAAGCCCAGGCCACTGTTGAAAATGCTGACTGGTTTACTTTCCCAAGGACACAACAGGACATGACTGACACAGGCCGAAAGAGAACCCAAGAGATTTGGCTTAGTCACAACAGCATCCATCCCTTCAAATCAAGGGCCATGCATAGAAGTTTCATCTGTATTTTTTTCTACTTGAATTTTTTTTTTTTATGGCAAATGTGAGCTATCATAAGTGTCTTTGTTTGGCTATGCCATGTGCTGATTTATTCACTTTTGTGTTAATGAGATCTGTTGTACAGTGTTAAAACGCTTACATCTCCAAGACACTGTAAGAGGCACTGCTATAAATCAGTTGGGAGTGGACAGGCTCCCTCCATGCAAATATTTGCAGAAGAATAAGTAAAAGAACTGGATGGAACATGTCACGTACTGGGACGGTAGTGAAATCTGACATGAAATACAAGATGTGTAAAAGTAGATTAGTCAAGCACCAGACAGAAATCTGCCAATCCAAGAATTAAAGTGATTAATTCATTTTGTTGACAATGATATATATATATATATATATATATATATATATATATATATAATAATCAAACCACATAAGCAGTTTCTTGATACATTCCAGCACATCTCCATTTTGGAAAATCCTGGGCTTATTTGTGGAAATTAGCAAACAAGGGCTTTGTTGGAAACCAGGTGCATCTCAAAGATTGTGTACTTGTTTTCTGAAGGGAGAGGAAGGGCTTGTGAGCATTATTGCTTTTCAAGACTCTACCATCTGCCAGTCTATAAAACGCCATTTGCGTCAATGATGTTGCTACTGGAGATGTTGTCAGAGGAGGCTGCATAACCTGTCCTGTAAATGGATCAGACTGAGCACTGGATCAGGCCCACTGAAGTCTTTCCATTACATGTTCATACACATGCTGCACAAATATGATCTAAAATGGATCCCCACAAAACTCCTTTGAGATAGGTAAGTATTAATATCCCAGTTACACAGATGTGCAAAGTGAGGCAGAAAAATAAAGAGTCACTAATACAGCCACAATTAGAACTGTGTCTCCTGTCTCTCAGCCATGTCTCAGACCACCAAACCATGCAGCATTGCATAAGAGAGGAGCCGTTTCAGTATTCACCACACGAGGAAGTAAATAGAGTGGTTCAGTGGGGAGAAAGGTCTAAAGAGGATAGAGAATGGCAGTTGTTCTTAGTATTCTTATAGCTGGAGAGAACTTGTTCAGATAAATAGAATTAAAATGGTTTCTATAGGCTAATCTAGAAGGACACTTTTCTGTATTTGAAATGTTGTGGCATTAGACACGGTTTACGAACCTTGTGCTAAACTTCACAACCGAGTTGATAATAGTTATTCAAATTTTAAAAGGTTCATTTTTCATGGTAGGAAAGGATAACAAGATGCCAGATAAACCGTTGGTATATGTCTGAGAAATAAAACCAAAGCCAGGGCTAACTGCTTAATCATTTGAAATTGGACTGAATTAAATTCTGTGCATTTCTATCAAATGTTACTAGTTTGCGTGCACCTTTTCTCAACAAGTGCCACAAATGTCATTTATAATATAAACTATCCTCTGGGTGGTGCTCTAATGCCAAGTTTCTGATATGCTGCTTTTTTGTGGAGGAAAAAATATTCCATCCTATCAGGTAGCTTCTTTTCATCTAGAGATGTCTAAATGGTCACGAGGAAATATAGATCTAGCTTTCTTTAAAGAGTTGACATCAGGTCTATTAGGCCTAAATCTTGACTTCCTTGGAGAGTAGTTCTCAGAACCTAACTTCAGAATCCTCTCAAACACCATGCAACATCAATATATCAACCTAACCCATCTAAATTTTTCAAACCATGCTCATTAGAGTCAATCTGAAAAATCCAGGAATGACTGCTTACAATCAGTTGCACAAACTGTTAAACAAGTGGTACAATGCGATTGTGTTTACAGTGAGTTTGTGCCAACTTTGATGTTGATTTCACTGAGAACAGGATTGGGTGCCTCAATTTAGCTATGGAGGAAGATTAGTCTTGTGCATAAGGTAATAGGCTGGGATCAATTCCTGGTTCTGGCAGAGGCTCTCTGTTTAACCATAGGCAAGTCACTTAATTTCCCTGTGCCTCTGTTTCCCCATTTCTAAAATGGGAAAAATAATTCCCCCTCTCTCATGGGTGCTGAGGGGATGAATTCATTATTATATGCAGGGTGCTGAGGTACTATACAAGCAGATGTATAGGAGAGTTTTAAAAATATTTTGTACTTAAACTAGTATGTCGTCTTCCAAAAACGTCAGGGTTGTCGGTGCCAATATGCCAGAGACATTGTTGATTGAAGCATAAATGTTTTAAGTAATTTTTTTAAAAAAATAATATCAATACCAAGTCAACATAGCTGATTTTATATATTACAAAAAAGGGTCAAAAGGAAGATCATGCTAGACTTAGAAGATAGTGACTTCAAAATGATCTTGAAGGCTTGCTTGACTTTTAAAAAATATTATATTTAAAAAAAATAAGGTCAGATTCAAAAGGGACAAAGGTCAAACAATACTTTAGTGGTATGTCAGTTATTAGTGTCTGTTATCCTGTTTCTCAAGACTAAGAGTAGTTTTCCTGTTGAAATCAGTATTCATGCATTGAATGGTTGTCTCATTAACTTGCTCTTTAGCTGTGATAATTTTTAGATAATTATGTTGCCTGCTGCCCATCACAGCCTTATTATATACACCTTCATATAACTATATCTGAGCTGACCAGAAGAAATTGCATTATTTCCCCTCTACCTGAAAGCTTACGTAGTGGCTTATGGAATATTAGAATTTTACAAAACTCACTGATAGAGTGAAAAAGCACATGTGCATGCACATACACAAAATGTATGATGGTGCTTCCAGTGGCACCGAACTAGGGAAATGCTGTTCAATACTAATGACAAAATACCACAGCACACACATTTACAACACCAGACACTGCAGTATGTTTCTTTAAATGCAGATGTGATGCAGATTTAAAATCCATATTTGTGATGACTGCAATCTGATTTTCTGAGATAAAATGTTCAGCATATTATTAATTCAAACTGGGGACAATAGGAAGGGTTTTACAGGCTGCAGATTGTGCACATCATATTTTATTGGGATTTGGGCACCTAACTCAGGTTCCTTTGAAAATCCAAGCCTTAATTGTTTATTGTTTAATCAGACTTTTAGTCTGAAGCTGTTCCTAATCATGAACAGGTATTTGAACAGAATACATTAAAATTACATATTGTGACAAAGCTCCAAGTCTGTACTTGTGGGTCCTGCGCTTCCTGGCAGATTTAGGGGCCTCAGAAACTCATCTAGGCCCCAGAGTGACCTCCCTTTCTCAGTATAATTGGCAAGAGTCACCACCTAGTGAGTTACCTTCATCACAGGCCAGTATGGAAGGTGGAAAAAGTGGGGGAACCCAGGTCCGCCCTGTACTCCGGGCTCCAGCCCAGGGACCCTAATAGTATCAGCTAAGATGGCTGACCTTTTATCCACAAAACACAATTCAATTCCCTGGGCTACTTCCCCACAGCAGTCCTTGATTCTTCAAACTCCACTTCACCCTTACCTCAGGGCCTCCTTCCTTCTGTACGATATGTTGTCCACCACTCAGTCTCACCAACAGCACAACTTCCTCTCTCAGCTCCTGACACCCACAGCCCACCTGACTAACTGGGAGGTTTTTATCTGGATTCAGCCAGCCCCTGATTGGCTTCAGGTGTCCCAATTAGGCTAGCTGTTTCTACTCCTTTCTAGAAGGTTCTTAATTGGCCCCAGGTGTCTTGATTGGTCTGGAGTAGCCTTTGTTTGGCTGTCCAGGGAACAGGGACCTGCACATCCTGAGACTAATATACCTGCCTTCCAGCACTCTCCTATATCCTTCTGGTCTGACTCCGTCACAATATTCAATATCCAAAGGTGCTTCCAGGTGAATTCTTACTTCTAGATTTCTATGGCAAAAAGTTCTCTAAGGGTACATCTAAATAGCAATTAAAAAGCCGTAGCTGGCCCACGTCAACCTACTTGGGCTTGCAGGCCTGGGGCTAAGGCGCTGTTTAACTGTGGTGTAGATGCTCAGGCTGGAGTCCAGACTCCAGCACCCAGCGAGGTGGGGGGATCCCAGAGCTGAGGCCTGAACCTGTCATCCTGCTCTTGTGTGGAGCAATACCGCTCAGGGTTTTTTCCTAGAGGTCTGGCTACAAATTCAGCAGTCTCTCTCCCTCTTGCATCAGGGTGTTTCCTCACTTCCTTCCGCAGCGGCCAGTAAAGGAACCCAGACCCTCCCTCTCCTCTGGATTTCATTCCAGGAACTCGGTAGCAAACAGCTATGGACTGCTCCCTGAAGCCTCGTCTACATTACCAGGGTAAGTTGACCTAAGTTATGCTACTCCAGCTACGTGAATAACATAGCTGGAGTTGAGGTAGCTTCGGTCGACTTTCCATGGTGTCTTCACTGAGCTGTGTCGATGGGAGAGCGTCTCCCGTATACTTCCCTTACTCTTCTCAGGGAGCTGGAGTCAACCGGAGAGCAGTCTGCCTTCCATTTCCCAATAGACCTGCTAAATCAACACCCACTGCATCGCAGCAGCATTGATTTCCCTGTAGCGAAGACCAGCCCTTAGACCAGGTCTACACTGGAGGGAATGCGGATTGACCCAAGGTACGCAACTTCAGCTATGCGAATAGCACATCTGAAGTCAACGTATCTTAAGTCAACTTACCTTGGCATCCTCATGGCAGCAAGTTGACCACTGCCGCTCCCCTGTCGACTCTACTTCTGCCTCTCATGGCAGTGGAATTCTGGAGTTGATGGGAAGCGCACTTGGGGATTGATCGCTACCCGCCGACCCGGTAGGTAGTGTAGACCTGGCCTTAGATGCCTCACTGCCTCCCAGGACTTCTTTTCTACCTTAGTCTTCCTTCAAGCCCTTTTCCACAGTTTCTTGCAGGGCTTGCTACACACCTAACTCTCCATGTCCTTCCTTCACTCTCTACCTTTGGGTAGTGCAGAGGTAGAAAGGTAGTGCAGAGTTCTGGGCCCCTCTCTCCATGCAGCCTCTCTCTGACCTGGGCTTCTTCCCTTTATTCCAGTGGTGGGCATCCTGCCACACACGGCCTGTCAGGATAATCTGTTGGTGGGCCGCAAGATGGTGTTTACATTGACCGTCCGCAGGTGCCATTCATTGTTCCCGGACAATGGAAGCTGCAGGAACCACAACCACACTTTATGCTCACCAGCTTAGCGTCATCTCATTCGGGCCAGGCCCAGATGCAAGCCAGGTGCCTTAGATTGCTGCCGCCAGTTAGCCAGTGCAGGGGGCATACCCGTCATACCACACTGTTGTATTTCTAACTCATGAATACTCCCATTGACATCAGTGAGACTACTCATGATTATGGCAGGAGAATAGGTCATAGGATCAAGCCCTAACTTAGTAACTTTCATCTGACACACCCTTCGCCAACATTTATTTTAAAAAGTGAAAAATAAAAAGTAAAACAGATTATTAAAGTTGCATCCAGTGTGCTAATAACAATACACAAAAGTGGGGCAAGGTGTACAGTGGAGTCACATCATAAGCGCATTTAACTTGCACAAATTCAGCTATACACGCTCGGCCAAAAAAACCCACAACAATTTAAATAGTGCTGGCTGAGCAGGGCTGGGGCTGGTATCCCAGACTGGCAGCGCGCTGAGCAGGACTGGCATCCGGGACCCCAGACCGGCAGCGAACTGAGCCGTTCAGCCCACCCCTGGCCCCGCCCAGCCCACAGCCAGCCTGGGGTTCCATTCACTCATCCAGCAGCAGGCTAAGTGGGGCTGAGCAGCTCAGCCCACTGCCAGGTGAGTGAACGGAAAGCCAGGCTGGCAGCGGGCTGAGCAGGGCCAGCGGCGAGGATCCTGCCTAGCACGAGCCGCGGACGGAACCCCAGGCCAGCAGCAGGCTGAGCGGGACCGGAAACGGGCTGAGCGGCTCAGCCCACTGTCAGTCTGGGGTCCCAGCAATTTTGACTATATGCCATTTTGATCTTACACTGGGACCTTGGAACCTAACCCCCGCGTAAGATGAGACTCCACTGTAATGCGATTCATTTCCTCTCATGAAAGAATGACCTCCATAACTCACTTTAAGCTCTGCCACTCATGAGTTATGGGTCATTTCTATTCTGGTGAAAATAAATTCTATTACACCATCATCTATAGCTATGTATTTTTCCCCTCTACACGTAAATTTAAAAAGTAGGGGACACAGCCACACTCTGTCTTCCTGCATTATGTGCAAAGCAGATGTCCCCCTACCGTAATACTGTTTTTAAATTAAGTGTTTTTATTAAGTGAAATATTCTATTTATGTATTCCATGATAAGATTTTTGATTAAATAAAATGTTGAATTTATTCTTGAGCTATTGCTACTGTTAGTAAATGCTTAATCTGTACTCCTGCAGTTATGATGCAGGTTGAATCCTTGAATTTAATCAAACCTTGTGTTAAGCAGAGGACCATTTATTACAGCATCGGTTTTCCATTATAAAACTCCAATTTTCAGTGGTTTATAACTCAGCTATGGACATTTTCTTTGGCCTGAAACTTGGCACATCATATTGCCAAGTCACTAGCTCTTTTATTTATACTTTTTTAAAAGACCTTTGTTATTCTTTGCTGTAGGAGAGTAATCTTAAAAGAAAAAGACAGTATTTTTCAGCTGCTTCCTCTGCTCTTGTAATGATATTATTGAAATTGACATTTTAAAGGCAAGTATCTACAATTCAGGAACAACCATTTAATAAGTCTAGTTATTCCATCTATGGATGCTTCATATGTAGAATCTTCTTTGGTGTTTAGACCAGCCTTTTTAACTGTAGACAGAGTCCAAACCTACCGAGTGCAGAGCACCCAATGAAAGGTGCTGGGCATCTACAACTCCCACTGAAATGGATGGGAGTTGAAAGCACTTAGTACCTTGAAGGATAAGGCTCTTCCTCTGACATTGGTACAGCAGGCCAAGAAAGCTGATGGCTTATCGTATCAGTGATACATGATTTAAGATTTATTAAAATAAGCTTTATGGTCTATAAAGTCAATACTCTACAATGTAAAGTTTTCAATAGGTCTTACTACACTGTGCTAGTGTCTAAACATGGATATACATAAGAATGGCCCTATTGGGTTAGAGCCAAGGTCCATCTAGGCCAGTATCCTGTCTTCCAACAGTGGCCAGGGCCAGGTGCCCCAGAGGGCATGAAAACAGGTAATCATCGAGTGATCCATTTCCTGTGTCTCATTCCCAGCTTCTGGCAAACAGAGGCTAGTGACACCATTCCTGCCCATCTTGGCTAATAGCCATTGATGGACATGTCCTCCATGAATTTATCTAGTTCTTTTTTGAACCTTGTTATAGTCTTGGCCTTCACAACATCCTCTGGCAAGGAGTTCCACAGGTTGACTGTGCATTGTTGAAGAAATACTTCCTTTTATTTGTTTTAAACCTGCTGCCTATTAATTTCATTTGGTGACCCCCTAGTTCTTGTGTTACTAGAAGTAGTAAACAACACTTCCTTATCTACTTTCTCTACACCAGTCATGATTTTATAGACCTCAATCATATCGCCCTTTAGTCATCTCTTTTCCAGGGTGAAAAGTCCCAGTCTTAACAATCTCTTCTCATATGGCAGCTGTTCCATACCATTAATCATTTTTGTTGCCCTTTTCTGAACCTTTTCCAATTCCAGTATATCTTTTTTGAGATGGGGTAACCACATCTTCATTCAGTATTCAAGATGTGTGCATACCATGGATTTATATAGAGGCAACATGATATTTTCTGTCCTATCTGTCCCTTCCTTAATTATTCCCAGCATTCTGTTCGCTTTTTTGACTGCCACTGCACATTTAGTGGATGTTTTCAGAGAACTATCCACAATGACTTCAAGATCTCTTTCTGGAGTGGTAACAGCTAATTTAGATCTTTCAAGATCTGTGTATGAAATTTTCCAGTACAAATCCTCCTACATATAAATACAACGCACCCATCACCTGTGGATAAAGGATATTTTTAATGTTTTAAAAAAACATTCAAAATATTTTAAAGTAAAATAGAGAGTGTCTTCTAAATAACATGCACCGTTTTTAACCACCATTGCTTAAAAACAATCTGCCTTTTTCTTGAATTTCCCAGACATACAGGTTATCTGGCTATAGAAAAGACCCATCCTGCCTGCTTTCACTAGTGCAGTGTTTTATGCTGTACAGTGGAACATGCTAAGATTCTCAAGTGTTCTCTTTAACATGTCAAGAGCAGAAATCAAAAGTGACTAAAACATATTATTTAATCAAATATGTTGGGCAAGAGAGCTGGCAGTATCTGTACTGGGTACAGGAGGAGTAAACATGAGAGTACGTGTGATACCACCATGGAAGAGTGTGGGCTTGACTGTGGTCTGCTAGGACACATTCAAAGCTGTTGTGACTAACGTGGTGTAACTTAAGTTGAGTATGTCTGTTTAAAAGCGTGAGCCAATGCCCATTGGAATCAATAGGTGTCTTTTCATTGACTTCAGCGGGATTTGAATCAGGTCCAAAGGGAGCATAAGAATGGCAAAACTGATTCATGGCAGGTGGCAGAAAGCACATGCAGCAGATCCCAATCAGCTTCTGCACTGTAACATTACCATGAAGGTATTTTTTCCTCAAAGACAAATGAGAAAAATAGAAATGATGTTTTCTGGATAGCATCCATGAACATCTTTGTTATAATATTAAAAGGTGCATATAAGATATTTGCAAACACAAACCACTTCAGTTTTGCCTTTACAGGTGGCCTCATTTTAGTATTTTTGCTGGTATCACTGGGGTGTAGACAAACATGGCATTTAGATTGAATTCATACCTTGTGTGATAGACTAATGTACCAGGACGCTCCACCTGTCATGAAAGTGTAGATCTCTCCTAGATTCCACTGGTTGATTGTGCCACTCAAACGTGTAACTTACAGGCGTCTAATATGGCCTGCACTACCTCACACCACTGATTCTGATCTAGCCATTTATGTTTAGTTACTCTCTGATGATGTTCTGGAGTAAGTAATGGTTACATATTTCTCTCTGATGAAAGCTGTACACTCTGCCCTCTGCTTTCTTGGTTTGTGCTTGTTTCCTGTTCCTCCATTAAAACTTCTTTCCATCATTTACACACTTTGCTGCCATATTTACCAATTATTAAATAAATGTAGTCCTCTAAGTCAAATACTCTTTATTCATAAATTTATATGGTGTTCCTTGCTTTTCAACGATAGTAAGGAGTTGATTTAATTCCTTCATTAAATGAGCCACCCTAGTTTGTCAGAGATTTCTGTTCTTGAATAAACAAAGCCTCCGTAAGTGTTTCTTTATAATAACCAAATTCATCTTGAGTTTCTGAGAATCTGTGCTGTAGGGCTATTGGAACCTGAACTGAACACACAATTCTAGATAAGCGCTACCCAGTGTTTTGATTTGTACTCTGCCCCTTTGCTGACGCAGCCCAGTATCTTGCTTGCCTTTATTACTGCAGCCATACACTGGGTCGACAGCTCCAAGGATTTTTGTTTTTTATAGTAACCAATAAATCCTTATCTTCGGTCTGTACACTGCATCTAAAACATACTCTATATTTTGTTATTCCTCGTCTTGTTTTAAATAGTTGTCTGCATTAAAAGTGCATTTTCCATTTATTTACTCTGTCAACTAAAAGCTCAAAATCTCTCTGAATCTGGTTGTCTTGTTCTTCAGTGGACACAACTCTGCTTTTGACCTTATTAGCAAACTTTTCTGTTTTACATACCATATTCTCAATAAAATAATTTGCATAATGAATCTGTCAAAAGGTCAACTGATGAAATCAATGGCTGGTCTTCTCCATTGCTAACCTCTTTTGAGCTGGAGAAATTCGCAGCGAGAATTGCTCATTTCCCTTCTCTGAGATACTCTGCTATCCATCAAACTATTTTGTATTCTGTAGAGCTGATTGTGCAGAAGTGCTGAGCGTCTGTTGCTCTGATGGACTTCAGATAAATTTGTTGGTGCTCAGCACTGCTTAAAGTCCAGCCTCATATCATGGACTTCCTACCTTAGCCTGTCATTTTTGATATCAACATTACTATGTGCTTTTTCAAAATCTGAGGAGCAGATTATTCCTCTTAGGGACACAAGCTCTGAGGGAATGGTGTAGTACAGAATGCAACGTGTTATTTGAGGGGTGTGAAGACAATGCGCCTGTACATGGCAGAAGCAAGCATAATGTCTCCAAGAGTGCTGTGTGTGAGCAAATTCATCGGTGAGTCCTGCTGTATCTTTAGAAAAAGGATTTCATGCAGTCCTTCTACTGTAGCTCTTCAAAGCACAGTGGTCTGTCAATGACACACTCAACAACTCAGGCAAACTCGTTCTGGGAAACTTAGCAGGGTCAGCAATGCTAGTACTTCCTCCCCTGGTCTCAGGCTGCTCAGGCAGACAAACTACTGCATGGCTACCTCCCTGCAGGGGAATTCTAGATACAGGAAACCCCTTCTGACACATCACCTCTTCTCTTCACACCAGCATATTGGGGACAGGACCTAACTGGTGCCAATGGTCCATTATAATCCATGAATCTAAGCATTGTCTCAGTCTCAAATCCAATCCAAGCCAGAAATCAGAAGTAAAAAAAAAGCACATGTGAGCTAAAGTGGCCATCATTTGGCCTAAAGTACATTCTATATTTCTTATAATCAGTTTTATTGCTGAAGAATTCCAGTGCTTTATTTAAGAAGAATCTCCTCTCAAACTCATGCAGGGTATTTCTAGTAGAATTGTGCTGTTCAAAGTGTTTCCACCTAAAATCATGGAACGTTGTTTCTAGTCCTCTTGTTGCAGTGAACAAAACGGTCTCTGACTGCTTTAGTATTTGCATAGCTGATATTTAGCTTCTCTCTTTTAAGCCTCCTTTGATTTAGCTTAAAAGTTGTTTCCAACAATGTACAACAGATGCAGCACCTCAGCTTCTAAGAAGTCTGTCTACTTAACAGTAATTTTAAAATGGAACAGATTTTGTTTCATGTTTTTCACATATGTATATTCAGCTTCTCATTTTAGTGTATAAGGATTGTTTTTATTTTCAGCTCTTTTCCCACTGCACCTTCTGGATACTCAGGAAGAGAGTATTAAAAATGTGACAGAGATAATAATAGATCACTACAAGGACATTATCTATTCCACTAACCATCTAGCATACAGCAGTGAACATAATATGACAATAAAGCATTTATCTTGTCCTTATTTAAAGGATGGTGGTTTCAAAACAAAGATGACTGCTACTCGATAGACTAACATTACCTATCCTTCCTGCTTCTGATAGTTATTTTTTCTGTTCTCAGACAGCAGGATTTCAGGAGATTCTGACTGAAATTGAAATTTTAGCATTGATTGTGGGATGTTTATGTCATGACCTTGACCACAGGGGAACCAACAATGCCTTCCAAGCCAAGTAAGTTTTCTAATTCTTATTGCTTTAATTTGTTTCCTTTCCATATCAGAGCAAAAGGTGACAGGGGATAAAGAATGAAGCATTAATTTCAGGGCTCTTAGGCCAAGGCCAAGTATTCCTGTGCTTACATGTAATGAGGGACTATCCATCTTCATAATTCCCTATTCTTTTTGGTAATTGCTGACTTGCCCTTTGTGTCATACTGTTGATTTGAGTTGCCCCTTGTGAACTAACACCCAACACAGAAATGTGATGCCAAATGTTGATGATCCCTCCAGTCAGAGTATCTGCCAGCTAGAGACCTGCCAACACTGAGCATGAGCAGCATTGCAAATGCCCCAATCTCTCTTTGCCTGGTACATTGGAATCATTGTGAAACCTTTTCCAGTTATTTAATACATTTAAATAAAAGCAGGTAAAGCTGAAGCCTTGTGTCCACAAAAGGGTGACATTCACTCAAGCCCAAGTTTTCGGTCTTTGGCATATGGAATGGTTGCCACCAATCTAAAACTATGGTGCGGGGGTCTGTACAGTCTGATGTGGCAGTCATTCTAGCCTAACTCTGCCACACCAGCTGTGAGGAGTACCGGGGCCATTGATTCCATATAAACACAGGTACGTGGCTTCTCTTCTGGCCTAGCCCCAATGAGACTATGGGGCTGGCTTGGAGACCTCTAGCATACTACATAGGGTGTGTAAAGGCTCCTCTCTGAGTCCAGCTGGTTGATAGATATGCTGTTGAGCTTGTGTTAGACTTTCTATTCAGATTCTTATCTGTTAAGTGGAGTCTTGCATCTGCAATCCTTACTTACATAGTGATGCTCTACTGCCTCAAGCCGTCCCCTCCTCCACACAGCTGCTGGTAGAGGCAGTTTAGTATAGTCGAGGGAAGAGAGGGTTTATTCCCTCTTTTTACCTATGGGAATAAGGAAGTTCATCTCTCTGCTTTCCCACCCCCACCCCTGCCATCCAGGTTTGGAAGGTGGCAGGAAATCTCCCATTACAAACATCCTAGCTGAGGTCTACAATGGATCGGTCAGATAGGTACTGGATTCGACATCTATATTGTTTCATTGACTCACTGACACAGGAAACATGACCATCTGCAGATCACCAGTCTTTTTGGATTGTGGTTTTTTTGTGGTCTCTCAGCTGCAGCATGGTTTCGTGGCTTTGCCCTGCTGCTAGTCCTGGGGACCAAAAGGGAGATGTGGCCAACTCCACAGCTATTTGAAAGCCAGAGAGCTGTTGTGCTAACTTATTCCCCCTCGACACATTTTTGTGCAAAAAAGGGATACGTGTGACCATAGTGTGTACTGTACATTGACTGCTTTGTTTGTTAGGGCAAACTGCCTCATTATACTCCACCCATGTTGATGTTTCTGATGCACCCAGTAAGCTGCTGTTTCCTCAGCTGCTGGTACTGCTGCTCACACTCATAGAAACAATGACATAGTCTGGATTTGTCACCCGCCAAGGCAACAAGAAAAAAAAATCAATTGCTGTGCTCAAGAGACAGGACTACTGGTGCAAAGGTTACAAAGTATCGCCAGTTGCTTTATGCTGCTGGAGTCTTGATGAGAAGCAGAAAAATGGAAAACTGTGTAAGACAAATGGGAAAACTTTGCTGATTGAAGTTCATGTTCCTAATTCACAAAGATAAGACTTATGTAGGATTTAAATCCCTATAGACTCAGTCTCTGATTAACCTAACTGTTTCTCTATTGGAATGTTTACTGGAATGTAATATTTCTCTTGGGAAGTTTGAAATAGAGGATTTCAGCACTTGAATGCTGTCACTTCCAGTACAACTGACAACAGAGCACAAAGAGGATACTGTCTTTTCTAATGCCATAAAGAAATTATTGAAGACATTTAAGAGAAGACATGAGACACAGATAAAATATCCTTGAAAAATAGAAGCTGCACCTCTCATAACAACAGCTATGATATATTCTTCCAAGCTTACTTATAAAGTTAAGCATCACATTTTCCTGTTTTATCTTAGTGCCGAGTACCAGTGTTTTGTGTGATGAAAGATCAAGAGGTATATGATGGAAGCAACACCACAGTTTTCTGAAATTGCTCTGTTAGTACACTTCAGCGCTGTTTTCTCTAGGGATGCTGTTTCCCACTTATCCCCTTCTCTATTACAGCCGCCCCTGATGATTAAATATCAGTGTGGTATAGCTAGGAGACGCCTGCTATTCGGTTTCTACTATAATCTCTTATACTCATTTCTTTGGAAAGAAAACCCATCTTGTCGCTTTAGGCTGGGTCCCAGAAGTGAAATACTGGTGAACATTAATCTACTCGACAGTCCAATCCCATTTACCTCCACCTTCCAACAATTCTCAATTTCATAATTACATTTCATAGTTTTTCTTCCTTTAAAGTTTCAGCTTAGAACTTTTAAATGGTGTGCTACATATTTCGCAACTAGCTTTTATGAAAAAATAACCATGATTAGAAATATATTCTAAGAATGTTAGACTTATGCTTTCTGCTTGTGTTTAGCTTCCTCTTTCTCCTTAGTATTTTTAAAATCACTCTGGTGTTGCCCACTGCAGGGACAGCATTTTAACTACTCTTTAGACTCTCTTACAGCAGAGTTTTGCAAATGCTTGCTATACACCATTGTTATTATATGTATTAGGGACTGGCATGATACAAAAGTAGAGGAAAAGGCAATCCCTGCCCCACTACACATTACCTGTCTATGACTGTATCATACACACACACACCCCTGCAATATATACAAAACATCACCTAATTTGAATGAATGAAACTAGTCTTACTCTTGTTACCACAGACAGTGATAAGGCACTGTCACTTAAGTGCTTTTGAAAAGCTCACCCAAAATTTCTGAATTGCTAAGGAGGAATCTTTATCTGCTCAAAGCAGACTTAACAGGGTCCCGAACCTGCAGGCCTATAATTTTAATTGGGCGTAGCCATGAATTCGAGTTCTATAGCTCAATATACTATCTTTGCATTCCCATAAACTGTACTGAAGAGTGTTTTGGTGAAGACCTTACTTAAAATGTGTTTGGTAAGAGGACAGACACTAACGGCTAATGTCCCTCGTTCTCTTTCAGGAGTGGATCAGCTTTGGCTCAACTTTATGGAACTTCGGCTACTTTGGAGCACCATCATTTTAATCATGCTGTCATGATTCTTCAAAGTGAGGTACCAGACTAGCTGGATTATTACTTTCACTGGAAGGTGGTGGTGGGGGGTCTGTTTCATCCCCAGGGAAACACACCCCATGCCCAAACTCCTTTAAAGGCCCTTTACTCCGGGCTGCATTTATTGACTACCACAAAGCTCTCACACAACACAACATGAAACAGTTTAACTGCAACTGCTGACTATTTTCCCCTGAGACTCTCTCTGCCTCATTCAGCCCTGGGGAAAAGGACACACTGTTTCCCTGTATCCTCCTTAGATCATTCATATTCCTTATGTATATCCTTCTCAGCCATTTGAGAGCCAAGGAAATCTTAATTCTTTCCTAGCTACTGTGTTTACATTGTCACACTCACCTTCTATTGTAAAAGTAAAAAAATTAAAAACATCACATTTCTAGAGTAGACCAAGCCTAAGCATTCAATCTGTTTAGTTTATCAAAAAGGAGATTGAGGGGAGACTTGATAAGTGCCTGACAGGGACAAATACCAGGTATTAATGGGCTCTTTCGCCTAGTGGAGAAAGGCATAACAAAACACAATGGCTGGAAGCTGAAGCCAGACAAAAATCAAATTAGAAACAAGTCACTTTAATCATTCTTGTGGTTTGTTTTTTTTTAATCAGTGGAACTTACTATTGAGGGAAGTGGTGGATTCTCCATCCTTTGATCTTCAGGTCGACTGGGTGCCTTTCTGGAAAATGTGTTTTAGTGGAACAAAAGTTATTGGGCTCAGAACAGGAGAGCTTGTGTTATACTGAAGGTCAGATGAAATGATTTAATGATCCCTACTGGCCTCAAAAAAATCCCCACAAATCTACAAAAAACTTCTTCCCTCCCTGGGCAAAAAAACGTTCTCTTACCCAATTTACTCCCTTCTCTTTCATCATTCAAACATCATCTGCCCTGGCAACTCCACCCAATTCACCCTGCTATGATTTTAAGCCCTGCATTCTGTACGGTGTTACTTGTCTGGATAAAAAATTCACAGATGGAATCAAACACTATCACTGGGAAGAGAGACAAATCCAGATCCTCTGCTTTTGCAAGTAGATGGAACTCCATTGAGGTCAATGGAGATATACAAATTTGCACCAAGTATCTGGACCTCTCACTAATGGGTTAAAGTTAGATTACACCCTATATGTTAGTGTTTAATATTCTAGTCTGTTTTCTAGAGGGAAATGTCATAGTGTATTGTATTATTTCTTTAGGTTTCTATCAGCATGTACAAAAAAAGGTGCCTGTATTTGCTCTAGGCACCTTTAACACATGTGATCATGAGTTTTGTAGCGTGCTCATGTTGCCTTATACATTATTAAATAATTTAGGAAGCAATAAAGGCTTGAATATGACGGAAAAGCCCTTTGTTATCTATTATATAATATTTCAGATATACTAGCAAGTAATTCTATGCCGTGACTATCTGCTGTTTTTTTAACACATACAGGTTTGAGCTTTTCTTTGTACATCATACCTAAGTAGTAGTTTATAACTAAATGTCTTCTAGAATTCCCCCCACCTTCCCAACACATAGGTGAAAGGAAATCTTTTACAAGATTAAGGCCACTAGAGGAAGAAAACCTTATCTATGGAAAGCTCTTGTTTTCTTTATAAATGTTCTAATCTCCTTCCTAAGCACTAGATGGCAGAGCATATTGGATATGAAAATTATACTCCAGTCAGCTATCAAAGTTAGATTCAGTTACCAAAAACATCATTATATCCGAGGATAGGAAGCAATGCCTAAAGTGTTATGTTAATATGTGAATGTAATCATATGTGACTGACGTTATAAAGTCCAGTATTAGCTTAAAGTTCAAAACAAATTAACTGCAAATTTCTTTCAGTTTGTATTCTCTGGATAAGTGATGGGCTCTGTGTTCCCCCTTATTTGACACGTCTCTAACTATAAAATTGTTAGTATTATCTTCCTTTTCCAAAACAGCAACATTAAATTTATTCACTTTCATTCTGGCTTTAATATATTTTCCAGAATCACAAGACTTCACAGTCCTTTAAAAAGTGCCTTCTTACAGGGCCCACAAGATCTAGGGCTCTACAAACTTAGCTTCTCCTCACTGTGTGTACAGTGAGATAGTGGAAAATAGGGTGAGTGGAGAGGCTGCATTCTGAATGAAAAACTGATTTAGTGTCCTTGACTGCTCTAACAGCAGCTTGCATGCTTTTGAGTAGCAGCCTAGATAAATCTGTTGGCAGCACAACTGAAAAGCCACAGAGCACAGCTCCAAAAATGTTTGCTAAGTGGAAAAGATTGAGATGTATCCATAGTTTTTCCTCCATAAACTGGGCCTGTGCAGAGTCAGACCAAACAATAAATCTTTTTGCAAGAGGCTGCAACATTAGCACAGTTAACACAGCATAGCTTCTTGCCTACAGTGGCCAGCACTTCCTGTATTAATATAATCTCAGTAGCAGTAACTTTATTTTATCATGTTTTTTCCATGATTTGGAAAAAAAAAGTCTGTTTAGCAAAATGGGGCACATTACAGTGTTTGAAATCGTAGTCCTTTACTTTCTCTCTCATTACAGGGTCACAACATCTTTGCTAACTTGTCCTCCAAGGAGTACAGTGACCTTATGCAGCTTCTGAAGCAGTCAATATTGGCAACAGATCTCACTCTGTATTTTGAGTAGGTATTGGCATTGTTTATATTTGACAAATGAAAATCCAGAGATCATGGTCTAATGACCTATGAAGCAGCAAGGGGGCTACATAATATATGAAGTTAGTGGTTACATTTAATATCTCCAACCATAATTAACACATTTTATTTTAGGCTAATGGAAGTTTCTCATATGCCTAAATGAGTTTCATTTTGATATTCAGCAAAAGCGAAGACATATCCTGTCTTCAAACTTGAAGCAATTGCAGAAGAAAGTCATAGCCAAATCCTGTATTTCCTCAACACAAGATTCCCAAAGGAGACTTTCATGTGCAAAAAGTACAGGATGGTTTCTGCAGGCCAAAACTACAAAGGGATAGTCTATTTTTTAGCCTTTTTGAATTTCTAGTCAAATTCCCAATTGTGTTGTTTGTGCCCACCCCGCATTAAAAAAGCTGCTGCATTTAGTTACACCATCTGAGCACCTGGCCCTGTAAATCAAAGGAGCGCCACTGAAGACAAAATGTGATGATTTATACTAAATGAGAATCCATCCTGCAAAGATTAACTGAATCAAGTGACTAGGGGTGTCCCACAAATGCAGTTACTTCATATTCCTTCTTGGTTTTCCTATCACACCTTCAAGTAGTCAAAGTAACTTGTGTTCTTCCATTTTCCTGGCACTGTAATTAGTTAAAAAACAAAACAAAACACCCCAGAGATTCCAGCAGAGTAAACCAATGTGTAAGAGGCATATGGAGTCATAGGTGCAATTGTTGGCATCTCAGTTTTACATTTCCTAAGCATCACACCTCCTCCTCCAAAGTGTGTCAGTCAGAATCTGACTTGCTGGCAAGGAACTTGGGGAATGTACTGGGAGAAGTACATCTGCTGCCTAGGCACAACACTGTTCTATCCTAAGCAATTTCAGTGCATTAGAAAATAGCTTGTTGTCCCTTAGCACCCTACTTGCACTCCACTAGGTGGCATTTACACATTGATTTTTGAGTTTGTATGGAAGGGGATATGGATTTTTCCTTTCTCGATCCGAAGTGCTGATGGCTTGATGCCAAACCAAGTTTCCAAAGAACTTCAGGCAAAATCTTTTCCTCATATGGGTCTGTTAATCTATATTAAAAATGCCATACCATTGGGCAGTGTTTGGAATGGGGCAAACAAAGCTTGCTCTGACTGCTCGTTATGTTATTTTAATGCTGCATTAAGAGCTCACTTGCTGCTCATAGGGCTGGTCTTCACTAGGGTGGGGGATCAACTGCAGATATGCAACTTCAGCTACGTGAATCACGTAGCTGAAGTTTGCGTATCTGCAGCCGACTTACCTTCCGTCCTCACGGCGAGGGCAGTCGGCGGCGCACTCCCCCGTTGACTCCGGCTTACTCCTCCGGGGGAGCTGGAGTTCCGGAGTCGATGGGGGCGGTGCTGGCGATCGATTTATCTCGTCCTCACAAGACGCGATAAATCGATCGCCATAAAATCGATCTTTCCCCGCGGTAGTGAAGACAAGCCCATACTGGCTGTTTCTCAGAGTTCACTGCTTTTTTTCCCCTCCCCCATGGTAACTTCTATCACCAAAAGACTTTCCATGGACAAATTGAGGCATCTTCCGCTGAAAACAAAATTAAACATCGTTGCTAAAATGCTTCAAACAATAATTACTTTAAGATGTTCCTTTAGCAAATGTAGCATACACAGTGGACCCTGACCAGGAGAAAGCTGCCTTCTCAGCTACTACCTCACACTTTCTGGCCCTTCCAGTCTAGTAAGTTGTCTGTGCAGACGGCTCCTGATTTTGATGGATAATATGACAATGGATATTGCCAATGACTTAGGACAGGGATGTTTGGGACCATAGTGAACACTCTGTATGTCCTCTCCTCTTCCCACCCCTCCCCCCTCCAGTGTCCTAACACAAGTAGCTAGTGCTCCAAAAATGGTTGGCATTCACTGGTAAGGGGGTGTGAGCAGGTTGGCTGAGAGGGGATGAGGATGATATTTTTTTCCTCAGTTCCTGAGCAGAATCCAGCAGCAGGATCCTGGGAAGAACATGAGGCTCTCTCTCAGCAAGAATACCCATGAGAGGACAGGCAGTTGCTGCTCTTCTCTTGGGAGATAAATCCCCACCAGGGCACAGCAGCCCTTTCCACCTCCTGACACCAGAAGGGGTGAATCTGAGCCCATTGTGAGATCAAGTTTCCTTTTGTAGACAACGGTACTGACAACTACCAAAGTTTTCTCAGGTATCCTATGGCTAGGAATAAATAGAAATGCCTTTATTTCAGAGCCCCAGAAATGATTTTCAGATTTTATTTATGAAAAGAGAAAGGAAAAAAGGCCATCTGCTTCTCTGCATCCCCCTAGTATCCTAGCCCATTTTTCTCAATTTTTTTTAAGTGCCACTAAGGACATAAATTAAAAGATTTTCAAATGTATTTTCTGCATTATCACTGGTAGATGAGATTTTGAATGCAAACTCCTATTTAAGTCCTAGTCCTGCACAGGGGACCTCCTACACACAATGCAAGTGTCTAGAAAGGTTGTCTTAAGGACCCACTTACAATTGCACACAGCAAGAATACAAGGGTGTACCCAAACAGAACAGATTACAGGACTGAGCCCATATTTCATGAACTTCTCAAGGGAGGGAATTGTTATTGTTTTTGTCTGTTTAATGCAGTGTATACCAAGACACTGTATAAATAACAAACAATGGGATTAGGTGAGAATTAGGTCTGATTACTTGGTCGGGCAATGAGTCTCAAAATAGGCAACAGAATAGAACTGAAAAAAAAACTGTAGCTACGCATTCTCATACTTACAACTCACAATAGTAGTGTCAAGAAGATACAGGCAACCCAATGGCCCAGGAACATTTCATCCCTTATACTTTTCCTTAGAATTTCTGAGAGTCACTGAAATAATATCCTAAATCACTGGACTGTAGACCTTTATTATATATTATGACAGCTTTGTCTTTATTTGAATGTCTAAGTAGTGCAGAAGTGGGTGGATTTCAATGGTGGGTGAAGTGGTCAATGTCTAAAATTTCAGTCTAACGAGGGCTAGACCTTCATTTAACAGACTACACTGACTTACAAGACTCACTAAGCTCCATCATGCGAGGAATCTAACTATACTTTTGCTTGATCCAGAGGCAGCAGGGTCCTCTGTAGGATAGGTCACAGGACTGTCACTCAGGACAGTTGGGGTAGCAGAGGTACATCTACATAGACTTTTGGAGTGAGTAGCTGTAAAGAAAGCACTGTGAAGTTGTGACTGGGGCTGGAGCTTGGGCTGTGAAGCATATGGGGGCGGGGTGTCAGCTTCAGAGCCTGAACTGCAACTCACAGTGCTCTCTTTACAGCTATTTTTAGAGTGCTAGTGTGAGCCTTCTAGCCTGAGAGTTGCTCCAAAATGCTGTATAGACATACCTCTGGAATCGTCTCAGCTCGGACAATAATCTACTGTGGACCTGGGAGAAGGTCTGTGCTTCTGTTTCCCCTGCTGCCCTGTCTGATATTTAGACAGAAAATTCTCAGGAGGCAAGGACTCTCTCTCTGTCTACGTTTGTACAGCGCCTGGCACAATGGAGCCCTCATTACAGTAGCACTCTGTGCACCTCGTTGAAATTCTTGACTTACAGTCAATTTGTAGATTAGTGAGGAGGCTCCAAGCCATCCTTATCATGGTCAGACCCATTTTACTAGGGGGTCAGTTTTTCCTGTGAATGACCCTTGTGGTTTAGATTTAAAAGGCAGAGTTTGTGCTTTATTATTTTAAATGGTAAAAAACATGAATTCATTAAAAAATGTTTCTGTAACAGGAAAACTATAAATCAATAGACAAAACCAAAAACATTGAAAATTAAGGCCTAAAATCCCATCCTTAACTGATATTATCTTTCCTATTCCTGTCAGGGGGGTGTAAACATAATGGGTAATGTTCTTTCTTGCACCAGACGTGGCAATATTGGTCAGCTTCACTGAGAAGTTAGCACATACAGGTGAGGGAAGGAATAGTCAAACCCTGGGCTGTCCACATATGAGTTAACTGGTAACTACAGGGCCATTAGCTGGGGGAGGACAGCTATTTGGAGGTTTCTAACAGTGAATTTGGACCTGGCCCCAACAGTTTCTGCCTTTATCCTCAGGCTAGTTTATCATGGTATAAGCAGGCAGTGAGCATGTCTATGCTGCAGTAAAACACCTGTGGCTGTCCTACATCAGGCCCTGGGATTCCAGCCCAATGCAGTTTTAGAACTAGAAGCCCAGTCAGCTGACACAGGCCAGCCACAGGTGTTTTATTCAGTGCAGACAGTCCCAGTGAGCCAAGTTTACTTTTCACTTGTGTTTTGATGGACAGACTATAGCATCTCTTCTTGGGTTAACATGCTACAACTCTGTAAGATGAAAATGGAACATCAGTTTAGATTAGAGCATGAGAAAGTTAGTCAATCACTAGAGCACCCTGTTTCCTTCCACAAGACTGAATAGGGAAAATAGTGAAAGAAAGACAAAGACATTCTTGCTTCTATTCAGGACTCTACCACCAACTCAATATGTGACCTTGGACAATTGATTAAACCTTTCTGTGCCTTAGCTGGAAATAATAATATTTACCTATCATTGGGAAGCCCTTCGATATCCTCAGATGAAAGGCAAAGTATCACCATTTAATATACATTGTATGTGCATATGGCCCTATTGGCTATATGTGGTTACAGGCAGAGCATTTCAGCCTTCCATAAAGCACTGAATTGAGGTGCCATTTAGTTATGTCTGTATGTCCTGTATATCTATTCTCAGACAGCTCTGATGGTGCTAGGCAGTTATAAGCCATGTTTCAAAACTAAAATGGTTTATTTAAAAAGCCTGTCAACTTAACATTTTTTAACATTAATGCAGAAGGCACAGTGAGCTTGTGTTCACAGAAACTTTGTTTCTATCACAACAACTCCAGAAGTTTGGCTTTTCCTCCTGATTACGTGTTTTGTTGCAGGAGGAGGACTGAGTTTTTTGAACTTGTCACTAAAGGTAATTACAATTGGAATGTCAAAAGCCATCGAGAAATATTTCGGTAAGTGAATCATTCCTTTGCTTCCCGATTGCTTTGGGATAACACCACAATGGGTTTAAGGAGGTCAATGTCAGGAATACAGATTGTTATTTTAAAACAACGCTTGCAGTAATATAGAAAGCTAAGTGTTTTGTAATTGTTACCAAATATGAGGCCACATGGTGGCTACAGAGTACAGCCCTGGGTAGGAGAGGAAGGGCTCCTGGAGCAGTTTCTGTTTGAATCTACTTCTACCACAGCTCAGTTCCAAAAGCCTGCAGCGGGGGAGGAGGAGTCATGAGCCCATCCTCCCCCACTCCTCTTTCTTCCCAATTCTTCCAACCAAAATATTTTATTTCCTTTTGCCCACTAATAAAGAGCAAAAGGGTTGAAAAGTTCTCAGACAAAATAACCCTCCACATTTGGGTTGATCTTCCACCTCAGCCTGGACCCAGCAGCCTCTCTTCCTCTTGCTCTTTGATGCCTCTGGCTGAATTTCCCTTTCACAGCCTGATCCTCAGTTAGGGACTTGCAAGTGCACTGCACTGGCCCCAAAGAGCTGCCAACTGGTCAAAAGTTTGAGGACAGCAGTGTAACCTTACAGGCTGGCCACAGTCTGAGTGCCCACCTCAGCAAAGACTGAGGAAGGAGGGTAGGAGTGGCTTGGATGTCATCTGTGCATGTACCTGCATCCATATGTGTTGACTTAACCTTTCTGAAATTTCAGCTGTTTCATTTTGGTGTTTGAGGGCTGAAGTATGGGCCATTTCCTATTTTTCCATATAATTTCACCCATCCCTAATTTTAGATTTGAGCAGTATATTAGAGGTTTCATTTTCAGTGTCATTCTTCATGCAAGCATTATACTTTTATCTGTATCATAAATGCTTTCTGTACTGTACATAAATGCTTTCTACAGCTGAATAGTTCCTTCTAATGTGTATACAATAGTTGTAGCCAGGTATTAAACTAGTGTGAATACATGTAGCCTTTATAAATCTTAATTTTTTATTGCAGATGAGTAGTAGAAACTGCTCAAACAGTATCTGGAATGCCTCTCATGGATTATAGGTTCGCTTGCTCAGCAACCACTTTAAGTAGACAGAGTAATCCAATCTATATGATTATATACTAATTCTCTTACTTACATCCTGGTAAAGAACATGCTGCATTGTACAGTATAATTATCACCAGTTAGAAGTACAAATAGTAACAAAATTAGTTATTTGTCTGTAGTGACATTTCTTTACTAGCACACAATACATTTTTAATCTTATGCATTATTATATTAGACTTTGTAGGTATAATGTGGATGTAAAAATATATTGACGGTTGAAATTTCAAACAGTGCTGCTGTTCCTTCCAGAGGAAAAAGGTGCTAATTCTGACTTTTTATTTATGCATTCAGGGCAGAATGCAACAAAGGTTTATTCAGTCTGTATTGTTCATTTCTGTATTTCAGATCAATGCTAATGACAGCCTGTGACCTCGGAGCTGTGACCAAACCGTGGGAGATTTCAAGACAGGCAAGTCATGATTAATAGCAGGGCTGGGAAGAGGTGGTATTAGTAGGACAATATTCCCAGGGTTCTGACTTACAAAGGAGCAAAACCGCAGTCAATTTACAGCAGTATTAATATAGTTAGGTATCAAAGGGTTTCTGCAAGGCAGGGCTTATTGCACAATCTTTTCCTTTGCTTGATGCTGCAGAGCAATATTTAGGTACCTGAAGAGATCTTATTTTATTCCTCTCATCTATTAACCTTTTAACTCCATACCAAAAATGAACCTTTTTCACACTCACAACACCCACCCTCCAACATTGCATTTTCTTTAGGTAAACCCAAGTTACCTTTTACAATGTATAAAATTCTATAACCAATTGCCAATAGCAGAATGGGTCCTAAATATGGAATTTTAAGGACCCAACAGGGACCGCTGCCAATTGATGCATGTGTCCTAATGGATATAGGATATGCATTTTTAGCATAATTAGCCGATTTCTTTCATCTCAGCGGTGGCTTAACATTACAATGCTGAGTGTGGCCCTGAGAAATGTATAGAATACCTAGGCACTCATTAACATTTAGGGTTTGGTGGGACAAGCCACTATAGGATGAGAAAATCCTGTAGCTGGAAGGCTGGCTGGGTCAAGACTGGCCTCATCCAAGAGCCCTGACCGTAGCCATCCATTCACCAGTGCCAGAAAGTTTCCTTGCCTTCTCCCACCCCAGCCTCAATCACTGGCATGACCCATCTCCCCTACTATCAGTTCCCAAGCTTACCTCAGTGAGTAACAGGTCAGTAGAAGGAAGCTCATGTTGGCAGATAAAGTTTGTGAGTAATGTCGAGCAGCAGAAGGCATCTAGGAGATGGGCCACTGACAGCATAAAGTGAGTAAGTGGCATGAGTGAGTTCCATGGAACTAGTGATCACCACAAGTTAAAACACAGGGGGCTGGAAGTTAGAGGCTAGGTAAAAAGACTCTGGTTGGAAAGGGATTAGCTACTATGGATGCATTACCTCTGTTGTAAAACGTCCATCCTCTGTGTGATAGGGGTTTATCAGCACAGCTGCAGTTATGGTCTAGAGTGTTAGTGTAATTATTGAATAGGCGTTTGCTTTAAAAAGAACAAAGAGTTGCATAGTTATTTGGGGTTTTGAATTCTGTTCTTGTGTTGTGTTTAACATATGGGAAATGTGCTATATGTTTCTCATATTTTAAAAAGCATTTTGGTATCCATCTCCTTCCAGAGCTCCTGTTCCCCTGATGCAGTTTACAAGTCACTCATGAAAATCAGTGGAGGTTTCTTCCACTGCAGGACAAAAAAGTTTCAGGTCCCAAGACTCTTCAGTCCGACATCAGCTATGGCTACAGCTTGCAGCATTCTTCAGTTTTCCCCCTCTAACTGAATTAAGCTTTTCCATTTCTTATAGTAGCAAAAAAGTCAGTTAGGGTCTGCTTAGAGCTTCTTGAATAAGTTTTGGGTTATGGGAGATCAGTACTGAAATCCAGGGTCATCCACTGAAGTGTAAAACACACTATTTTTTCTTATGACTTCGAAATGCCTCAGCTGAACCTTCCCTTGCGACTTAGGATTTTTTTTATAAAAAAAATCCTATCTAGGAGCATTAAGCATCATCTGGTTATTTACTTTTGTCTTGAAAAACTCAGACACACTAATGAAGCCACAGAATGGGCAATCTGTTAACCCTCAACCTCTCCTGGAGGAGTCATCGTGAGAAAGGAGAGAGGTGGACAAAAATACATAAGTGAAAGGGACTAAAAAAATAAGGACAAAAACACTCCAAAAGATTGGGAGAAGGACAAGACATAGAAAAGGAGACAGATAGAATGTTGAAGGAAAGGAGACAAGTACATATTGATTATTAATATAGAAGATAATTGCTGTTTGGCTGTTAAAGTATGGGCTTTCCAGTTATTCCAATGCAAGGTGTATTAATCCATGATTTTATTCACATGATGGGGCTCCATATAGAAAAAAAGTCATTCCAACCTGCAGAATCTTATCGCAGTTAATTATTCTTAACTTAGCTGAAGATTTAAAATCATTTTATAATTTCAGCTCACATGCTTTCAATGGTGACATTTTTTAAAGTTGTAGCAAATTTAAGATCTGATGATTGTTATTCAGTTATGTGTACAGGTTATCAACAGTCTTTCATTTCAGTGTTAAGCCAGGAAATTTAGAGTTATTCCGAGGTGCAAATTTATTCTTAGTCCACCCTTTTGTGCCTTGGTGTTGCATATGAAATGGTTTCTTATTAGCGTACCTCAGAAAAAGTAAGTAGCACAAGAGGATGAGTTAAGAACAGAATGTCAGCTTGAGTTTTCAAGCTTTGTTATTTAGAAACACCCCTTTATCTCAATAGCTACATATTTGTGGGTGTGCAGGACAGCAAGTAAATTTAGTTACAGCTGCTGTTTATACTAAAAATCACTTGCTGTCTGTGCTTTACTGGTTTCTTTAGGCTTCCAGTTTTTTCAAAAATAATCTTGTTTTGAATACTGCATCCTTCCAAGTAACACATACCATTGTCAAAAATGAAAGCAGCTTCATGGAGTCTGGCAAGAGTATAATACAGTTCCAGAAGTCAATGCTGCCATTCTTACATTTACTCAAATATGAGAATTGTAGTCTGTGTTAATATTTAGATGCTTAAGAGCTACAGTAATTAGGGTGGCATAGGATATATATAGTACAGAAAAATAAAACTGGGTGAAGAAAGTCTTAGGATTTCACATTAAGTTTAACTAACACAGAATTTACTGATTAGCTTTGTTTCTCCAACAACTCAGTTTTCAGAGGCAGCACCCAGAGTGCCCATGTACACTTTACAAAATCTTTTTACAAAGATAGTTCCACATGAGCATATAAAATTTATAATGCATTTGAGAATAGATCATAAGTTACATGCTGCTCCAATTTGACTGATCATTGACAGGCAGCAAAAGGAACTCAGAATGTGTTTTTGGAACATGACTACAGAGATATAGATAGGAGTATACCTACAGAGTACCATGACTGAGATCCAACCTCAGCAAGGTACTTAAGCATGCATGTGCCTTACTGTAAGCACGTGAATGGGACTACCCGGGAATTTATAATGAGGAGCCTAAAGCAATAAATCTGTGATTCTTACAAATAGCTAAGATGAACCTTAATCTTTAGTGTGATTATATTTTAGGCAGCTGAACTGGTAACCAGCGAGTTCTTTGAACAAGGAGACAGAGAGAGATCTGAACTCAAACTCACTCCTTCAGTAAGTTTATCATTACTTTTGAACGAGCTACCTGTGTGTGGAGAATTGTTTTCTGGTAACTATTTTAATTCAGAGAAGTAAGTGGGTTTCATGAGAAGAAATATATGAGATATGGACAGCCTACCACTGGAATCTGGGAGTGATATTTAAGGCCTGATCCAACATCCACTGAAATTAATTGAAAGACACCTCCCAATTACTTCAGTAGGCTTTGAATCAAGCCCTGACTTCCCATGTGCTGTACATATCCCAAGGGTTATATTGTCAACGCATTTTAGAACAGCACTGTGTACAATATCCAAGCTGCAACAGTCACATCACTAGAAAGCATAATTACTTAATTTGCATTACAGTGTGATATTTCTGACATCAGTTTTGTGATGTATCCCTGTACCCTTTGAGGAATTGATTCTGTATGCCTACGAGGAGATGATCTCTACATCATATACAATGATGATCTCTACATCATAGAGGAGATGATCTCTACATCATATACATCCTCTACATCATAGAGGAGATGATCTCTACATCATATACAATGATGATCTCTACATCATATACAAATCTAGATAAAACACGTGGAAAGGTATAAAGTGACCAAAACCTTACCCTATTAAATATTTCCAGTGGGAGATACAAAAAGAGAGGACCTTCCCACTTAAATATCTTAAAAGAAGACTCATGGGGTAGGGGTGGGGGAAAGAGACAGACAGGAATTCTAAGGAGTTCAGGTTGAAGCCATTCAAGAATATAAAAACAGAGACTGGTCATCTTAATCTGCATATAATTCTGCATTCAGCTGATACCTCAAGAAAATGATCCAGCCTACTTTTATGAGTTGTCATTTTGATGCTGCTGTGTGGTAAGTACTCACTAGGCCAGATCCTCAGCTTGTATAAATCAGCATAGCTCTACTGAGGTCAATAGAGTTGCAGCAACTTACACCAGTTGAGGATCTGACTCTGTGACTTTCGATTACTGTGAGCTGATTCAGCATGGCTTACAACTTTGTACATTAAGCTAGAGGATCCCGAGAAGTATACAGTTTCCTGTAGTAGTTTTCTGTGTAGACCTTCCCAAGTGAAAAAGTAGCTATGGTACAGTGGATTAGCAGTTAATCAGCCATAGCACTAACAATGCTGGTCCTTGGACCAAATCTAGCCTGCAGTATCTGAAAGTTCCATTCCATATCATATGTATTTAGTGCATTTCATATAATGCATATAAGAAGGGAAAGCGTGCTCCTCACACTAATGAAGTCCCATTGTAACAAAATAATTTTACTTTTAAAACACATTTTACTATCTTCAAATAGCAGGAAATTCTAATGCCTTGGAGCATTGTGCAAATATTATAGCATCAGCAATATTAAAAATGAATCTAGGACATGCCAGGAAATGTACATTTTGGGCAGATCATGGATATGGAGACTTCTTAATACAGTAGAGCTCACCTTGCTGCAGCAGCAGGGCGGGATGTGTGAACAGGGTTCTGGGATCGTGTGCACAACTGTATACCTTAGCAGAGCTCCTGAGAGCTCTGGGAAAGCTGTTTACAGCAGCTTTAGAAAGAGGGGGAGAGGGATGTGCTGCTGTGCATGTCCTCAGGGCTTTCTTCCCAACACTGGGATGGCACTGAGGCTGCCTACTCCAGCCAATAAGATGGGTAGTGCCCACAATATGGGTCCACGCCTGCTCTAAGGCCTGAAAGAAAAAAAATTCTACCCTTCCTCTTCCTTGCCTCCCTCCCCTCCCCAAAGCATTCCCAGTGTCAAGACAAATTATTTGGGTAGGGGATGGGTTGAGGTGTGAGCCAGTATGAACTAATGAGAGTTGATTAAAAACAAAATTAAAATTAAAATTAAGTTAAATAAAACCCTCATGTTAAATAAAAGTACAGACTTATTTTTAGTAAGCAAACCTCTTTAAAAACAAACAGTCTATAATAAAAGGAGTACGTTTGGCCTTTAATAAAGAAACAAGTGGGGGAAGTAATATCTAACTGAGTATGCTAAACTATCTGTTCAATCTTGTATTTAGCTCTGACCCTATTAGTGCCTCTCAGACTTGAAGAGCTCTACGTAGCTGAAAAGCTTCTCTCTCACCAACAGAAGTTGGTCCAATAAGAGCTATTACCTCACCCACACTACATCTCCAATATCTTGGGACCAACATGGCTATAACTCTACAAATATTTATTACAGGATTTTAATACAAACAAATATTAAGTAGTACATGCATTCTCCCAACTTTCTTTAAAAGTCACACCATTCCACTGGTAGTAGTTACCAGCTAAGCACCTGAAACCAGAGATTGTTGAACTGCTAAACCAGCTTTTGATAGCAATAGCCTCTTCGGCAGGTGCAGAGAGGACAGATACTTTCTTCAGTTCAGTTTGTTCAACAAATTCAGTTCCATAACTCATTCATTCAAAGTTAAGAAAGCAACTGGGAGTTGAAGAGGGCAATGAAAGGGAGGGCAGGAAAGAGCATGAAAAATTGGAAGAGGAAAACAAGTTATAATAAAAACTTAGGTGTGAGAGGATAGAGGAGTTCTAAAAATCTTGAACCATGTGGTGACCAGAAATAATCACATCATCAATTCATTAACTACACATAATACTTCCTCTGTTTAAGGAAACAGTTTAAAGTACAAAACATGTTTTGATAATTTTTTTCTTGTGTATCCAGCGCTTAAGGTAAGTTTGTTCAATTAAAAAACAAACTGCTTGTTTTGTGCATTTTTAATTGCATTTGAATTCCAATCCAAGTAGAGCTTGACACAAAAAAAAAAAAAATCACAGTAAAAATTTAATCTGGTAAATAAGAAATGCATCATTCCCCATTTTCTAATATAATCAAAATGTAGAAATTAAGTTTAAATTAAGCTATATTCAGTTGCTTATTAAAGCAAGTATTTTTTTATATTTTTATATATATATATATATATATATATATATATATATATATATATATATACACATACACACACACACACACACTCTATCTTCCTCATTAGCAAAGATACACCAAATTTGTTTGTGATTTAAACTAAAATATAGCCTTCAATGAGCTTTAATTGTTATCGACCAATAAAATCAACTTCTCTTTAGGAAAAGAACTAAAATCAGTTATTTAAATCAAAGTTACCTCCTTGCTGATTTAAAATCTGTGTTTTAATCTGCTTTGATTTAAAATCCACCTTGGAACTAATGATAGAGTATATAAAGTGTAAAGTCTGAGGGATAAGGGTCAAAAGCAGAGTGTTACAATTTGCATAATGGGAGTTCTTAAAAAGCTACAGTAGCAGTCACAAAACGTTTAATGATTCAGCCATAATACAGGTCACTTAAAAGCAATAAACATGGGGATACTGCTAGTGAATCTAGAGAAGCTAGCTGGTCAGGAAGACAAAGTGGTATCCTCTGACTGTCCAAGCAAGGAAATTTTCTTGCAATAAGCTTCCAAAACATTCTCCTACATGGAACAAAGAATGGGCTTTTCAGAAATACCTACATTACTTAAGAGTCTGGGTTAAAATTTTCAAAATCCCACACAAAATTCTACTTTCTCTTCTTTAAGATGGGATCCAAGAACTCACTTCTGTTTCCACTAGGATACCGTTAGATAAAGTCAAATTCAACTTACAAATCTTCGTAAACAGAGCTGAAAATAAAAACACACAGTTGATTTTTCCATACTAGACAAAGGGCTAGGAAGACTGGAACAATGATCAAATTGTTACACACTGAATACTTCATGAACAATAATCAGTGTTTACAAAGTGCTGGATAAAGAATCTATAAAATATTATAGAGTAATAAAGCATAACGCTTCCCCTCCCTTCTCCTTTCAGGCTATTTTTGATCGGAACAGGAAAGATGAACTACCCAGGTTGCAGTTGGAATGGATTGATAGCATCTGCATGCCTCTATATCAGGTATTTTTTTATTTTTATTTTTTACTTCTGCAGTTGTAGAATCAGAACATTGGTCCAGCATCTCCGACAGGGAGAGGTAGCTCATATAAGAGCCTTAGAGGTGGTCTGAATCTTTAAAAAGGTGTTTCATGAATAAGTGCAGTGATTTAAACTGGTTTCCTTCAACTTGACTCAAAATTCTCAGCTGAAAACAGAAAACTTTAAATTTAGTCAAATAAAAAAATTAAATGATTGTTGTAAATACCATTTCTCATTAAATTCAAAAGCTTCGAGGGTAAGGATCTTTTCCATCATTCTGCCTGACATGAGATTGTAATAGGGCTATACTGTGCAAAATGATTTATTCA
>ML677340.1:19710956-20128049 GCA_007922305.1 Dermatemys mawii
AATAGTACTCCCAGCATTTGACAGCCTCTAGTAAGCACTGCATGAACTGGTAATTATATCAGAATCCCCAGTATTCAAAAGCACGTAGTACCAGTTTCATGTGAGATTACTGCTCCTAGCCTTGGGTGGAAAAAAATCTAATCCTCACTTAGTTTTTCTCTTCCTATACCTCTCAGAAAAGCTGTTCAATTACCTACACACACTCCTTCCTTTAGCAGCTTCACCACCACTGGCTCTAGACAGCTCATCTCTATGTTCCTCTTATGCCTTTTGAAACATATGTTCCTACATTAGTATCTTTGTGCAATCCAACCCCTTACTGGTCCCTGCTCAATTGTCTTCCTGAGGGCTGTTCTCTCTTTTGCACTATGTGGTGATTAACCTTCTTAAAGGATCTAGACTTGTGCCTTTAACCCACTCCCTTTCCTTAGATAGCTTCCCCCTGCAGTGCCTTTGCAGAACGGTTTCAGGAATGCTTGACTCAAAAAGTCCAGTTCCTAAGCACTGGTTTACGGGGCAAAAGAAAGGAGATGAGCATCTTATGACCAGACTGTTTATTGGTTTTACAGTGTGTATGGTGAAGAATCCAGACGCAGTATCAGCTCACCATTATGTATACCAACTTTTTTACCTCTCCACCTTGTTCCGCTGTGTCCATTAGTCCTTTTTTTTTATTGTCTAGGGACCTGATTATCACCCAAAAATGTATAATTTTTATAAGATTGATCAGGAATGGCAGGCTCTTGACTAGTAACATCCAACAGGAGGCTTACAACAGTTTCAGCATTGGTGAACTAAATGTATTCACGCACTAGGAGGAAAACCTTTGGTTTTGGGTACAGTTGCCCATCAGGTTTTCAGACAAGGGAAATGAGGGTGTTTTAGATAATATTAAGGCTCAGCCAGTTTCTAAAATGAACATCTTTTGGTGCAAATAAATTTTCAGCTCTGCCTCAGCTGCACCTATTGTCAGCAATGGACACATTTCCTAGGGAAGACAAGTCTAGAAAGTCCCATTTGGCACAGAGTTCTAGAAGTAAGGCCTCCATAGTTTCAGTGCTAGTCCATGGAACCATCCAGCCCTCCACTTCCATATTAAATATTTTCCACTACTCTTTCCACATGAGGCAGAGCCCCGTAATTCAAATTTTGTTCACATTCATGGAATACAGCAGCAGGCCCTAAAGCATGATTCTGGTTTACAGTGGAATTGTACTATATATTATGCAACATAAACAGCATGGCCTTTAAAAAAATGGTTTTTAAAAGTCACTCCACATACTAAACAATGAAGTGCAGGCTGTGGGCAGGGACTCAGGGAACATCAGGGCTGTTTAATATTCATCATGCATGTTCTGCAAAACTCTGAACATTTAAAAAAATCACTTTGTGTATGTATGTGTGTCAATGCAAATGTTGAATCCCTTCGCAGCAGTTTAATGCAGAATGAAGACCACTTTACAGTTTTATTCAAGGCTGACCTATTCTGTGACATTTCCATGCTCTGTTTTCACATAACCAGTATTTAACATGCATCATGTCCACAAGTACCTAACAACACACAGGGACTCCCCCTCTCTTTCCATGAGCACAGCAGGGCCCCAAACCATAGATCTGGTCACTGAAGGCATGGAAGGGGAACAACTTGCTCTGGGGAATGTTTCTCATTCATTTCAAATTCAATGGCAGCCCCTTAACGCCCAGGGTGGGAGGGATCAACATAGGGAAGCCAGCCTGACTCTGCCAGAGGCTCCTCTCCAGTCTCAACCAAAGCTGAGTGTAACAGCACTTGGAAACTTGAGCAAGTTCTGTCTGTGTAATGCTGTGTGGCCTGTGCCCGAAGGAGGTAAGTCTGAGCACATACATGGCTGAGACCCCACAGCAACACATTTGCTGAAGTCACACCATACAGGGGCCAGTGAGAGAGGTCTCGCTAGAAATGTGGACACAAGGATCCTCTGCATTAGAAGCCCCTTTGCTTCTCCCAGATCTCTGCTAATCCATGAAGATCATAATAGATCTACTGCTGTAAAGAGTTTGCACTCTCCTACTTGGGAATAATTTGCACAGAAAGAAATGGGGTTCTTAGACCAGCGTTTCTCAAATGCAGCCACCAGGAGCTTTTCTTGCAGTCACAACCTCCTGGAAAGTGACTTGGAGGGTGGGAGAGGTAATAGACCCTGCCCCAGGGCCACCAGCAGGGGTTGGACTCTGACCCTTCATGGAGCCACAAACAACAGAAGAGCAGGCAATCAGTGAGTTCCCATCTTCCCAGGGACAGTGAGGCTCCAGCTTCCAGCTTCAGCTCTGCGTGCTAGGCTTTAATCAAGGGGCTTTACCACAACCACGGGGCAGCAGGTTCTGGCCCTTGGCTCATCATCACCCCTGATCCCCACTGTCTTCCTACTCACCTCCCCATCCAGGGCTTAACTTGTCCACTGGCTTGCCAGGATTGAATAAGTCTGGTGCGAAAATTGATATTTGTATGTTTGTTAATATCACTTTTCACAGCCTCCTAGCTAGCTAGGAAGTCTGCTGTGAAAAGTGATATTAACAAATGCTACTTTTCACAGTAGCAGACTTAGTAGCTAGTAAGTCTTTTTAAAAAAGCAGCCAAAAAGGCAAAACAAAACAAAAAAAAGACAATCTGCAAAGCATCTTATTTGTGTTTCTATTCAGTTTAGATCTAGTAACCGAATAGAGACAACTGTACGTTATGTTTATTATTGAGTCTGCAAAACGAAACTCTACATAAATAAATTTGGACATGTATATTTGCATGTTTTTGTTTTTCCTAAAGTTAATTTTAGGAAAAATTATCAGAGCAGCCACCAAAAAAATTGTGAGAACCCCTGTCCTAGACCTTGTCTACACTAAAAGGAAAACTTGATCTAAGCTACGCAATTTGAGTTATGTTGATAGTGTAACTCAAATCCACGTAGCTTAGATCTACTTACCTCGGAATCCACATTACGCAATGTCGATGGGAGATGCTCTCCCATCAACTCCCCTTACTTTCCTTGACCCAGTAGAGTACAGGAGTTGACTGGGGAGCGATCTGCGGTCAATTTAGTGGGTCTTCACTAGATCCGCTAAATTGACTGCAGATGCATCGATCACTGTGGATTGATCCCCCAGTAAGTGTAGATAAGTCCTTAGACTCTGTAAAATGGTAGTGACCTTAGCAAATATTGCTGTGTTACCTACACCAATCAGTAGGGGAGTGGAAGTTCTTGCTGCATGTTTGAAGGTTGTTTCTTTCTCCCTTAGCAAACCCTGGAAAACAATGCGAGTAGTAAAGTGTTTTCTGTATTTCCTTATAACCCTCTTGCCTACCTGCCATCCTCACCCCTAAAGCCTATGCACTAAGGCCTACACATCATTGTTGTGTTTTTCTGGGTAAATACCTACTGCTGTCTTTGAAAAGCTTGTTTTATGGTATTTCCATCTGCAAAGCATTTGATCATGAAACATGTTATGTATATAAATGTTACAGCCAGTCTTATAACCATCTTCACACTGCATCTAATGTTACCACTATCTCGTTTTCACACAAGTACAGTTTTGGAGGAAGGAACATTTGGAAGAGGGAAAGGATACGAAAAATTGGTTATGCTGTTTAGAAAACAACAATCTGTCCAAATCCATGCCACGTGCCTGCACATTTCTGCTTTGTCCATAGTCAAGATTGTTGTTTTCATTTTTTTAAAAAAAACAGCCACACTACTCAGAAATAGCTGCTTGTCTTACTATGGAGTTCACTGAAGACAAACATTGCTTCTTCAGCAGGAGCATCTAGTTTTTGGGATGCATGGCGACAGGGAAGTTAGCAACCCACTTGTATCACAGCATTATATGAAAGTTCAGCAACATGATATCCCATCCCACCCCCTTCTCTCTCACACACACAAATATCCTGATCTGGTAGTGATTTTACTCAGAATGATAGTTTCATTGTAAAGAAAAGCTGTGAAAATGAATCTAACGTCATTATTTACTGACCTCAAATCTTAAAAGGAATGGCACTTATAGATTCTAAGGGCAGAAGGGACCATGATGATCATCTGATCTGACCCTCTGTAGAACATGCACCATAGAACTTTCTTAAAATAATTCCTAGAGCATGAACAACTTCTCCATAGGCTTGTTCCTTTGTGTGACAAAGTTGTACTGGGCTATAGTGTGCAGAGTTTGTTTTTTTCCTTCCTTCAATTACTCTTGTAATAATTACAGCACAAATCACATGGAGTGAAGGCCCCAAACTGTTGCTCTCCCATTAGTTGGGATATCAAGTGAAGCCAGGATGGAATGAAGAGTCAGTTACATTATTTACCTCATACCCCAGCTTGAATGCCCTTGATATTTAAATCTTAGTAGTTAATCAAATGGCTGCTGACAACAGAGCGGAGGCAATGGACGCTAGGGCCATCTCTTTTTATAGCAATCAAGGGAGAATTGACTTCAGAATAAGGCAATTCGCAAAAGACAGAGGAGCTACACAGAATTTTTGTTTCACCAAAAAAGGAAGAAATCTCATTAAAGGTTTCTACTGATGGGTTAAGGTGTATTTCCACAAGGTAAAGGAGTCCCTTTTACAGATAGAAAGTAAGAGTACTCTAGCGTAACCTCATTTCTCTACAATCAGTGATGTTACAGGAGTAATGATCATTCACTGAAGACCTGATTTTGGATTCCTGATGTCTAATACCTCACTGTAAGTAGAGCCATTGAAATTAATGGGATACTTTTGAAGTAAGGTCCTTCTGAATGTGAGCAAGGGTAGCAGAGTGAATCTCTGAATGAAGGTTTGCAGGCTTGGGACCCTAATGTGTGTACAGTGTGTGCTGAAAGATAAGAACCGAAAGATCTATCATCTCCTCCTCTCTGCTTTTTTCTTCTTTATCTCCTCTCGTCCTTTCAGTCACTTATAATGCTACTGATTCCTGGCTAAACATAGCTGTACCTGCAGCCAGGAGCCAGAGCAGCAGATCAGATTTTCACTGGTAGCGCTTAGGGTTTGTTCTTACAAGGTGCTGAGTGCCCTCAAATCCCACTGACTTTAGTAACAGCTGAGGACTTCAGTGGGAGTTGAGTTCTGTCAGAACGTTGCAGGATTAGTCCTTAGTGCTAGGCCTAGGGCAGTGGTTCTCAACTCATTTCAGTCCACAGACCACCAGGCCAATCAAAAAAATTTTGTGGACCACCTCCTTTTTTTATTTTTATTTTTTTGTTGAGACATCATTAAAAAGAGCAGATATATTTTGGTTTGAAATTTATTTATTTCCTACTATATCTTTGGATTCTCTTCTCACTGACAAGCTTTTCAATGTCTGGAGTAGAACCTGACAATGCACAACAAATACCGCTTTCCACTGCAAGCCGATTTCTCTGTTTGGACGTAACATGCAACAAACAAGAAAATCCCATCTCTCACATATAAGTTGATGCAAATGGCAAAATAAATCTGACTGCCTGTGCTGACAGATTTGGGTAACTCCCAGTAATGCTGGCCCAAAATTTCTTTATGGCAGACTGCTGGTACACATCTTGGATTGCAAAATCATTTTTCAGATCCAAAAATTCCTCCTGCAGATCCTCGAACACTATTAGCATCTGTTGTGAATGGATTCCTGATAAAAGATAATCCATCCTTTGTTCTGTCCACCTCCGGAAAGTATCATTGGAGTTCATCTTGCAGCTTCGGTAAATGATCGAGAATTTGCATCCGAATGGCTTCCTTTTTCCTGAGCATGTCATCCACATATGGAAATTGAACCAAATTATTGCCTTCTACTCTTATGATCTAGAGCTCCTATTTGTCAATAAAAGCCTTAATGATGCTTTGGTAAGAAAACAGATTTGCACCTTTCCCTTGCAGCTGAAGATTCAGTTTGTTCAAGGTTCCAAAAATATCGACAAGATACGCAAATTCTAAATCTCAGTGCATCAGCACATTTTGGAATTCCTCTTTCCCTTGAGCCTAGAGAAACAAATCCAACTCCTCTCTCAACTGGAAAATTCTGTTAAGTATGTTCCCTGCTGACAACCACCATACAGAAGTGTAGAACAGCAACACATCAAAGTCAGAACCCATGTCCTGGCAAAAATCTTTTGAACAGCCTGGTGTTCAGAACTGCTGATTTGCTGTAATTCGCCACTTTCATCAACCCTTTGAAAATGGCATTGAGTTGCTCAGGCAATGTTTTTGATGCCAAAACTTCCCTATGAATGAAGCAATGAACTCCAGTTACCTTTGCAGCATGCTGTTTCACCAACATTTGGAAGCCTGATCTTGAGCCCAGCATGGCAGGTGCACCAGCAGTGGTGATACCTACAAGATTTGCCCAATCCAGACCATGCACTTCAAAGAAACTGTTAACAATTTCCATCACATCCTGAGCCTTTGTGGTGGTATCAAGAGTCCTACAAAAAGAAACTCATCTTTGAAGTCCCCCTCAACCATATATCGTGCGAACACCAATAGCTGAGAGCACAATGTGACATCGGTCGATTCATCCAATTGTATGGCAAACCATGGAGACTTCTTTATTTCATCCACAACTTGTTCACTGATGTTCCGTGATATTTCATTTATCCTTCGCAATATTGTGTCGTTAGAGACAGATACATCATTCAGCTTCCTTGCTGCTTCCTCGCCAAGAACTAGCCGCACCATCTCTTTTGCACAGGGGAGCACAAGTTGCTTTACAATGGTATGAGGCTTTTTGGCCTGTGCAACTTTGTATGCAACCATGCAGGAAGTGGTCACTGCATTGCTTGTATTTTTGTAGAATGCACCTGTTGAATCGAGACTCTGTTGTTTCAGACCTGATAACCGCCGCTCAGAATAATCTTCATCCTTCTGCAACAAGTTTGGATGACGCTTTTCAAGATGGAGTTTCAGCTTAGCTGGCTTCACTGAGTCATTCCCCAAGACTTTGCCACATTGTGGCAAATCCACACCTTCTTTTTCTTGACAAGTGAAGCTGAATTTGATGTAGTCCTTTGAATACTTGTGCTTGACATTCCTTCCTGCCACTGCTATTATCTCAGATCTGTGGGGTTACAACAAAATTTTGATTTTTCAAATGGATGATTTATTTTGGGAGATGTATAGTAATTATAAATCACTCATATAGATGTCCCAAAATAAGTTGTCCGGTGGCAAAAATTGGAACTACAATATAATATCTAACCTGCACTGCACACATTACATGGGCTATGAAAAAATAAGCTATGGCGGTTATTTTTTATCTCTTGTATTTGGTTGAGTAAAAACATATTTTAGGGTTTTTTTTTTAACAGATAATATTTTATTAACTTGTGATACCAGCACTAAAGTATTATTTATTTTAGGAGTAGACTGTTTAACTTAGTACTGTCAAAACTGAAATTACTTTCACGCCAACATGCTAAATTCAACAGATGTAAATATAAAAGTTTGTGTTTTACCCTCTGCGTTAAAATCCCCATACAAAAAAGCAACAAACGAAATTAAAAGCATGTAATAAACTAACAAACATAAAGTTAAATTGTGTGCAAACTTACATTTTACAACAGAAATTATAAATAAACTAAAACAGCACATTTAGCACAGAACAAACGACACAACAACCACTCAGCACGATGGCGGGAGCTATACTGACACTCAGGGCCTTAGATGGAAGTTACTGACAACACAATGCAGTCGCATCCTAGATGATGTTAAAGATGATACGCTGCATGCTTGTGAACACTGCGTAAAACAGCTTAACGGCAGCGCCTGCTCACACTATCTCACTTTGACAGTATTCGTGTGGACCACCGAAAAAGTCACCATGTACGTGACTGATAACATTATTCTGAAAGATTGCAGAGAATACTTGCAATTGAAGCTGTCAACCTACATGACAAACAGCTACTTTTCAGTCCCCAGCACCTTATTTGGTCTGTGTAGCTCAACCATGACCCAGCCTCAGGGACAGTTTCCTAATAAAATAAAAGAGGCTTTCAGTCTTGACAAACATTTAGGGTTTGTCTTTAGTAAAACAACTCTTGGTTAGCTGAATGTCGTCCACTAAGAGAAAAAATGGAGACCATCAGACTCATTTTACAAAGGGGGGGGGGGGCTCTTGATTAGTGTGATTTTACTAAACCGTGGTTGAATTTAGACTAAGAGCCTAATAAAGCTCTGAAATATACTGCACCTGGCAAACCCAACAACATAGGCCCAGGATGTTTCCATTTTGGGGACTCTTCCCTTAGCTTCATTAATTTTAGGGCCCGATTCAAAGCCCATTGAAGTCAATGCAAGAATTGACTTCAGTGGACTTTGAACCAGACCCATAGAAAATATCCATTTTCACAGGCTGCTTTTTCAAATCATCAGACAGCAGCTCCCTGTAAATACTGAAATACAAGAGGCCTACTGTGATTCAACACAAAAACTACTTACATTTGTAACCATATGAAACACTACTTATAAAATAGCTCACACATCATTTCACACAATGTAACTGCTGCATGTACAACATGAAATCAGAAAATATCACTGTTGCAAACTCACAGGTCTAATGATAGGGGCTCCAATCCTGTGAGTAGATCCTGTGAGTAGACCTTTAATGGAACTCTGTGCAGGCCCTGATGCATCTGACTGCAGGATCAGGGTTTATAAGCTGATGTACTGTACAAATTATAAAACATAATTTGGACATTGGAATTTATTTTCATTTCAATGCAGTGGCACAAGGAGATAATTGGCTACTTTGTCCATCGAACATACTGCATACTAATAATGGTATGATTCAAACACAGTTCGATGAATATAGATAGACTAAGCAAAGGTCTCTCCTTTTTCATCAATATTTTTTCAAATTTATGTTTCAGAATAAAGGGTCTGTGATAGGAAAATTAATGCCTGTTTAAAAAACAGCACAGCATGACAACGTTCCAGCTGCAAAAACTGTATAGGAATGTTTATCTCCGAACAATAAAGCTGTTTTTATTTTATAAAAGTAATATAAAATGTATTATTAAACTGTATTAAATATTTGTAAAGCTTTTTAAAAAGCAATAATGCTAAATTCTGGGTCATGGAGATGACCCCAACTGCCAATAACAAAGATATGCACTTAAGGCCACATAGATTAAATTATACACATTTAGGGGCATAGGTGATATTTCTTAAGGAGGAAATTTTCACAGGTCATCCTAGATCTAGTCACAGTGGAGAAAATGATTACCATGGCACTCTAAAATGCTTTAGTGTAAGAAGATACCAAGCATGTCACTCCAAAAGTTACTGCAGGCCAAATTGAAAACTTTCCTACAAGTTCAGGTTTTCTTTTATTTTTCATAGAGATACTGTACCTACAGGCATCTGTGTCTTTTTACTATAGATTTCTATGATTCTGTTCCACCAAATTGTGCAATAAATAAAGCCATTTTCTCTTATGAGAGGACAGTTTCCCTCTCTATAGTCTAGTAACAAAATAATCCCTTTCTAGTCACATATGCACAAAGCTGAATCTTTCTGTCACCTGCTTAGCCAACCCTGGTCTTTTAGAACTGGTGAAGGAGACCAAATGCCAGCACTGATTAAAAAATACAAACAGCATTAATATATTTTTATATGTTCTATTCTAATTTGACACTAGAGACAATTTGACTCATCCCAATTCCTTTCAGAATAAAAAAGCAAACTTGCATCCACATTAGAAGGAGGAAAAATAATCTTTTACTATATTAACAATTCAGATTTTTTGAGATGTGGGAATTACTACATAATAGTGTAATCTATCCTTAACTAATTGCAGTCAATCTACACACCGGACCAGCTCAGACTTGCACTTCCCTGACACTTTTTTCTCTATTTAACATAATCCCCCCCTTCCCTCTTCCGGGGCCCTCATCCATACTCTATTTCTGCTGCTACTTAGGACTCTTTCTTTCCCAGCAGTATCTCTGCAGGAGTTTTACTCCCTCTCTTAAGTCCACTGAATCATAGAAACACAGGGCTGGAAGACACCTTAAGAGATCATCTAGTCCATCACCCTGTGCAGAGGCAAGGCATGTTATGCACACACAGAAGACATTTTGACAGAGTTCTATCAGTTTTATTTTACTGCACTTTGTGTCTGCTGGCCAGGAGACTAGAACTGGCTAACATTCAAACACTACTGTGGGGGGAACACCTTTCACTAAACATCCTTCCTCCCTAATGTAAAAATAACTTCAATTTTTCCGAAATCAATTTTGTTTATATACCATGAAGCTATTTATTTCATTGTCCTCTGATTCATTGTAGTTCAAACACACTAGACAAGCAGACCTGTAAAAGCTCACACATACTGTATCTGATTTTACTGATATGTGGATAGTATTTATCACTGTAGCTCCTACTTAGATTTAAGGGATCTGCTTTTCCATCAAAGTCCTGGGATAAAGGTTTTTTCAGAGGGCACATAATCTTCACTATACCCACTGCAGAAAAGCCCACTGCGTTTTATGTTGAAACAAAAAGCCGTAGCTTCATGTTGACTTATTATCTAATGAGGATAATAAAGAAGTAACCAGTATCTTCAGTGTATTCCATAGAGTTACAACTGACTCAGCCACAGACAAAACAGCTGTAGTGAGAGTTCCATTTGGAAATATCACCTGATTTCTGTGTGTGACTATCCTTATCCAGGCAGCACATGCCTTTGTGTAACCTTCAGAGACAGCTACATTTAGACAGATGCATGCCATTCTCAGGAGCTACTGCAGAGGGTACTGATAAGCTACAGTTTGGCACATAAACCACCACCCTGTTCTCCCACAGGAGGTCAGCACTCTGACATTGAATCCGAATGCTGCAGTCTGTTAGGAACCCCTTCATGTGTGAAAGATGAGAGGCACAGAGTGGAAGAACAGCAGCTGCATGCAGCATTCACTAATGAAACACTGAAACAGAAACTCCAACCACAAGATCATGAATAAGGGATGACTGGGCGCGAGCATATAAAATGTACATGATTTTACGAGATGCTGCATTCCATCAACTGCCACTGGACCCTAATAGTTGAAAGCATACCATCGCTCAGGGGAAGCTCAGTGCCTCCCAGGATGGGGCCCAAACAGTGGATCTATGAAAGCCAGCATTAACAATGAGATCAACGGGAACAAGAGAGAAATAAATGAATGGCTAATACTCAAACTAGATGGCCAAAGTGAAAGGCAGCTCCGCTCTCACCCTGCCAGCACGGAGCCTTTCTTCAAGATCCAGGCGAGAATCACGCCCTCACTCAATGTTTGCCAGTCATTTTATATGAGGAGAAAAGAATTGAGCCCAAAATGTTTGCATAAATGTAAAAAAAAAATACTATCCCTCACAGGAGGGCCGTGCTCCTTCAGGACCAGGTTCTGCTCACCTTTCTATGGGTGCGCAGCAGGGGAAGGGGACAAGGAGTCTTCTTCCATTTTGAGGCCCACATAAGGGCCTGACAGAACTGCAGACCCTGCATTCCAGGGAGCACAGTGGCTTCTCTGTCCCCCTTTTTCCTTTTGCCCCAAAGGAGATGAGAGTGGGGGCCATGGCTCTGCTCTTTACTCCTCAGTCAGAACTGCAATCAGCTGCATGTAAGGGGTAAACTGAACCTTACAAAGGACTTTAATTTCAGCATCTGTTGTCATTTCTTTGTCCCCCTCCCCCCCATTCCTGCGCCCAGGTCTCCAGAGCTCCAGGAGATGATGTTCCTGATTGAAAAACAAAACCAAAAAACAAAACAAAAAAAACACCTTCTGGTGCTTTTTCAGGGTGATGCTGCTCTGCACTGCCTCTAAAGTGCATGTCTAAATGGCATGAGCTATATTCATGGTTAGATTAGGACTTTTCTGCGACATCAATGCAAATCCAGAGTGACACCACTGATTTCATTCTGGATTTGCACAGATGTAACTGTAATCTGCATTGATTACAGGCGTTGGTAAGACATTCACTACCATAGTATCTGAGCACCTCACATACATGAATGAATTATGCCTTACAACACCCCTGTAAAATAAGGAAGTACTCTTATTTATAGATGGGGAAATTGAGGCAGGGAGACAAGGTAATAAATTAGTGATAAAACTGAGAACAGAATTCAGAGCTACTCTCTCATACTGTACTTTACCTACAAGAATATTGGCATGCTCCTGAGAGAGAATCATATGAATACTTTGGAGGAGATAAGAGTTAATAACTATGACACATACAATGAAAAATTAAGTTGTTATAGAAGTATTGGACCTCTGAAAATGAAGCAGGAAGAGTTTTTGGCCTGTATGCTTAGTCTTAGCCATGTTTAGTCATGGACATGAAATACAGAGGTGCATGTTTGACCCTGTGAAATGCATGCAAGTTAGCATGAGTAATGTACTGTATAGTTTTGTGAATTGCTGGTATAAAGCTGGTTATAGGAAGATTAAATAAAAAAGGAAAACAGTTTATTTCTTTTTGATAATTTCTCTGAGGCTTCAGTTTTTTGTTCTGGTCTCTTTGCATGCCTAGAGAGGTGATCCTATATTCAGTGTAAAATGTAGAGATTTCCTAAAGAGAGCTCAAAAGAAATTCTCTGCTTCAAATTCAAACCTGATGGTACATATCACATCAGGGGATCCTTTTTATCAGCAGGATACTCAGAAGGGATGAATGATTTACTCACATAATCTCTTAAACCTTCTACTTACAGATTCTAGGATAGAATTTATGTCATTTTTATCTTTTGGTGCTAAACTTCCCCCCCAGCAAAATTCTTCTATGAAATCTGAAACACTAGTCATCGATTTTTCAGCTGATGAAATTTCAAAGGCATGTGTTCTTCTGTGATAGAGTCACAGCAGGCCTCTGTTTTAGCTTTGGTGTTCCCTCCTGTTAGAAATCAGAGAATGATTCCCGAGGGACGCATTTTGAATGGATACCTCCCATCTTTTGCATTTGGAAACATGAAGGATTTGCATTAACCTCACATAATTTAAGATTGCATCAAGCTCTAGGGGATTTTTTTCTCTAATTTTCGTTTTCTTCCCTCCACCCCAAATAGAGATCAATTTACATGGAAAGCCTAAACTATTAATGACTTCATTCTGAGTTTGAACCTAAGTGATCAACTCTGAGTTAAGGATGATAAGGGGATAGGAATTTATGTAGCCAACATTTGCCTACTAAAATGATTCTGTCTTCTGCAGGCAAACAGTATTACAATTAAACCAAAACTGAGCTATTGGTGTTTTTATTTTCCTTTTAAAGCGTGTTCTCTCTTGATAAAATATATATTAGGGCCTGATTCTAAATTTTGCTTATGCTGGTTTTACACTGGTAAAATACTTTTTACTCTAGTGTAATTAATCCTGACTGATACTGGTGTAAATAAAATCAGAACGAGGCCTGCTGAGTTGAAACAAACTTTTTTTACTCTCTCTTTCGAATTAGTTTCCTATCACTGTTTTTTGTTCTGTGTTTGTACAGCACCAAGAACGACAAGATCCAGATCCACGACTGGGACTCCTAAGAGCTGAAGCAATACAAATAATAAATACTGCTAATATCCTGTTTCGTTATTTGAGCCTAAAACTGTTAAATCCAGGGACAAATGTGCACAGCTAGAAGGCTAATAAGCACAGTATAATACCTAGAAAGACAAATCTGATTTTAGAAGACTTAGGATTCAGTTCTGATCTCACTGAACATGACCATCGTTGTGCCCTTAAAACAGGCATATCGTGTGACCTGCACTACAGTATGTAATTCCTAAAGAAAGCAGAGAATTAACATTAGACTGTAAAGTGTCTGATTACTCCCTCACACCATTGTTACACAAGTATAATTCCATTTATCTCACAGCACAAATCCCAATTTACATAGAATCAGGCCTTTAAGATTCTAAAAAAGACATGGGAAGATCATCAGTTTATGCAATCACAATAGTTCCATTTACATCAAGGGAGCTAAGCTGATTTCTGTCAGCTGAGGGTCTAAAGCCATATTAAGAAAATATTTAATTGGCTCAATTACTCCCATGAAATTCAGAGCACTTTGGATTTGTTCACCAGAGTATTTCCCTTTCATTAAAAAGTAGTCATAAATTTACTAACTAAGACTGGAAAAAAATACTGAACTAAAAGAACACAGTTCTGGGGGAAGTGTTTGACTTCTTAATCCCTGAAAGTAAATACAGCCTTGAGTGTCTCTGGGCACTACCAGAATACCAATAATAACTAGAAAGGGTCAGATCCTTGTTTGGTCTAAATTAGTGCTGATTTACACTAGCTGGGGATCTGGCCATGCACATCAAATAATTCTGACAACATTTTATATTAATAGTAGTTAGCGCTTTGATTTCCTCTTAAAATGTCACCACTTTCAATAGATATAGAGAAGGGTTGGAACCTTGCGTGTGGATTATCTAGTCTAATGATTTTCAACCTGTGGTCCGCAGATCCCTGGGACTCCACAGACTATGTCTAAGATTTCTAAAGAGGTCTGCATCTCCATTCAAAATTTGTTAGGGGTCCACAAATGAAAAAGGATTGAAAATCACTGATTTAGTGCATCCCTCTGACCTGATACAGGACAGTACAGGAAAGCTTATGCTATGCTGTCCAGTGAAGTATTCTATATACACATTGTGACTTGCTTAATGACAGCTTCTGTACTAATGTTCTTCCACCTTCTTCAAAAAGGCAAATTTGTCCATACCAAAAACTCAGAAAACACTACTGTCTTTTCTAATGTTACTCACACTCTCACCAAGAAAAGTAGGGAACAGAACAAATGTCATCTTAGTAATCACATCAAACCCCATTGCCGGTAGAGTTAGACTGAGTCCAACGGACAATGTGTCTGTGACCTGCACAGTGAAAAATAGTCCATCCCTTATACCACAAACAATGAAATGTGACCTGAGAGTGTGTCCGGATGGATGGGGCTGTCAATGTGGGCGCCTAAATGGACAGAAGGAAGGATCAGCTTATGGAGTGTCATTCTGGAAGGAATGGTCTCGATGGGAGCAGGTTGGCCCTCTTTGGAGCAGGTGGTATCTATGCCTGCAGTGGCCTCAGCAGGTGCATGGGAGGATAAGAAGAGAACTGAGGAATCTCCAAGGATGGTGGGGTTCAGCTGGATTGGAAAAGATGTGCTGCAAGGCATCCAGCTGAACACTGTACTGGGAGCTGCGTGAGAGCCAAATTACCAGTGTTCCCTCCATTGCTATTTACTTACAGAAGCTGATTTCATTCCATGACAAGGGGCTAACTCCTCAGATGGGGTGAATTAATTATGGCTCCACTGGATTTCGTCAAAAAGTCTGAGAAGCTAATCCTTGAATTCAAAACTATCTGCTTCCCACTCTCTGCTCCTTCTTTTACTCTCTCTTGGTATTTGTTTTTTTCCTGTTTCACTCACTCTGCTCCAGCTTTCACCCCATTTTTTGCTGCTGATTTTTTTACTCTCCCCTTTTATCCACATTTTTATCAAAATGAAATCTGAATCCAGTGTTACTGGAGTTACTGTCAAAATTTCAAACCCATGATAAGAGTCAAAATGAGGTAACATGAGTTCATCCCATTCCTGATAAAAGAATAAAAAGCAATTTAACATCCAAGTCTATATAACTGTGCACCACAAATGTAACATTGCCTGGGCAGGAATGGAAATCCACACACACTAAACACCACACTTCCCCTGTGAACATACTGCCGGTTTTCAATAATTCTTCCCATTTCTCAGGATATTAAGTTTGAGCACAAGAAAATCCAGATAGCATGTAATCTCACTGTGACATGCCAAAGCCTGAAAATTTGAAGAGGCATGTGTTTATGTCTGGGACCAGGGTAAGGTCTGGAGGGAGGGAAGAGAGAGGTCAGACCAAGAACCTGATTAGGGCAGGGCATTTTTGGGGAAATCCAAGTACTTTTAAATAAGTGGTGGCCAAAGTTTGACTCTAGGCAGAATGCAACTCTGATTTCTATTGCACACCTTTAATATGGAGGCTCAGTTATATGAATGCCCCTGAGCAGAGAGTCTCCTTAGCTGGTGTACAACTAGGAGGAGGGCTCTGCATTGGTTAGGGACTGCACTGGAGGTTTGTTGAGGTGTGTCTGGTCTGTTGCCAGAACACACTGCATTATGGCTCTCCTCTAGTTTCCAGGAGCCACTGGGAAGCAGAGTATGAGTTAGAGCAGATGCTGAAGGCTAGGCAGGTGCCTGCTTGGTCCCCAAATACAGGGAGCACAACAATGACTTAAAAAGATTTTCATGCCCTCCAAATAAGCTCAATTCCTGAGCCAAACACAAGAATGGAGTAACTGAGAATTAAGTCCCTATTCTCCAGAGAGTATATTTTAGAATGCAGGGTAGAGGCTCAGATTAAGATAGAACAGCTCACTGCATGCCGGAATTTATAGACTCGCTAGGCTAAACCTCCTTTTGAAGAATGCAGGAATTTACAGGCTACTCCATTTAATGAAGCTCCCATATACCTGGCAAACTGCCTCACTTTGGCAAAGATTGGACACCACTGTTTTAAATAGCTTCAATCTGCTATCTTCCCTTTAGTGTAATGACTCTTCCTGTTTACATGGGTTGTAGATTTCAGAAATGAGAGAAAGACAAGTTTTCCTTTCTAAAAGGTTTCAGAAATTCATTATTATTTTTCAGTACAAGCTGTGTAAGTCAAGGCAGCACATGCTAGTGGTGGGGACATATGCTGTGGGATGAGGAGTTTTAGTCAAGGTTCTAATCCCAGCCATTCCAAAAAACTCACTGTGAGACACCGGGCAGAGTATAATCTCTTGCTATCTCAGTTATCTCATTCTTAAAATGGGAATAATTATACCTACTCCCCTTTGTAAAGGGCTTGGGATCTCTGGATGGAAGACACTAGGTTCAGTAAGTGCAAAGCACTACCATAGATGATAGGGGGCACATCATTTTTTGTTGGTTTTAATGGGAGGTCTAAAAGCCCGTGCAGTACTTTGAAATGTAGGGGGAAAGATTCTACTCTGCTGTTTGGATTTTTTTGTCCTTTGACCAGAAATTTTCTTCCTTCTTTGTGATTCTTCTATTACACTGGAGGGGTATTTGGCTAACTAGACTATATGAAAAACAACTCTAAATCAACCAGGCAATATTGGCAGTGTGTCTACTTAAACACAAAGACGAAAATAGAGACTTTGGGTTTGCTCATATAGGAGAGAAGCCCATGAAGTCATGACTGAACACACAATAGGTGTTTGCCTTAGAGTCATTGCCCAACATTTCCCCTCCCTTACTTCTGTGCACTGGATGATCGCTGTCCTCTGCTCCAGAAATAGCTGCATTTCAGTAGTTCTAGCTATAGTGTTGTAAGTAAAATAACCAGGAACTCCACTTCTAATCCCACCTCTTCTGCTGACTCACGGCACCTATATATCATTATTCCCCAGGCCAACAATTCTAATCTCTAAACCATTCCCCTCAATTCCCAAAAATACTCAAAATGTGAGACCAGAACCTAAAATGTCAATATACTGATCAGCAGGAAGAACCAATCAGAAACAACAAGCGGCTTGATGGCTACAGATCTGTGCATAAAACTATCACACTAGTAGACTAACTTACCACAGGGGAATGTGCAAAATTAAGGCAGACACTCATCAAGTATAGATCCACCAAAGATCACACACTAGAGGTGGAAACGTGCAAGTAGAGTCTAAATCCAGAGAGTAGTGACTATGCACCCAGTGCTCCAGAGGAGAGACTTAGCCAGAGGTACACTTGCTACACAAATGTCCCAAATATGAAAAACTTAAGAACATTCTTTCCTTAAATGATCAGGACATCACATCAAAATGTTATGAGGAGAAGTTGTGTTTGACTCTGAGATAAAGGAAGGCGATGGTGTAATGCTATGGAGCAACAGTCCATTGGACCAGGACTGGACAGTAATTACAAATGGCAGATCAAACCACACAACACAGGGTGGGACCTTATCTTGCTCGTATCATACCTGCTCTTGATCGATACCCAAGGGGTTGTCATTTTCTTAGACTTTGGCAACACATGTATAGTTTGTCATATCAATCAAGACTCACTGAAGTTAACTGAATTGTGTAGCCGTGGGAACATTTTGTGCCTTTTTTCTTTATCTGCTTAATGGGAATAGTTTTCATCACCTGGGCATGTTTCCTGTCCTAAGTTATATCCCCATGTAACCTTGTTGATTATCACAGGGTTACATGAAGTGTTGGGGAAGAATCTGAACCCAGGGTGTTAGGGATATTAATGTTTTAACAGTAATTGTAACATCCCGTAGAGGTGCTATGTATTATCATTTCTTGCTCATTTACAATAAATAAACTTCTTTTTCTATACTTTCTATACAGTGAAACTGCAACCGCTGCACCTCATCACAAATGGGAACGTGTGCAAAGTGAAAATTCCCTGTTTGGAGACAAACACTGATTTGCTATGTTTGATGGGAGAATTTGGCATGATGTGTATATTTCACCTCGGAATCATGACATCCTAAGATTTTAACGAGGAAATCTTTTGACACATGCGAGCGTTCAGGAGTTAAAAACGTTGTGGGGACATCTGACGATTTTACAGGGCTGCTGGCAGGATTTGGAGTAAGGGGAATCCCACTGGTGATTTGTATTTTTGAAACAGGAGGACCTGAGCCGCCTCACTGCCAGGAATTTGATTTCTGGCAGCAGCTGTTTATTCCATCTTGGCACTGCTCCCCAAACAATGCAAACCCAAGCCTTCTGCAGAGGCTGTACAGGCGCTGCTTATTTTTATCACATCACGGAAACTCCTCACGCTGCTTTGCTCTCTATTTAATTTTTTTTTATACTTGCCAATTCTCACACCTAAGGAATAAGACTTTCATCTCACTATGCACTCAGCTTTCTCTTTTTAATTTGATTTCTCCCCTAGCAACTGGACTTACCCAAAAGTATTTCCCTGAGAAAAACAACTCTTGTCTCAACAAACTAGAAAACCTTGGCTGTGCTTGATATACACCCTAGTTAAAACAAACAATAACATTCATATTTTCCTTCAGGCTGCACCAGAGCACTGGTCAACCATTCAGTAACTGGCTCATATTTCTTCTTGCAATTTATGGCCTCGTAGATGGACATTCGCTAATGTAATGTCCTACAGTTTTGAGACGGATGGTGCAGGGTGTATAATGGCTTTCTAGCTACCTACACTGAACCTCTTCATTGCAGATACACAGTTCAGTGATCTGTTAAGCACTTTTGAGATGATGCAGGGTGTAAAAAATACTACATGCTTGTAAATGTCAAGAGGAGTTACTGGTATTTATAGAAAAGTAACTGTTTTACTATTTCCAGTTCTGCAGAGCAAATATGCTATATAGTTTAGGGTTCAGCTCCAGTAGCTCAGTGGCTATGTGTGGTTAAGATTTTTAAGGTCATAAATAGATTAAGATGATTCAAGCAATCCAGCATTATCTCTGGCCCTTTTAAAATATTAAAACCCCAGAAAAAAAGCAAATGACTTTCAGGAGAAAATACAAAGAAATAGGAATGAGTAGCTTTGGAATATGAAACTTGAAGCTTTGTTGTAATATTTTAGGTTACATCTCACAAAGGAACTAATATTGCTCTCATTTGTAAAGTATGATTGGGTGCAAGAAGAATTAATCTTTAGAGCATGTTGTGGTCTGTAACTCAAAATAATTTGCTAGCTGACTTTGCTAAACTCAAATTTGAGTCAAGGTAAAAAAAAAAAAAAAAAGACCACGTAGACCACATCTGATGATAAACATACATTCTGCAAAGCAAGATTCCATAATTTAATACACCATACAAAAGGTTTTGCATTTTAATCTACCTATTTATTTTTAATTGACCAAATTAATTATTTCCACCTTGCCCTTTGGCAGGTAGGTCACTGCTCCTTTTCACAATATTAATGAACTAATTCAGATTTTCCCCTCGTAATTAAGAGTGTGAGTTACAGAGACCACATTCATAAAATCAGTTTAGCGTGCAGTTAAATTCACTTTTTATTAAAGACAATATATGACCACAGTTATTTCTCATTTCAAAAGGAATTTAGTTTCTATTGCATTTTCCCCATCTTTTTAGGTTGGCAATAAATAGGGATACAATTTGATTACAGACCAAATCCTAAATAATGCCCAATGCCCACAAAATGTGGAATGCTCATTCCATTCCTACACCAAACTTCCTTGTTATTGCCATTCAGTTGATACTAGTTTGCAAATTTAAAAGCAGCTGATAGATTGAAGTTGATATAATTAGATATTTTAACCAATGTTTTAAATTCACCTAAAGGTCTTTCATGATTAGTTTAAAAAAGAGTTTAGAGCACACTACTGTGATAGTTTAAGGAAGATATTTGTTTTGTTTTAGAGGAGACTGGAGAAACATTAAAACTTCTGTAGCTGTGTCTGTCCAAGGATATTAGAGAGCTTGTCTCTTTCCCCAGCAGAAGCTGATCCAATAAAAGATATTACCTCACCAACCTTGCCTCTTTAGTGTAATCAACCCAGTAACTGAACTCTCTGTGGTAGACTTGTTTGTGGTCAATAACACTTTCGAAAGCTTGTTTGAATTCTTGTCTTGTCTTTCACATCACTGTATTTAAATGAGAGTTTTTGTGTCTTGGACCAGGTCTACACTGGGGGGGTGAGGGGTGTTGACCGAAGATACGCAACTTCAGCTACGCAAATAGAGTAGCTGAAGTTGATGCATGTTAGGTCAACTTACCTGGGCATCCTCACGGCAGCGAGTTGACTGCTGCTCTTCCCCCTCCCCGTCGACTCCGTTTCCACCTCTCGTGGTGGTGGAGTACTGGAGTCGACTGGGAGAACGCTCAGGGATCGATTTATTGTGTCTACACTAAATGCAATAAATCAATCCCTGATAGATCAATCATTACCCGCCAGTCCGGTGAGCAGTGTAGACGTGGCCTTGATGTACAATGCTAGTTGTTTTCCCAGAGAATGTGTGTGCACCACCCTGATCTATGCAAGCTCTCAAGAGAGCTCTTTCTCTGGTTGCAATGACTGGAGATATGGGGGGCAGGGAGATAGGAAAGGAATTGTTGAGGGAGGAGAAGAAGGAAGAGGCTAGGGAGATTTGTGCGGGAATAGAACTGGACAAATAATACAATTACCCATGGACATTCTTTTGCATTTTTTAATTAATTCACTTCAGCCAGGTTGAAGGCCCTTTTGTGTTTGCTTTCAACAAACCTCTAGATGATTAATTTTGCTGTCAAAAATGTTCATGGAAAAACAAATTTCAGTCACATGCATTCATATTCATGGAATCCAGTGGATTCTGGATTTTAAATTCAGACATGCAAGTACTGACGTTGGACATGCTTGTATATGAGTCCAATCAGGGAACTGAAACAATCCCTTTTGACTTATCTGACCATTCATAACTAACCAATGCAACTCACATGTAAAGTGTTTAAGATCAAAATGCAGAGCAAAACATTCCAAATGATATTCATCAAATGTATTTGAATGATGAAAGAATAGCAATAAGAAGGTATATGCTCATGGGTATTCCAGAAGCTGAAAAAGAGATAAATGCATGTAAAACAAATGTTATGCTGAATTACTTGTCCTACTCTAGTGGGAGAGATTGGATACCAGACTGCTTAGATGGGAGGTGGTGGGCATAATTAAAAGGCCAAAACTGATAGAGAAAAGGTAAGGTAACAGAGTTTAAAGGGATTTATGAAGTTCAGGGGAGACAGAGATTAACATAGCCGAATTGGGGACTCCTGAATCCTAATGCTTGCCCTGGAAAATAGGGATTCTGTTGAGTAAATAGTTATAGATTTCCCCCCTCCCTTCCCAAGTCTTAATGTGCCATATGCATTTGAGGCAAGGCTGTGGGAAACATTCCTGGGTTGGTCTCTGTGGGTCCTATTTTCCACAAAGAAAGAATGGACAAACACTGTATAAAAAGATGTTTGGAATGGCTCTCAGAGCATGAGAGTGATCTTAATTCAACAGGAATAAAAACACAGCAATTGGTATTTCTAATTCCATTTCTCAGTGGAAAGCTTCTAGTAACAGCTAATAACTAAGTCATACTAATCAACTTTGTGACAAAATCACTAAACTATGTAATATCACATAGTTTCTGATTTTTTTTAAAGGAACCTACCTGTTACAATCTCCTACACCACAGCTGTAAAATTTTATAGTGTGCTCTTTTGTCTACTGAGAGTTCAGGTGTTTAACCACTGCTTTTTATCCAAAAAAATCCAAAGCAACAATAATGCTATCCATGTGCTACAAATAATGAATATTTCAACTTGGGTAGCAGTTATAGTTTTTACACACACACAGAGTCCAACTTCTGCTTTGAATAACAGTGATGTAAATCCACAGTAACTTCACTGAAGTCAGTTGAGTCCCTCCTGATATACATCAGTGTAACAGAGAACAGAATTTGGTCCAGTTTGTATATATGCAAGACTAAAAGGGCAGCTTTCTGTTCTCGTTTAATGTGTAGCAGGCACAACAGTGTTGGTGAGGAAAAGCATACATGCCTTGATTGCGGCTGACAGTGGTGTTGCTACAGTATTACATAGTCATATGGTTCTTAAAACGGGTTTGAAGTTTGGTACCTTGCTCACTGTCTGTAGGACTGAGACATTTTACAGGATTTACATGTAAGTGATTTTTCAATTCAACCTTAACCCACAGACAACTCTGGAGGGACAGTGGTGGCGGTGAAGAGGGACAATGCATGGGAATTTGAAGGAATTAAAACTGTTGTGGGCCCTCAGTCAGAATGACTTTGTCCACATGCTATCTTGTGTTATGTTAGAACCTGGGACTCTGGAAAGGGCAGTAATAAAAGACACAGCAGTTCAATTGCATGAGTCCTCCAGCCTTAGAAATCTAACGAAACTAGGGAGCCGCCTAAATTCATTACCAGCCCTGACAGCCTTAGTTCGCTGCAATGATAGAGATTCATTAAAAATAACTGCAATTCAGTTTTCATATCTTACCCAATAAAAACGGTCCAGGGACCCTTCCAGTAAGTACAGCCCCATTGGCCATAGGGAAATCATCACTTACAAAAGTTCTCTGCTTTCCCTTCAATCTGGTTTTCCTTTTGGGCAGTAATAAAATGCAGCAGCAGCAACAGCATTCATGGAGCTGTTCTGTATTATTGTGGTGCCTGCTAGTGCTGCTACAGTTAAAGATCTAGCAGTATTTTCAATAAAATAACCTATTTTCAGGGATTTATTACTCGGTTATAAAAATTCATTCCGGGCTGAAACTTGGCACTCAAGGGTTCTGCCTGGAGCAAATCAGGCAAATCATTATTATCATAAAAAAAATCCATTTGGCAATTTTGAGATTAGAGTGGGAGAGTGAAGAAGAAGAAAGCAGAGACAAGAGCAAGCTGCAAAGTGCAGATCCAATTTTTCAAGGTTCAGGGATCTGTTTTCTTGGTTCAATCGATTGCAAGGGTAAAAGCCAGCTATGGAGTTGGACTTCCCTTCAAAGCGGGGGGAATTTATATCTGTTGTAACTATTTGGACCAATCTTACAGAAATGCAAGTTTTTACATGCAGTAGTTTCATGGTGGTGATGTGGGGTTGTTAATAACCCTAATTAAAAATGATTCTTTTAAATAAGCATTCTGGTTATTTCAACACAGACAGCCTGTACTCTCTTGCTGATATTATATATATATATATATTAGATTTATTTCAAATTATTAGTATTAATTATTTGCTAAGCACCAAAGTATAACATGAAGGTAGTCTCTGCACCAGAGAGTTTACAGTCAAATAGACAAAACCCAAAGAAGGCAGAGAAGCCCTGGGAACAGGATGTGTACAAGGAAGACAAGCAGGGACATAGGACCCCCAGAATTGGTGGGGACACAGAACTCCTCTGGCTCTGGGACCGTGTAGGCGCTGACAGCTCCTCCAGCTCCCATGGCAGAGCAAGCTCCTCTGGCCCAGGGCTGCAGTGGGGGCACGGATCATGACCCTCCAAAAGCCATTAAATTTTTATTCCTGAATTCACCTCTGCCTGGGAAGCCCCAGGCAGGGGTGAATTCAGGTGAAACATTATATTTGAGTTTTCACACACACACCTTCTTGTGGGCATCACCACAGAGTTAATGTTTCAGAGGGGCTTGAACACAGTGGCTTGGCAAACTGGTCTACCTATTGATATTTGAAAACAGAGCTCTATGTCAACATAACAGCTCCCCCTTGTGCACACACATGCTCCATAGTGGTTTTTACCATCTGTTTTTCACTGGTGTCAGAAGCGGCTAAGAGTGACTAAGTGTCTCTACCCCACTCTCAACACAGAACACATGCATATGAACATGTACATACATATGTACATATACCCTCTTCCTGGGGTTTGTCTTTACTGTTAACGTGGACAACCACCCTTACCCAAAATTTCCCCCAAACTTTCAAAAGAAACTTTGTCCCTTCTCCCTGGATCGAGTTCCTTTGCTTAAATGGTATTTTTCATTTGCAGTCTTAATTGCACTTTACAAATGTGTTTTTAAACAGATTTAAATTACACTTGTGCAAACTCGCAAGAGGACAGTCTTATTTTGATTTAAGAGTGGCATATTTAAATTTAAACATATTCCTAATTGTCTTAACCAAAATCAAAATAGGCCCGGTTTAAACCAGAATAAGAGTGTCCACAGAAGGGCTTGACCAGTTTAACTAAATCAGTTCAAATTCATACCTTTAGTTAAATCAGTGGAACTTTTCAAATAGATAAGACTTGAGACAAAACTTGGTCAGCAATAAAACCTGGGCTCCAGGAAGGGAAAGGAGTTCTTCAGCTGCTCATTCCCAGTAGGAAAAAAGCAAAACCCTGGGCTGCCCTGCAAAGTCATATCAACAGGCAGAAAGTGAGGATGAGTGAATTGCCAGTTAAAGGATAATAAACCAGTCTAAGACAGGGGTTCTCAAACTGGGAGTTGCAGAGTTATTACATGGTGCTGCAAGCTGTCAGCCTCCACCCCCAAACCCTGCTTCACTTCCAGCATTTATAATAGTGTTAAATATAAAAAAATGTGTTTTAATTTATAAATTAGGTCACTCTCAGAGGCTTGCTGTATGAAAGGGGTCACTAGTACAAAAGTTTGAGAACCACTGGTCCAAGATTTAACAGGAAAATATTCACACGTGCTTTGATTACAGAGTTTCATAGAAAACCAAATGTTAGGTCACAAGATTAATAATAAAAAAAAAAAACAGGAGGTGTGTTGAGCTCCTTCAACTCCTGCAAAAGCCAATGGAACCTGAAAACACCATGCAGGGCTGGGATCTTTAAACTGAGTGCTCCTGGGCTGATGATTGGATAGCAGTTTAATAGTATCGCAGTGCATTGCTGTAAAGAGAATCTATGTTAGTTACATTTCCTCTTTAATGGTCACTACTTGGAATAGCTACTTCTAGAGCACACAAAAGGAGGGCTTACACTCCAGGTAGCCCAAAATAACTTAGTAAAAAGGTGGTCTGAGGAGAAACGATAGTTGATACATTAAGTAATAGTGACCATAGTATAATAAAGTTCAACATCCCTGAGGAGACAATTCCACTGTGACATAAAACTACTGAAAGGAGAATTTAAAAAAATGCAGAAACCAGTAAAAACATACCCTAAATTCAAAAGCAAGAAAATTAATATCTTTAGACTCAGCATGGAACTATTTAAGCAACTTTAATGTAGTCAAAGAAGACACACACAACCCTAACCAACAAAGGGGGCAGAGGGGTGCCAATATGGTTAAGTGGGAAGATGCTATTCAAGCAAACAGGTGTTCTTAAAAAAATGAAAATCCAGAGCAACTGACGCCAACAGAGAAAGAAAATATGCTATAGCAAATAAAATGTCAGCTGATGCAAGTTAGGATGGCTCAGAGGGATTCTGAAAAGCCATTAATGGAAAACATAAAAACAAATAAAAAATTCTTTAAGAATATCAAAAGCAGGCCTGGAGGGAATTGGTAGCTCACTTGATTTGCCAGAGGCTAACAAGCAATTAATAAGATGAATAGGGGCATTGACTAGAAGCATGTGATTTCTTTGCATCAGAGAGGGGGTTTAGAGGATACCTACTGTAGGAGTAGGATTTTATATTTGTATTAGAGGTTGTAATAATTGAACGGGAGGAACAGACCAGAACAGTCCTTACAGCTGATTATGGTCACCCCCTGTTTTAGGATATGTTATAATGTCTAGAATGGTTTCCCATATGCATTACAATTGGGCCCTATTAGTTTTTGTTACAAGGTTTAGTTGGCAAGAGACAGGATTTTGTATTGTGTCTATGATAAGTAGATTAGAGAAACATTGAAGGCCTGAAGCCCCAATGTGAATTGTTTTAGTTATAAGATTTAGCAAGGCTTGATTTACAATGTATTCTGCTCAATATAAAATACTGCTGTTTGTACACCTTTGAAAGTTTCTGTGAAAGACTGTTCGTGTGAATGAGGAATTGCATGCATCAGGAAAAAATAAGGTGTGAAGACCATTGTTTAACCAGATGGCCAAGAAAGGAGGAGTGAAGACACCCAACGAGACTTATTGATGCCAGAGAACCATCAACACGCATCCATGATTAAGGAAGGGCAGACTGACGAACCTGAGGTGGATGCTGGCACCCCTAAAGACAATTGATTAAATCAATCCAGGATAGGATGACACCCTCGGAAGTGTTTTGGAATGTTAACATCAGAAGATAACACCAATTAAGGAGTAACCGGTCATAAACTGACACAGAAAAATCCATAGACTTCAACGGAGAAAAAAGACTAAGAACAGGGTGCTTTGCCATGGGACTTTGGGTTCATCTTGCCACAACACCAGGGCCGTCGGATCACGACGACAGAGTCCGGCTCCCCTCTGGGACCAATCTGGCTTGCCGCTAGATTGATCCAGACTCTGGACTGGTAACTATAAACATCCACTGGCAGGACTATGTGCATGATGTGCATATGTGTGACTGAAAAGCATATGCTAACTGCTGAATTCTCAATAAATGTGGCATATTGCCTTTTTCCCCTGAAAAAGATCCCATATGCTCTGTATGAGCATAACTCTACCACACCTCTACTCTTTTCAGGTATTAATGTTGAGAAGCAGTCAGTGATTGAGGTGTCAGAAGAATGTGTAATGGGACAAAGTGAAAAATTAAACAGAAAGGGACAATTCCCTCTAAGGGAAGGCAAATTATTTATAAAGTTTGTCTAACGGATATACAGAGCCAATTTCACCTCTGCTGCACCAAAAATCAATATATGTTTGGTAGCTTGAACTAGAAGGGTCCCAGTGACGGCTTGTAGGTGAAATGATTCATAACACCGCACTCATGGCAACACTAAGTGCCCAGGCATGAAGAATAAATTTCCATTAAATGTTGGTCCATCATATATACCCGAAAGTACACATCTCTCTTCTCATGCCCCATCTAGCTGAGCTTCAGCGGGAAGCCCCTTGCACTCCTTAAAATGTGCTCAGATAGTTTAAAAAATGTTGTACCTCACCACCAATCACTACACTTCGTGCCAACTCAAAAAACAAATAAGCACAAGATCTCAGCTTCCAGTATAGACAACAAAGCTAGCTACTAGACATCTTACATTATAGTTCCATTTAATTGTCTACACACATCTGTCAACATTTAGTTCATCTATGAATTCCTACCATGGTGAGTATAACCACCAAGTTGACTGCATTGTATAAGTTCTAATGTACCTCATGTTGCCTTTGAATGGTCCAGTTATTAATTATATTAAGAAAAGCAATATGAATTCATAGATGAACTAAATATTGCCAGACACATGCAGACAGACATGCTTTATATCCACTGTCACGCTGATTTAAAACAAGATGAAATGAGAATAAAAGGTGGAACAGACAGAACATTTGGTCTGTGTATCCGGAGCAAATAAGGCTTTCTGCATAATAACTTAAGTTCCTCAGTTTGGAATGAGTTGTGGTGCCACAAGCTATGATTCAATTTGTTTTTAAATTCAGCTTTGTTACACTGTACATACAGGCTCTATAAAAATCAAGAGTGAGTGAGTACATGGACATGGGAGTGGAATATTCCCTCTCGAGCTGTAAACCCAGGGATTGGATCCAAAAAGCATTACAGGAGAAAGCCATCTAAAATAGAGACACCCCATGAAACTGCATGTAATATTTAAGAGTAGACAGCTCCAATGACCTAACTGTATCAACCTTAAGGCCAGCACAGGAAACAAAGGTCCAGAACCTCTCATCTCTTCTGGTAAAATTGTAGTCTGATCTACAAATTTTCATCTTTCAAAACAGACTGAAGAGAGGTCAGCTGTGGACTGAAATGCTCAGCTGAGGCATTTTGTGATTCTTCCAATGCTCAGATAAGTTGAATTCTTGGAACCATATGCCTGCCATGTATCAGATGGTGGCATACAGAAAAAGGGGTAGGTCAAAAAGAGGTTAGGCCAAAAAGGAGTGTTCATGGCTTGTGTGCCATATGTTAAATTCCAGAGATCACTTAACTAAAGTCCATTTCAGAAAGGTAAATTTATTCCATTCACTAGATGAAATTATCCTTTGCATCTTTTGCTGATGGGAGCTGGCTGGTCACTAGTATTTGTGGGAACATATCATCACATGTAAATATCCTTCTGAAAAACAGTGAAATTAAAATCCTCATTTGTATCCTGGGGAAAGTAAAGAAATCAAAGGCCAAATTCTCTGCTAGCAAAAGTTCCTGAATCTTTTGAAATCCGCAGAGCTGTGCCCATTTATATCAGCAGAATATTTGGTCCCACTTACATGGCAGTTCCATTATGTGCATGCTATCATCTTTAGTATGAGAATTTTAACCCAAGTCTCTATGGTCTCCCCATATTCTTTTAAGGTGCTCATTACTTTAAAACATACCTTACTCAAAAATAAATTTTAAACAGACAGTACATTACTAACAAACATTTTTTTAAGCAACTATTATTGGGGCATAATCATTTCTTACTCCTGTGGAAACTGTTTTCTGATTATAATATGCATTCACCAATGTATACAGAATGGGCCAAATTCTGACCTCAGTTAAAATCATGTAGTCCCATACAAGTCAAATGAGGGCAGAATTTAAAGTGTGTGTATAGCAAAGCAAACAAGAATGACACCCTTATTCTGAGATTGTTAAATTTTCTATGTTATTGTGGTGACAGAAGAACAGTAATGCTACATTAATGGAAAAGGATTCTCCAAAGATACATTCTTCCAGGAAAATAAATAAAGCATCATTCTGATGTACTTTAGAAGTTCTTTGTGAAGTATGTTATAAAACAGAGCGCTATTTTCCTCACTGAAGAATACCAGTAATCCAAATCAGTGGGGTTACCAGTATCTTGCAGCAGAAAAACAGTCTCAAATGTTTTGTTGCTACAACTCAAGATTTTGTGGTTTACTCTGACTAGCCAATGCCTAGTTACCTCTAAGATTATCTGGAAACTACACATACTGAACGACTCACAAGTGCAATTGAGATAATTTTAAGGGATCCCTAAGCATGCAAGTAAATACACAAGATAAAGGAGTAGGTTTGCTCACTTAAATCCTTTCTGTCTGTTTTCCATCCAAAGGGCTTGATCTTGAAACACTTATTCAGGCAAAACTCCCATTGCCATCAGTAGGAATTTTGTCTGGGTAAGGAGTTCAAGAGTGGACCTACAGGATATTAGTGAGAAATCCATCATCTTGATGCAATGATTAGACTATGAGCAAACTAGTATTTGCCATCCTCTATGGCAGGAGGCATTAGCGGTTGTGATTTAATTAATTATGTAATTAGGGTGCACATAGATTCTTGTAAATAAGATGAGGAAGACTTTGTAGCACCTTAGAGACTAATCAGTTTATTTCAGCTAATCTTAAACCTATCATAGATTCTTGTGACACAGCTGAATATACTATTGTGAGGTCTTTCTCCTTTTCAAATAGTAGTTCAAGGTCTCACCTAACTAGGTAAGGGACCAACAATGACAGGATTCTGAGGAGCTAAGTCTCTTGTTGAAATAGTTCCAGCTCGAAGGCTCTTGACATGGCTCACACACAGTAATCAAAGCAGGTGAGCATTATCAACCCCATTTTATAGAAGGGTATAATTTACTCCTCTAAAATATGAACATCTTCAAAACCCCCAGTGAATTAAGTGTACAGGGTTTACTTGTAGTATATGCTAGATATGGGCCCACACATACACTCTGGATCTGCACAGCCCAAACTGTTCAATATGGGAAGGTCAAACATCACAGTTGTTCCCATATTTACTGTACTCCTGTACCCAGAATGTAATTTAGCCGTTAGCTCCATGCAATCGGTTGTCTTAAACAGCAGTGTTTGCAGAGGTGACACTGGTGCCTGAGAAATCATTCAGGCTTTATTGCATGAAGTGTACCTGGAAAGCAGATTTAGCTTGGATTAACAGCACATTGTCTTTTTAAGTAGCTCAGAAAAACCTTTCAGCTATTTTAAAAGTATCACACATATACTGCAAGACTTAATGGGAAATAACCAGATAAAGGTGATCTTGTCAAGCCTATTAACTAGGAGCATTGCCCAGGCACTCAAAAAGAAATCTGAGACAGCAGCATCTAAAATATGTGCATATAGCTAGAAAATTCCTGAGATAGCCTGGAGACATGTCTGACACTTTAACACATTGCCACTATTGGCACATCTGCAACGCAAAGGATCCAGTCATCTCATGCTGAGTGAGAGAGCGATCAGTTATAAAGTAAAGAAAATGAGCAATACTTGTGGCACCTTAGAGACTAACCAATTTATTTCAACATAAGCTTTCGTGGGCTGTAGCCCACTTCATCGGATGCTATAGCCCATGAAAGCTTATAATGAAATAAATTGATTAGTCTCTAAGGTGCCACAAGTATTCCTCATTTTCTTTATGGATACAGACTAACACGGCTGCTAATCTTAAACCAGTTATAAAGTGTGTGCAAAGGTGCTCAAGAAAGAACCCAGTTGTTGTAGAGCAGTAGACCAGCATTACAAGCTGCTAATGGCAAACGGTGATTCAAACGGTACCAAAAGACTGGTGGAAAACTCATGTAACTGACTCCATAATGTACCATCACTGCCAAGAGTGATACATTAGCCACTGGGCTGATGGGGCTTACACCCAGAGGCCCCGTCCAACTGTGGGGACCTGAAAAAAATCCACTGCCGGGAAGCAGAATCCCGGAGCCCCAGCTGCCCGACGGGAGAAGCCCCCATGCCCCAACCCTGCTCCACTCCTCTCCGACAGAAATGCTGGGCGGGCAGAAGATGCCCCAGTGCCCAAACACTGTCTGTAGCCCTAGCACTGGAGGAGCTCTTCCTCCCTGCCATGGCCTCAGGGCTGGGGGAGCTCTCACTCCCCGCTGTGGCCACGATGAGGGGGAGTGGGAGACAGCGTTTCTCTGGTCTTGGGGTGCAGAAAGGAGCAAAAGGGTTGTGGGGTCGTAGTATGGGAGGGGATGTGGGTGGGACTACAGGTGTAAGGGGCAAAATGGGAGCATTTTGGCAGAAGGGGTGGAAAGCCCCCACTTTCTCTAGTCCAGGGCCCCATGAAACCTTAATCTGCCTCTGGCTGCCACTTTCAGTCTGAAACATAAAAATGACATTTCCAACCCATTGAGCTCCATTCTAATATTTTTGAGCATGGCATTCTCAATAGAAGCTGCTCTTATTCTAGAAGGCTGTACTTTGGGAGATTCCACGCAGTGTTAATGATAAGCCCTTGTTGATTTGTTAACTAATGCTCTACTTTCATCAGTAAATCTAGTTATGCAAAACCTTCTGGATTGGAACCTGCCAAATCACTACTAGATTCACATTTCAGATGCACATGATGCATTTATACCACTCATGAGACATGCTCTCCCCTCCATTAACAATAACATTTGTAGTTATGCTAAAGTAGGGGTAATCAAATTTCATGCTTTGTGGTGTAAAATGATCACTATAAATGTAAGGAAGGAATTATTTCCCTCACTGCAGCATTGCAAAATATGTTAGTTCCTTTTGAAGCGTCACATAATGTTCCTGACAGAGGCAGATTATTTGGTTTGAAACATTAGTGATCTGCTTCATTATAGCAAATTCTATACTCCTAACCTACAAATCAGTCAGCCCAGGATACCCAAAATATAATCTCTCTTGTCCGGGTAACACCCAGCTCCAAACCTCGGAGGAATTGGGGGGATCCAAATCTGGGTCCAGATCCAATTTCTGCATCTGTATCTACTTCCAGAAGGGGCTGAATCAAGCCCCACATCTCTATTACTCCTTAGGTTTCAGAGTTTCCAAAATCTCAGTATGAGTTTAACTATTTATGCTAATCAAACACTATCATATTGATTTTCTATAATCCTTTAATGCTCTTCATGACTGGCAAAAAAAAAAAAATCTGTGAAACTAACTGCCTTTGGGCAATTTGAATTTGTATTGCTGAGTTCATTTTCTTCTGTCCATTGCTGCTATGAGCACTTCCAGAGCAATTAATGCTGCAGAATAACCACCCCAGGAAACTGGCTAACACTAGGATAATCTGGAGCGGTGGTGGCAGCAGATTGCTGATCCAAGAGCACATTGTATACCTCACATAACCTTTGTTTACCAATAATGGGCTTTTCCAGATATACACACACAAGAGGAGTCAATGGAATATTTCCCAGTTGGTGGAGATAGAAATTGTGTAGCTTCATTATTGCTGTTTCCATAGTGTAAATGCTAGTTTTTGGCTCCATTCCTGGATTAATGCTACAGAGAGTTTGGCATTTTAAATGATTTGAGGAATTATTGTTCTGACAGAATTAGTGTGTGCTGTGTGGTCTCCCAGTAGGCTAGCATTTTTGCAAACCTGCCACCCCAGGCCAGAGCCTCAGGAATTGCCTGACGATACTGCCATATGTATAAAAATTAAAATATATTGCTAATGCTTGAAAACGCTATCAGGGATGGCATTTTAAATTATGCTGGCTCTTCTTGCCTCAGTTGGCTGGTATTTCAAATCACCTTGGCCCCCAAAGCTTGGCCTGGCTGGTGTTTCAAATCACTCTGGCATCAATAGGCTGGAAATGGCACTTTGAAATAAATGACTCCAGCACCAATAGTGGCATAAAATTGGACACTAAAATGTTTTCTTTTCAAGAAACAACTCAGTCTCACACTCTCGGTTTCACAGTCTCTCCCTTTTCCTCCCTTGTCCCCTCTTTCTCACTTCAGTGCCTTTAAGATTTTACTCAGAATTTATTCATCATTTAATTTCTCTCTCTCATTTTGAGGTGCCATGCTGAGGCAGGCTGGCCAAGACTCCACAGAATCCATCATCGCTCTGTAGTTAACTGGAGAGGCAGTTGTCAAGCAACTTGAAGTCCTCCTTCCTCTCATGAAGCAAGAATCTCAGACCGGGAGGTGAACCCAGATATCTGATATGCTAGCACAGAGCAATTTGAAAAAGTCTGGATCCCCAGACTAGTGTCTGGATCTCTCTTCAGAGAGAGTCTTGTAAAGAACACCCAGAGACTCCTAGAAGATGGACAAGGCCCAGGCCCTGATTCTCAGAGGGTACTGAGTACCCTAACCCTACAAGTCCTCCAACCCAGGACCAAAGCCTCATTCAGCAACCAGGACTCCACCAGTCCCAGTAATCCAACCAGTCCCACCCCAATTCCCAACACCCCCTCACCATCCTCATTTTTTCAGTACTGAAAAATCCTACCTTTGTTTCTTCCTGTGGCTCAACGAGGTGGATTATGCCAGAAAATAGCATTCTTCTTTTTATAGACCATCTGTGACTGCATGTGATGACAGCACTCCTTCTTTCTTTACCTTTCCTCCTCTAATGAGGTCCGACTGGTAGGCCTCATTGCTGTGGATCCAGGATGCCTGAACTAAGTCAGCTTCAGACCATATAGGTACAGCACAAACATGGTGAAATGCCATGTGAGTTCTTTATGGAAGTTACAGTAGTACTGTAGCTCAGAGCCATGCTGTCATCCAAAGGGACACACCTTCCAGCCTCTAATACTCCAGCCTGGCGTCCCGAAGAAACTGCTGGTGTAAGAAGGCCAAAAACTACTGTAGCTTCACCTGACCATTGTTCAACTCCTTAGAGAGTAAAGTAAAAGAGAACTGAAGAAAAGGCCCCTATCTAGATCTAGTCAACAATAAAGGACACTTTGATTTGTGATTTAAGAGTCTGACACACAAACCAATAAAGCTGGATTATTTGTTTGTGCTGGTACTTCACCGTAATGTAAAGCCTGAGACCCTCCTGGCACACGTATAATATATATCAAACTATAATAAAAATAAACTATATTCAGGTATAATTATCTGCATGTTTCTTGCTTTTATGGGAAAGAAAATGGAGAATGGCATATCAATTCCCTTGGCTCTCCTTCCAGCCCTTGTAAAGACCCTTTCAACTACTAGATGGGGAAAAGTTTTAATTATGGGCCAGTTCCTCAGCTGGTGTAAATCTGTGAAACTCCATTGAAATACCTGCAACTATGGCTGATTTACACCAGGGGGATCTAGCTCTTTGGGTCTATATCAGAAGAGCTATAACAAACTAACATTTGGGATCAGCTTTGGGGATTCGAACACACTTAGCTTTAAAAGGACAAAGGAAAAACATCAAAAAGGAACTGAGATCCTGGGAAGGCAAAGAAGCACAATGCAATGGTGCATGTTCAGTTAGCAGACCCCAAATGTCAAGAGTGTTCAAAGCCAACATAATTCATTAGCCAACACATTCCAATAGTCAACGTGATACACTGCTGACACAAACCAATAACGGGTTGGAGGCAGTAGTTTTCAGTTTATGGATTCTGTAAACCATTGGTGTTATGATTGCTACAATCTGTGGTGCATTTTAAACAAAGAAATACAACGAGCAGGAGCCCTGGGCTTTGGGAGGATTTGAGGACCCGGTTTTGTCAGAAAGTTCCTCGGCTTCTGGGGGCTGGCTGGTTCTATCCTGCAGCAGGATTTGTTTAATAGATTGCAGATTTAGCAGTCCTCTGAAATATTTTTGTCTTTAACCTAAGAATGTCTTTTATTAAAAGCTGTTAGTTAGCGCTGTGCTTCTGCAGAGCAGGTAGCTGAATACTGAGTCTTCAGAGATCTGCCAAAAAAAAGACATCACCACGACCGAAAAAACAACGTTTTCCTCCTCACTTTTATTGCTTCATCTCAAAAGAATCAATTCTGCAAACTGAAATACTATAGCTGGTATTTAAATTGCAAGTTTAGCCTGAAACTTTATTTAAAATAGATATTAAATGTCAAAGGATAAGAGGCTCTGAGCTTTTAATTCTAGATTTGTAATACAATGAATAAAGGCACTGAAAATGCTGAATTTTAAAAGATTATTTCCAATTAATTTTAATCTGCAAGTACTTGCAAATATTCTTTGATCCATCTACACATAATTTAATCAATTTCTTCTCTCCCAAAAAAAACCACTCACTTCTGACTGGTTTAAGAATAGCAGCCGTGTCAGTCTGTATCCGTAAATAAAATGAGGAATACTTGTAGCACCTTAGAGACTAACCAGTTTATTTCAGCATAAGCTTTCGTGGGCTATAGCTCACTTCAAGAATCATCAATATTTCCCAGCCCAATTTGAAGATGAGCAAGTCAATGATAATTCTTAGCAACTTACAGTAGATAATGCCTTTCAACCACAGTCTCAAAGACTTTTACAGTGTAGATGCAGTAAATATTCTCCCTATTTTACAGATGGGGTAACTGAGGCACAGTAAGGTAAAGGGGATGAGACACTACGATGATAAAGACCCCATAAGCATATAAACAAACAGAAGCTAGACAAAGGCAAACATTTCCAGATTTGGGTACCTCATGTTAGACACCTAATTCAGTAGTCTGGTTTTCAGGACTGGTGAGTGCTTGCATCTTCCATTGTCTTGCCTGGAAGCTGCAAGTGCTACAAAAATCCAGCCACTTATTTAGCCGCATACACATGGATTTAGGTATATAATTTCAGTCACCTAAGTGACTGAGAGAATTCAAATTAGAACACTGGTCTCCTGACTCTAGCTATTGCTCAGCCCAGTAGACCATAGCAGCATTACTGCATTTTAAGTGCTGTGCTAAAATAGATAGACTGTACTGCTGTGTAAGACTTATCTACACTTTTAAATCTGCAACACCATCCTGTCAGCCCACCCACACTGGTCAGAGTCAGTAAGTAAAGTGTTTATACAAAATATCATTTGATTAATAGTTAAAGGTGTGAAAAATAACACATGTTGTTCAACATATAAAACCACAGTTCTATGAGACTTATTGTGTATCTGGCCAGGATGGGAAGCAAAAATGTATTTCTTCTGTTGGAGGTTACACCCTCCACTTTTAATTTTGAATTCTCCCTATCATTTCACCCCAGTATGCTCTCAGCCAATTCACAGGGAGTGAATTAAGCACAATCTCCATAGCAAACATTGCTAGAATGTCTGGAAATATTAAGACAAAGTTGGAGTATGTGCACACTTGACAGAATAAACACTGTAAATCTAATAAAGTAGAGCCCTTTCTGGCAGAGGCACCACTGGGACAGCTACAGGAAATTTAGTAGATTAGAATGCCAGATGAGATGCTTGTTTCTCCTCTTCTTCTTAAGTAATTTAGTGAACAATTTCATTTCTTGGTGAGGGGTAGCAAAAAGGGTGGTTTCTGTTCACACAGATTCTGATGAACCTTAGTTGGAGAGATAGATTCGCTGCACAGAGAGAATGTTTCATTCTAGTTATGAGTTCACCAAAACCTGAAAACTCAAATTGAACATTTGTGCTCAAAGGTGTTAACCCAGTGAGTTTTGTTTGGTTGGTTGTGAAAGGGGCAAAACTGGCTAAATCCTCAACCACACATGCCATTGCTCCTCCTCAACAGGTTTTCTTCTGCCTGAGGCCTTTAGTGCTCATGCAGTTAACTGTCTCTCTCATTGCTACTTAGTTCAGATCAGGATTCAATCCTATAGGCTTAGAAACCAAAAGGCAAATAAAAAGATTCCAAAATGTATTAGTTTAAAAAAGTTTCATGATTTTGGCGGGGGCTGACTCGACGTTTGAATGCTTGAGTCTGGCAATGCTGCAGACCTGAAAGTAGGACTACAGGTTGTGGCATTCAGCCTGGGAGCCAGAGAGCCAGGATGAAATATTTGGTCTCAGCCTGCATACAACAACCTAACACAATGCCCCTCTTTTCTATATGGCACGTGTACACTTCATTGCATGAGGGGCACCACTCTCCATTCCCAGAAGGCAACTACCTGCATGCCTGCATACAACAACCTAACACAATGCCCCTCTTTTCTATATGGCACGTGTACACTTCATTGCATGAGGGGCACCACTCTCCATTCCCAGAAGGCAACTACCAATAAAAATACCTACCTGAGGGTGAAACAGGATTGTTGGTAACCACATCACTCCCCCACAGCCAAACAAAAGTTTAGTGGCCCTCTTCCTAATGGACCTGAGAGGTTGTAGGTCAAAGAATATGAAGAGCCAGCTTCTCTGAGGAAAAAACAACAAACAGATGTGGGAGCAGAAGGTTTCCTTCTTCAGAAGGCAGCTAAAGAAGAGGCAAGTTCAGAGCTTTTCAAAGGGAGTGGAACCCAAGAAGGTCCTGGCTTGGCCAGCCCAGCTGGAAAACAGATGGAACTTTACTAGTTTTGGGCCTACTTTAAAACTTTCTTATATTTTCTAAAAAGTTATTGAAGGTTAGTGAATGACGGGTTAATGATTAAAACTGAAGCCTCACATTTCCACTTACTTTACTTCTCCCTTTCACATATAGACTTTAGCTATGAAAAAGCTTGACACAACATTTAACCTAGCAAGTGAGGTTATATATACTCACACTTGATTAATTAAGAGTAGAGGTTTGTTATTCTTCAGCTGTTGCCAAAGACTCCATAGCTATGTTTCCAATGTCCAGGATTTCTCTTTATAAATGTTACCTGGCAACAGGAATAGGAGCAAAGGTAGTCACACTTTTTCCATGTGCATTCTCTCTGGAATTCATTTTTTCTGTGGGTTTGTGGTTACTGCTGTAACATATGGGACAAAACTCTTCTGGCATTCTCAGAGACCTGAAAGACATTTTCCCATTCATTTATAAACAACACATTGACCCAGAATCTCAGCTGGTATAAATTAAAATAGCTCCCATTCAGCCAATGGAGTTACACCAACTTACACTAGATGACAACCTGGTCCATTGTCTGTAATGGAAACTAACGGGGGACATAATACTGCACAGAATATGTGGTGAAAGCTAAAACAGAACTTCATGCACTTTCTAGCCTGTTCCTAAGGCCTGGGGCCACAGACAGTAGTAGAAAAAAGGAAAGCTTTAAATGTCTGACCAACCTAAACTTTCTAATTAACAGAGCAACCCCTTACGGAGAATGGAAAGAACAGAAGCCAACTTGCCTTAAAGGGAATCAATTAATGGCAAGAAATCTGTTGATATTAATAAACCTAACTAAATAAGCAACAAAGTTACAATCAAAATGGTTCAATCTATAACATGAGGTAAAAACAACTTTTAAAATCAGAAATCAAAAGTACCAGAAACTCCACCTCAAAGTCTGTAATACAATCAGCCTGGCAGGATAGAGAAGGAAGCCAGCAAAAGTGATGGAACAGAAATAAAACCAAATAGCAAAGAAGCACACATCCAAGTGGTCAGGAAACAAAACTACTGATCAAACCCTAACACCTTCCAGTCCATGAGTGCTCTGCTAGAGGCCCATTAATACTTCATAACAGTAAATCGGCATGCAGAGAAAGGATTATTATTCTATAAAAAAAACTCAAAAAGGAATCAAAATAATCAGTGGAAATCAGACTCCATTCTCCAAAAGGCTGTGATCTGAAGTGGGAAAGCAAGCCTCAAGCCTCTGAAGGGTCACTGTGATGTCAATGTATGCTTCCTCAAAGATGTGCTGGTTCTTCTGTAGCATGGGGCCAGCTGAGAGCACAACTGCTTCCCTGGGGTTCCCACTCTTAGGAGAATGTGTGCAGTTCACTGACTGGCATTATGTCCATTTCTGACAGTGGAACCAGTATGTGGGAGAGAACAGAAAACAAATCAAAACCTGACCAGAGGCAAATGAACTTATCATAAAATATCACCTCCCTATGGCAGTGGGACCAGAAAGAGAGAAGAGCAGCTCATGGCATGGCCTGATTCCTTCTTCCAGCAGCCTTGAGCCTACGCTTGCACGTGCACATTCATTCCTGGCTGAGCAAACTTCGCTATTTTGCGAGGGGGTCCCTGCAGTCTCCAGGGTTCTCAATCTGGAACTCTGCAAGGCATTCATTGTTTCCTGTCTTTTGCTGGAAAGCCAAGCCAAGGTTATTTTCAACATGTCTTATGGAAATAGCGTTTATGGCAGTTCTTCTTAAAATAAGAACAATGTTCTCGCGCCCTGCCCCCACCTTGTAAAATTTAAAGAGATTCACTCAAGATCCCAACACAAGGTTTATGCTTACTGCAGGAAATTGGATAATGCAGGGGATTCCTAATAGTATGCGAAGCTTTGCACCTCCATGTTGTCTGAATCTGGTCTAGGTCATTAGTGATTAGAGATATACCTTAGCTACAAAATTTGGATCTGAATTTTAAAGGCCTGGTATTTGGAGCTGAGGTTTTGATTCATTCCAGCATCAGAGATAAAGATCTACAGTTGTGGTTCAGACTGAATCTCCCTGCCTATCTCCATGAGTGACCAAACTCTTTGCCATATGATGGCTGGGCTAGTAGACAAGTGTCCACCTGACCTCTCAGCTGTCAGTGTCCACAGAGAGACCAAAGGCTGCATGAACATAGTAGCTATTCTCAATTCTTACCTGTAGAAGTGGTTTCTCCAGGTCAAAACTGAGGCATCAACAAAATGTTTTGATCATTTCTGCATAACACAGACTGAGACATTTCTAAGCTACACTCTATATTTAAACAAGTTGATTGCATCATATGTTTGCATTAGTTTCACATATGCTATAAAACTCTTGCTGTGCTCCTCAATACCAGAGGATGTATCATAATCATTGCATTATATGCATATAGTAAGAAAAGAGGCAAAGAGACTTTTTAAAGCTTTACTTTTTTTAAAAAAAGGTGGTATTTACATTTCTGATTTTTATTTGCAACAATTTATCAACCTTAACTTATTTGTGAACAGTGAAAGCTTTTAACACTCCTAATGCTCACATGGTTCCATGGTGCTGGCAAGATGTGGGAACAAATACTTCAAGGAGAAACCAACTCTACCCTGCTGGCTACTCTAGTTTATAAATACTTATCTTCTTAGCATTCAAGTCTACACCATCTGTTTCTGAAGTGCAAGTTAACTTTCTCCTGTCATACAATAATCTTTTATCTAGAGTTATAATTAACATTTACTGTATTTCCAGACAATTCTTGACCTTTTAAAAAAAATGGAGGTGACAGATCCACTTGTCCAATGTGTCATTTTAAACATCGGAGGTAAGATGAAAGCAGCAGCTTTATTTATCACTGAGTGTTTTGCCTGAATGCTAGAAAATGGGATTTCTTACTCTGCCAATAAGCACTTTAAGTTTATATCACAGCTCTGGATTCTACAAAACTTGGAGCTTTACATGGTGACTCAGGATGGAGACAGACCAAATTACAGTCTTGTGAAGTTCTTACAACAATGGTCACATTTAGAAAAGTGACCAGAAACGTCAGCTTAGTCTATTGTGCCAATCAGAAAATAGCTATATATATGCACGAGGAGAGAGCAGAGTTTAGGATGACATGGGAAATTTAACTCTGATTGTATTGGCTTATGGGTCCGATTCCCAGTTCCTTGGTTAGACAGCTGGTGTGCTGATCATATTGATTAGATTGTCCCATAATTACTCTATACATGTTCCTTTTCCTCTTAAAAAAAAGGGAGGGCAGTGAAATGAAGAGAGATCAAAATGGAAGGTGAGACCGTAAGGTTTCTTAACTATTTCACAATAGATTTATATATTACCTAGCTAGCACAGCTCACACCTTTTATTCTTGCTAAACTCTGATCACCTCCCTTATCTGAAAACAGCTGCTCTATTTAACTCTATTTCTTTAATAAAAAGAAATGTTTATCAACAGTACAGCCATGTAAACATTTGTCAGCATGGTTTAAACAAACAACAATAACAACAAAATTAACACAAATAGAAGATGTGATTACTGGCAAGAAGTAAATTAGGTAAACTGTGCACTTAGGATAGGAAGACCAGATAGCAAATGTGAAAAATCAGGACAGAAGGTGGGGAGGTAATAGGTACGTATACAATAAAAAGGCCGAAAAATCAGGTCCGTCTATAAAATCGGGACATATGGTCACCTAAACTTAGGTGTATGAGGTGGGGTTTGGAGGTCAGAATTAAGGGATAAACAAGTAAGCGAATGTCAAGTGAAAAGATTGTTCCCATTAGATACCACTGGCCTACAATTTTTTAGAAGTTGTCTGCTTCAAAGATAAAACGTGATATTTATTATGTATTTTGATGTGCTGAATTCAAATATGACAATTAAAACAACTGATTGGCTACTGTTTCTAAGATATTTAAGTTTTTACATTTTATGTCTATGTATATTGTGTAGATAGTAGAGTTTTAATCATAAATTGTAAACCTAGGTCTTTTCATGTGTTTACGGTTGCTTTACATGATAATATTTCACCTGTGCTGTTTATGTAACACTTTAAAAATCAGCAAAAGTGTTATCTAAATAAAATGTATTATGAAACAAAAGGCAAAAAACTATTATGTACATAGTTTAGTCCTATTCAGCGTCTACTCGGCGCTTCTTGGCTTGTCTCTTGTATTCATTAAATGGAGCATCTCTTGTCACTGTCCAGCAATAGTCTGCAAGCATTGATGGGCTCCATTTGCCCTGATAGCGTTTCTCCATTGTTGCAATGTCCTGGTGAAATCGTTCGCCGTGCTTGTCGCTCACTGCTCCGCAGTTCGGTGGAAAAAATATCTAGATGACAGTGCAAAAAATATATCTTTAGTGACATGTTGCAACCAAGGCTTTTGTATGCCTTGAGGAGGTTTTCCACCAACAACCTGTAGTTGTCTGCCTTGTTGTTTCCGAGAAAATGTATTGCCACTGACTGGAAGGCTTTCCATGCCGTCTTTTCCTTGCCACGCAGTGCATGGTCAAATGCATCATCTCGAAGAAGTTCACGAATCTGAAGACCAACAAAGACACCTTCCTTTATCTTAGCTTCACTTAACCTTGGAAATTTTCCACAGAGGTACTAGAAAGCTGCTTGTGTTTTGTCAATGGCCTCGACAAAGTTCTTCATCAGACCCAGCTTGATGCGTAAGGGTGGTAACAAAATCTTCCTTGATTGGTGGATGCTGAACACTTTTCCTCCCAGGCTCCAATGACTGTCGGAGTGGCCAATCTTTCTTGACGTAGTGGGAATTTTGCACGACTATCCCATTCGCAGAGAAAACAGCAGTACTTTGTGTATCCAGTCTGCAGACCAAGCAAGAGAGCAACAACCTTCAAATCGCCACAAAGCTGCCACTGATGTTGGTCATAGTTTATGCACCTCAAAAGTTGTTTCATGTTGTCATAGGTTTCCTTCATATGGACTGCATGACCAACTGGAATTGATGGCAAAACATTGCCATTATGCAGCAAAACAGCTTTAAGACTCATCTTCGATGAATCAATGAAGAGTCTCCACTCATCTGGATCTTGAACGATGTTGAGGGCTGCCATCACACCATCGATGTTGGTGCAGGCTACAAGATCACCTTCCATGAAGAAGAATGAGACAAGATCCTTTTGACGGTCACAGAACATGGAAACCCTAACATCACCTGCCAGGAGATTCCACTGCTGTAGTCTGGAGCCCAACAGCTCTGCCTTACTCTTGGGTAGTTCTAAATCCCTGACAAGGTCATTCAGTTCAGCTTGTGTTATGAGGTGTGGTTCAGAGGAGGAGGATGGGAGAAAATGTGGGTCCTGTGAAATTGATGGTTCAGGACCAGAAGTTTCATCCTCTTCCTCTTCCTTGTCTGACTCAAGTGAGAATGATTCTGGTGCATCAGGAACCGGCAGTCCTTCTCTGTGGGGTATTGGGCGTATAGCTGATGGAATGTTTGGATAATGCACAGTCCACTTTTTCTTCTTTGACACACCTTTCCCAACTGGAGGCACCATGCAGAAGTAACAATTGCTGGTATGATCTGTTGGCTCTCTCCAAATCACTGGCACTGCAAAAGGCATAGATTTCCTTTTCCTGTTCAACCCCTGGCGAAGATTTGTTGCACAAGTGTTGCACCATATGTGTGGGGCCCACCTCTTGTCCTGATCTCCAATTTTGCAGCCAAAATAAAGGTGATAGGCTTTCTTAACCATAGTGGTTATATTGTGCTTTTGTGATGCAAAAGTCACTTCACCACAAACACAGCAGAAGTTATCTGCACTGTTCACACAAGTACGAGGCATCTCTGCTCACTTTGGCTAAACAGAAATGTGTCCCTTTGCAAAATCAAACACTGACAAATAAGAGAGCACGACATTGTATGATTTCTAGAGCTGATATAAGGCAATTTGTTCAGCAGAGTGATGTAAGCTTCGTTATGATTGCATCATCCATGACTTCTAGGAATAACATGATGCAATTCATATCATGTATGATGCAATACCAGCTTCAGATTGTATCATTCATTGTTTTGCCTAAAAAGCAAGTACTATCCAAACCCAGTCATAGATTTATTCATAGATCCAGTCAAAGATGTATTTTAGTCATTTCTGGTTTAAATTGAGATCCCTTCCCTTTATAACTCACTTATTCTCCGCCATTCCCATGTCAAGGGTCGTATATACTGACCCAATAGCATATCTTGAAAACTAGAGCCAATCAACAATGTTAAGCATCATTTTCATTCTCAGTGACCCAGAGTTAGTAAAGTTTGACTACATTTATTTCAGAAGCATTTTAGCTGTAGAGCAGTGTACTTATTCACTTGTGAAGAACGCATCCCAGGTGGTACTTGCATGGGGACTCTTCTAACTGCAAGACCATAGTGCTACCTGTAGCATTAAGAGATTCTCCTTAGTGAGTAGTAGAGCTGACCTGAGCTCATTTGAGATCCAAGTTCAGCTGTAGATATTTAGAGATGTTTTCCCCCACAAGGTCAAAGGTCAACATGTTCTCAAATTATTTCTCTTTAGATTCACCTATCTTATTCACAATTGCCTGGGCCACACCTTCTCTCAGTCATAATTACCTGGGCCAGTTCTCCTTCCATTCACATTTGCCTGAACCATGTCTTCCGCTATACGTGACTGAGTAACATCTCTGCAACACGATCACAACTTGTATGGAGGAGAGTAATGTATTTTAAATTCTTTTAATGGATAATTAATTTGCTAATGGGAAACAAGTAAGAGACACAGCATCACATGGCCAGCAACTCTACAAGTCACCAGCCTATACTCTTTGGCGTGCCAGTGGTCATCTTGAAAATAGCCACTGTAGGAAATTTTTGAATTACTCTGCTGAATCCATTAAAAATAGGATACTATTGAGAGATTGCAGTGAGATGCACATGCCTGTTTGGCAGAGCCAGTGCTACAAATGTAACCAAGCAACGAACTTCGCTATCAGGTTGGATTATTAAGTAGACCCCTTTAGATTACGTAGTTCAGATATCTCCATTGTCTCATAATTATAATTGATTATTGAAACAACCCTGAGCGCCCACCCTTCTTTCTGTATCCTGCACCATCCGTTAGAAATTACCATTTCCAGGCTTAAATTTATGACATATTTTGGAATTCCTTGGGCACATAGAACCAAATTCTGCCTGGACTTGCCCACTTTGCAACCCTATTGGCTTCCATACTACATTAACTCTGTAGCTGTAATTTATTATCAATGCAGCTCGAGTGATACTAGCAACAGGGCAGATAAGACGTGGGCATTTTTACTACTGTGTTTCAAAACCCTTGGAGTTGCACCTATGATGAATTATATCTATAAAACCAGCCTAGGTTACATGAAGTAATTATTTTTGGGTAACACTATTTTCCTGAAATACGCAAAGCAATTAATTTGAATATTAGCAGCCATCACTCCATCAATGCAACCTTAGCAAAACTTCAATAGACCATTTAATCTGGGCAAGTAATTTGTTTTTCATGGGCAAATGAATCATTAGTTTTCTCATCATGGCAGATGGGATAATTGTGGTGCCTGTGTATCTTCATGATGATGATTTTACTATGTATTTTGATGTAGACTAAACTAAAAATAATGCTGAGCCCAAAGTTCTGGGTTCCCCTGACAATTGTTAAGTATACAGTAATAAAGTTAATTTAACAGACTCCTTCACTGACTCCCAAATGGCATTTTGCTGGCAACAGCAAAAATGTAAACAAAGCTTAGCCTCCTTCCCACATAGTATCCCACACATCTTACAGCCCTCCTCCTTTCTAAAATCTGAGGGGGGGAGGGAATGGGCTTGCGTGTACAGGGCCTAGGATTGCAAGGGATGTGAAACAGGCCAGAATTTCATCTGGTGTGCCAAAGTAAATCTAGAAGATGGACTTTCCCTCCTTCCATATAGCCAGAGGGGAAATGGACCTTGTAGGGCTATGCTAGACAGCACAATTTTTGAGTAACATTCATGTTAGCTACATACAGAATTAAGTTTCAGGACTTGTTTCCCTCCTTTTTAATTAGTCCAACTGAAATAAGTGAAACCATTCCCCCCATTAATTTTTCAAATTTTGCCAAATCACTGAAATCCTTCTTTGAATGAAATGGGGAGTGACAGTAATCAGCCTGAGAATTTGTCTCACCTGAAAAATCAATGTTTTTTCTAGCTGTGCCCCCTCAAGTCCAACTTTAGTGGCACTAACTTCAAACTGCAGTAATGCTAACCAGACATCCTACACCATGTCTAGAACCAAAGGACCCAGCTCTGTTAATGTATAGTGTGCAGTAGAACCCCATGCAGAAGAGATCGATTACAACTTTACTCAGATTGGGGGGTGCCACTTTTGATGGCCTAACATCTTCTGTGAGGCCCCCCATTCCCTATAATGGCTGCATTATAGAAATAGGGCCATTCTGGATATTCATTTACCAAGAAGTGGAAAATAAATTAAAGTGCGCAAAAGCAACTCTAGTACCCACGATGATGACTGACATTACCAGGTGCTAGCAGATTTAAAAACACACATGGTTTTGGAACAGTATCTCGGACTGAATTGCTCCCCAGGGATACTGCCACAAGAAGAGCAGCGTGAGTTTCTGTTCTATTGCTTGCAATATGTGGGCCTAATCCTGTAAGATTAAGTCATCTTTGAAGGCAATGGGAAGCTGCTCAGCAGGTTGAAGGATTGGGCCCTCTGCTTCAAAAACAAAAGATGGAAAGAGAAAACCAACCACGTTTTTGTTAAAGAAAGTGTGTGAGTGGGACTACATGGTTTTGCTAAATTGAGATTTCTGGTCTGTGTAGGTTCTTATACTGTTCATCACAGTGGAATCTGAGTAGCTCCTCCTATTCATATTCATGACTAAAATTAGTTCCTTTTGGGCTTAGGCAGAGGTGAAAGTGGGCCAGTATGGCGTACCAGTAAGAAGTGGCCACTGGTACCAGCCCGTACATAGCTGACGTTAAAGCGCCTTAATGTCACTGCCCCTTTTGGCCCCCGCATCCCCACCGGGGAGGTTGCGGGGATGCTGTCCCGGGGCCCAGCGATTTAAAAGGATCCAGCAGCAGCCAGAGGCCTGGGCCCTTTAAATTGCCACCAGAGCCCCAGAGGCCTGAATCCTTTAAATATCCACCAGAGCCCCAGAGGCCAGGCAGCGTGGAAGGGCTGGATGGGGGAGGCTGATCCGCCCCCAGCCCTGCCCCTTCTGCCCAGAGCCAGACCCCCATACCGGTAAGTCCTTTATCTTACTTTCACCCCTGGGCTTAGGCACATTCTGTGCCACTTAAACAAACCTCCTTCCCCTCTGCCTCTCTCTTCTACAGCCTTCTTTCACTGCTCCTTCAGTAGCCTGGAGAAATATTATTTTACAGGACTTATCCATTACTTTATCATACAAAGAACATACAATATAGAAGAGTCCAGGAAGAAAAGGTCTCTCTCCTCTCTCCACAAAAGAAATAAAATTAATAACCAGAGAAGCAACTTAGAATTGTAACTAAAAACAGTAACATGCTGGATCCTCAGATGGTGTAAACTGGCTTAGATCCATTGATTTATAAAGAGGCACTATGGACTAGTGGAGAGAACAATAGACTAGGGGAGCCCCAGGTTCTAACCCTGGCTCTGCCATTGGCAAGCCACTTCACCCCTCAGATTCTCCATGTGTAAAAGGGAGAGATAATGATACTGACCCCACTTTAAGAAACTGGGAAGTGGGAATGAGGCAGAGATGGGAGGGGAAGAGACCTGGCTGAATAGAGTTAGGGGACTTTCCAGTGTAGTAGTACAAGTTAAGATTGCACAGAGACACATCCTTAACTGGTAGTGGTGTTGGGCAGCTCTGAATTAGGTGCTGCAACCAAAACCCTGCACTGGCTCTTTCCACTATGGTTGATGTGCCTCCCACATGTCATCCCAAAAGCCAGTGGCTACACAAACCACACTATTAGGAGAACTCAGAAATGTAATTTAAGTAAATAGAACACAGTTAAACTGACAGCAGAGAAACAGCGTAAAAATGTATAACATTTTTAAATTGCAATTTTTATAAGTTCATTTTTATTGCCTCACTCTTTAAAATAAATCCAGGGGTCTGATTTACCACGATTGAAGTTTAATTTCATGTCTTGCTTTCTGTTCTCTACTCTTAATTTTTTCTATAGCCAGCCTTCCAAAAGGAAAAGAGCTAGAACAGCTGGAAAGTTTTACAGCCAGGCTATGCTTAAATTACTATAGTTAAAAAATAAATTCAGTTGTAGCATCTAATTTCAGGGAACTACTTTATTCATTTTTTAAATATATTTACTGTTTGTGAAAAGCACAACATAACCATAGCAGAATCTAGTGATCAAAGTATTGGTGTAATATTTTAAACAGGTCTTAAAACAGATTTCCACCAGTCCTGGGTTTCACAAGACTGTTCTTCTTTGACCCCCACAAAGCACCTATACCTCTCAAAGCAGATTTCCTGCATTCAGGGTTGCCCAGATGCCTGGCGCAGCCATCCCTACATCTCCATCTAGGCAGGGACAAACAGGCTAAACCCGTGTGGTGAGTATCTCGCTTTGGCTACTCGAAATGTTGGGAGGTATGGTAACATGTCGAGCAAAACTGGAAATCACAGTTCTTTCACTTACAGCTTCTTTTATCCACGGATCTTGACATGCCATTAGAGCAGAAAAGGGGATAAATATTACTACGCTGGCTTCACATGATAAAACTGAGGCTTAGAGGGGATAAGTCATATAGCAAGTTTGTAGCAGAACTAGGAGTAGAATTTACGTCTCTTAAATTAGTCCCATATGCTAAACACTAGATGGTGCTGCCTCCCATGAACTTTATAGCAGCCACCTAATAGGAATCTCCACTCTGCTCCAAGTCCTTAATTACTTCAGTCATTTATATATTGGTAGATATGATCATATTGGATTGTTAAGGCCTTAGCCTGCAGAAAATAGTCCCCAAGGCAGTCAGCCACCAAAGTTCCTTGGGCTTCCTTGGTCGTGCAGTTGTAAAAGCTGCTCCATATTTACAGAAGGTATCTCCTACTCCGAAATACAGTAACTACATAACGGCCTTACAATGGACATGTCTACACTACCACTTATATCAGCAAAACTTATGCAATTCAGCAACATAAAAGTTTTACTGGGATAAGTGGTAGTGTGCATAGCACTGTCGGTGAGAGTCTCTCCCATGGGCATAGAGCAGCTACATGAGCCCTCTTACAGCAGTGCGGCTTCATCAATACGGCTGTGCCACTGTAAACTCAGTAATGTAGCAATGGCCACAATCCCCTACTTTCTGCCACTTTCCTGGGGCAGAGTCACAGACTTAACCCAGCTGTGCTATCATGTAATTATGGGTAGGAGGTTGGGAATGTTCAGTGTTGCTTAATGGGCCAGCACCTGGAAGGCTTGAATTCTTGTCTGGCTGATGGAAGAGTCTTTCCCACTCATCTATGCAGCAGATGTGTGAGAGGCCCTTTCCAGTCCCAACACCAGGAGTGAGATCCTGATCCTATGAAAGTCAAGGGAAGTTTTTTCCATTAACTTCAGTAGGGACAGGAATTCAACTCACATACTTACTTCCTCCCAACAAGCAAACCAGTCCATCACCCTCAACTTCCCATCCCAGTAGAGCTGCACATGGACAAGAATCCAGTAATTCCCACCAAGTATATAGTGTCAGCAAGGAAGGGGGGAAAAACTAAAAGAAAACAGAGTCGTAGAGCATACCAGGTGTACATTTCCCTGAGGTTCTCCTCCCAACTCCTCTGTCACTGTAACTGTCACTCTGGCAAAAAAGAAAGAGTTTTGATGGGGAGTGATTGGTGATCTGGAGAACACTGACCATTCCCTTGAGTATGCTACCAATATCCTCAGCCTGTCCAGGTCAGAACACTGCAGAAACTGTGTTTTATAGGGCTCTGAATTTAAAGTGTGGTTTTAATCTGAAAAAAGTAAGTAAAAAAGCACCTTCTTACTCAATAAATCTCTTCTCCTTGTGTGTTCAGTAACATCTGCTCACTAGTGCCCAAACTAAGATTTTAGTATTAATATTACACAGCCCCAACAACTAAAAGCAAGGAAGCAGAGATCCACTCCTCATTTATTAATCCTGCTTATTTCTACTCCTATCAGTAACTTCATGTGTTCCCATCAGTTACATGTTTCAAACTCACTGAAGCCAGAGGGTTGGCACAGATGTTACTGAAGGCAGTGAAATGGGGGCAGAATGAGTCCTGCAGAAACTTTTATTTCTGGTTAATATTATCATTTGTAGTGCCTAGGAATTGGATACTGTAAACTTTTGGCCTGTTCTTGTCAGTAGTAAAAAGGGCCGGGTTAAATTTTCTAGGAAGTCCCTCTGAAAAATTAAGTTACACAGACTCAATAAAAACATAAGAAACTATATGTATGACCCTGGGTGCCTATGACAGGCAATGCTTTCTACTCGCAAGCAGTGACTCCAGGGGTTTAAAATAAAAGCATGGGGTAAAAAAGGGGACAACAGAATAAACTTGATAAAGCCACCAATTAACCTAATAGGGACTGCTAATATACAAGATCCACCTTCTGACCTCAGCCCCAACCCCACTCCTACTCCCCAGCGTTCCTCAACAATAATCCCACCTTCAGTTCTCCTCTGGTAATTGAGATTGACTGATGGGTTCTGGCCACTTTCCACCTCCCCACTCACAGTTAGGTATCCTGAGTCAGTGCAGCCTGGCAGGCTCTGGGGCCTCTACCACCTGGTCTAGCTGAGGTGGATTCAGCTTTGATTGCTGGGTAGGGAAGAGAGCACCAGAACACCTTATGTGAGCTCCCATTATCTGTGACTTCAGCTCAAGCCACCTCAGTGCCGACACCAGTGTCAGTGCCACATCTTTGCTATCTGCCGCCTTAAAAGTGACTCCGCTCTGCACCATCCACTGTCTCAACTCTACCACTCTCTGACATGTGAGCTGTGTGCCAACTGCTATTTTGTAGATGCCTCAGCTCAGCATTGTCAAGAGCTGTCAGTGGTCTTCAGGACTCTTAACAGCGATCCAGCAGAAGGTAGAAGCCTCACTCTTGTTTTTTAAACCATCCAGCTTCCCTTACCAAATGTGCCTAACCATGGTCTTGGCTAGGGGGACCCCATGCATATTTTGTGTAGGTCTCTTGTCCATTAGGGTCAATAGCATTTCATTACCCCCTAAGCTCAAAAACTGTAGTTTAGTGCAAATGTCCCTAACAGTCACCCAAAGAACTCTGTGAAAGCTTGTCTCTCTCTACAACAGATGTTGGTCCAATAAAAGATATTACCTCACACACTTCATCTCATGCATATTGTAAGTGAAAATGCAAATGAGGCCTGGCTCAGTCATGTCCTCTTGTCACCAACACATGCCAACAGAGAGCCCCACCACCAGTGGACTCCCTATTCACTTGGATTTCTCGATTGGTCAGTCTTCTTTCTTTTCACCAATAGGTATCAATAGTGAATTCCCTACTCTTTAGGGCTTCAGACTACAGGGCTTATTGTAGTATTCCTTTAAATAGTTTTAGAGCTCATGGGCATTCTGTCCTCTATTCCAGAAGCCACCAGAATCCATCAAGAGTAAGGATATATGTATGTAATGAGACCATGTATATTTGCATATAGTTAGTCAACCGTTATCCGGCACCCAACCATGTCCCTGTGTTTGCCTCAGATTATTAATGGCGGACACAAAGCAAAGCAGCAGTGCCTTTTATAGTGTGGTAGTTCATGAAGACAAGGAACATACTCCCTTATCCTGAAGGGCATAGAGAAGGGAAGATCCCTTCATTCTTGTATTTCAGATTAAGTTAGCAGGTCTGGAGATAGTGTGCAGTAGGATCTCTTTTCTTGTAATGAGAGCATTTTTTTGTGGCGATTGAGACACGATCATGGCGCTTCACAATGTCATTTTTACAGAGTAGAACTGCACTTTAGAAAGCAGGACATGATGCTTGATGCCATAAACAAATTGTGAATATTGTTTGACTATCAATGCAACAGGCTCTTCTTCTTTTGAAAGCTCTTATTCAGGGCCTCTTCTCAAAAATTTGGCAGGTTAGAAGTTGGACCAGAAGTATTTACTTTGCACTATATGGCAACCTCAGTGCACTGAATTTGGAGAGGGGGTGGAACAGAAAAGAACAGTTTTACTCTTCCAAAGCAATAACATGGAAAAATAAGCACGCAAATATGAACCGTTCATCTATGACAATTGGATTTGGCTCCTGTTATAGACTTCCCTTTGGGAGCTAAGAACAGTAGATAAACTCAGTGACAGAACAGCTTCTTCAATATTTATTCATAGGAAAATAGTAACAGAACCCTTCAAAGAGAAAAGAGTTAATAAAACAACAGGTCTACCAACATATGGGCTTAGCTAAAGCTTTATGCTGCCTCAAGACCTAGGTAGGTCCAACTTATGTTTGGTGCTCCTGTTGTTCTGGGGACTGAGGCTTTGTCTACACTAGCACCTTGTCAATAAAAGTTTTGCCAGTCAGTGCTGTCAAAAACACACACCTTTGACCAATGTAAGTTTTACCAACAAAACCGCCAGTGTGGACAGCACTATGTCAGCGGCAAATGCTCCCACTAACATAAATATGGCCACTTGTTGGGGGTGCTTTAATATGCCAGTGGGAGAGCTCTCTGCCAACTGCATAGAATGGCTACAAAGGAGATCTTACAGCAGTGCAGCTGCAGCAATACAGCTTTGCCGCTGTAAGGTCTGTAGTGTAGACTTTCCTGAAGACTCTGCCTCTGTCTCAGCTTCAGGGTTGAAGCATTTAATCCTTCCCCAAATCTTTGTTTCATTTTCTCTGCTTGACTTCCCCATGTCCTGGGTCACCAGACGGCCTATAGTTCAGAGCATTGTGTTGATAAAAACTGACACCTGTATTGTTTCTTAAGCATCAGATATTGGGCTATCAACAGCCATTGGCTTTGCAGACCTGATGAAGGCAGCTAGGACTGAGTTAACGGATTGTGGCCATGTACCCAATAGTAATCAAATAGAGAGAGGGACACAATATTCATAAAAACATAGTACGGATCTCATTCCTTGCAGCTCCAAAAGTATCTGAGCACCTCACAATCTGGATTTTATTTACCCTTATAAATCCCCCTGAGAGGTAGAGCAGTGCTATTATTCCAATTTTACAAATGGGATTTGAGGCACAGGAGACTAAGTGTATGTCTTCACAACCCGCCGGATCGGTGGGTAGCAATTGATCTTTTGGCAATCCATTTATCATGTCTCTTTAAGATGCAATAAATCGATCGCCAGCAGCAGCCCCATTGACTCTGGAACTCCAGCTTGCCAAGAGGCGCAAGCTGGAGTCGACGGGAGAGCGTGTTGCCGACTGCCGCCGCCATGAGGACGGCAGGTAAGTCAGCCGAAGGTACGCCGACTTCAGCTACGTTATTCACATAGCTGAAGTTGCTTATCTTCGGTCGATCCCTCCCCATACCGTAGATCAGCCCTTAGGGTATGTCTAATTATTGGGGTGGTGCATGTCCACACCACCCTGCTTAGGTTGGGGGTGTGCATCCTTATCAGGAGCACTTCCATTCACCTAAAAGGAGCACTGTGGGGAGCAGAGAAGCCGGTCTTTCAGCTCTGCTGGCAGCTCCCTGCTGCGAGCCCAAGTGCCCCACAAATTCCTGGTGGGCTGCTACGCCTCCTCTCGGCTCCTCATTCCCACGTGTGTGTGGTGGGAAGCTGCCTCGAGCTTCTTGCCCCCAGGGAGCAGGGCCCAGCCGCTCAAGCTCCTCATCGCAGCTGGGAGGAAGGTCCATTCTCGCCCCAGATCCCACCCATGAGTGGGGTCCAGCCGCCCAGCTCTCCAGTGGAGTGGGGAGCAGTTGGGCTCTAGCTACCCAGTTTTCTTACCAATTTCACCAAGAGTTAATCGATTTCAGTCAGGCAGTGTCCACACGGACACCACGTCACCATAACTACCCTGACATAAACCTTATGCCTTTTGTGGAGGTGGAGTTATGTCAGTGTAGCAGGGTACTTACATCAGTGGGAGAAGGCTGTAGTGTAGACAGATAATTAGGTTAGCCTAACTATGTACACAATACTCCAACAGAGGCCTCACCCAGGCAGATTAAAGTGGGACAATTACCTCCCATGTCTTACACACAACACTGCTATTAATTCACCCCAAAATATTAGCCTTTTTTGCAACTGTGTTACATTGTTGACTCATTCAATTTGTGATCCACTATGACCCCCAGATCCTTTTCAGAAGTACTAAAGTATACCTCAATTTGTAGTTGTGCAGTTGATTTTTTCCTTCCTAAATGAAGCACTTTACACTTATATTTAGATTTACTCCTGTTGAATTCAGACATTCTCCAATTTGTCGAGATTGTTTTAAATTCTAATCCAGTCCTGCAAAGTGCTTCCAATGCCCATAGGCTGGTATCATTATGCAAGTTTTATAAGCACACTCTCCATTCCATTACCCATGTCATTAATGAAAACATTGAATTGGAGTATTGTCCAGTACTGACTTCTGAGTCCACTAGATACACCCCACCCATTTGACAGCAAACCATTGATAACTATTCTTTGAGTATGGTTTTTCAACCAGTTGTGGACCAACCTAATAGTAACTTCATTGAGACCACATTCCCCTAGTGTGCTCATGAGAATGTCATGCAGAACTCTGTCAAAAGCCTTCCTAAAATCAAGATACATTACATCTACTGCTTCCCCTCATCCACTGGGCCACTAACTCTGTCAAAAAAAAAAAAAAAAACCACCAGCTTGATTTGGCATGAGTTGTTCTTGACAAATCCATGCTGACTATTCTTTTTAACCCTACTGTCCTCTAGAAGCTTACAAATTGATTAATAATTAGTTCCTGTATTTTTCATTCTATTGATGACTTCCATGTTCACGGTATGAATGTAGCCATGATCCCTTACACAAGAATCACACATCACCTTGTTCACAACTCCCAGCTTCAGCTAAAAATTGTGAAAGTGGGTTAACTTTGCTGTGCATTGTTCGGTGTAGGTAGCCCTTACACTATGTAATCCTACAGAGCTTCAAAGAACTAGACAAAATATTTACTAACATTCTGTTTAACCCCACTGAATGTAATTCTGGCTTTAATATTATAAGTAACCCTGGAGAAAGGAGGGCAGTGATAGGTGTTTCACAGAAGATCCTTGAGCTTGGTAGGATGGTTCAGAGGGCCAGGATACAAATGTGTTCAGCAGTGGTCATCACTTCAAAATTTAAAGCTCAGGTGTGTCACAGACCCTTCCAAAATATATTGCAAAGGGCAAGAAATTATAGCAAATCACTTTACCACCATGTCCAGATAGCAGCATATTGTTCTACCTCTGAGGAGACTTTCTGAGATTTCCTCTCTTATAAGGCTTTAAAGTAAGTACTAAATTTAAGTTAAGGCCACAGACATGTTGCCATCTTTAAAAGATTATTTCTCCATAGCAACCAAATTCCTACTGCCTGATGTTAATTTTAGTGCAATTTAACTGTAGCAGCAGGCATTATACCCTGCTGGCTTGAACTGGCCTTGCTCTGCTTTCTGGTCACTGGTTCATAAACAGTAACTGACACAACAGAACCAGGCATACTTGTAGGACAGAAATCCCAAGCAATGCTCAGACTCTAGAGTTTGAATGCCAGCAGCCTGTCCCCCAGTTTGCATTCATGCCCCCTGGTCACAATTCAATCTCTATTGGAACCTGACCTCTTTTCTCTAATGCCACTCAATATAGTAAGTTACTGTCACTCATCTGCTAGGCTTACCCATACTTTCAGGATCTCCCCCGGCTATCTATCTATCTTAGGGCAGTAGTACATTGCTGGACATGTTAGTTGGGCCTCTGCATAACACTCAAAGCATTAAGCCTCTGTTCTTCCATGTTCTTGTGCAAAAGCTTGGTGAAACTCTAGAACAGCACCCAGAGCAAGGGAAGCCCCATTATCATTACAACCAAGTCAGGGAGTTGGTCATAACATGCTTAAAAGTAGTAGTGTTGACAGGACCTACCGCTGTCCCGATAATATTATATGGAGAATAAAGATGTTTGATTTAAACAAAACAAACATTCACCTCAGTTTGCCTGTTTGATGTTAGCCTGCCTGACTGCTTTGATTAACTCTAAGGAAGCAAATAAGAAATGAAATAATCAAGAGATAAGGCTCCTTAAGTGACCAATAGGGGGAGCTATGAGCTGAGGAGTGCTTCTGCCTAATTCCATCCATGCTAACAAGGTTTACTCTTCCCAGGTCTGAGTTTAGAATCAAAGGGGATACTAAACTTTAAGGGACCTGGCCTAGGGAAAAGGAGTTGAGTGGATTATCCACAGCAGCTGGAGAGGAGTCATACCAGATCAGAGAAGGGAATAAGCAAGGTGAATGAACTTACCACCAGTTGCAAGGAAAGAAGAAAGTTTAGATAAGGGAAAATGTGCATATAGACCATTATTGTTTTATCCCTTCACTCAGGGCACTATCCCTTTACTCATAACGCTTTTTTTTGAAGAAACTTTTTTAGCAGTTTTAATCAGCTGCTGGTCATGGGCCCCTGGAGGAAGGGGTTTACAGATGCCTAACAGTTGGGCAAAAGGGGGGCTGCCATCAAGAGATTCAGTTCCAGAGTGGTGGCACCAGGCATTTCAGCCTTTGAGAGAGATGAAGAAATTCAGGCCTATCACCTGAGGACTGGATGTACAAAGGACAGAAAGGGAAATAAAGAACAGCTCACCCTGTAACAGTGACAGATTCTGTATTATTGCACAAGACCTGACAGCAAGTGGCATTCTAAAGTCATGATTTTAATGTTTTTTCTTTTAAACAAGAAAGGCCAGAGTGAAGTGAATGTTAACTCTATTTCCTAACATTAGCCAGATTTGCCTTCTTAAATGAATGGCTTTTATTCCCTGATCCTCATATTTATTTACCCAGCTGCTGTGTATTTTGACTTTCAGAACAGCCTTTAAACCCTTTGCCTGCAGGCAGTCAGGATTTCCTGGCCAGCAGCTCTAATAGACTTCATGTCCGGAAATGATGATGGCTTCTACCATTTGATAAAGGAATAAAGGTCAATCACTGTATTTGTCCCTTCTTGTTAATCCTATGTCCCTGGGGTTGCATCCATTCAGATTGATGACTTACAGGACAGCAAGGGTATGGTCCTATGTACACATACTAAGCTTTTGCATTTTCTTTAGCATTTACTAGGATAGTCAACTGAGTCCATTACATCAGTGTAACCATTACTATTGCTTTAGGTTTCCTATTTCGCTGTTGCCATTGCCTTTATCCAGCATTCAGCAGTAGTTTTAAAACAGCTGACTTTACCCATATCATTCAACAGTTTCATATATTATCAGGCCAGAAGGGAGTATTGTGATCATCTAAGATGACCTCTTACATAATTTGGGGAAGTCCTATGGTCTGTGTTAACTGAATTTTAGAAAAATATCCAGTCTTCATTTAAAAGTTATTAGTGACTGAGATTCTACCACAACTTTTATGATATTCCAAAGTTAATTACTGTCCCTGTTTAAAAAAAATACACCACCGTATTTCTAGTCTGAATTCATCCAGATTCATCTTCCAGCCCTTGGCTTTTGCAATACTGTTTGCTGTCTGCTAGACTGAAGAGCCCTCATCACATTTTTGTTCCTCATGCGGGTACTTATTGGCTCTGATCAAGTCACTCCTTAACCTTCTCTTTGTTAAACTAAAAACAGATTAAGCTCCTTGAGTCTATCACTATGAGAAAGGTTTTCCAATTCTTGATTTATTCCTGTGGCTCTTCTCCCATCTCTCTCCAATTTATCAACACCATTCTTGAATTTTTGACATCAGAACTGGACACAGTATTCCAGCAGCAGTCGTACAAGTGCCAAATACATAGGTAATATAACCTCACTAATTCATGATTCTCCTGTTTATACATCCCAGGCTCACATTTGCCTTTTTGGCCACAGCACCATAGCTCATGGTCGGCGATTATCCACCATGACCCTCAGTTCCTTTTCAGTGTCACTGCTTCCCAGTAGAGAGAGGTTCCCACCCTGTAAGTACATCCTACATTCTTTGTTCCTACATGTATCACTTTACATTAGCAGTATTAAAACACATTGCTTGCTTGAGGCCAAGTTATAAGTAATCAAGATCAATCTGTATCAGTTACCTGCCATTATTTACCACTCCTCCAATCTGTGTTTTATCAGCAAGCTTTCAGTATAAGTTTTCTTCCATATTATTGATTCAAATTTTAAATAGTAGGACTCCACTAGAAAGACACCCAGTCAATGATTCCCCATTTACAATTACTTTCAGACCTACCAGTTAGCCAGTTTTTAATCTGTTTACTGTGTGCCATCTTGATTTTGTATTATTCTAGTGTCTAATAAAAATGTCATGCAGTATCATGTAAAATGCCTTACAGGAATCTATTACATTAACACTTCCCTTTATCAACCAAATTTGTAATCGCATCAAAAAAAATACAGTATGGCAGGATCTGTTTTCTGGGCACACACCAAAACTTTACATGAGTGATACAAAGATCCTTTAGAAAATTAATTTGCTCAGGTGCATATAGGATTCATAACTGCATATGCATTCCTTCAAATACAAGGGCACAAACAGTTTTGAGAATGTCTCTCATATGCACAAAGTAGCAAGGGACTGAACAGTACTCAGAACCTGTAAACAAATGAATACAGTTGGCATTTTGGGGGTGATAAGGGGCAGCTAGGAGATAAAAGACCAGAGAAACAGAAGAATCCTTCTACCTTATTTTCCAGCAATGACTTACAAGGGACTAATACTACAGTCAGTGAAAATGGTTCACCCTCGTCTACTAGAGGTGATGAAAACACAGGTTAATTTCCTTAAGAGCTTAAGCTGTTCACAGGAGCTGGCTGTTGCTTTGCCTATCTTCACAAAACAATGATTACAGAAGCGTTCTGGTTTCTGGAATCCTACCTTATTTGAAATGCAAGGTAAAAGTGCCAAACCTTCATAACTGTATTTTCTTATTTTTCTGATTCAGCCTTAGAAATTTGCATCAGACTGAGTTCATTTTCGATAAATATATAAAGCAGCTCAGCACATTTTTTCTCTAGAAAAAGGACAAAAGTTTAAAAAAGTGTTAATTTGAACAGTCTCATGAGAAAGAAAAAGCAGAATTGTTTAGGCCCATTTTCTTTTTATTAATAATATAAGTTCTATAATCTCAACGTTACAACTGGAGTTTTACAGTTAATTTCACACTAAATGACAAACACTGTTTGGCTTAATTAGCAGGAAGTTGAATTACAACCTTCATAGATACTAATTTCAAAGACTGAGAAACAGTTTACGTTTTCTGGATTTCAATATTTATGCATCCTTGCTCTTTTGGTTAGGTTGGTTTCAGTTAATTCACATTATTATGGAATAACTGTTTAACTTGGTCTCTGTTCACAGCTGTAAGGAAAGGGGGACACCTCTATATGTATCCTTACAAAATAAGCAATGTGCACAGTACTGACAAAGCCAAGAAGAGACCTAATGTTCCTTCTGGTCTTCCAAGCTCTAAACCTGTACATGTTGCTTCTTAAAAGAAGTTCCCTGTAATGACATTACACCCAAACTTCTGTAAAAGTGACTGAATGGCATATCCTAGTTGTAAAGAGATAGAACAGTCAATATCCTCATTCTACAGCTTTGAATTTTACTGAAAACCAGAGAAAACTAGCAATTTCTTTTAAATACAGGTGGTGACAAAAATTAGTTAAAGCTCCTTGTTTTGTACTGGAAACATGGCCAAGGTACCTCACAAAATGAAAAGTAATGCACATTGCCAAGACTACACAGACGTCTGATCTGCATAGACCAAGCTTCATCTTTGATGAGACTGCAGCTACAGTAATTGAAGCCTGGGTGAAAGAAGAGAGAACAAGGGAGGAAAAATGTTGGAAGACTTAATTTAGCACTAAAACCAGTCTTTTTTACAATTGGTCGTGCTTCCTTTATGTACTTTTGTCTCCAGTAGATGTGTTACAAGAATACAACCAACATTTTTACCTGGTATGTTGATTTTCAAAAAGTATTGAAACACTGAATCTCTCATTTTTTGAACTACTGGAGTAATGTATACTTTACAGATGCAGGGTTTTAAATTAGGTTTTGAACAATCCATAAGAGACTGTTTAAAAAAAGAAAATTAAGAAGAAACTAAGCAAAATGGCTGCAAGGAGTGTACTACTATGAATTTGTTCACATTAATTTGCAATTTACCATTTTCTCAGGCTGTCCACTGCTATTACTGCATGTAGAAGCGCCAAGTTATTTCACTTTATTACACAAGACAAGACTAACTGATGTAAATTTTTACTTTGTGATATCAACTTCACAAGTCATCCGGTTATAATCACAGATTTATGAGTGCATAGACAATTGCATGAGAAGAGATTTACCTGTACAACTTCCATTAACATATAAAGGATGGGGAAACATGGTTAGGAAGGTAACACTGGGAGGGAAAACCATAGCATTTGTAGTACCAGATAGTACTTTAAATCAAATGAGCCATCAAGACTTTGAAGACAGCACAACTTGTTCGTATTGAGTAAAGTCACCATAAGGAAACCAAGTCCTTTTTACTTTAATTCAGCTTGTGTTGTCATATTCCAAAAAGAAAATGTTTTTCATGTATCCATTCATTCATAAATTTGATTCTTCATAGTTAGACATGCTGTGTATATTGAGGCACATATTTACTGACTTCTAGCAAAATAATACAGCTTAAGACCTCTGTATTACAGAGTGATACTAGTAGTCAGCAGGATTCCAGCTGCAGACATGTAATCACCATTTGCACAGTATGCAAAGTTGTGAAATCCTCAGCATAAAAAAAAGATTACAGATTCACCTTGTTGAAAAGTACATGCTGTACATGTTGAATAAGGAACACTTACCCATATAGTGCTGGAAGTCAGAACTTCCTAAACTAACTATGACTGCAAATTTTTCGGTGCTGCTGAAACATGAATTCCATGGGCCAAAACTTTAAAAGTAAAAAACAGGAAGGCTGGATTCACTTTTTAGACTAAAATTTCATAGAGCAAAGATTTAAAAAATTCTAGCTGCATTAATACCACCACAGTAACTTCCTATTTTATGACTCATACTATAATGGTTTTAATTTTGGTATCTTTTTGAACTCGTGTATTTGAAAGTGCTGTTTGGGTAGTCATGGTCTTTTAGGTGATTTTTAATCAGCTATTCTAAATTAGTTATAAAATAGCTTCAAAGTTTTGGTTACATATGCAGTATTTTTCAAGCAATGGGATGATAAAGTATTGTAAATTTAAAATAAAATGAGTATTAAATTATGTTGTCAGACTATGGTGGTGTAATCTGTTAATTTATAGATTATAAAATTATAATCTTTAATGTTTTATTACTAAAATTGACAGCTAATTATTTTAAAATAGTTCAAAACCACAAATGCCTTGATTTTAAATTTAGGTTTTTCAGGTGAAGGTTACTTCTTATATAAAGGCATCCAAACTGCCCACAGAGTTATGTAGCAGTTAGCTAAGTAGACAGTATGTCCTTGTAAAGATAGTTTACATAGAGTTACTATCCTATATTATTAAATACTTTATTTTAAATATCAAAAGTTGGATAATTTGCTTTAAGAAAAGAATCCATCTCAAAATATGAATCATGAATATTGACAGTTTTACATTTTAATTTCACTTGTCTTACAATCCTGGTTTTAATCTAAAATTGTTTCAGGATTGATATTGTCGTACAGATTGTTTAAGAAAATAAATTCCATATTTTTGATTACACGGAGGACTACATTCGCAGATCCTAGTTAAGTAAATCAGTAATTCCAATTTCAATTTTTTATTGGCCTTTCTAAAACTTCATTGTCAAACAGTATATTCGCCATTTTAGATTAATAAAACGGTTTCAACCTTGAAACTGTGGAGACCTGTTTTAAGATACAGTGTTGGGCAAAGTTTTATTTTAAAATAGCCTATTTTATTGGGAAAAAAGGATTATTTTGCATCTCCACAAAAATAAAGTGAAACTAGACACATTAGGAGTGCAGTGCTCATGAAGGCAATAATTTTATGTAACAAACCTGTTAATATACAATGAGAAACGTCTGCTGTTCTGTACAAAACTTATAATGACTGACTAGCATATTAAAGAAGATTATCCCAGCAATGCAAATACAACTCAGGCTATACTTCAGTTAAATATTCTTCTCAAAGATTTTAAATTTTCAAAATACTGAAAGGCAAAAGACTAACAAGCCAAACATCCTATACAACCATGTTGCATCTTTTAAACAGAAAGCCTATATTTATATTGCTACTTGCTTAACCCTTCAGCCCATAGAAGTATTCCCTTAGTGTAATCCACCTGTGATGTGCTTCCCAGCAACTGTCCTCTAAAAAGAGGTTGAGTGAGCAGCTGTTTATGTAGACAATGCCAATGTCAGTCTTTGTTCTTGCAGGGGATGCTTTAATAAAGAACAGCTGGCTTTATCCAGCATGGAAGCAACAATCATTGGCAATACTGCCTAACCTAACTTGAAATACTATATTTGCATTTGCAAGCTGGTATATACCTTGATATGCCTCTGCCAGGTTGTGTGTTAAGAGAGGTTTAGGAGTACAGTCAGCAAATCTGTGAATGTTTACATTTTAGAGGAGGATAACCAATATAAGAAAGATATTATCTTTTAAAGTTTAGTCCATGTTATATTTGATTACTGGGATAACAGTACAATGAGACTAAAAATCGTTATTTTGAAATATTCAGATATTAAGGGTTTTATAAAAGGTTCTTGTTTCCAAAGATGTTATTGGGGTCCACATATTCTTTGACAGACTTAAGCATCCCCAAGCCAACATCAGAGATACTCTCCTTCATCCACTGCTTCCGCAACTTGCCCACTGGAAAAACAAAAACAAAAATGCTTCAATATGTGGCATGATAGTAGGAGCCAATCAATCTTATGACCATGAATGAATAAACACTGTGTGATAAATGCTTTTATTCAAAAATGAGAAATGTTTTGCTTTATTTGATTTATTGAGCCCACCAGACTATCAAGCTCATTAAGCTCAGTGTACTCCCAGAGGAAGCTTGTGTTCTACACTGTCTACTTTCTTTGCAAACTATGAAATTTAGATGAAGTTTAGGTTGAAATCATGTACCAGATTACAAATAGTGAAATGGTAATTACATACATTTTTAAAAGAGCCCCAGACCCTCATCTTAAGAAATTTAAAAATGTTAGGCAGACACAAATAAAAATAAAACATGTCAAGAATTGTTCTGCTTAGAGTAAAAACAGTTCTATGCAGGAAAAAGTAAGTTTTAACCACTACGTAAATATGTTAAAAGTGACTTTCAGGTTTAAAATAGGATCAGCCTAAAAACCCTAACAGCGAAATTAAAACTAGTAAAGGTATAAAGTGTAATATTCACTCACCCAAAAGTGGCATGTTTCAGTTTAGACAAATCTCTGAATAAAATAATACATTCTCCATAGTTGTGAATATAATTCACGATGCGGAAGCCTAATTTTCAGAGCACAATGATATTTAAAACACTAATTTACATAAAAATAGAGTTTTTACTAAATTATATGACAGAAATTTACAGTTGTTGGATAAAACAGCAATTTATCTCAACTTCTGTCACATACACAAACAAGTTACTTTAATGGTTAACTTAAATGGCCACTTTATGGGAATGTTATTTATTAAACAAGTCATCAACCGTGATTTAATAGGTCATTCAAAATAGGGGACATTCTTTCATTATAGTATAGCATTTAGCTTGCCAGCCTAAGACACAATCCATTTGTCAGGATGAGGTGATATACTATAGCATCTGCCTCTCGGAAATTTTTAAGAGTATCTAAAGCTAAATTCAAACCATCTTTTGTGTTCCATTCTCAGGGTAGCCATCAAACTGTCATAAGAAAAATGAACGATGGGGATATCACTGGAGAACAGAATATTTTTGTTTATACATTAATATAAGTTAGCCACAGTGCTGACTGAAAGAAAGCAGTGTAAAATAGTGCAAAAAATGCTGAGAAAACAATCCTGAAATGTAGTAAAAAATGACTAATTGTACACATGTATTAAGTGTTTAGTATACATATTCAAATTCATATGCAATAAGAGTAACTGACAGTCTTATTTCATAGTCTCTCTCTAAGAAATCCCCCTCTATATCTTGTCATTAAAATTCTATTGTCTCCTAAGCAAACTGATATTTTTGTCTAGTTAAATTAATAAAGTATAAAGACTGTGGATATGGCTTGACCATCAGTTCAAGCAATCTACACTCTGGCAGTTAGAGACAAGGAGTTGAAGAACAATCATTGCCATTTTCAACCGTTATCTGTAATATAGTTTCAGTGAACGTGTCTTGTGGTTACGGATGTAATTGTCCTGAAAAGACTGCAAACAACTGCTCCAACAAGATGGAGCACATTAGAACCACAGCAGGATGCCCAACAGCTAGCATGCCTGCTTCTTTTTACACCTCTAGTAATAATGCAATTCCATGAGGAACTGAACTACCGTCTGAGCAGACACCAAACAGCCATTGCATATTTAATGAAGTCACTCACCAAGTGCTGGAAAACAGAAGGTGCTTGGAGTGCATCATTAGTTCTGTCAGAGTGATAATTTACACATCTATCTTGTCAAATTTTCTATGGTTTATACTTTTACAATAATAAATCTAACATACATTTGATTAGTGAACTGGAAAGTAAAAAAGCTGTACAGAAGATATATCAGTGGTCCTCCATGAACATATTTGATAAAAGATTTTTAACCTCTTGGTAGCACTGGGCTGTGAGCTCCTGCTGTCCAGGGCTAATGAGTTTTACATAGTCTTGTCAGCTATTGCAATTTATTTTTTATTAAGAGGTTAAAAACAAAAAAGTTAAAGCAATTGTTTTCCGTAGCAAAATTAATTTATTTGATTTACCATCTTACATGTAACTACAAGGGCACATAATTCAAGAAAAAAAGCTACATAAAAGAATAGGACTTCTGTAGAACACTCTCGTGTCATTCATACAGAAAAGCAGTGCTAATTATAGTATCTCACTAAGTTTGCTTCCATCTTGTGAATATTCCATTTGTTTTATCTACACAGGATACCCCATTACATATTAAAGAAATTAACCACCTTCATATATATATAAAATATTGAAGGGCCTGGACCTCAGAAGTAGATATATATTCATTCTTTCAAGGACAGGAAAAAAAGGAACAAGATTCCTTAAGATGTTTTACTGAAAAAAGTAATTAAGCTTCTTAAAATTACTGGAGCAGCTTAGAGAGACATACAGAGTTGTGAAAAAACTAACTACAAGAAAACATGGATCTGAAAGAAAGACTACCTTCCGAAACAAAACATAGATCTAATTTTGAGCCTAAGCTATTAAGAAATATAATAGCTTACTTCTAAATAGGGGAAATCTCCAGATATCAGGTTTCTGTATTTTAAAAGTTATATTTAAAAGCCACTTATGTTGAACCAACATGCACATCTTTAACTACATAGCAGCTGTTTATCTATGCTTTTATATCTCACCACAATAGTCATACTTTGGGTTGCTACTCTTTTCCCTATTAGTCTTATCAGAATAACTCTATTCGTAGGATCATGTTGCCTCACCACAATGCATCATCGTAACATCCTCAGTAAGGCATTGAGACTAATTATCCAAGGTGAAAAATATGGAACTGACTTTCAGATTTTAAAACAAATGGCAAGTGCCCAATCCCAGCAAATGTGCCTACAATTGATTACACTGGTGCATAAATAAGTAATCAAAACCAGTCATGTAATTTCAAGCACCATTAGAAACAGGAAGAAGAAGAGATCCACTGTTTGCAAAATGGAACAGGACAAATTCAGCAAGAAAACAAATGTTATTTTTAAGATCCCTGTGTTATAGAAGAGATGAAAGCTGCCGTGCAGTTCATTTAGGAGTATATTTAATATAGCATACTACATCATGGGGCGGGGGGAGGGGAAGGAGAAAAGGATAGCTCAGTAGTTTGACCATTTGCCTGCTAAACCCAGGGTTGAGAGTTTAATTCCTAAAGCCATTTAGGGATCTGGGGCAGAAATCTGTCAGGAACAGTACTGGTTCTGCTAGTGAAGGCAGGGGACTCAATGACCTTTCAAGGTCCTTCCAGTTCTATGAGATAGATATATATCTATGTGCAAACTTTATACTGCATTTTCTCATAAATATGGTTAAGATCTATAAACTTTATAAATTTTTCAAAGCATATCCCAGGATTCTAATCCTGTAACTAGGTATAAATAACCAAAGTACAATGAACTTCCAACCAAATATGCACTTATTCTCTTCCTGAATGGACAGTGTACTGACATATTTGTATATTTCACAGATTTCAACTGAAATAGAATGAAAACAGAAGGATTTCTTAATAAAGGAGTTATGACTGGGGGGTAGGGGGGCACAGCATGTGTTTTTCCTGTTCGGTGATGATGAAGAAAAATGTACATTTTTTCATGAATTGGAATTTTTTTAAAAAAAATATGGGAAGGTAGATGTGCATACATCAATTGGAAGTACATGTCCAACTTTTACCAATATGATTCACATTCTCCTCACATGAGATTCATTGCTAGAATGCCTGAAGCAACAGTACTTTTTCAGCTGTGATTGTTCATGCATCTTGACATAGTAATCCAAGTTCTTGCAACCCGAAGGCTAGTTCACCACAATGTGCTCTATTTGGAACTCTGCCTGAAAAATACCTAGAAGCTTCAGCTAATGCAGTAGTCCAATGAGGCAAGCAGTTACCACATAATGCTGATGTTCCGCATGGAATTTGCGCTGGCAACTCTTTTGGTCAAGAGAGCACCTGGAAGTGTTGGCTATGGTCTACAGGTATCCTAAATAATTTGGAATCCACTTATGTGAGAAATTCATGTTTTATCACTGAAATTGTGATTGTATAGATCATTTTACTTTGTGCTTGGGGTGAAGCACTACAGGATAGATGGACAGGACACACCCAATGGAGTGTCCATGGCTTGGGAACCTGCTCTCTGGTGATCCACCAAACCTAAGGTCAGGCAAACTTCAGGTCACAAAGACCTGTTTATTCAGGACCTTTGACTGACTTACTAATACCTACAATTCTGTTATTAAATGTATTCTGAAGAACTTTTGTTAATATCCATTTCTGATGATATAAGGTGGCCAGGTGTTACGCAGCAGATAGAATGACAAATTTCTGACTGCAAAGATCATGGGAAATGCTCACAATTTAACATTTTTAATACAATCTAAATGATAAAGCAGGTGTTAAGGAACAACTAAAGTAAAAAATTGTGAGCAGCTTAAAGCAACATGAGTCCTGAACAGTAAGGTTCTTAGACCAGAGGTTCTCAAACTGTGGACAGAGCTCTATTCAGGTGGTCCACAGATAGTTCCCTCTAAGGAGTGTGCCTGGGTGGCCGCACATGAGAGAATGAAGAGCTACCCTAAGACTTAGACATTTCTACCAAATCTCCACAGCTTCCATTATCTTTGTCATTGCTGAATCTTACAAGCTAAGCAGGCTTGAGTCTGGCTACTACTCAAAATGGAGACCTTCAAGTTAAAACACAGGGTACTGCATGAATTGGGGCTGGTGATGCAGCACTCTATATATAAAACACTATAGCATGGCAAAAGGCAGCATGCTGTTATAAGACAATATTTCAACTGAGATACAGAACAGAGGCCTGACCACTGGTGGCTTTCTGAGGTGGCCTGACACTTCTAGCAGGAGAAGGGATGCTTATTCCTGTGGTCACCACGACATTTGTTCTTCAGCAGTTTCATTCTACCTACTTAAGAACAAACTCTCCTGTTGCATCAGCTGGATGAATAGATGGGTCTCTTCCTGTCGTGAAACCCACTAGTATGACACTTGTGATATAGAATAGCTGGGGTTGGATACAGCAGAAGAGACAGCTTTACAAATCTGTGTGAGATGAGCTCTGTATTGCGTACAGTACTTCACCTATTCTGCATGCATGGAATTTTGCCAAACTGCCAGAAAATGCCATATTTAGACTGTGAAATCTGCCATTTTGTTGAAACCAGGCACCTAACATGCTCCTCACACTACCAGCACTTGGCTGTATCTTCTCCTGTGTGCTGCTTTCAGCAGGAGGGGTTCATTACATAAGCAGCACAAGCCCTGTTGCCTAGTGGAACCAGAAAGAGGGACAACAGCTCTCCTGGCCCATTAGGACAATCCTTACTACCTCTGAAGATATGTCACTGGGGGAGCAGTGGGTGCTGGTGAAATGTGGCAGCTGGAATATAGTGAATGAGCCACAGGAACTGAGCAGAGCTTTGTCCCACTGGGGATGTAAAATGTGTGACTGGATGGGGGAGGGTGTGAGGGATGGGACTGAGCGGGATTGCAGAGAAAAGGCTGATAGAGAGAGACCAGCTGTAGGTGCCAGGCACTTGGACTGCTTTAAGTTAATATAGGGACCCAGGACCACCACCACACAGGGCAACTTGTGGATATACTCCAATGGCTTTGCCATGGCACGTTAGCCCTACTGTAGCCATACCTCTTCACTTGGGTGGTGCTGAATCTCCTACCCACTCAGAAAGCAAGGACAGCAATACGGGACCCCAGAAGAAAGAAGCTTTATCCAACTGTTGCATACTCCTAGCAGCTGGATGCTGTCTCTACAGGGACCTAAATATCCAGCCTTACTGGGAGTAATTTTTCCCATGAAACATATCCTAGCGAAACAAGATACTGAACATTTAAATAAAAAGTAGGCCACTGGATGAAGTAAAGAGGACAGAGTGAAGTATACCATATATCTGCTAGGAACAGTTCAATATTTGTAGGTTACTTATGAAAAGGGATGGAAAAATTACTAGAATGTCTTACAGTACCCAACAATAAGATAATCAGAGTCCAAAGCATGCTATTCTATAACAGAGAAAATGAGGCACTCTTTGCAACAGAGCCTCCCTACCTCAAATTCCTACTTCAATCTTTAATAGTGTTCAGCAATCTGGTGCATCACACTTTGTCCATTAAGAATTTCTCTCCACTTGGAGATATTTCTTCTTCTAGAAATAGTCATATATGAAGATAAAAAAAGTAAAATAAAAATGAAATATTTGTTTTGGTGGAGTTTTTTGTTTTGTGCGCACTGGTTGTAGAAGGAAACAGTGTCTTGAGCTTTGTTTTAAACTCAAACTAAAGTATTTGTAAGATTACTTTTTATAACTTGAGTTTAAACAAGATTTGAATTTTCACTGCAAGTGGAGGACTCTGTGATTTGCGTCCATTCACAATTTATAGCTATAAAGATTTTCAGTATAAACTTTGTTTTATAACCTGATCAGTTCCTCCATTACAACAAGCACTATGAGGATTGAGCTAAGCAGGCTTTATATTTCCTATAGCCTCAAGTCCCAGACTACATCTGTTTTCTTTGATACACAAAACCAGAGTTAAAATAGCTCCATTTATCACAACATGATTGTAGGCAGACAAACCAGCCTGTCTGTTTCCAGATAGGGAAAGCAACTGTTATTAATCACAATTACAGGACAAACACTAAGAGAAATTGCATCAATATTCTCCCTTTCCCCACACAAGAACTCAAAAGCAGTGCTGAGAATGTCAAGACAGGGCCTGAAGGTCAGTAAATAAAATGGATACTATTAGGCTAATTCTCAACAGTGAGTCTGTGTAGCACAGGGGACAAAAATCCTGTCCTGTATATTATATAAAACACATTATTACATAGTGTAGTGCACCCCTCTCTGACAAGATAAAAATACTTAAAATGGAACTGAGGTAGAGAAATGTATATCAGTAATTCAGGAATAAAACAAAACATTTCAGGGATGTTGTAATGAACCCACAACTAAGCATTAGAAACCCAAGAAATTCAGAGTCAGTGTTGAGTTAAAATAAATACAGACAAGGATATGGAAATGCATTTGAGGCACCCGCTCACACAACCTTACTCTGCTGTATAGTGGTGCCATGCAATATTCGTACAATTATGATTAAGGAATTTCAGGATTATTTGTCCCAGATTAACAACACTTTTTAATAAAAAAAGTTGTTTTTCATACTTTGTTTCCCTTCATTCTATAGCAGCCCTGCCTCCTACATCCCAGGGCTCTTGTGTCCAGGCTGTGGAAAGAGTCCTTTGGGAGCAGAGGGCAACCAACTACAATTTAGAGCAGCCCCGGAGTTAGCCCGGGAATTTGGAGTGACTCCCAAAGATCAGGGAGCCATCAAGTTGATGTAAACCCAACTTTGAACTCTCCACACTCTATGTCTTTACATTTTTACAAAGAGCTCAATTTCAACTTCAAAATTAACAGTTTTATTTCCCCTTTTCTTCATTCTGACTCAGTTTCTTGACAATCCTCCAAGAGAGTGGAGCTAGGGGAAGGGAAAAATAACGCAATTAAACAATTCATTTCAAAATCTGAACTCAAGAACTAGAAAATTTAAAAACGACTGCATTTCTGCTCTAAGAGGTCTTGAAATTTAAAAAGAGTGGACATGGGAAAAAGACATCTCTATCAGGTTTACATAGCTAAATTAACTTTACACATGTGAAATGTCTGTGAGCAGGTTACACATATACATGATGGATCTTTGCGTCGACATGCATCTTCACTCACAAGGAGACAAAACGTATTAAAAGATTGAGAATCCATAACAAATTATTCCCCATTTCCTTATCCAGGATTTGAAGTGTCAAAATCAGCATACTGAGTGGGACAGATACAGTAGATGTTTCTCATGTAGCAAATAGCAAGCTAACGGATTTGTCCATTCCCAATGTCCATTGAATTCAGTTTTTCATCTTTACCAGAAATATATAAAATTCCACACAAAAGACTAGTTAAAAGAACATTAAGATTGCAAAATCAAGCTCTCAGAAGGTTAGCAGATGTCAGAATTAAGGTTGCCTGTGAAGTGACTTATCTAACATCACATAAGAACTCTGTGGCAAAGGCATGGAGAGAATCCATTTCTCTAGGGCAGCATTCAACTACCTTAACAATGAAACCATCTTCCTCTTGCTATCCCCTGCCTTATTTTCTACACATCTCCCAGCTTCTGCACAGATGAGGTAGGGGTCCTTTAGACAATAGCCTCCTAATTCACAACCCTAATTAATCCCCAGAGCAGATCCATCCTGTGCAGTGAATGAGGTAGGGATCTTGTAGAAAAAAATAATGGGATCATGTCTTTTTAAGGACTACATCATAATGCATAAACATATGGGGGCCAAATTAAAGTTGTACAGGTGATCTTAATTCTAGCATTTCCAAACTTTTGAGTGCTTGACTTTGCAACCTTAATAACGTTCTTTCAACACGGTGTGTGTGTAATCTCCTAAAAGTTTAAAAAAGTGAATTGTAAAAACAAATTCCCTCATGTGGCATCATACTGACACGCACATGGTTCATGAGCAGGGTTGGAACCTTTAGGTCCACACAATAGACCTCTGACACTTGAGCTAAGGGAGCAACTGATACCAGTAGTGAATTGTCATCCTCTGCTGGACCAGCACTAGAGGGAGATGAGACACACACTGTCAGAGGGTTTCAGTGATTTTTGCTGATAGCAGAGGAATGGCAAGACTCAATTTTGGGTTCCATTCCAAGTTCTTGGGACTGTGGGAGATTGTGCGTTTGTGTGCAAACTTATGTTTCCCCTCCTGAGGCTTGACCCCTTCTGCACTGTCTCTCTTCCCTAACAATGGCTCCTTGCCCCAGTCCCATTCCCCTTTCTACCCCAGCTTGCTAACCCAACCAGTCGGTCTTCCTCCAGCACTTGACTGTCCTAGTCCCAATCCACCCCAATTCTCAGTCTCATTCTTTCTACATCCACTCCCTTTGCCCTGGCAGTCCCACTTCCCGTTTTAGCTGTTAATCTGATCAGTCTCTTCTTTCAGTACCTCTCCCCTTCTCTGGGCTCTTCATCCAATCTCAATCTCCCCTGCTCCATGGCTCTTTGTTCTAATCCGGTGGTTCTCAAACTTTTGAGAACCGTGACCCATTTTTCCTTCCTCGGCTGCCGTGGCGGTCCCTTGTATGTCTGCCGAAAAGCCGCCGAATAAATTACTGCAGCATTCGGTGGCTTTTTGGCGGACGTGCCGAGCGCTCCCGAAAGAGCTCGGCATGTCCGCCGAAAAGCCGCCGAATGCGGAAGTAATTCATTCGGCGGCTTTTAAGCGGCTGCAGGAGCTGGCGACCCCCCTGGAAGCATTCGGTGACCCCCAGTTTGAGAAACTCTGTTCTAGTCTTTTTGCCCAGTTGATCTTGGATTCTCTCTGCAACTCTGCTCCTTGTCAGATGTCTCCCCTTCCTCAGTTCTCTCCCCACTCTGCTTCTCATCCCAACCTCTTTGTACAGCCAGACCCAGTCTTGCTCTCTCCCTTTAGCTCCTCGTTCAATCACACTGTCGACCCCAATCCCATGCTTGTATCATTTCCTTCACAGGCTCCCAATCTGAGATTTCCTTCTTTCCCCGCTCTCAATCGCAGTCCTCTCCCCCATATCCAGTTCCAGTCTACTCTTTTTCCTCCCACTGGCCAGGCTCGTCCCATTGCATTCAAAATCAGATTGCTTTCTCCTCCACACTGCTTCGGCACCAGCAGGAGAAGGTCACTGAGAACACAGAAGAGAGACTCCCTGAGCTAAGATCTAGTGACCAGCCTCATCCCAGCCCGGAGCAGTTGAGAGTAGTCATTACAGACAAAAATCCAACTTTGCTCTTGTAGCCCTGGGCTGGAGCATGCCAGGCTGCACTATGGGAATGGCACATGCACAGTCGAGTCACAGGTAGCAGGTGGGAAGGGATAAAACATGCTCAGTCACTCCATGAGGATAATACATATTCAGTCCAGTCAGCATTAAGAGCTGTGAGAGGCTCAAGCATGCTCAGTGAGAATACAATCTTTGGAGACTTCAGCAGCTAAAATCAAAGAAACCTCTACTAAGCATGTGCAAACAGATTTCTAAGGCTTGTAATTTGGGCAAACTTGGGAGGTAGTTTATGAAGATACCAAAAGGCACATTTAAGACAAAGGACAACCCCCTGCCAAGTTTCAAGTTCCTCTACCAAAATATGGGGGCATTAGAGAATGTCAAAGAAAATATCTCCAGAATTTAACATTGGCAAAATATTTTTCCTCTACCCTTGTTCTTAAGTGTCTTAACCATTTGGTTGAATTGTTTTAAAAAGCCTTCAGCTTGAAGAAGATGCCAGCCCAGAAAATTTCAACCCAATGGTTAAAATTATAACCAACTGAATGCAGGGTCTTTTAGATTGGGAAATATTGGGCAATCTTAATAATAGGGGGCACTATTAGCACCACCAATAAGTAGAACGCCAAACAAAATTAAATGTTTGAAACAGTTTAAGTGCTCTTATTTAGAGTCCTGTTAAGCAGAAGAAACATTTATATAAAGTACAAGTTGAGAAGGTTGTATGATCTTACTATACTTAGGAAAAAAAAGTTACTAACCTTCCACAACTGCTGTTCTCTGAGATGCCCCTTCTAATATAGCGGTGTCTGTGCCCTGAGCACAGTCGCCAGAGAATTCTTCCTCAGTGGTATTTGAGGAGTCAGCTCTGGTGCCCCCGGTGCCACACACGAATAGCACCGGTATAAAGGGGCTGGCCGACTCCAAGCCCCCTCAGTTCCTTCTTTCCGGCCAACTCCAATAAGAGTAACAAGGGCAAGTCTTGGAACAGACATGTGCAACACACCTCGAAGAACAGTATGGAAGGTTAGTAACCAGTTTTTCTTCAAGTGATTGCACATGTCCATTCCAATGTGACTCCCAAGCAATTGAATAGGTGGTGGGCTCAGAATTCACAGGCATGCTTGATTGCAACACAGCTCGACTAAATCTGGCATCATCCCTGGCCTACTGGGCGATGGCATAATGAGAAGAGATTGTATGCACCGACAATCAAGTTGCAGCTTTGCAAATGTCCTAAATAGGAATCTGTACCAGAAACGTCATTGAGGATGCCTGTGCTCTCATGGAGTGAGATAGGTGAGGGTGGAACACTTGCTAGTTTATAACATGTGAAGATACTAGATGTGATCTGAGGAAATTCTCTGAGCAGACATGGGAAAACCTTCCATCCTGTCTGTTACTGCTACAAATAGCTGGGTGGACTTCCAGAACAGTTTGGTCCTTTCTATGTAAAATGCTAGCACATATTTAACACCCAATGAGGGAAGCTTTTGCTCTTTCCTGTTTGCATATAGTTTCTGGTAGAAAACTGACAAGTTGATAGCTTGATTGCTATGGAACTGAGAAAACACTTTCGGGAGGAATGTGGGGTGAGGACACAACTGTATCTTATCTTTAAGGAAAAGAGTGTATTGTGGTTTTGAAGTGACAGCATGGATCTCTAGAAGCTCTCCTAGTGGAAGTGAGGGCCACTAAGGCCACTTTCTAGCAGAGTATAACAAGAAACATGATGCTATCAGCTCAAATGGTAGGCCCATAAGCTTTGATAAGACCAGACAGAGATCCCAAGGAGAGACGGGCTCTTGTACTTGGAGGTACATCCTCTCTAGGCCCTTGAGGAAACAAACATCTCGTGAGAGAACATGAAGGGTGAAACCTGAGGGTGAAAAGCCAATATTGCTGCCAGGTGAAACCTGACTGAAGAGATATTCAAACCCTGCTGTTTCAGGTGTAGTAGGTAGTCCAGAATGAGCTGCAGTGACAAAATTGTTGGCGAGGCTGCCTGGCTGGGAAGATCAGAGGGAGAACCACTTCCACTTAGCGAGGTAAGTGGCCCTTATATACGGTTTCTTACTACCTAGCAGGATCTGTAAAACCTGCTCCGACCAGACCCATTGTGTTTGTTTCAGCCATGAAGCTTTTAGGCCACCAGGCTGAGAAAGCCAAGGTTTAGGTGGAGATAACATGGTCCTGAGAGATCAGGTGCAGAAGAAGTGGGATGGGGGTCGCCAGAGAGAGAACTAGTAGGGTGGCGAACCAGTGATGGTGGGGCCATGCTGGGGCTATCCGGACGACACGCACAGTCTCATTTGATCTTTAGCAGGATCTTGTATACAAGCGGAATAGGAGGGAACACATCATATAAGTGACCCTTCCACAGCAGAAGGAAGTCAGCTGTAAGCAACCCCAGGCTGTTACCCTGCAGCAAGCAGAACTGATGATACTTTCTGTACGGGGTCATGAGCAGTCTATCAGGCAAATTCCCCACTGCTAGAAAGTGTCCTTCATGATATCCAGCAGAAGTGACCACTTGTGATGACCAGAGAAAGACCAACTGAGGTGATCCACCAGCTTGTTCTGTGCTCCTGGTACAAAGGAAGCCTCAAAATGAATCAAATAGGCTATGCAAAATCCCACAGCTGAACTACCTCTTGACTTGGTGTGCAGGGAAGCAAGTCCCTCCCTGTTTGTTGATATAGAACATGACTTATGTGGTCTGTGAGAACCAAGACATTCTTTCCCACAAGATGAGGTAGGAACATCCAACGTGCCAGATGGACTGTCCTGAGCTCTGATGTTGATGAACAGAGAGCATGCTTCCTGAGACCAAAAGCCACAGGTGAGCTCCCCAGCCTAGTGCTGACATTAGAGACCACTGGAATTAGTTGGGGCCAAGAAAACAGGATGCCTGCACAGAGCAAGGGGAAGAGTTCCAGTGACAATCATAGGCAGTAAGAAGGAACTGAGGCGATGTAGGGTCAGCTGGCCCCTTTATAATGTCACTGAACGCCAAAGGGCACCAGACCTGATGGATACCACTCCGGGAAAAATTTCCAGTGATTGTATTTTGGATCTGCACACACCTATATTGGAATGGACATATGCAATCACTTGAACCCATAACCTAAGCCTCATTTTCTTTTACTGTTAATGTACTATATACCCAAAGTAGAAAATATTTTCTACACTATAAATCACAACTGTTCTAACCACAAAAGGGTCTGCCAGTAAGTTTGCCACCATCAACACTAAAATATTCTAGTGGGATTTAGGACTCAACTGCATTTATGCAGATAACAAAAACGAGAGGTTTCGTAATAGCTTTCAAGAAAAACAAATTATAATCCTACTTAATTTTGAGATTCTATGTACATGAATCTAAAAATCTTTAGCTGTGCTTGATCAGCACAAGCCATTTACAAACATATGTGCCAGTCAAATATGAACATAATTCTCAATCATACGGGAAATCTCTTATCAAATGTTCTGGGTCTCAAAGAATGTACTGCATGTAAAAAGGGTAGCACTATGGTCCAGTGGCAAGGCAGGCAAGACCAACTAGGTTTCCCCTGCAACTTACATAAAGGAGCAGCAGATGGCTTATAAGGAGGATTTTTGGGGGTAATTTCAAGTAATGTCTTTGAAAAATTCTTCCAAGTTTAAAAAAACCTATGCAGAACATATTTTGTATGGTTTATAACAAAACAGATAAACATTGAGAACTAGAAACAATACCTCCATGGTGATGTGACAGACTTCCTCCATTGGCAAGGATTTCCTCTCTAGCAGCAGTCTAAATTGAAGAAAACATTAAAAATCTTAATTAACGCAAAGTTTGGTACATTATATGATTCTGACAAGTTTTATACACTAATTATTAATACACGGTACACATAAGAGTGTCTTTTCCTGATAAAACTTATTCCACTTTTCCCGTAATTCGAAAAAGGCACTCGTATTCCAGAATAAGAATATCCACAGGGGTTTATACAATATGGCTATTCTGGAATAGCTATATTGGAGATAAACTGAGCTATATTATGATAAATTTCTAAGTCTAGACAAGATTTTAGAGTGTTTGTATTATACTCTGCAGCTCAGTAACTGGAAAGCAATTTTACTGTTGGAGCAGGCAGATATATTATCTGGTAGTGGGGAACAGGAATACTAATAGATGGAAAGAAAACTCCAAGGCTAGGAAGGTGCCCTGCAAACAGTGCTAAATAAGATCATAGTGCCTCCCTGCATGAGAAGCCAATTATCAGAGCCATAAATACACTCTTAAGTCTTCTTATTTATATTGGATTTAACACAACATAAAAAATGAAGTTATTCATATGTACATTACCTCAATTTGTTCATAGACATGTATAGGGTCACTAATTCCCCTGTAGTTAAAGGCAAAATAGAAATACACACATGCACCTGCATCGTAAGTCTGGGTCACCCTGTTGAAAAAAAAAAGGTTATTAGTACTACACTGTCATATAAAGCTACCCAGCATTTAACACTAGCTGATTCACAAGATTACTCTAGATTTCACTAATTCCTATGTTAATTATTGAACAATTCTTTGTCTCATTTTTATATTTTTATTGCGAAGAATCTGGATCTATTAAACTACCTTTGCCACCTCTGCCAAAACAGATGGATGAGAAGGCACAAGGGAAAAGTTTACACTTTACAGTTTTAACACTATTTCTAATTGCATTCAATTCCCTCCCTTTTTCTAAACGAAACCACCAAAAATTTCTCTTGAGACATAAAGCCTTTACAATGCTTAATTTTGGCATTTTCACAGCTCTTGCAGCAATATATATAAAACAATAAGAGTTATTAGGTTCCTAGTTGGTGATGGCATGATGTTGGTACACAAGCATCAAATATGGCATGCCAATTTTTGCTTGTAAGCAGATACACGAATAAAAATATACGTGGCTAGAAACAAGTTTGTAGCCTGAAGAGTTAGGTTTCATTTTCTTCAGGACAGACAAACTCTATGCATCAAACAGCAAGTGAAATTCCTCTAGTGACTTCGGGGTTTATGCACTTTGGAAAAAAATATTAAGTAGACACTGCTAGATCCAAAATGGACTAAATCTATAGAATCAAGAAGAGCACATACTTTCTACAAAATTGAATGAAGGGCATCATTGAAATATCATTTTCAGTAATGAATGAAGAGTCAAGAAACATGTACTTTATACTGCATCTTCACCTAATTCATGGTATTTATCTAATATACAAATTAGGAAAGCACTTAACTGACAAGTTTGTCAAAGATCAAGGATAAGCTCTGGTTAAGGAAGATTTAATGTCCCCTAGGTCAAGAATCTTTAATTGAAACAAAAAGATTCTTAATTTATCAAATATGTAAGCCAGATAAAGTTCCAACAAACTAGATTATAGCAAGCATGACACTAATGCAGAGGAAATACTTCTTAAACCATAAGACATAAATCAGGCCTAATCTAGAAAAAATATTTTTCAAGCCAAATGGAAGGAATCTTGCAACAGAATAGATGGACTATAACTGTTTCCCTGTGTCTTGTAACCAGTTCTCAGCCATTCACTTCAAATATTAATTCATGCTCATTTTTAAAAAACACATAAGCACTATGATGGTGCATCTACAACTGCAAGTGTACGTGGTTACATGTGTGTTATTGTACCATTACCCCCATTACTGTCCAGAACCAGTTCCTTAGGGACAGCTTAGTGTGAGAAAGCTAGCATGCACGAGGGGTGTGGGTAGGTACATGCCTCCACTGTGCATGGCTTTGTTCCTGTTGCACAGTGCAGCATGGATGGGGGCAAGGAGTGCATCACAGGTATTGATTTCCACAATGCATTGATCGCTTTGCTGCCTGACCCTTACCCAAAATTATAAGAGGTCACTGAATCGCTGTTACCAGAGATACTAGCGAAGTGCATAGAGCACTTCTAATTCTCCTTTGAACTGTACTGATTAGCACCAGTGATCATGGATCATGTTCCAAAAGCTAACACCTGGTCTTTAGAGCACATCTGGGTGCTGAACACTGTGTGTCAAGAATACACTGTCCATCATGACTTCACAAGTACCAGCAGGAACATTCACTTCTACTGGAAGGTTTCATGGAGGCTGGAGAAGGTAGGCGTTAATTGGACTCTGTCCCAGGAGTGCATGAAGGAACCCAGGTTCCTGTATCAGAAAGTGACAGACAGTTCCTCGGGGAGAGGACCTAGCATATGCTCTTGCTTTGAGGAACTGGACCAAGTGCTCTCTAGGGCTGCAAGTACTGAGCCAGAATTCAGTCATGAATACTGCCAACCACATTATACAATGAGACTCCGATGAGGGCCAAGGCACGGAAGCTTCAGGAGACCTAGAAGAAGAGGAGCAAGTCCTTCTGCACCTCTGCTCAGCAGACTCAGCTATAGAAGAACCCCCAGGCAACAGCAGGAACCAGAAACCAAGACTGATAAGTTACAATACATCCTCACACTGCCCAAAAATATTCACCCTCTTGCTTCAGTAATACATTCCTGAAGCTGGTCCCATCACCACATTCCACCCACATTCACCTCACCCACATTCCAACAGGGTCCCTGAGCAAGAGACAGCTGTAAATAATTTTACTGAAATTCCAAGAACCACCATAAAGCCTTTAGCATAAAGTATAATACAATATTAATGAGCCATCACTGTGCTTGTGTGTCTGCCCACCTTGGCCAGAACTGACAGAAAGTCTCTGAGCTGTAGTGGGGAGATAGGAAGTAGACAGGTTATAAAAGGGTCTGGGTGGGGAAAACAGTTTAATGACACTTGTGTGTGCACCTTGTACAAAAAAGCAAAATCCTCCCCTTTGCCCCCTCTGGTTTTGCCTTCTCCTTACAAATGGGAGTTACATGGAAAGAGGTTGATGGCCCACTTAAGTCCAAGAACGGAAATGGGGAAGTTTGTTTGAAGAATGTCAGAGCAGTCTCTCCACTCTGTGACCATTTCAAATGTTTTGTACCATCCCCAGTACTTGGCATCTGTCCTGTTCCCATGCTGAGTCATTCTGCAGAAGCCAGGAGAAGTGGGGATGGATGAACCATTCACTCCAAGGGCACCACAAACATCATTCTATGTCTCTTAGCAGTGGAGAGACAACTGGCTTGAGGTGTTAATCCAAAAGTTCAGGGAAGAAAATAAAATGTGGTGCTCCTCTGTTTCCATCCCTTTCAATGGTTTTTGCTGAACACTGGGCCAAAGTTTCTGATAGTGCAGGACAGGGTTGGAGGGCATTTGTTTTTCTCTGTTCCTCTTCCATGGAAATTCTGTCTGCTAGCTTAGAATAGTTTAGTTAATTTCCTTTCAAATTGCCATCCAGTGGTGTAAGCAAAATGTAGCACATCTTTTGTATAGCAGAAATTCAAGCCGATTCTTTAACCAGAAGGGCAGATGTGGTTGGGCCATCTTCGAAGTTAACCAAATCCCTCCACTCAGCAATATATAGCAGGGTCACCATAAGCAAAAAGATCTTTCTGGCAAAGGTGGCTGGGTGTCCGCCACACTGCTGGAAAGCCACTTCTCTTTTCTGTTCATAGCAAAACTGCTCTGTTCTCCAAACGATGGCCAACTTTTAAAGAAGAAAAAGATGACTGGTAATGTTACCTTTAAAGGAACCGAACCCTACCCCAGGTGATCCACTGAGGCATTGCACACATTAAACATTTTTAATAAAAGTAATTCAAGTATCTTACCATTGTATCCTCAGCTCCCTCCTTATGGGCAGCACAAGCAGTCTGAAGGAAGGAGTCTAAGCATTCCTGGGATGCTAAAAAGTATCAATACTGGGGTCTTCAGCAGCATAGTTATATTGTATGTGGGAATTTCTTAGGTTTCTTCAAATAAAGGAAATATTATGCCAGCCTTGTGTTTGCCCTGGCATGACATTCTGATGCAGGAACCTATTCAGCCAGGAGAGGCACCACAGAGAGAGCAGAATATGACACTGAAGGACTCTGGAGGACCTGCTTGTTGGCACAGACAGAAGGAATCAAGAGCAGTTGGACTTCCTTAGGACAAGGAGGACTGGGCTCTGAGACAGGATGAGCCATTCTTGCAAACGGACAGACAACACAGGCAATGGAAGCATGCAAAAAGCGAAGGGGCTCTTGTACTCACCTGGTCCAACTGGTGGCACAATGCTTTCAGAGCCTGCCCTTGGCTATTCCTCCACCACCATCCCCACTCCCCATTTTCTTCCTCCAGCTGCTGCCCAGGTTGCTGCTGAGGCCACGGATCCGCTCCACTCCTCTCCAATGCCAGAGGGAGGATGCTCAACACCACGCACAACATGCTCTGTCGACATCACTTGCAGGGGAACCTTCCCCCATCCCAGCATGGAGGAGGGAGAAGAGCCTCATCCTGTCCCTGTAGCCCAGCTTGAGCTCAACTCCCATTTGTTCCCCTGGACAATAATCTGCAGTCATTCCCTCTCTCAGGGTGAAGGAATGGAGAGGAGACATTTCCACAGACTTTAATGTTCGCCCATTTCCCTGGTGGGATTTTTTTTTGTTCAGTTTTTCCTGTTTAAAAGTGTTGACTGTATGTAAAAAGTTCCTGGCATTTCACTTGTGTGCACTTTGTTTCCTGAGTATGATCAATGTGATGCTTCCTAGAGGTTTGGGATGAGGTAGCAAAAGTCTGGTGCCATGGAAATGCAAACAATTTTATCTGTCCCATAAGCCCATTCCTCCCCTGCCTATGAATTTGATGATTTTTTAAAAAAGGTTCTTGATTATGAAGCCGCGAAATAACTGTTGCCATCCAAAGAAAAACAGAGGAGAAATTAACTGAAATATCTTAATGACTATGTTAATAAGTGACAATATCTGACACTGAGGGTGCTTTTATGATCCCCCTCCACCCAACCATACCACTGGCAACCTTGGGGGTGTTCATGCAAAGCACTTGATAAATGCTGTAAGCAACACTGCCAGAAAACATTTGAGGAAGGAATGTGTAAATTCCCTCCCAAAACTTTAGATTTTTTTAAAATTACTTTAACAATGCCTAAATGAGATAAAGTTGCACGAACAAGCTTGGGGAAGTAATTCTGTCCTGTGCACGCTTGCTGTGGAAGTACTCTCCTTTAACTTCACAGGAACTATACAAAGCACTGAACACCATTTTAATTATTTGAATTAGCCATATAGCATCCAGATGGGACGGAAGCATCCTCAATGGGATTTCAGACACCCAAATGCAGTCAGTCAACCACCATTCTGTAGCTGAATTCCCTTTTACTTGGGTTGGCAATGTTGGGGTAAGGCTTCATGAACTCTGGCAGGAGAGAACATGCAGGGTCCCTGTCACAGTTACGTCATCTTGGGGTAATAAAAGTCCCTTTCTCCTCCTGCCAATCTCCAACCTCATGAGCACCGTGACATCGTGAACTAACCCCTGTGGTGCACTAAGCCCTGAAGAACCAGTGAATGTAACCTTTGCAGTTCATGTATTCATTGGCCCCTTTCGGTGGGCTATGTATAGGGATGTGTGTTCAGAAAACTCATCCTCAAATTCTGCAATCATTTCAGGGACTTCAGTTATGGCAACCACCTGTTGGTAGATCTCAGTATCTATATTCTCACAAATCTGTTCAACCACCACTTTGACAGCTTCCCAACCCTGAGCTGGTTTGCAACTGACTGGCAGCTGTTGGGTGTTGGCAACTTCCAAAAGGTAATAACCACCCACTTCCTCATTCCAAAATTCTGCAATTATGGTTGTCATCCCAGGTTTCCAAGATGATTTTCCAGGACAAGCAGCAGCAGTCCACCCTGGGCATACAGATGTGGTCTTGTAATCCAAAACACCTGTTCCATGGGATCCAAGTGGATTTTCATTCTCCCTCTGGGCCAGTGATTTCATCACTGAAATCTCTCCACACCAATTCCATCCGGTATCTGATGCTGTGCTGCATGAACATTTGTTCAGCAAGCGATAGCAAGAGCAGATCATCCTCATAACGGACGTGCTCCATGTCTCCAATGCAGTTTGGCAGAAGGGAGAGATGACATCATCAAACGTGTGAAGGCAGTGTTCAGGTCCAGGAACATGCAGCAAGGCACTTTCTAGAGTGTCTCTTGTGATGCACAAGATTCTGGGATACTGCCCCGAAATGTTGTGTACCACTAATGTCATGAAAAGGTGCAGAGTGGATGAAGGACTACGCCAGCGCACAGCAAATATCCAAGCTCAGGACAGCATATGTGAACACTGAGTGAAGGTACGGGGTACACACTAACAGTTCATGGACAAGTAATTGTGTACACTCACAAGTGTTGACGTAGACTAAGTGTTTAATGCTGGACAAAGAAGGTCATGGTCTCAGCCCCAAGGAGGTCATAGTCTCAACTGAATAATACAATTAAGAGTCATTAGTGACAGGAATTGGAAGGCCCACACTCCAAGTGGTACAGATGTATAAACACAGCTTCTCCAATGAGTTATCGCTGTAGATGCTTTGTGAAAGGATTGTATTATGGAGGGATCTGCATGAAGAGATATGAATGGTAACCTAGGAGAGGCATACTGCTCCAAGCATAAGGGCATCACTGGAAAAGTAGGGTAACGATGCTTGGAGGAACGTTTGGCCAGATCAGGAAGAAGTGAGAAACATGTAGGTGGGAAACTGACCACATAAATCAAGCTTCTCTCTAGGTTATTATGCTCCGCTCATCACCTTGGCTTAGTCTGAACACCTTGAATGTTAGGCAAAAGGAAGTCAATAAGGATTTGAATAAGAGACTGACAGGAGCTCAACAGCAGTAGATAAAGATGACTTCAGCATCAGAACCCTGGATGGACTTTAGGATAATAAAAAATACATTCTAACAAATTATGAACAGAATCAGAACTGAGGATCTTTGTTAATATTGAACAACCAGATGTGGAGCAGCTTTAGGTGGTTAAAATAAAAGTAAAGGCAAGGGGACAGGCTAAACTGATTTTTAAGATGTAGCTAGAATACTCAATACAGATAATTATTACTACTGTTTACAAAGGATATACCGAGTTAATAATGATGCACTGGTGACCAGAAAACAAGAAGGGTATAGGGTGTTAAAGCATAAAGTTTGTCGTCTGCTCTACATGAAGACATGAGTAGGTCTTATTATCTTAGGAAAATTCTAGAATGCAAGCTAGAAATGGGATAATACCCCATTTTCTACTAAATTAATTAACTGATTAATTTGATATTTTGCTACCAGTTGTCCAGATTCAAGCTATATTAAAGCTAACTTGGTTAACCTCTTCCATCTTTTTTCAAAATTTAAGTCCTAGTGTATTAACCACATTGCACTCAGTTTTATAGTAAATTACATCTTTACTTTACATAACCACAAGAAAAGCATAAATTTTGAGACATTCAGCACAGAAGCTAAATTAAATTCAAAGAGTGGTGAGGAACCCTCACAAATCTTCTCAGCTCTTCCTAGTTTGCTGAAGATTTTGCAGGATGCAATGCCTGACATCAAGACAATGGGTTACATGACACTTCTGGTATCACAGAACAATCAACTCTGCAATATTTTCAGCAAAAATGGGAAGCGACAAGATATCTGTAATGTTTCCCCCCTCCAACTGTACTTGCTTCTGCACTAACTATTCTCCATAACCTGGCTACTGGGGCAGTAAGCACAATCTGTGCTTACGTCAATTTTCATCTCAGTTTTTCAACTCATGATTGTAGATTCACACTTAGCATACCTATGAAAAGATGCAAAGACAATTAACTAGCTTCTCAACTTACTTTCCCAAAAGCCATCATATCTCATGAACACTGAGACCATCCCATGATCAATGGAATTTCTAGTTACCAAAATTAGGGCTGTAGAAATAACAGTAAAACACAGATTCCTGTATGTGTAATTCAGAAGGTGCAATAGAGGGCTATAAAAGAAACTGAGAAACAATCTTGCTTTTTAAACATCTACTTACAGGTAAATACTGGAGGCTGTCTGAAATGAGAACATTTACAGAAAAATCACCTGTGCTAACAAATGGTTAGTGGAATCAACATTAGTACCCCTGGGAACCCTACTGAAAACAATACTCCCACAGACAAACTCATTTGAATTAGTTCAGTTGAAAGTTTAATAAAAATGGTTGAAAAAAACCAGGTTTAACCACTGGAGCATTGCATTCCTGTGTCATATTCCATGGGGAATTAACAGTTGTGAATTGTCCACAGTAACTGCAGAGAAATGGTTGATATGGCTATCAGAGTGCTACACAACATAGCCCTTTATTACTAGCTCCTTGATATTCTCAGGTTACTAGCATTTTAGAGATAAAAGAACACTAATGACCTGTGAATAATATTGCTAACACCAAGTGTAAGTTGCATCACTTGCAGTTATTCACTTGAAAAATATAATCTGCTTTACATCACTTCATAAAAACAAGTTGAGACAAAGGATTTAACAGAACAGTTTGAGTTAACATCTCCCATTAGAAAAAATGTTTCTCAGTTTTAAATATCTATTTTCATGGCTTGCTTTAATTTTGAATTTTAAATTCAAGGAACAAGAAGCTAATTTACATTTGTTTTCTCATACTATTTAAATTAATTTCTTACAACTAGTCAAACATTTTGACTAGTCCTCTACTCATTCTTCATGTCAATCAATCCTATGACTGTTAAAGAGTTTAAGGGCTCAAATCTATCTTGTTAATACTTGGCTGCCTGGTGGATATACAGAAAATAAATGTAAGACAACTAACCAAGTGTCACTATAAACTCTTGAAGTGATAACTCTAGTGAATAGGTTAGAGAGCAAGATCATTAGTGGATGTACTTTAAACTGTGCCGCTTAGCTAAACTAGTAATAGGTTAAGTTATCTATTGTTTGGAAGTAGTGATAAAATCTACCTGAGCTCCTAAAAAACATCCCAGAACTATGAAAACAAAGTGAATGTACATCTCACCTGCAGGTGGAAAACGGAGCAAACTGGACACCCTTTTCTTTGCATTCTCTCACTATTCTTTCCTTTACGTTCCTGCAGAGGTCTATAACCCTGTAACAGAATATATAGTTAAAAAAAAAAAACAAATTTAAAAAATTTCCTTTGAAGCACTCTATACACTAATTTGTCTTCAACTAGCAATATTCCCTTTTTATTACATTTATGCCTCTAATTTAAAACCCACATGCAACTACAACAATCTTCCTCACTAGTCCAAAACAATACACTTTAATAATCACAGTTTAGGTTTGGTTTCATTTAAATAAAATGCGCAAGAAAAAATAATGCCCTATAAGCTCTATAAAAATAATGCTAATCCTTTTCTGGGCATCTAATGGGTGACATGTTTATAATTGTGATCTTACATGCTAGCTCCTGAGACTCTACTGTTTTTTCAGAGGCCATAGAAGAGCATGGTACTATCAGTGAAAAGGAATGTGCTGGATATTTTCTTCTGCGCTTAAGTGGGGCAAAGGTGTTGGCACAGTAGCTTAGAAAACACAACTCAAAACAGAATCATGTACATGTACACTAAAAGCACGTACACTATGCAATACAGATGCTCCCCAACTTACGCAAAAGTTGCGTTCTGGACCGCCTTGCATAACTCAGAATTTGCGTAAGTCGGAGACGTATCTCTGACCATTACACAAAAAAAACCCCAAAACCCAACCTATTTTGAGCTTATAGAGCTTTTTCTGTAAGCGCAGACTTCCATAAGTTGGGGAGCATCTGTACTACATCACTTTGATATGTTGCAAGGCTGAGGTAAAAGGAATTCCTCCAGATGTTGAAGACGTGTATTAATTTACCAGATAGAATCTTATTAAAATTATAATTTTGCACTAAACTATTAAAATAAGCCATAAAACCAGTGATGTTTATTTAATTGTACTTAAATTTTATTACTGTATTTCTCTTGGACTGATCCAGGTGCATTCAAAAAACTTTGAAACAATCTGAAAGGTGTTTTTTTCATTAATTTAAATTACTCCAGGTGGGCGCACTCAGAACTAAAGAAATGCTATTTAATTGTTTAATTTAGAAGTTTTATACGGATCTGTATTTGGAAAAAACATTTGGATGTGGAGAGAGGAACATTTGAAATTAAAATAATTTTGCTCAAAATGTCTTCTATCAGATAATCTACAGTGTGATGCTGGTAGAGTCTCTGAAGGAAGGTACAGGTCCAAACGTCAAATCTGGAAATAAGGAGTTAGTAAGTGAGCAGAATGAGTGAAAAATAGGTTTGAATCGACAAATGTAAAAAGCTGTTCTCTGTTCTGCTCACCGAATTGTAAAAGAGAAAATGAGAAAAGTCTAATTCAGTGACTGGATACTTTGATACCAGCTGAAAATTAAAATTTCTATAAGGGAGATGATAAATAACTAAATTTCAGTTGTTTCAAAATCCTTCATGCCACTGACTTGTTAGAGAAGGAAACAGTAGCCTCTAAAACAAAGACTGAAACAGTGTTATTGCAGCTGCTAAATCCAAGAACCAGGATTCTGGGTTTGTTGGAATTCTGAATACATGCAAGTCATTTCAAACCTAATTTCCTATCAACTCTATAATCATAAGCTATCAGGGGTCCAAAACTGATAGGAAACTGTTTAACATGTAGGGTAAACAGGAATTTTTAGAAAAAGAAAATGTACAGAGCAAATAGGTCAAATTCTGGAGATCTTAACTGCTGTCACCTATTTAAATGTGTTTAGGCCTTGATTCTCAGCTGTGGCTGAGAACTTAGGTGATGTTTAGAATGGAGAGATAATAATAATGGGGGCAGCTGCACTGAGCTGGACACCTGATGTAAATGTAATTTGAATCAGCTGTCCAAGCAGATATCTGGCAGCCAAGGATCAGCAGGGTCTAAGGACATCCTAGCCATGCTCCCTGGTTGGGACAGTAGGGATGGCCCTGCTGCTGATTCCTGTGGCACCTCAAATTAACCCTTTTTGCATAAAAACAGTCCATTTATGTTCATTCTTTATCTTCTAAGGATTGGTTTTTAGATCCATAATGGGACTTTCCTTTCACAAAAGCCTATATTTACTTGATAACCAGAGGCAGAAAATACTTAACACAAAATTTTCCAGAAGTCTGCAAAAGGTTACATCTATTAGTTTTCTCTTTTACAGTCTACTTTGATACATCTGTTATCTATTTTGATTTAAGAATGACCATTAAAAGAGAAAGTCTTGTTTGATTTTTTCAAAGTTTAAAGACCAGAATTGTCACCTTGCAGGCTCACAATAAAAACAAACAAAAACTTACAATTCTAAGCTAGGAACATAGGAATATTGTAAAATATTTATTCTCCATGGAATGGTTACGTATATGGAGTTTGCAATAGAATATGGCTTTGATTCTACATTTTACTTTTAACAATTCATTAATTTTTCAAGCCCAGTGCCACTTCTAATTCAACAATACTAAAAGGGACTACACTTCTGACCACAGAAGTCATATAGTTCATGCTTCACAATGCCTCAGAAGTACACAAACTAATTACACATGTAACTGTTTATTCTTTATATTTTATGTATACACACTTTCAAATTCCTACCAATGTCTAAAACCAAAGAAAAAAAATTCTCAGAAGACAAACTGAATAGCTATCGATTACAAGTTTTAATAGAAGTTTTGAACAGAAGAATACAACAATTGTTTTACCTATCCCAGGGAACAGAAGTCTCAAATGATTCTCCTATTACATAGTAATCCAGGCCCAGGTCCTATTAAAGAACAAAAAAAAAAAAAAAAAAAAAAAAAAAAAAAGGAAAGGATCAGTGAATTAGGGTCCTAATGTACATCTTTAGCTTCAGAATTCCAATTTACTTTAGGCAGCTGCTAGACAGAGAATCATTGTGTTGTGTGATTTTTACATAGACGACAGTGGCAATCTACACTTATGAGATTTACATTTCTCAAAAATCAAAGAATACATATACTGGGACTAAAACTAAGTTTTAAATATTAGGAACAATGCTGAAAGGGACTGGTAGCGGAATGAGGAGCTTTTCATTTTTAGGCAAATAGCACAAATCTGACCCTAAGTGGTAGCTACCAAACATTGTTGCCACGGTGCATGTTTAATAATCAATGTTAAACAACCTGGGGGCATTGCTCCTGTCTCTTAGTGAAGAAGTATTTATATCATAAAAACAAAAACCGCCACTATTCACAAAAAGCACACTTCCTGTCCGTCTCAATGGCTGATTGAATGGACATGGAAACAATCAGCCACCTTCCCCATACTTAGAAATGATTTCTTCAGTTTATAACTAACTTCACAAAAGTTGCCAGTACCTGTGCTGTATCTATTTAGTGGTTAGAAGACTTCAATTTTTCCAGACTATCAATCTAGCATGTTTTATAGCATCAGATTAAGTAAAACAGATTTTTAAAATAGTCAGATAGATAGATAGATAGATATCTGTTAATGATAACTTTCAAATGGATTACCTGTAGTGTTACCAGGTAACATTGTTTTTGTAACCATTACATTTCAGCAACACTATTCAGATATGTTAGCAAGCTTAAGTGATTACTCAATAACTCAAGGGATCTATTAACATGTTTAAAACGAAGCACAAGCATAAATCGTTGGAGGATTGAGGCCTAACACTGGCTTTGATAAACTATCACACAAATATATGTATCAGTTTCCTAAAAGTGACACCATACAGAAAAGCAGGTTACAAACTACAATTTTGCCATGAACCTGAATACCAAAAGAACCCCCAAAATTATACGCCAAGTAAAAGGATAGGCTTTTATGTACTTTTCGGAGAGTAAAACAACAAATTCGGAGATAAAACACCATAGCAAACAAACAAACTTCTCACAGTAAATCAATCTAATGCAAAATAACTGAGAAACAAGTAAAATTCTTGAGTAATTTTAAAAGAATTCGAATCTTTAAATGTGTTGAAAGCCATTAGGATAGCTGAAAATAAATTCACTGGTTCTTCAAATCAGATGTATGATGAAAGATGTTCAAAACTGTATCAGACTTTATGAGACTACAGGACGAAAAGAAAAAATCTGATTAGAGTATTAAAAAAAAATCACCAGTACAGAGCACTCACTTACGGAATAGAAAAATAAATTTTAATCAAGATTCAGTGGAAGAAATATGAGTAAAAAAAGTAAAAGTGGACTAAATTCTGGTTGATACAAGGATATATTAACTGTCTGATATAAAGATTGCAAAATTTATATTATGTACACCAATACCAACCTTATAAAATGTGCTTCTGCTTGCAGAAGGCTTAAGTCTACCATAAAGATTATGGGATAGAATATCACAAATGGGAAACAATGTTACACAGTACAAGTATGTTTGCAATTTTGAAACCATGGCATCATAATGTAGAGGGAAACTATCATCAAAATGTTTGTGCACTTTACTAGCCATTTTGTGAAGAAGGCTCAGAGACTGCTCATAATTCGGAATGGGAAACTTGAGAGACATTTGAAATTTACATCTTTGAATCATAGTATTTTAGGCATTTCTACTAGAACCATGGCTGATATTCCAACACCAAAATTTGGTATTTTGTCCAGCTACAGACCTCCAAACAATAGCAACTTTACATGTGTATCCAAGGCCAGATATTGGCTCATCATATTGACTTATTGGCAATGTAAATAGAAAAAGGGGGTTATAAAGTATACTAATCTTTAAAGATGGACTGTATCTTGTCTAAGGAATTCTCTTGTGGCTTACAAAGTTCCCTGCACTGTCACATGAACACAATGATTCCCAGTTTTATTTCCAGCCCAGAGTTCTACCGCTGATAGGAACGCAACTGTTGGGAAGAGCATCGTGCACTGCTTAAGTGACTCCTTTGGAGAAACAAGGAGTGGCAGCAATAAACCATGGAAAAAGTCCATCCTGTCATCCCAGCTGAAAGAATGCTGGTTATAATGTGGATCTTGAAGTCACGTAGTTTATAGTGGAGGTAATGAGAGAGATCCTCCAGGATGCAGATGAATCATTGAGAAATGCAAACAAAAACATGCATGTCTATAGTGAAAAAACTGCCAAACTACTGGTTTGCATATACATCAAATAATTATTGCTGACTGGTTAGTATTACAGAAACACCCTGAGACTCCAACCAAGATTAAGTCCTCTTTGTGCTAGGCACCGTACAAACAATCCCTGCCCCAAGAGCTTACTATTTAAATAGACAAGACAAAGGGTAATAGAAAGGATGTATTTATCCCCATTTTATAGATGAAAAACTGAAGCACAGAGAAATTAAGTGACTTGCCCGAAGTCATACAGAAAGTCAGAAGCTTGAAAGTGAACATAAATCTCTTGAGTACCAATCCAAAGACTTAACCACAAAGTCTTCCTTCCTTGCTGAATAATTGCCTTTTAAATACGCTTAAGTCCTACAACTAAATACAGCATTGAGTATTGACTTTGTAGATGGGAGCCAGGAACTCCTGGGTGCTAATTCTGATTCTGTCACTTACTCAGTTTGTGACCTGGGGAAAGTCACTTATGGCCTGATTTTCAGAAGCAAAGAGCATCTGCATATCCCAAAAGGTCAGTGGGACACCAGGATGCTTAGCACCTCTAAAGATCAGTCCATTAAGATTTACAATTCAATTTCTTTATCTGTCTGGGAAAAAAATGGTCACAAAAGGAGGTGCAAATTAATGTTTGTACGGTGTTTTAAAAGTGAAAACCACAAATAAATGCCAAATTTATGTACATGCAGTATGGCTGTAGCTGTGCTGGTCCTAGAATATTAGAGAGAAGGTGGGTGAGGTAATATTTTTTACTGGATCATCTTCTGTTGGTGAGACACAAGCTTTTGAGCGTATACAGGACTCTTCTTCAGGTCTTGGAAACTAACTCAAAGTGTCATTGCAAAGGTCCTACCAAATTAATGGCCATGAAAAACATGTAATGGACCATAAAATCTGGTGTCCCACCGTGACATCTGGTCTTGTGTGTGCTTTTACCTATTATATAGGTTTCACAGGGGAAACCAGTGTTTCTCAAATTAGGGGTCCTGACCTAAAAGGGAGCGGCAGCGGGGGGAGGGGAGAGATTGGGGAGAAGGTGGATTTTTTTTTTTTTGCAGTATTGCCACTCTTACTTTTGCGCTGCTGCATTCAGAGCTGACTTGCCGGAGAGTGGTGGCTGCTGACTGAGGGCTCATCTTTACTTTTGTGCTTCTGTTGGTGGTGACTCTGCCCTCGGAGCTGGGCTCCCAGCCAGCAGCAGCTGCTCTCTAGCTGCCAAGCTCTGAAGGCAAAGCTGCTGCCAGCAGCAGTGCAGAAGTAGGGGTAGCAGTATTGTAATCCCCTACAATAACCATGTGACCCCCTCAACCCCTTTTTTTGGGTTAGGACCCCTATATAGTGCAAAGTTTCCCATGAACACACCTACAGCCATGAGGAGGAAAGGAAGTGGGGATGGGGAACAAACTTAAAGGGTGCGGGGAGAGTTCTTAGTGTGTTACAGATTGTTGTAATAAGCCATAAATCCAGCGACTCTATTCGGTCCATGATTTTTAATGTCTATCAGAGTTTAATGAATTTAAGCTCACTGGCCCATCTTTTAGAAGTGTTGTGCAAGCTTCCTTGAGGAAGGGGACCGAGAGATCAGATATGGAGTGATTGCTTTGTGAGAAGTGTTCACCCACAGGTGATCTGGATGTTTTTGTCTTTTATCATGCTCCTGTGTGAATTCGTTTGAGAGTGCAGTGATTGTCTGGTTTCACCCACATAACTGATATTGAGGCATTTAGTGCACTGGATGAGGTCCATTAAATGTGTTTAGCAAAACTTTGCCAGACATTAAAAATCATGGATTTTTACCTTATTTAGAGATGACACTGAGTTAGTTTCCCAGAAGCTGAAGAAGAGCTCTGTATAAGCTCCAAAGCTTGTGTCTCTCATCAATAGAAGCTTGTCCAATAAAAGATCACCTGACTTCTCACTAAATTTATGTACATGTGAAAAATACACAGCCCCTAGAGAGAGTTTTTATTAATCTTTTCATGTATAAAGAAAGTTTGCATAAAGAATCTGAAAAAAAAAATCTTTATGGTTTCTATATGATTTGTTGGGTAGGGAAATAGTCTTACCAGAGCAGCAGAGAATTAGAGTGACCTACCCGAAGGTAAGCGATGACAAATGTCAGCATGTAACCTCTCTGTCCATTATCTTCTCCAGCTGCCAGACCACTGCAATTGATGACAGTTAATTATTAATATGGATCTCAAGTGAACTGTTTTTCACAGCTTTCCAATAAAAAATAATAAAACACTTTGGGTCAAGAAATTTATATGCAAATAGATCAGACAACTTCAACTTGAAATGTTTCCAATTTAAACCTGAGTTAAAATTTGTTTCACCACAGGTCACCACACTTAATAGAAATCCTCCTATTTTTAAAAAACAATGTTTTATCTCCCTGGTTGTTGAAAGGCCCACATGAAAAAGGGGAACTGATAATACAGACTGGGCAAACAGTGAAACTAACAACAGGGGCGGGGGTGTTAATTCAGGGTAACATATATTACAGACATTGCGTAATTATCCCAAAACCAAGCTTTATAATCCCAGGAAATTCAGAGTTAAGATTAAACAAGAAATACAAACAGATAGGGAAGTGCACAGTTAGGACACCAGAACGCTGTCTCATAAAAATACCATGTAATAAAACATGATTATGGTTAGTGTGTACAATAGACTATATGAAGCAGATTTTAAAAGATAAGGTTTTTTTCCTTCATGTCACAAGGAAGCACTAAAGTTGTTGAATGCATTCATTGTGCATTTCCATACCTGTTTTTCTTTTAAATTAAGTTTAAACTCTGGATTTCCTGCATTTTCATAGATTTTTAAGGGCAGAAGGAACCATTACATGATCTAGTCTGACCTCGAAATTGTGTTTGACTGAAGTGCATTATGCAGAAAGGCTTCTAGTCTTGATTTGAAGATATCATGAGATGAAGAATTCACCACTGCATTTGGTTGGTCGTTCCAAATGTCATTCACCCTCACCATTAAAAATCTGTACCTTATTTCTAATTGGAATTTGTCTGGCTTTAGCGTCCAGCCATTGATTCTGGTTATACCTCTCTCTCCTTGGACATCTAGTATGTTCTCCCCACAAAATTAATGATTACTTGATTACAATGTATCTCTCAATCTTCTAGCTGACAAGATTAACAGATGGATCTCTAAGTTTCTCACTGTAAGGAATTTTCTCCAACCTTCAAATAGTTTTTGTGGTTCATTTCTGCACTCATTCCAATATTTTGGCATCCGTTTAAAAATGTGGGAACCAGAATTGGACACAGCATTCTAGTGTATGTACCATCAATGCAATATACGAAGACAAAAACCACCTTCCTACTTCCCTAATTATACATCCAACTATTTCATTAGCCCTTTTAACCATAGCACTGCTCTGCGAACTCTTGTCCATTATGGCTCCTAAATCCTTTTCAGAATATCTGCTATCCAGGATGTATTACCCAATTATGTAAGCATGGCCTTCCTTCTTTGTTCCTCTATGCAATACTTCAAAATTTGGTTATTTTAACACATTTTTGTTTAACTCGACCTAGCTTAATGAAGCAATACAGATGACTCTGTATGACTACCTCATCCTCATTTATAATGCATGGTGGGCTTTTTGTATTTTTTGGGGGGGGGCAAATTGCACCATTACCTTTGCTTCAATTTAATATAATTTTACATCAAAGAATTTTTTTAAGATTAAAAACTACATACATGAGCAGTTAAAAAATGAAGAGAATGTTACTATGTGATATTTATAATTATCTGAACACATGTAATATCAGCTTTGAAATCTTTATGGGCCAGATTCATCAGTATGCTCTGCCTGCTTTGCTCCAGTCTGAAGTTGCATAAAAGTCAGTTTCTATCAGCTCTCATTCTGACCCCCGCCCCCTTGGCATACACACACAGTTTCCCCCTCACTAACCTACATTCAAACTCCCCCAGTTTCCTTAGTTTGCTCCTGTCCTTCCCTTCCTTCCTGTTCTCCCTCTTGAATAGATCCGGTGCAAAGGACAGATTTGGAAAACAAATATTTAGGATTAATGGGTTTGCCATTCTTTATAACTAAAAGTTTCATAATCCCCTGTTGGAGAAGAACAAGCAGCTTCTATAAAGAATTCCAGTAAGAACTGCTTTCTTGAAAATTAGTTGCCCTCTCCTTTTATCATCAACTTAAATGGACCTAATTTTTAGAAAGTATTAAGCATCTGCCCTCTGAAAGTCAAGCTCCTTTAGGTGTCTTAAGGTGAGCACACAAAAATGGAAGCACCCCATATTATCTGTATTACCACAGTGCAGGGGTGGGCAAACTTTTTGGCCCGAGGGCCACATCGGGGTTGCAAAACTGTGTGCAGGGCCAGGTGGAAGGATGTGCCTCCCCAAACAGCCTGGTCCCCGCCTCGTATCCTCCCCCTCCCACTTCCCACTCCCTAACTGCCCCCCTCAGAACCTCCAACCCATCCAGCCCCCCACTCCTTGTCCCCTGACCGCCCCCTCCCAGAACCCTCTGCCCCAACCACCTCTCGGGGACTCCACCCTCTACTCACCCCGCCATTCCCTGACTGCCCCCCTCAGAATTCCCAACCCATCCAACTCCCCGCCCCAGCTCCTTGTCCCCTGACTGCTCCCACATGAAATCCCCTCCCGACCCTAATGACTTTCCAGGACCCCAACCCCTATCCAACCCCTCTGTTCCCTGTCCCCTGACTGCCCCACCCCCTACCCACACCCCCACCCCGTCAGGCCCCCCAGGACTCCCACGCTTATCCAATCTGACCACCCATCCTCCTCTGTGCCCCTTAACCAACCTCCCCGGCCCCCTTACCACGCTGCTCTGAGCAGCATGTCTGGGAGCCATCTGGCCACTGCTCCGCTGATTCACAGGACTGTGCTGCCCCGCCCACTCCCCCCAAGCGCTGCCTGCATGGTGGCATAGCTTGGGCAGAGCGGGGAAGGGGCCGTGGGTATCCTTGCCAGCCAGGAGCTCAGGGGCTGGGCAGGATGGGCCTACGGGCTGTAGTTTGCCCAACCCCATCATAGTGCCTAGAACTAGGACCTCACTGTGTTAGACTTTGCACAAAAACAAAAAAACACCACTGTCTCTGCCCCACTAGTTACATTTAGACCTATATTTTCAGAAGTAGGCTGTTCCTGATTTCTTCTCCGTATTCTCAGAGATTTATTAACCCCAACTTCTTTTCTGTATCAGTGCTACAACCGCCAGCTTTAAGAACTGAACAAGAAAACTTAGAATGAAACAAGTCATAACACTGAGCTGGAGACTAAACAGCTTAAATCTTCAGGATTCCATGGACTTTTTTAAAAACACTTCTACTTATCTCTATTGTTCTTCAATAGAATCCTTGTGTCAAGAGAATATAAAAGGTTAACCATAGTTCCAAAGTTAAGAGGACTGCCATAAGAAGAGGTAAAAATTAAATGAAGTTAAGCATTTCTTAGTAGATTCCACACAGTTCCTAGATAAAAACACCCTCTAAATCAATCACCGGTGTTTCTAAAACCATTCACATTGCAAATGAAGAGTTCAGAGAACATTTTCCTCAAAACTACAGGAATGCAGCCGGAAAATCTCAAAACAGCTTGTAAAACTTTAGCCTACTTTCTATGTGTTTGATTAAACTACTAAATTTGGCTTTGCCTCTCCCCTACAGTCAATGAGATAATGTCTTCCTGAACACTCGCCTTGCTCTTTTTTCAATACACAAAAGGCATTGCATACAAACAGGAATATAAGGTAAGAGTTTTGGACAGGGGAACTTTGCTTTTCTGTTAATTTTAAGTTATTTTCCATAAGCAAGATTTATACTTCAGGACATACTTCCTGCAGCCATGTAGTAGAAAAGCTCACCAGTGTAAAGTAATGTGGAAAGCAAACTTTCTCTCTAAACAGCATCAGTTAAAATAAAGACTTCTGCCTATTTGTTGTTGTTCACTTGGAGATTTAGTAAAAAGTTAGGAATACAAATAACTAAGCAATCAAATATGATTGAAACAAATATTAGTAGGTTAAGATCAATATTTCTTTAAGTGATTAATGGCTTGATTAGCACATTGCTGAACAGACTATGAAGCGACAATAATATTTATATTTTAAACCCTCACTGTAAAAAGGTGAACATTTTCAAGCATCAGGTTTTTCAAGCATCAGCATTTTCAAGCTTGAATCAAACTGCATTTACAGCAAAACCTGACTCATTACCATCACTGCAATCCCAATTGAGCCTCCTTGAAGTAGCAGAATTCAACAGTGTTAAGAAAATGATTGTTAGGAAAATGTAACTTAGAATGTTGTAGTATAAAATAACCTCAGACTTATAATCTCACTCCCTGTATATGTACTATTGACCCCTAGTTTAACATGCATTTTAAACTTGCATTCACCCTGTCACAGATGTGCAGGCATCAGTGTCTAAGCACCCCTAAGTGTTTTGAACCTCCTGTTTACCAGACATGTAAATGAAATAAATTAAGACCAACAATGGATGTAATAGCCATTAAGTGTTCCCACTTGTGTAAGTGGATTGAAAGTCCCCCCTCCCTTATCAACACAGGGGTATAAAATATCTACACACATGTATTGAGTTGAGCCAGTTGTTTGGGTGATAACCCCTTCTGACTCCTTATTGCTTGCAATAAATCTTGTTTTTCCAGAAGTCTACTGAGTTATGACTGTCCTTTGAGGTGTATTGAACTGAACTCCAAAGGAAATAAGCAGTTTTTGCAACAATTGAAATGTATTTATCTGATAAACACAAATGTCCTTAATCTAGTCAAAACTGTGTCTTGTGATGCTGTGTACTTTTGCTTTCTTAGAATGTGACTTAATTCCTGGTTGTTTTTTCCTAGACAAAAACTGACAAGATTTAACTCATCTCTTCTGTGTTAATATTGAATTTTTAAGTTGTCATAGTTCTAGGGGTTTTTACGTAATACTTCATTCACCTCTGCTAGATCAATCAGTTTTTCATGATCAATCTTTCTAGCATATTCAGTTCAAATTGTTGCATAACTTCCTAGTTTCAGTTTTATATGCACTAAAAAACCTCAAATTCTGATTGGCTAAAAATTACTGGGTTTATCCATTACAAAACTGTTGAACCTTGGAGCTTGTGTAGCTAAGTAAGCTTAAGTTTGCTAGCGTAACAAAATACTGATTAAACTTGCTAGTTTCAGGAAAACTTCTCTCTGATACCAAGAAAACAAAGATTTGGCAACAGGTTTATGGGAACCTTTTGACATATCAAACCTGAGATTCAGAATAAAATGTGGTAAAGTTTGAGATTTCTCAGGTTCTAGTTTTAGGTAGAAGATTTCCTCTTGAGGAAAGATCATATCTGTCTGTGCTTTGGATAACACCAAATACTGTTTGTGGTTAACAAATTATTATTATATCATTCTTGTTTGTTCTAGGGCTGTCAAACGATTAAAAAAATTAATCGCAGTTAACCGTGTTGTTAAATAGAATATCATTTAAATATTTTTAGGTATTTTCTACATTTTCAAATATATTATTTAAATTGTAACAGAATACAAAGTATACAGTGCTCACGTTATATATTTATTTTTATTACAAATATTTGCACTGTAAAAAGCAAAACAAATAGTATTTTTCAATTCACCTAATACAAGTACTGTAGTATCTTTTTATCATGAAAGTTGAACTTACAAATGTAGAATCGTGTAAAAAAAATAACTGCATTCAAAAATAAAAGAATGTAAAACTTTAGAGCTTATAAGTCCACTCAGTCCTACTTCAGCCAATTGTTCAGACAAACAAGTTTGGTTACAATTTGTAGGAGATACTGCTGCCCGCTTCTTATTTACAATGTCACCTGAAAGTGAGAACAGGCATTCACATGGCACTGTTGTAGCTGGTGTCGCAAGACGTGCTAAAGACTCATATGTCCCTTCAAACTTCAGCCACCATTCCAAAGGACATGCATCGATGCAGACGATGGTTCTGCTCGATAATGATCCAAAGCAGAACAGACTGACGCATTTTCATTTTCATCATAAGAGTCAGATGCCACCAGCAGAAGTTCTATTTTCTTTTTTTGGTGGTTCGGGTTCTGTAGTTTCTTTATCTGAGCACTGCTCTTTTAAGACTTCTGAAAGCATGCTCCACACCTCGTCCGTCTCAGATTTTGGACATCGCTTTGGATTCATAGATCTTGTGTTGAGTGCTGTAGCTATTTTTAGAAATCTCACATGGTACCTTCTTTGCGTTTTGTCAAATTTTCTATGAAAAAGTGTTCTTAAAAAACAAACATGCAGGCTCATCAGCCAAGACTGCTATAACATGAAATATATGGCAAAATGAGGGTAACACAGAAAAGGAGACATACAATTCTCTCCCAAGGAGTTCAGTCACAAATTTAAATTAACACTTTGTTATTAAAAAAAAATCAGCAGCAGCATGGAAGCACGTCCTTTGGAATGGTGGCCGAAGCATGAAGGGGCAAATGAATGTTTAGCATATCTGGCTCGTAAATACCTTGCAACGCCAGCTACAAAAGTGTCATGTGAATGCCTGTTCTCACTTTCAGATGACACTTTAAATAAGAAGCAGGCGGCAGCATTTCCTGTATATGAAAACAAACTTGTTTGTCTTAGCGATTGGCTGAACAAGAAGTAGGACTGAGTGGATTTGTAGGCTCTAAAGTTTTACATTGTTTTGTTTTTGAGTGCCATTATGCAACAAAAAATATCTACATTTGTAAGTTACAGTTTTACAGTAAAGAGATTGTACTACAGTACTTGTATGAGGTGAACTGAAAAATGCCCATTTTTTGTCATTTTTTACAGTGCAAATATTTATCAAAAATAATATAGAGTGAGCACTGTACACTTTGTATTCTGTGTTGTAACTGAAATAAATATATTTGAAAATTTAGAAAAACATCCAAAATATTTAATAAATTTCATTTGGTATTCTATCGCTTAATAGAACTATTAATCACAATTTTTTTAATTGTGATTAATTTTTTTGAGTTAATCGCACGAGTTAACTGTGATTAAATCGACAGTCCTAATTTGTTAAAAATTTTGTTTGTCTTTTTACAAATAATCTCTACCAGTAACTTACTACTACAGAAAAATTACTGAAAAGACCTGGACTGATTAATCCCTGTCTTAATTAAAAAAACAAAAAAACATTAACTAAATATTTCCTAATTCTGAACTAATTGACTCTCTCTCCACAGTCCTATTTTCATTTTAAAAATGAAAGTAAACATTTAAGGAGTATTATTTAAACAAATATTTCAGCACATATGTTTTTATGTGATATGATCCAAAATTATGAGAACTCCATCTTACCTCTTCCACAAAGTTCTGAATAAATAAATAGTATGTAGAAGACATTTCAACATAATACAGATGTGTTCAAATAAGAGAAATTACACCATTGCACAGATGTCTTAAAACTGGCTTCTTCAATTCATAACTAAAAGATATAGGTTGGATTTACATACTATTGTACTCACCAGGTGAGCAAAACTGGAATGGCTATAATAGTAGACTATTCCGTTGCAAAGGTGCTTTGAGCACAAGAGAGCAAAGACATTGGAGCCAGAGAGAAGGCAAGAGATGGGGAGACTTGTATTGCTCAGCAGCAACACAAATTCACCAAAATAGGAACAGTGCTGAAAGAGGTGTCCTATTTTTTGTTGGCTTCAATCTTATGGCTGCAACAAAGGGCATCATAATTGTTTTAGAGAGACAGTGGCATGAGTCCTCATGCCTCTGGTCTAGAAAAGAAAACCCCAATGAAGAGGGATAAAAATGAAAGTAATTTACAAATAAAAATGGAGCTAGAAACTTAAACTGATCAAAATTAAAGTCTCACTTCCATTACTATATGCAGAACTGGTAGCTCCACCTATAAGTAAGGTTGCCTAATCCTTTCCATTTATAAGGCCCTGTTTTCAATGCACTGAATGAAACAGGGGTCCTGTTGAAAAAAGTAGTATCTGATCATGTAATTAAATGAGTTGTTATATGTACACACAGAGGGGTGATTCATGGTTGCACTAGCAACTTTAATTCTGACGTTTGCCAACGTCTGAGTGCTTGTCTTTGCAATCTTATGTTCTTGTATATTTTTATATGGCACAGAAAAAAGCTAATGAAGAGAACTAAAAAAAAAAAATCAAGGGAATTTTATATATTCAAGAGTGATCAAAGGATACCAAATTGTTTCTGTTAAACATGCTTTTCCGAACCACTTAAGGAAAATATGGTTTATAGTGAGTTCGAAAAGATGGTCTAGAACAGGGGTAGGAAACCTATGGCATATGTGCCAAAGGTGGCACACAAGCTGATTTTCAGTGGCACTCACACTATCCGGGTTCTGGCCACTGGTCAGGAGGTAGGGGGTCACTCTGCATTTTAATTAATTTTAAATGAAGCTTCTTAAAAACCTTATTTACTTTACATACAATAATTTAGTTATATATTATAGACTTAGAGACCTTCTAAAAACATTAAAATGTATTACTGGCATGCAAAACCTTAAATTAGAGTGAATAAATGAAGACTTGGCACACCACTTCCGAAATGTTGCCGACTCCGGTCTAGAAGCACAGAAAAACTTAATATGAATTTATAAAGTGCAGTACTGACTGCTTAATTCAACAAGGTATGAAAAGTGCAATTGAGAAGTAGAAGTGTTAGTAAGCAGAGTAAACAATAGCAAAGAGTTTGTTTAAAAAGGAAATAAAAATGCAGTTCTGACAAATGAGATTTTCACCATGATTTTCATTAATCGGTCTTGTAATCAATCAATCAAGCCAGATGGACAGAAACCACCCTGTCATTACTCAGCCTGCTACTGAAGTGAAATGTTTTCTGTCCCTTTGTAACAGCACAACACAATCAGTGACAAGGGGCGGGATACAGCTAATTCATCAAATTCCTTTGATTAAACACAATTTCCCCTTTAAACAAGCTTCCTTTTTTAACATGCACTAGTCAATATTGTCAAATATTAACCTTACAATTTTGTCTCCCTCCTCTGTGCTTTAGGAAGGACATTAGTTTAGTGTCACAAAATAGCAGCCAGCTTCCAGGTCCACAAGTCTGAACACTATGACTAGCATGGAAGAAAGCTTTAACAAAATTTCAGATTCTGTATTTAGTCAAATTCTGTAGTAAACTGTATATCTAAAATGCAGTTTCTCACATTAAAATGATATCAGAAAATTAAATTGCTATTAACTGTAAAGTTATATTTATAAAAGGGAACATTATATATTTAATTCTACAGATTTTCATTTTAACTTTATAAAATGGTTTAAGGACACAAGACAAAAATTCCATGTTATCTGTCTTAATAATGCAGTAGCCTAATTTTAATTGGAAATTTAACAGACACTCCATATCAGAAATAAAATTAATTGAAATATCATACCCAAATTTGGCAGCGATATCATAAACTTGCTTTTCATGCTGAAGAACCTTCTCTCTGTCACCCTCAAAGAGTAATGTAGCCACACACAGTTCGTTGGGATCAAATCCTTTAAACTGTGAAAAGAAAATATCGGTATAATGTTATAGTCCACATGGCAGAATCCCGGCTTAAGTAAATCTACTTTCTCCTTTCCCTCCAACTACACATAGGTATAATGTACTCAAAGCCACGTTGGGCTAGCAAGTATTCTTGTGGGATAGGAATAGGATAGAAACTAAAGAAAGTAAGTTGCACAGGATATTTCAGAAAATTCCTCATCTATTTTCAAGCACTCTTGACATCACAGACATTTTTGTGCGCTATGCTAAACAACTGAAGAAGAATACATACATTTGATAGGTTATATGACAAATTACTAAGGGGAGGTATTTTATGCAGCACAGGAACAAAGGATTTTTATGTTCCTCTTAGAAATTCTTCCATATAAAAATTATTCCTTTAATGTTACTGCTTTCCCCTCAACCCCACTGGGAGATTCCCTCTTAAGTTTTGACAGGCCGTGTGCACAAACTAAGACCACTAAGAAGAATTTGCCAAAGCAAGAGGTACAGTTCCAGCAACTGTCACAGGTGGTAAGAAGAAACAGAGGGTGGGGGTTTGGCTGGACCCTTTGTACCAGCATGTGGCTGTGGAGGGTATGCTGGAGCCAACCCAATGGATGCTACTGGGAGAAAAATTGCTGGTGACTGCAAGCAGCGTGTGCACACTGAACATGGACAGGACGCATGCAAGCACTCAAAGAAGAAATATAGCCTACATGAACCTATTATAAGGTGGGTGCACAACTGGTTGGAAAAGTATACTCAGTAGTTATCAATGGTTCAAAACTGATCTGGCAGGGCATATCGTGAGGGTGCCACAGGGATGTCACAGGTGTGGTTTTATTCATTATCTTCATAAATTATTTGGATAATGGTGTAGAAAATACATTTATAAAGTTTGTTGACAATACCAAGCTGGAAGGGGTTGGAGTGCTTTGGAGAACAGAATTAGAATTCAAAATGATCTTGACTAACTGGAGACATGGTCTGAAATAAATAGGATGAAATTCAATAAAGACAAAATGTAACGTAGTATACTTAAGAAGGAAAAGTCAATGGAACAAATAGAAAATGAGAGATGACTGCCAATGAAGGAGTACCACAGAAAAGGATAGGGGTATAATAGTAGATCACAAACTAAATACAAGTCAACAATGCATTACTGTTGCAAATAAAGCAAACATTCTGGGATGTTTTAGCAAGAGTGTTGTAAGCAAGACATGCGAAGCACTGTTCAGCATCGATAAGAACTCAACTGGAGTACTGTGTCTAGTTCTGGACATCACACTTCAAGAAAGATGTGGACAAACTGGAGAAAGTCCGGAGGAGAGCAACAAATTATTACAGGTCTAGAAAATATGACTTATGAGGAAAGGTTGAAAAAAATTGGGCTGTTTATTCCAGAGAAGAGAAGACGAAGTGGGGACATAATAGTTTTCAAGCTCCTGAAAGCTTGTTATAAAAAGGGGCATGATAAATTGTTCTCCTAAACTACTGAGGACAGGATAAGAATTAAAGGGCTTAAATTGCAGCAAGGGAGATTTAGGTTAGACATTAGGAAAAACTTCCCAGCTGTAAGAGTAGTTAAGCACTGGAAAATTGCCTACAGAGTTGGTGGAATCTCCGTCACTGGTAGTTATTAAGAATATGGTAGACAAAACACCTGTCATACTTAGTTCTGCCTCAGTGCATGGGACTGGACTAGACGACCTATTGAGGTTCCTTCTAATCCTACATTTCTATGATTAACCATTGCGACAATTTATAAAAGGGTCATGATTGATTCCTCATCACTGAATTTCTAAATCAAGCCTGTATGTTTTTCTAAAAGATATGCTCTGGAAAATATTTTGGGGGAAGTTCTATGGACTATGTGATAAAGTAGGTTAGACTAGATTATCACAATGGTCTCTTCTGGCCTTGGAATCCATGAATCTATGCATCTTATCCCACATTCCACTGAGTAGTAGAAAGATAATACCTATATTTCACATGGGAGTTACGAGGACTAGTTAATGTTTGTACAAAACTGAACATGTGAAGTAGTGCAAGCATTTAGTTTTTATACTTTAAAATGAGTATTATTGCACAGAAAAATTCAATTAATTTAATTTGCTGCAATCTAACATTCAGAATGGGAATCCTGATAGCAAAACAAGCTATCCCCACATCATTTCCTTGAGATCCTTGGATGAACCATTATGCGAAATTTCTGCAGTTACACTTGTTACTTTTCAAGAGCACCTCAATTCATGAGCCAATGTACCAGAAACTTTCTGAATCCTAAACTGCTAAATAGCATTCAAATAAATATTAAATACCTTTGTGATGTAGAATTTTTTCAGCCCATCCAAAAATGATGTAAAAATAGAAGCAACCTGTGGTTTAAGAGCATGCCCTTTGTGGGGTGGAAAAAAGAGGAAAGAGCACGTTAACATGGCAATAATAGCAGCAAGATTTTCAGAAATCTGATCTTACTTCATTACGTAATGAAGAATTCCAGTAAGGGAATTTATAGGTAAAGCTCTGAGAAAGGACTTGGAACATTCTATTTTTTTTTAAACTTACTATTTAATAATGAACTCTCCTTTTGAGATTTTATGGAAATGTTTTTCATTAATTGTTATTCAAAAGGAATATGTGGCGAATAGCATGTAGAAATGTATCCCATTATCATATCTTCACCGAGACAATTAATTCTGATTAATCTTTGTTCAGGTCATTACAAGTATTGGCACATAGAAAGTTTAAACCACACTCCATTTTTTAATGGAATAGAAATAAATGGTTGCTGGTTTTATTTATTTGTTTAAGTTATGCCAAACCATTGAAACAGATATTCAAAAATGAAATAAAGTGTATAGAGTTTTCCCCCTGCATGGTTATATCACTTGTGCAGAGTTCTCTACATAAAACTAGTAATTGCTTCCTTAATCACATACACAGAATTAAAATTACCAGAATACACAAATGGCATCTTGGAGTCTGCTAAATTAACATCTATGCCTCAGGACTGGGTTGAATTGAGATGAAAGCCTTTTACTGTGTTTTCCATTGTTTTCAGTTACTAGGAATGTCTGAACTCCCATAACTGCTTCATTTTAATAGCCTTACATCTGGCTTACATGCTGTGAGCCCAATTCATGTAAAAGTTATACACTGTTTACATGGTATTTCCAAATACTTCCCTGAAAAATACTTTAAAGTATTTTCTCCTGAATAAAACATGAATTTCAATAATTCATTAGCCTTCTTTCCTCTTCACTAAAAAGAGCAAGTCTCCTTTGCATACTAAGATAAGAACAAGTTGCAAAAAGTACACCTCAGTATACATTTGATGAATGACAAATGTGCATGGAAAATTGACATACACAAAAAGGCTGCATCAGATAAGGAAATAAAGGACAATAATTTAGTCAACCACAACTTTTAAAAGAAATTGGAAGATGTTTTGTGTGTTTAAGAAATAGGCTCAGTGTTTATGTTTTTCGGCAGCCATTAACTATCTCACGAACACTTAAAACAGTGGAGAGAGCTGCTTAAAGTTTTGTGAAGTTAATTAGAATAAATTAAACAACCATAAACTTAGGTCTAAGCCTGAGTGGAGGACCAGTTTCCAAATAATTTAAACTATGTTAGTAAATTTTAAAACTAAACTTGCAATTTCAAATTTTAAAAATGCATCTGTCCTTTGCTCTAGGTACATATTCAGTATAATAGAATTCAGAAGATATCAAAGTTCTAAGTCCTTAAGCACTATGCATTTTCCCCTCTGCCCCCATTCCTGTTATTGGAACTAGTCACTACTACTCCCCGACTTTATTTACCCCTCAAAGCAATCTTCCTCAAAAACCTGGAGGGGACAGGCAGACCCTGCTACATATCCTAAAGTTCCACACACCCTCATTTTGTTGGACCCAAGGGTAAGTGACTTCCAGGACTAAATTCCCTCACTGAAGGAATGTTGCCATCAGCATCCTCCCATTTAAATCAGGAGACTGATAGTTTGAGACCTCTCCTGAAGGCATCTGTCATGCTATCACTTCAGTGAGAAATCTCAGATAGCATCTAAACCATAAGTCTTCATCGGTCAATCACACGGTACTGATTCACATCCATAAACAAATAGTACCAAATGTAATGTGCTCCCTCCCTGCAGGATACCCCAGTAAGCAAGGGGCTAGTTCTGTAACTGTTTAATTTTCTGTTTTGTGTTCAGGTATAGCCTCAGTCAGAATATACTACATAAATTCCATTTTGAAAAGGTAAAAATATGGGCTAGCTAACTGAAGACTGTTTAACACCCAAGACTAGCACACATCACAATACATTCACACATTTTCATTTCCTCAACACACAATGCATACACAACTCCACAAGGAATGCATATGCTTTTACTTTAACTGAAAACAGCATTCTAGGGTAGATTTGCATATCAATGTCCATTTATACATGATTAAAACTGACTCTAGTTATGTGCACATGTCCCTATACACTGAATTACGACTATATTTCTTAGCGCATAAATTACTAGGAAAGTGCTGTTAACAGCTTAGTGGGCCAAGCAACAGTAATGATGATATTTTCTTTATTCTTAAACTAATGCTGCCTATCATTTAATTACACCCCAAATTTAAACTTACATTAATAGTACGGAGGTACTTTTTGCAGCAGGACCAATCCTATACTGACACATTAATGTTTCTTGCCTGTGGAGTATAAAATTGTTAGCTTATATAGCATACATAGCTTCTGGGCGCCACATTTCAGGAAAGATGTAGATCAGAGGTCAGCAATCTACAGCATGCTTGCCAAAAGGTGGCATGTGAGTCGATTTTTAATGGCACATGGCTGCCAGCCAAGGTCCTGGCCGAAGTAAACCCCAGGCCGGCAGTGGGCTGAGCGGGACTGGTGGATGAGACCCTGGCTGGCAGGAGCCGGCTGCCAGAACCTCAGACCGGCAGCAGGCTGAGCTCTGGGGTTCTGGCTGCCAGCCCCTTCCAAGCCAGGGTCCTGGCCGCTGGCCCCACTCAGCCCGCTGCCAGCCTGGACGAAGGGAATCCCAGGCCAGCAGTGGGCTGAGTGGGGCCGGTGGCTGAGACCCCGGCTGGCAGGAGCCTGCAGCTGGAACCTCAGACCAGCAGCTGGCTTAGCTACTCAGCCCGCTGCCGCTCTGGAGTCCCGGCCACAGCCCCACTCACCTTGTTTCTGGTCTGGAGTTCCAGCATAGGCCCCTTGCCAGCCAGGGTCCAGGCCTCTGGCCCTGGTCAGCCCACTGCTGGCCTAGGGTACCAGCTGCCAGCTCCATTCACCTCAGCTGCCGGTCTGGGGTTCCAGCCACTACCCCCTGCCAGCTGGGGTCTGGACCTCCAGCCTTGCTCAGCCTGCTTCCAGCCCGGAGTACCAGCAGGCCACCCTGGGCTCTGCTCCTAGCTTTGGACCAGTGCTCTACAGCCACCCCCCGCTGTAGCCCACTGGCCCCCAGCCTGGGACAGGTAGGGTTGCAGATGGGGCAAGAGGGGGGGTGCAGCTCAGCACCCCCATCTTAAAATTGCTTATATCAGACCACGTCTGCATTTGACCTTGTGCCTGCCTATCACCATTTTTTCTCCCACTGAGAGTTGAAGGGAACATTTGACAAAATGGCAGCTCCTAAGAAAGCAAAGCTAGATGTCCGATATTTCAGCCTTCTTGGACAGACACATTTGGATTTATTCAAAAGAAGGACAGTGCTATTTGTGCTTTCTGTTATGAAAGTGTGTGTCACACATCAAGTGTTCAACATTTTGAAATGAAGCATGAGAAAGCCTTTCTTGAAGAAGCAGACAAGACTGAAATCGATCAACAAGGCAGTAGCAGCCTATGAGAAGCAAAGCAGTGTTTTTAAAAGCTTAAGTGTAAGTAAAAATCAAACTACAGAAGGAAGTTACAAGATTGCACAGTGCATTGCAAAAAATGGAAAGCCATTTACAGATGGGGAATATATAAAAGTTTTTTCTCAGCAGTTCGGAGATTTTATTCAATGATTTGTCAAATAAAGATACAATCATATCTAGAATAAAACAACTGCCCGTCTCTGCCAGAACAGTTGAGGGATGCATAAGTAAAATGGCAGAAAACATTAAGGAAAAGCAGACGACTGCATTAAAAGACACAGCAGTGTTTAGTGTTGCAGTTGATGAGAGCGTGGATATAAACGACGTTCCACGATTGGCAGTTGTTGCAAAATATTGTGCTTCCGATCCAAGAGGAACTTTGTTGCTTAAAATCCCTGCATGGCACAACAAAATGGGAAGATATACTGGAAAGTTTTGTAAACCATTTTCAAGAACAGTGAGTTGACATCAGAAAAATATTGTGTGACAACAGATGGTGCTCCTGCCATGGTCAGAAAACGGAAGGGTTTTGTAAAGTTACTTGAAGATCAAAATTGGCCGTCCAAAAGTCAAATTTCACTGCATCATCCATCAAGAAAACCTGTGTGCTAAAATTTCTAATTCAGAGCTTAATGTGAGGAATACAGTTATGCGAATTGTGAATTTCCTTGTTGCTCGATCTGCTTTGATCAAGCAACAAGGAAATTCACAATTCAAGTACTGCTAGAAGAAATGGACAGTGCTTATAATGACATGCCACTTCACAGCAACATTCGGTGGCTAAGTCGTGGTAAGGTTTTGATGCACTTTGTAAACTGTTTTGATGCAATCAAGGCCTTTTTGTCGGAAAAAGAACAAACCTACTCCGAACTGGATAACAAGTGGCTGTGTAAGCTCATGTTTCTAACTTGACATCACTGTTCACCTAAACAAATTCAACCGCTGTCTCCAGGGTGCAGGGCAAATAGTTCTGGATCTTTATGAAGCCTGAAAAGTATTGGTTTTGAAACTAGCAGTTTTTTCCAAGCATATTCAAACTTCTACTTTCCGCTACTTCCAACACACAAAAGATTTATCAATCCATTGCACTGTCAGTGAGACTGGAATGTACATGCAAGAACTGGAATTTTCTGACAGATTTCAAGATTTCCAGCAATTTGGCCCAATGCTTTCTTTTCTAATTAAACCTGAAAAGTTCAATGAAAGTGACTTGGATTTGTCTGTATTTCGTGGATGGATGTTGAAAATTTTTGAAATGCAACTCATTCAATTAAAAAGCTCAGAATTGTGGACTTCAAAGTCTGCGGATCTGCAGAGCGCACTTGAAGTTACCGAGAGAGATCATGGGGCCTCTATTCTGACCTGCTGGACATCCCTGCCAGTGAAATTTAAATAAAGCCAAGTTTTACCCTAAGATTCACATACGCAATGCATACCACAGGGAAGAACTGGATCCCAAATCATTTGAATATATAATCCCAATAGCATGTTTTACATAGCAGACACTCACAAAATACCATTGAGAAGTATCCCTTTAATACTGAGGGCACATCTACACCTACAGTGAATCGACACTGAGGCGACTGATCCACCATTAGGGTCGATTTAGCTGGTTATAGATTTAGTTATTCACGTAGCTGGAGTTGTCTAACTTGGGTCAACTTAACCCTGTAGTGTAAACATGCCCTGAGTGCATTATATAATCAGGATTTAGATGCAGCGGCAGTTCATGGAGGATGCTGCTGCTTCTCTGCTCTATATCCATATCTAAACAATATTATCAATCTCACTTTCATACACATTGCCCCTTTACTTCCAAAGGGTATTTGTCACCATAAAATAAAAGCAAATGTTCGTATACTGCATAGAATATGCACCTTGTTCATAAAGCTTACTGACTAATAAAGTGAACTGTTAGTGTTACAAGCACTGCACACTAAAGTTGTCCACTACCTACAGCAGCTATATGAAATTTTGTAGGAATTATTTTCAAAACACACACTAATGCATTTCTATAAGGACTCCCAGAAGAAGTCCATCAGAAAGTTTTGAACCTAGGACTTTTAGCACCAAAGCACAGAATTCTGCTGCTTAAGACAAAAGACAAACTCTATTATTTGATAGCAACAGTAGGCTACTCTTCCTACTCCTAACAGTCATGTTTCCAAAAAGGCAAAACGATTCAAACTAGAAATAAGACACAGACAGGCAGTCTGGATTTTAAGCCTGGATAGGTCACTTAAGACAAGCCACTCTAGAAACAGAATATAAATATGAACTTCGGACACAATATTTGTGAGCTTACCAAACTGAAATTGTGCATTGTCCACAAGACGAACTGATGCAGGAGCACACCTCTAAAAAAGAAAAAAATACATTTGTAAATAAAATTATGCTGAAGTGGTTTAAACTATGAGAGTCATGCTTTCATATTAAAAACGCAGCATACATAAAAGGCATTAGTACCCTATTTCTATTTCCTTTATCTTTAGTGTATATTCACTGCAAGGATAGATATTAATATGTAGATTTGACAAATTCAAAAATCTCAGTTTTAAAGTACATCAACTCTTCGGCATCAGGCCAACATCTGGCTTTAGGCTTAATTGTGTTTATAAACAAACAGGCATACAATTAACATAGCCCAAAGAAATCCAGCATTATTTTAAGGTAATGTCCTGTGCTATAAACACAGAACGCTCTGCAGAGATAATTCCAAGTGGAACTAATCTGCACTGGCAGGGACATGTATAGGATTGAGCTCTTCTAGTCTTTAACCATTTTTTTTTTTTTTTTTTTTTTTTTATACTCCTGATGCTTGAGCTTTGCTCTGAAATGTTTTTCAATAGCTGCGGTTATAGAGGGCATGTGAAGGCACACTGTATTCTAGTTTAAAAGGGACAAACTCAGGTGAATAGTTTCTGCCCTATGCTTCTTCTCCTGATCACAGTGTTTTGTGAATCCTTAGAGAATCAACTCAAGCTAGCATCTGGCTCAACATATTTATTACACGTTTTAAGGAAAAAACTTATTTTCCTGTATAGTAACTGTTGTTTTTTGAGAGATACTGCAGACATATATTCTACATAGGTGTGGGTGCACCCACCGCACCAAAGCCAGAGAACTTTGTCTAGCAGTACTCATACAGCAGCATTGTCAGTCCTTTTTATTCCTATTAAAAATGTATTGTCTTTACCTCTACTTTACCTCTGTCTTTAACTCTACTGGCCATAGACGACGACTTATTTCCCTTCACTTCCCTTACCCATCTTCTATAATTCCTAGTTTCTGATTCATTACTATTAACATCCCCTTTCTTCCATGTGTGTGTGGTGCTTCAAAAGGGCCAGTTTCACAAAGCTGAAAGTAATAGACCCAAGTCAGCTGGGAGGAAGCAATTGTATCTACATCTACCAGGTCTGCATTTTTTTCTGCTTGCACATTATAAATGTGATCAACTCATGATCATTACTTGTACCAAGGCTATTATTAATTTTTAGTTCTGTAATCAGTTCCCCTTTATCTGTTAGGACAAATCTAACTGCGATGGCAGCAAGACTTTGAGTTAGGAAACTCATCTCTAATGTTTAGAAATCTCAAACATGTTTCAGTACTGGAAGTATGAGACCCCCAGCATGTCACTCAAATTTAAGTACCCTATGATCATGCTGGGCTTTTTTCCTACGCATTATAGATGGCCACCTTCTTATGCATCTATCTTGTTCCCTATTGTGACTGGATGGTCAGTAGCAGAAAAAAATTTATACCACATCTCATGATTTATCTATTAGGACATAAATGCTTATGGATCAATTTTCTTCCAAATTATCAGTGACTTAAAAACAGGTAAGGTCATTTTTGATAAAAGAGTGCCAGGGAACTATAGAGCCACACTAATACTTTTCGGTCCACCATTATCCATCCATGCTACTTTTTTCATTGCAGATTTATTCTGATATGAAATTGTGCATAAAACAAGATGTAATTGACAATTCAACACGAGAAGTGGAACTATATCACAAGAAAAAGTTAAAATGTCTATTTCAGAGCTTCACCAAATATAGTCTGTCATATATATCTTATGCTATATTTGCTGTGCAGCAGTAAGTTAGCTTTAGTGCAGGTTACAGTGAAGGTGATGTCAACTCATTTACTATTTTTAAAAAGTACTATCATGCTTTTTTCCCTTATATAGTGCTCTCTTAGTAACGTACATTTAGAATCCGCCCCATGAGAATTATTCATTATTAAAGGGTTTTTTTTCTGCTCCAATAAACATCCTAGGATTGTGTGTTCAAGACCTTTGTGAAAACTAGCCTGGGAATGTGCATGCTGAATGATACCTTGAGAACTTTCCAGACCGACACTACCAGCTACAGAACTTTCCAAGGAGAACTGGAACAGTCCCATGGTAGCTATGGAGGATAAAGACCACTTCAACCTGTAGCACCCCAAATACTGCTAGCTACTGTCCTCTACCTCCCAAGTGCCCTGCCCCCTCACTTTCTTATAGTCACACCTCTAGCAGATCTGATCAATTGTTTTCTTCTGTTACTCAAAAGTGAACTAAGGAGAGTTCATGTATCTTCCAAAACCGTGCACAAACATATCACCATGCTGGTGCATATTAACAAGTGCCACAGATGTGTACAACTCCCTTAGTCTACACAGGAACAACATGAAAGTAAGTTTTATAGACTTTGCTAAAATCTGATTTGTAAAGAAAATTACACTGAGGTTTCTATGATAAAATTGATACTGTCCCTTTAAGCCCACTTACCAACTACAAAGTATGCAGAGGCAAACCAGAGCATTACTGTGCCACCTAGTGTTGGAATACAGATACTACATGCACAAATGAAACAAGGGTAATAGAATTCAAAACCAAAATTTTTCCTTACCTGCTTTGCTATTTCTCTTAAACAGGCCACTCCTTGTTCAAAGTTAGGAAACACAACAGAGCCATACTTCTGGTATTCAGGAATTGGTCGAATTTTTATTGTAACTTCTGTAACCACTCCAAGGGTTCCTTTAAAAAAGGAAAATTATCATTTTAATCAATTTAATGTCACAAAAATCCCTTGCTTTCTGACTTAGCATATATGATTTTGAGTATTTTCATACTATCCCACAAGTCAGATACCTTAAGAAAATCAAGCCAGATGCTAAATGTATTTTAAAGCCTAGAATAGCATTTTTATTGTGCATCATTTCACTAGAACTTTAATTTTTCTTTCTACATAAGCCTCCAAATTAGAAGTTGACAGTTAAGGCAATGTTTCTCAAATTGTGGATCAGATTTTTTTTTTCAGAAAATGATCAAATAAACTCAAGATGTATACAAATGAATAGTTTTAATGCAGTATTCTGCAAAAGCTCAGCTGGTTTACTTCATTTACACCAGGCTTTGCTACTGTTTTTGACAGGCTCTAAACAGAACGGTCAAGTAAGGTTGCCATATCCAGATATGCAAGACAATGAGGTTTAAAAATGAAAATTTTCCCCATTCTACTCAGTGATTTGTAGTGGAGGAGGTTGTGTTTTTTATTATTAAAAGATTTGGATTAGGAAAAATAGGTAAAGACAGTTTGAAAATCCTTTAACGCTAGGACTCTACACAATCAATTTAGGACAGAAAAGATTTCTTTGGGTAACAAGTTAACTAGTTCAAATTACTGAAGTTAATCTGAAGATCATACAAGAGATACTGGACGTCTGGTACACTAGTGATGACATAACTTTTCAAGTCTATAAGCTGGTTTTGGGCAAGCCATCACAGAGTTTGACTGTCAATGTTAGAATGCCATGATAAAATGGAAATCTGGTGCTAAAACCAACTCAAACTAATGTTTCAAGTATGGTTTCCATGTCTCCAAACAAATTGAAAATGTTTAAAAACATGTAAATGTATGTTCATCCAATGCATTTAAGTCAGAAACTTTTGTCAGCATGAGCCCCAGACATCTTTGTTCCTAGCGCCAAGGCCATAAAAGGGGTGTAATCACCGCCTCTCTCTCTCTCTCCCCCCCCCCCCCATTTTTCACACCATCTAATACCTCAAATTGTGGGGGAAGGTGGAATGGTCATGGAATGTATTTGAACACAATACATCACGAAGAACAAAAGTTATTGTACAGGTAAGCACAAGTTTTTCCTCCTCTGAGTGACTGTGCACATATACATTCCACTGTGATTCACCAACAGTTTCCTCACAGGTGATAGGATTTTTAATTATTTAAGAGACTCTAGTCAAAAGCACTTCTGTATTAAAGTCGGCACTGTCCCAGGAAGCTTAAGTGAGAGAAGAGTGTCTGGAAGAGGTATGTACTTAGCCACAGCTTTCCTTGGATAAATAAGATAGGAGAGAGATTTATCTAGGGTTACTGCAAGGTAATCAGCCAACCACATTCAAAGTGCTTTCTAGACCTGAATCCTGGGTTTAAGCTTGCTGGAAGTTCACCCCAATAAACATTGAATTGTTTGCACCTTCAGTCTCCAGGTGTTTTTGCTTTCTGTTCATGCAAGAAGGGCCAGGGAAGTAAGAGGGTGAAGGAATAAGCTTATGGGAAGATGGAAACAGAAGCCCTGGACTTTGGGAACTTTTTGCTCAGGTGTAGAATTTGAAGAAAATTTGTCTTGTTCTAAGATCTTAAACTGTTCAGTTCTCAGAAATCTAAGCAACTACAAGGATTTCTAAAAGCTATTATTTTAAACAATCAACTCTTCTGCATAACATCTGAAAAGATTCTTTTTCACTGTAACTTCTGGCAATTTTCTTCTGTGCAAAAATTTAACAGCATTTGCAATAGGTGTCCCCCAGGAACATTTAATTTAAAAAATCTTTTCAAAGTTTTTAGTTACCTACTGGACTAGGTATGGACACCTCCTCACAGAGAAATCCTGCAGGAGTAATTAATATGTGCCAACATTACCTTATATTAGGCTGTTTAAAGGATTACTTTTTGAAAAACAAAAACAAGGAGAATAAATAAAAATACCAAACAGGGAAAGAATACACAATAGGACAATCCTACTCCTCTGCTCATGTGAATACTTCATTTTAGGTTAAATTTTTGAGTACAAATTTTTCTTGATGCACATATGCAGTTTATGTTACTTACTTCCACTTATGTATGAAAATGGAAATATTCAACAGAGCAACCTTCCTGAACCAAGCCAACTGGAATGATTTTAATAATTATAAAAAGAGATACAAACCCAAAAGACAACCTTTTCATATTAAGATTTTTTTGAAATGTATTGCATCAATTTGGAATCATGTTTCACCTAAATGGGTGAGCCAAAATTTAACTATGAACATTTGATTACTTCCAATAAATTTTAAATACGAGTCAGTTACATTAAATTTATTAAAATAAGAAAATACATCCTACATTAAGTAACATGATAACAGCAGGTTAAAATAGAGATTTAATTACTGCATGAAAAAGAAACAAAAAACAAGCTCAGTATTGTAATGATTAACGTTTTTTCTGATGTGTATATGGCAATGATTTGTAAACCTATTAGAATTTCCTAAAATTCTTGAGTTCAAAACTAAATTGATTATAATTAGAGACATGAGATCTATTTTGAGCATACTTTTGCATGTTTGTGCAATACAATGCAGCTGTAATGAGAGCCACAAGTGGTATCAAAATAAAGGAAGATTCTTGCACTGTAGTACTACCCATTAAGTGAAAAACAATGTTTTGAATAAATCAATCCCAAAGGATTTCAAACTATTACAGAAACTGATCTAATCTCACTAACAGCATCTTGATATTACTTTTGTTTATACCTTCAGATCCCATAATGAAATGATGGATGTCAGGTCCTGTTGACATGCGAGGTACTTGACAGCTTTTTTCTATTACTCCTCTTGGGGTTACCATTTTTATATGAACCACCTGTTTAACACATTATACAGTGATGACTATACATTCATTCAGTATTTAACACTCAAGTAATTAACATATATGGATTAATGTATTCATATTAAAATTTCCATTTACCACAAAATGCAACTTAAACTTGATGCAATCATTCTATAAAATTTGGTAATCCTATAAAATTACCCCCTAGAAATTTTGTGGAGTAACTTGCTAGCAACTATTAAATCTAATACAATTCAGTTAGCCAGCGAAAGCAGAGATTCTTCTCACTGTCTTGCCAAATCAAACTCTTCTCTTCTGTCCCTTGTGCATATCACAGTTAATCTACAATTAAACATTTTGTTGGGTTTCTCAGGATATCCTAACCTATATATTCCTTTTGTTTATGCCTCATGATTGCATTGGTTAATTCTCACATATAGACACTTACTATATCACAGGAAAATAGTAGAGAAGGAATTTTAAAACTTAGAATCCCAAAATCATTCTCTATCACAGCAGTTCCCAAACTGGGGTTCGTGAAATGTTACAGGGGGTTCTCAGGAAAAAAATTCCCTAATGGCAGACAGAGCTGTCTCTAGGAATCCCAAGCAGACTGCAGCCAGCAGCCCAAGACCCCTGGACTTCCAAGAGCTAAGCAGATCAAAGCAAGCATCTCTATCACACTGAGGAGATTTAAACTTTAAGATTCCTTATAAGAAATGAAAAGGGAGGTGGATATTTTTTGCTGTTTTTAAAATTAAATAGGTACCTAGTGTTGCTTTTAAAATTAAGAAGAAGAACAAGTTTAAGTTTTACTGTAACATGAGTTGTTTGCCTGGACTGCTCAAAACCTGAACACTTGTTTAGGAAGAAAGCTTTGAGATGGCTTCTTAAATACCTTCATGCGGTTTCACGTTTGATACTCCTTAATGAAACATAGGCGCCGTGGCTCATTCAATGTGATACAAGCTACAAAAGTGAGATCTTGGAAGAGTGTTGCCGTTTTCACAGTATTTTTATTATATTATAATGACCAATAATCATTAATAAATAGTGTGCAATAAGCATGTCAAACACAAATTTTATATTTCCAAGATCACTGCTTTTATCACTCAGGAAAGGAGAAAATCCCTGGAAATATTCATTTCTAGGAAGGGGTTCGCGAGACTTGACATTTTAGTGAAAGGGTTTCACAGGTTGTTCAAGTTTGGGAACCACTACTCTATCACATACAGCAATTTTAAGATAGTTAAATTTGGCTTACAGATGAGAGTATCACCATAAAAAATTATTTCCAGTGGAAATGGAAAAAAAATCCACATTTATTGCAAATACATTTTACATAGCAGCTTGACTACAAAGCAGAAGCACTCCACTATCTGTAAACCTTTGAACACTTATTTTAAGTCTGACATGATAGCAGGAGATTTTCAAAGCCAATAAAATAGGAAATTTGAAAGCATCTTAAATTCAACAAACTGCATTAAAGCCTCAATGCAAATTTAAGACTTTTTAAATGTACAGGTGGCTCAACAATATAACCCACTGGCTTCTCCTGAGCTCTTCATAAAACCACAAGGACAGTTTTATAACATGCATATTTATATAGTAAAGTGCACTTTTATTTAAGCAGTTTGTATAACACAACAAAAACATTTTAATAATGAATTAATGGGCACTTAGATACAACAAGCTCAGAAACAAAAAATAAACTCAAAGTGAAATTTATCTGAAGATTTCACGACATGCAAATAATATGTCACTATTAAATATTTGTTATGCAAAGAACCAAAAGAGTGATTAAGCCACATCAGCCAGCTGACTATTATTAAAACATACCACATTCGCCAATGTTTTCATAACTACCAACCCATCAGGTAGGTTGGAGGATCATCATCAAAAAAGTCAAGAGCTAATTGTTAACCATTTTTAAAGATAAGTACAAATATTGAGTAAACATAGATCTGGTGCTGAACTATGTTTTACATTTTAATGGATTAAAATGGATTTGAAAATTATTCTTCCTCCAATTATAAATGGTTTCACCCACCAAACTTTAGCTTGATGCAAATTAAAATCTAGTGACACCTAACCATTTGACATAACCTTTCCCTGCACATGAAAGTTATATAATAGAAGGGTGCCTCAATTAGCAGGGCACAATCAGATGTCATATCTTGATAAAAATTCAACTTTATTCGGATACCCTAAAAGTTTCAAGTGCCTGTAAGGCACTACTAGAAATTTTTTTTTGGCAGCTACAGATGTTGTAAGCCCGCAGTTCTTAAACGTTTGAGAACCGCGACCCATTTTATGTTCTTCGGCTGCCGTGGCAGAACCCTGTATGTCCGCCCAAAAGCCGCCAAATGAATTACTTCCGCATTCAGTGGCTTTTCGGTGGACATGCCGAGCACTCCCGACTGCAGCAGAACGGAGCACTCAGTATGTCCGCCGAAAAGCCACTGAATGCGGAAGTAATTCATTTGGCGGCTTTTAAGCGGCGCTGGTAGCTCGCGACCCCCATAGAAGTGCTCGGCGACCCCCAGTTTGAGAAACCCTGTTGCAAACCATCAAAATACTTCACTTTATACAAAACCTTTGTCCACCTCCACTCTCCCCATGCCTACCAAAATCCAAGTTAGTTACATATTGGTCCATTGTTCTAAAAATGATTTAAAAAAACAAAACAAAAAAAAAAAAACAAGGGAAGGACTCTGGCCAGCTGAGATTGACAGGAACATCTTTTTAAAAAATAAATTTAAAAACCCAGCTCCTACCCCCAAGAAAGTGTTTTTTCTTTTGAGTCACCTAACACAGTAGCAGTGACAAAGAAATTCAATGACGCTTCAAAACAGGTGACAATACTTTATATAAGAGTTTAGTCTGCCTAATTTCTCTCTCCCACACATGCACAACCCCATATATAGCAGAGAAAGAATGGGAGATGCCTTGTAGTTTTTAAATTACCTTTATATTAAGGTTGTTTCAAATTTGGAATAAGGCACTTTCCTTTAAGCAACGAAGCAATATTAGGATTCTGGTGTCACTACTGTAAATGTTTATTAACATTTTATTTATGAGAAAATTTACAGTAAGGATGCCAGAATTGTATTAGAGTTCCATTGTATGCTAAAAGAGAGTGCTTTATTCCAAAATTTAAGTAGCCTTAACAAAGGTAATTTAAAAGAACTGCTATAAAACCCCTCACTTTCTCTGTCCCAATTGCGAATAATTTACAGAAGCCAGAACCAAATGTTTCAAATTGGAGGGGAAATTCTTGATAAAAAGAAATATTTATAGAAAATTACCAGATCTTCAATGTTTCCATAGATGTTTTTTTTCATGCCTGATGCGCGTGTGGCTACCCATCCTCCAAGGGAACTGAATTCCATAGAATCTGGTTCATGGCCTGTACAGTAACCACTCTCACCAAGCTAAAGATAGAAAGCAATATTCCACTGATGTAAGGCCTGCTTTGCCTTAATAAATCAACCATTTTTTTTAGAAACAACATTTAAAAAACTTGCTAATGATAGGAAAGAAAAAAATAAGCAACTTGAACCAATATTATTCAGGTACAAAGAGTCAACTCTTTTGATATTAGGTATAAATTTGATACAATGAAGTGGTTCTGTTTCTACTGTCCATACGCTAAGCTGTATATCACACTATGAGGCCAGTTTTCTCATGATACCCCCCCACACACACATTTTAAAACAAAGACCTCTATTGTTTGCAAAGATGTGATTCAAATACATGTGGAGAAAGATACCTAAGTAACTTCCAACTTCACTTAAACATTTCCAATAAATAAAGCACTTAATCCTTTGTTCTTTCTATCCTAATGTGATGTGCAGCAGAGGTCTGCAGAAATTCTGAGCAAATTGCTTGTATTTAATTCTCTCTAGAAGGAATGTGTTTTAATGCACAGCCATCTGGTTGGGTTTCCTGTATGCAATACCAACAACAAATTTGTAATGCAGATCATGCATTCCTGTACATTAAATAGTTACTCATTTTTCTATATTAGCTTGGCTCTGCCATCTGTACAACACATGAGTGTGATTGAATCCCCTTAAAAATGCAACACCAAAGCTGTCCCACTGAAATAATGTAAAAAGCCAAGCAATCTAGTGTTGAATGTACACACCCCATCAACTGCATTTACTATACTATACACTATAGAGACCATCTATTTGTGTTGACCCATTTGATAATGATCCAGTTAAATGTTTGCCATTTTCAAGTATGCTATCTAGGTGAGGGACAGCAGCTATATCTGTACACACATACATGAGTGTGTGTGCATGCTTGTGTGCACGCACACTATTACCTCTGAAAACACTTTAAACACATTAAGGTCACAAAGTTAACCACTCAAAAGTGGCACTCAATGCCAGAATTTAGGTAACCTGTACAACTTTAATTGGACCTCCCCTTGTGTGTGTACACTTTACTTTTCCCCACAGGACTGCTGTCTCAGTGCACAGCTGTTTGACAGTGCTCAGTGAATGAGCAGATATTCAATGGATGATATGGGAACTGAGGCAGAGAGATTAGGGTCAACACCTTACACAACAAAGCTCCTCTGTGTTGCTCAGTGCTTCTTCCCTCCACCTCACATCTGCCCTTTAGAGCTCATGGGCATGAACTATTTATATATCAGGTACAACGCTAAGCACATTGTGCTTAAATTTAAAAATAATCACAACCAGAACACCTTGGTTTTAACTGTCTCCCCCTTTAGTATTTTCTATTATTAACTTAATCACTGATATTTTAATAAGCTTGCAAACAAGTTGTTTAATAAAATATATATATTTATTACAAGTCATAAGTTTAACATATTGCCTGATTCTGTATTCCTCCATACCCAGGAAATCATAGTGAAGTCCCTAACATATATTTAATGTGCCCAAATATATTTAATGTGCTAAAACCTTACCACGAATACAAATTTATATTCAACACTGACCAGACTGTCAGCCAGAGCCTCTTTATATTACTGTGAGGAAAATTTCCACTGAAAGGTCAATTCAAAATTCCATTTCCTAGTCAAGAAGCAGCTCTGAAGGAAAAACCGCAAGAGTTTTAAGTTTAATGTACTATTTCAATTTGCAAGTTATGAAAGGCAGCTGCAACAGGAAAGGGAAGATTATGCATTACTCTAGTAGGAGGAAAAATTGTATGGCATTTAAAGAATGGAATAGTTGGTGAAATATCAGAAGTTACTAGCCTAGAAAAATGTCATTTAAATTAAGGGAATATGCTCTGTGCATTTTAATTCTAACCTTTAAAAAAAGGCAGAGATTTGAAAAGGTTAAAATATTACATCAAATGATAAAAGAGGATATAAAATAAGAGGCATGAAAGGTTCTCTCTCTCTCACCAGCAACAGCTCTGTTGGTAAAGTCACTGACATCTCTTCGGTAAAAGCTATAGTGCCCTCTACCCCTCAATAAAAAGCTGCTCAATTAAATTCCTTTATCAAAAGTCTTATTGCGTCAGAATCTTTTCTTTCAGGTATACTGAAGAACGCATTTATGCCTTAAAAGAGTGGGTTTTTAAGTCAGCATGGCATACGTGTAGTTCATTGCTCTCTTCCATGTTAGGGAAGTTCGGCAGCTAGCTTTGGACTCCCATTTGCTTTATCACTGGAAGTCAGCGTACCCCAGAAGATGTTAAGCAAACATCTGCCACCAGCTGTACACCGTTGAAAGCAGACCTTGAAGGGAGCTGGGGCTTCTCAGAAAACATTGTTCCAGTCTCATCTTTATTAAGATTAATACCAACTTTCTGTTTAAACCTTGAGTCTTAAATGCTCTAAAATCCACATGGTTACTTGGATTGCTTTGAAATATGGTGTGTCTCATGAGAGAATGGGGATTGATGACTGAGCAAATTTCGGAGCCATCTGACTTCCAAGTTCCCAAGATACAGCTGCCCTACATCTCCTCAAAAAACAAACACATATACACCCATAGTTTTGGGGGGGTTTTTTTGTAGTTGATATGTTTTGGCAACTTTTTTCATGTACAGACAGAGATGAAGCCAGGACTGAGATTACTGCACCAGGGTCTCAAATGCTCGAGATTTACCCAGAGTGCACGCCACCGACTAGTTCTTTGGGGAAAATCAAATACATACATTAGCTGCCAAAGCCTTTGGTTCTCCAGCTAGGCACGCACGAGGCTCACACAAACAAATTATACTGTGCATATACAGAGAAAGCGGGGAGAGGGTTGAAAGCTAGCTCTAACTCACGAGGGGGAAGTTCAAGCTCAAGGGGGAAGTTACAGCCAGTGACCTAAGCTACACCTATACAAGCAGAGTTCAAATCCAACCATAGCAATATGAAATTAAGAAAAAGGCAGCATCTTGCTAGAATCTGCCTCTATCAAAAGGTGTGTGTTTTTTACTTTGGGAAAATGTAATCTGAGTACAACATAATATTCAGAAGGTGCTAAAATTATCTTTTGAAAAGAAAATAAATTACACATGCAAATCGTCACTGAGAAGGGTGAGTTATTGTGGGGGCGGAGAGCCAAGTGATGGGAAGGACACCAGAAAGGGAGACATGGGTGAGGGAGTGATAGGAGGTACAGGGGAGGATAGGGGCAGGGGGCTGCTCTGAGCTCTTCTCCCCTGTGTGCACACACCAGAATCTCAAAGACCCCTGCCCATCTGCTGGAGTCTGACCAGGTGTGGGCTAGGTACAGGAGGGTGGGGCAGGGATTGCCTTTAAGCAGGTCAGATTCTCTTCCTATCCTTCCCCTGTGGATCCCTGCCTGTGGTGGTGCCACTTCATGTGAGCTGAGAACTGTGGGCCTTATCTAGGGAGATCAAAGCCCTGTGTGTACCAGGCTCCAGCCAATCTATTAGGGTCTACTAATATGAGATACACTGAAGAAAAGTTCTCTGTAAGAACTAGGTATTATCACTACTTGTCTAAAGGAACATCTGAACTGAGATAAATGAGTTAACTTATAAAGTGAGGCCCAAACTCCACCCAGGAACAATTTTATAACCTACCGCTGGGAAGCGTTCTTCACTTGCCCTATGACTACTCCAGACATTAGAATGAGGAAAACGTCTCTCCATTACAAGAGTGTGAAGATAACTAATTCCCAGAACGAGGATATCGTTAACCTTGTCTTAAATTTCAGAGTACGTATCAGTAGCTTCAACATTTTTATGAGAACACTTAATTAGGAAGATCACCATTAAAAAGCCAAGAAGGGTGGAGTTTAGGTTAAATTTACAAGAAACTCAAATATCTGAAAATATGTTTATCTTAACCATGTATTTTCAAACTACCTTAACTTTCTCCCACAGCATCACCAACCTCCCATCTACCTGGCTGGATATCAGAAACGTGTAATGCAGACATATATTTATTTTCATACTTATATGTATTTGATAAGTGTGATGCCTTGCAGTCACACATTTGCACAGATGGAAGCACATACTGCATGCTAAAAACTGACAGCTCACTTTTAGGATACTTCACACAGGATTGCATCTAAGATTAGCAAGGATTTTTCAATTATAATTTAACAAATATCCGGTGTTAGACACAGTTCATAACTTTGGATATAATTCTTACAAATTTGGTAAGCATAAATGGTAAGTAAAAGGGGGCATGAAAATTTGTTTAAGGATGAGAATACTATTCAATGACTTAGATCAGAGACCTGAAACAATTTAATTGGGTAGGAATCATCAACCCGAAACTAGAAATATTGCAAATTTCATAAGAAATTGAGAATACCTGTCTTTCCAAATCTTGTCCAATAATGCCAGCCTCTATATGAGCAGTTAAATTTTTCTCATCTATCCAGAGAATTCGATTCTGTTGTAAAAAAAAAAAAATCAGATGTTAGACCATTACAGTTCTGGAATTTACTTATAAGTGACCTTGCTCCGCAAAGGATGTTTATACATTAGCAAACTTATCAGTTGTAATTTACCAACAGTGTAGGTCCACCTATGGTGGCAGCAGCAGCAGCTGAATAGACAAAACTCAGGCATTTTTAACCTTCATGTCATGTTGTCTTGCCTACAATACTGTTTCCATGGTTGCTACTGTAAATGGAGATGCATCAATGGTAAATTATGGCTGAAAAGTTTGCTTGTGCAGGCACAGCAATATGAAGCAGGAAAACCAGAGAGAATAAGGTCATACAAAATTTTGGAGGAAGAGGAGTGTCCAGGAGTTTCATATGTGGGATACAATGCTTCAATTATCTTGAATGAGCTAAATTTCAGTGCCTAAGAATAAAAAAATTCTGGTGTAGCCCAGGCATAAAAAGCGAATTCTATTAGGCTCACATTCCATTCCTTCAAGCCTCCACCCTCTTGAATTTTACATCAAGATGACAAAACTATAAGTGACGTATTTATACAGGCAACTTCAAGCCTAGCTCAGTTTAACTTAAATTTACAAATATTTAAATCACTGAGGGCTATAGTGACTGCTTCAATTGGTGGACCATGCTCTATATTCACCCCAGAATGCACAAACGAACATGAGAAGGAGGAGAGAGAATGCTTCAGTACAAATGCATCACACTCTAAACTAGCTATTCTGACAAAAGAAAAGATTGGGAAAAAAATAACCAGAGATAAGAATCAAAAGTCTAACCCAGCCAAGCCAGAAAAGTTGCCTCCACTTGATGGAGAATGAATTTGCCGATCCAGTTTTCTGTCAGGCAGCTTCCTTTACAGGAGGAATGGCATGACAAGAGCTTTGCCCCCCAGCCCCTTCATCTGACAGTAAGAAATGCAAGCCCATTGTCCAGGATAGCAGAGAAAAACATCTGAGGAGTGACATCATGAAGATGATTTGAAGACACACAGAAAATGGCAAAACTTAGTTTAAAAAAAAGTTATCATTTGCTTCAAGATGTCAAATATATTTGTGTCTAGTACCATAAGTGTACAAGACTTAATAGTTCACTAATAAAAATGAAAATGAAAATCTAAGTAGTAATTGTACTGTGTGTCTGTTGATCACCTGCATAAAATCAGATTGTTTCTGTAACTGAGTATGATATAGTGACATTGCATCTTTGCCACCTACATAGGGAATATCTACCAGACTCCGTACCACACTGAGTCAATATGTCGTGGCCCAAAGCTATTTTTTTTAATTTTAGGTAAAAACAGTTTTGATGACCAAAAAAATCATAGATATGGCCGGATGTTAAATCTGTAGGCACTCTCTCAGCACTGCTGAGCCCCAGGAATCCTCTGAAAAACAGTGCCTGTTTGAGCCAGCAAACCTTTGAAAGAGAGGTAAAGGGGGCTGGACTGTCCCAGCCATCTCAAACTCCATCCACAAAACCCATACTTTCCATGGAAGTCAAACTCCAAGAAAAAGGGGAAGGTGATGAGACAGTGTGAATATGCAGAGAACACTCTTGAAGAACCAGTTACTTATAATAGTAACTTTTCCCTCCCCAAGCTAGTCTCTATGTATTCACACTTGTGGAAGTCTAGAGAGAATGACAGGCCTTGAGAAAGGTGGGCTGAGATGTTCATATTAAAAAAGGACTGTGGAACTGCTCTCTTAAAAAAAGCATCAGATCCACCCGTTTGTGTTGATTTGCAACTTTCTATGATAGAAACATTATTGAGACATGTCTTCAGCATTGCTTTAGCCCTGACAATGAGCTCTATGAGGTACTTTGGCACTACAAGAAATTGCCTTTTTTTAGACAGACACCCAAAGGCTACAAATATCCTGCTCACTTCTTGATTTACTAAGATCTTTGGTCTTAACCAGATAACTGAGAGCCTTTTTGACATCTGCAATAAGCAATGCGGCACCCCGGACCAGTACATTGTCTTTCAAAACCTGTGATTGTGAACACTGGGTTTGATTCACATGGGTCTCTCAACACTTTGGTAAAGACATTAAGTATGACAGGATAAGGACATAGTACTGCACCAGAATGTAGTTGTCCTGTACATGGCTTTGAAACCTTTGAAGGGCTTCTCCACTAAGCTGCAAGAGGTTGATGCCAATTCCTTTCTATGCACTTCTGTATGCCTTGCCCTGTTCTCTCTCTCCGATATGATCCCCACCTCATCAGGCTGGCTGAGTATCTGTGGGTCTGGAAGCAATATAGGAAGACCCTTGTGGACATTCTCTGGTGTCATCCACCATCCGAGGGAGTTCAGGACCTGGCTTAGGATCAGCATCTATCTTGCATACATTCCTGTTGTGGTTCCTCACCATGAAGAGAACCTTCTGGAGACACTTGATAGGGGATTTTGCCATGAGGGTCATTTCTATATATTAAAGTGGCTGGAGATACTAAGCTGTGGATAGTGGTGTATTCCTTAACAGATATCAGGTTCTGGATTTTCTGTCATCTGTCCAGTGATGGGTAAACTTCGGCCACAGCTGTGTTTATATCCATCTCAGCTGAGCTATCTCTGTGGAAGGGATCAATGAGATTTTCTTGAGTTTATCACAAACCCATGTGTTGAAGCAGGTCCACTACCCATGTTGTGGCACATTATGCTGCTTCTTTGGTGGGAACTCTATTCAAAATGTCACCCAGGAAAAGACAGAGGAGAGTGCTCAAAGATGCGAGTCTGGTTCTGACTAGATGAAAGGGTGAATGGCAGTATTTTATACAGGTAGTGGGCCATGCAATATGCAAATTGCCATGGAAACTGGTGACACAGATGTATGATGATGTGTAGATCTCTTATGTCCACCGAGGCAAGCAATCACCTTGGATTGAGTGCTACTTGTTGAAACTTGGATCTCCATCCTGAATCTGACCATTTTCATCCATTTGTTCAGTCACTTGACATTTAGAAGAGTTCTGACTCCCCCATCCCCTCGTATGTTTTTAGATGAATAAGGAATATAGCCCTAAAAACCTTTCTTCTGAGGATATCAATTTTATTGCTCCTATGTTTGCAAATTGTGAGATTTAGCTTGCATTTGGTAGGACTGCTTGAAATGGGTGATTGGATGAGGTGAGGTTCCTAGTTTGAGGGAGTAACCTGAACTTATTACCTCTTTTACTCACTTTTCTAGTGAACAGAGCCCCTTCATCTGAGAAGTAGAATTAGTGGGCAGCAGGTTTAAAACAAATAAAAGGAAGTTCTTCACATAGTGCACAGTCAACCTGTGGAACTCCTTGCCTGAGAAGGCAGTGAAGGCTAGGACTATAACAGGGTTTAAAAGAGAACTGGATAAATTCATGGCGGTTAAGTCCATTAATGGCTATTAGCCAGGCTGGGTAAGGAATGGTGTCCCTAGCCTCTGTTTGTCAGAGGGGGGTGATGGATGGCAGGAGAGAGATCACTTGATCATTACCTGTTAGGTTCACTCACTCTGTGGTACCTGGCATTGGCCACTGTCGGTAGACAGGATACTGGGCTAGGTGGACCTTTGGTCTGACCCACTATGGCCTTTCTTATGTTCTCTGATCAGCAGCACAGCCTTTTGTTGCCCAAGTGAGTTATAAGGTGTCACTGCCACCACCTATGGTTTTGTCACCTAATGCAATGATCAAGGGTTTTCTTTTGCATATCTGCTGCAATCTTTCCTTTGGTACTTTTGAGATGAGGCTGGACAAAGGGAGCATTTCTCCCTATTGGGCTTGTAATCCTTTCTCAAGGCACTGCACAGGATGGGAGAGGACTGCTTTGGTTTGGGTGCACTGCCTTCCACTTTCCTATCCAACTTCTCCCCAGCTACAAAAGCACATGTGAATTTGGATAAGAACAGAATTTGTTTGGAGAGGGCACCTGCAGTCCAGAAGCATTGTCATATGTGGTGCCCTGCTGCTGAATGGTATGCCATGGCTCTGGCTGAGAATCAATTTGCATCCATTAAGGCATCTGTCACATACTGTTACATACTTAGATGAGGAGAGGGAGAGGAGAGCGCAAGGAGAGGGAGAGCGCAAAGGTTGCCTACCACTGCTTTAAAATCCCATATAAAAAAATGGCAAACGGAAATAGTCAGGAATAATAGGAACTAATTGTGGACACAGAGATACAAGTTCAAGCAGTAAGCCAATGAAGGGGGTGCAGCCAGCACAGGCTGCTCTACAACACTGAATGAGGAAAACAACTCATATGTCTCAGAACTGTTGAAGATGCTGGGCTGTAGAATACTATCTGCTCCCACATGGAAAAGCTTTTCCACTTCTGAGTGCAATGTTGTGGTATAAATGAATCCAGATTGCAGCTGAATGCCCTGTTCTTCCTGACATGACTTGCTCTGTAAAATTCACTATACAAGCTACGCGATGAAGTGATTCTTGATCAGAATGCAAGACAAGTTTGCCCTTCTGTGATAGAGGGAAAATATAGGCACAATGACTATTAAGTCAAACCCATTCTTTTCTAGGTCTTTGGAGACTTGAATAGCCCTACTAAAAAAAGCTACAAGAACTCTAATCTCATTAAAAAACTAAGGCTGGGGTTTTCAAAGATGCTTAAGGAAGCTAGGCACCCAGCTCCCATTAACATTCAATGGAATTCGGCCATCAAAATCCATAAGACACTTTTGAAAATCCTAGACTAAACATTCAGTAGTATAAATTACCAAGCACCAACCAGAATACAATTTAACATTTAAAATTAGGAGTTTTATTAAAAAACTAGATCACACTGAAAACTGAGAGTAGGCCCAGAAAGCCGAACCTTGCCACAGAGAGGAAGTGACTGGTGTGGTTGGGATTACCTAACTTTTACAACTTCAGTTTTGACTATTCAGTGGTGGGAGGGGACTTGTATTGCCCCAAAGGGCACTGCTTTCCATAAAATTAGTGATGCTGGTGCCATCCTGCAAGTGTGACTATGCAAGGCCACTCTGAAGACATAGTTCCTGGATTCTGTGTAGGAGGGAGAAAAAGGAGAAAGACCCACCAACAGATGAAATTATTTTGTTAATATAGGGACATGCCAGTCAGAAATCAGTTTTAAAAACAAAGAAATGCCTGTATGGTTGATTTCAAACTTTAGTGTAAATAATGTCAATTAGGTTAATGTTCATTCTCCAAGCTGTTCCCTGGATCTTTCCATGACTACTTGTATTACTAGGGAATTGGGAAGAGGGGAAGTGAACAAAAATTGTGCCCCTTTCACAGGTACAAAGTATCACCTTTCAGCCCTTTTAGGGGTAGGTACATAATCCTGGTGTTTGCCATACTACACTGATTCCCTGGCTTCATTTACTGGGAGAGCTACCCAGTTGGGTTAACTGGACTGCAGAATGTCCAGGCTTATGTCAGGTACCAAGAATGTCCTCAAGTGGGATCTGAAGTTGCGTTGCCACCCTCTGCATTATTCTTAATATAGTCAATGGTCATCAGGCAGGAATGGAGTGGTTGGGACAACTGCCTCATCAGATGAGGACGACAACACGCCTATTGGTACCATCAGTAGTGGTGGGTCTGGCCCATCTTCCTGCTTTGCATATTCCAGAGGAGCCAGTTGATATTGCGCCTAAGGGAAGATGGACCCAGGGTGCTGTGCATAGGGGACCCATAGACCCCAATAGGGCCAGTGAACTGGTTTGAAGGCTGCTTGGGGAGGACCCCAAGGCACTGGGTATAGCAGTCTCAGAGGAGGGCGAGGGGAATTATGTGAGTAGGCATGAGACCAAGACACTCTAAAAGCCTGTCCAGGATCTCTTCCCTTTATGGAAGAAATGGTTCATCCTGCACATTGGATCCAGCAGACAAAGAGGGCCAGATGTTGTTCCATCAGCAATACTGTGGGTGCCAGTGGATGGAGACTCCATCTTGTGGATGGAGCAAGAGAGAAGTTCTCTCCTCAAAGCAGATTCCTCTTCTGATGCTGAAACATCACTCAGAAGGACTGGACCAGAAAGCAGAGGAGACTGGGTGTGCTAGGGTGATGACTAGTTCTGCTCGATAACTATCCAAAGCAGTGCAGACTGACATGTTCACTTTCATCATCCGAGTCACATGTCATCAGCAGAAGGTTGATTTTCTTTTTTATGGTTCGGGTTCTGTAATTTCTGCATCGGAGTGTTGCTCTTTTAAGACTTCTGAAAGCATTCTCCACACCTCATCCCGCTCAGATATTGGAAGGCACTTCAGATTCTTAAACCTTGGGTTGAGTGCTGTAGCCATCTTTAGAAATTTCACATTGGTACCTTCTTAGCATTTTGTCATATCTGCAGTGAAAGTGTTCTTAAAACAAGTTCTGGGTTATCATCCGAGACGGCTATAAAATGAAATACATGGCAGAATGCAGCTAAAACAGAGTAAGGAACATACTATTCTCCCTCAAGGACTTCAGTCAAAATGTAATTAAAGCATTATTTTAACGAGAATCATCAGCATGGAAGCATGTCCTCCGGAATGGCTGCCAAAGCATGAAAGGGCATATGAATGTTTAACATATCTGGCACAAATACCTTGTAATGCCGGCTACAGAAGTGCCATGAAAACACCTGATCTCACTTTCAGGTGGCATTGTAAATAAGCAGCCGGCAGCATTAATCGCCTGTAAATGTAAACAAACTTGTTTGTCTTACCGATCAGCTGAATAAGAAGTAGACTGAGTGGACTTGTAGGTTCTAAAGTTTTACATTGTTTTGTTTTTGAGTGTAGTTATGTAACAAAAAAAAATAAATCTACATTTGTCAGTTGCACTTACACAATAAAGGGATTTCATTAGAGTACTTGTATGAGGTGAACTGAAAAATACAATTTAGTTTAGCATTTTGCAGTGCAAATATTTGTAATAAAAACAAAATGAGTACTGTACACTTCGTGCTCTGTGTTGTACTTTAAGTCAATATATTTGTAAACAGAAAAGCATCCAAAAATAGTTGTTAAATTTCAATTGGTATTCTTTTGTTTAACAGTGCAATTAATCGTGATTAATTTTTTAATTCCAATTAATTGAATTAATTGTGTGTTAACTGTGATTCGCAGCCCTAGTTCAGAGAGATATCCAGTTTGTAGTTCAGACTCTCTTTCACCTTACTGTCCTGTTTCAGTAATGACATCTGAGGCCCATATCTGATTTTCTATATTTTAAACAGGTATGTTAACTAATCAAGTCACAGTAAACTTATTTACAACCTGTAGTTCTCATTTACTGTTAATGCAACTGGATGACTGAGAAGACCATCACTGCACAATTGACTTAAAGTTACTTTTTTCCCTTGACCAGAGTTCCCAAACTGTGGTCCACAGATCACTTCCAATCCACATGTAGGCACAGCTGTATCTGTTCCTCAATTCCACTCCATTCAGGATGCCTGTGAAAGCAAGGAGCAGCTCTTTTATAAGACAAATTCCCTGAGCCAGGTTGAAAGAGAAAGCTGCAAGCTGCCCTGCTACCTGAAGTGCTGCAGAAAAGGAGTCAAAACCCCGTCTTTGCTCCTAGGCCAATGAAGTGCTCGGAGTGATGGAGAATGGACAAGCAAGCCAACACAGCTTTGCAAAATGTTACAGAACACAATATTAGTTTAAAAATACAATGCCATTTCTGAAAGGTAGCATTTGATTATTGCACAGCTACGAAACTGTTTTTAGAAGTGTACAATCCTTCCTACCAATGGAAAAAGTAGTGAATACAGAAAACAAAGTTTCAATAGTACTAAGCATGTGACAAATCTGAAGTCTCCTTGTAATTCCGTAGCATATAACACCTCCACTCACTGATTTAAAGGGACACTGTCAATTTGAAATCTTGTCAATTTAAAGGAAGTTTAGTTCAAAGTACTACCATGGACCATGTATGATTCCTCCCCTGCCAACCTGTGTTTTGTAAATGTTACTGTGCAAAAAACAATGCACAGTGAAACTGACACTATGCAAAGTGCACTCAAATGCAGGTATAGTATTTTCCTCTAATATTTCATTTATAACAATTGTGGGTGGTGTTAGTGTAGAAAGCAAAAATTTCCAAAGTACAATTTGCAAATTGTTGGCCCTTCAAGACCCCTTTAACTTCTACACAGGGGGAAAATGCTAAGAGTCTTAACACTTTTTTTTTTTTGTCTATTTGTAACAAATATATATGTATACTGGTATTTTAAACAGTAATCTGCAAATTCACATGTCATTAGCAAGAATACAAGGGGCATTCAATAGAAAAGAAAATGTACTGCTATTTTGTTAGGTCCCTTCACAATAGCCATCATGCAGTATACACTGATAACACCAACAAGAGAACAATGCTGGACCTCTCGCTCTGAATAGGATGTGCTTCCAGTGACCAGTAGTTTACGTACATGGTACAGCTTTTCAAAGTTGCATTCCATTTGCTTTTGAATATTAATAAAATATTGAAGGAATTTTAAAAAATTGCAGGCAAACTTTTTTACTCTTGCAATATCAAGTAACAACCAAATACTACAGCAATTTGTTAACTTTTAAAACATTTTCAGTACACTTAAATGTTGCATCCTCTGATGTTTCCCCTAAAATTTGTATTACATACCATTTGTGACGTATCCAATGAAACAATAGTTCTTCTCTCATCTGCAGGACATTCAAGAGCACTAGAAACACTTGTTCCTCCTGCAAAGTTGGAAATATCAATTTAGACTGAAATAGTTTGCCTTGATCTTGGTTAGCCACATTTATCACACACATATATTTTAGGTATGAGGCATGCGTCACCTAGAAAGGTTGTGCAACACTGTTTCTTTGAGAGTATATTAATTACATTTGCACATTCGCATTTGCAGGACGTTCCTCTGGAGTTTCAGAATTTCTTGAAAATTCACAAAAGGAGTACCTGTTCAATTGCACAAATTTCACCTTGTAGTGCCAAACATTCAGAGCACAGGCTAAAGGAGGCCACCAATTTCCCCAACCATCTCATTCCCTTCTTTTAAACCCCAGAATAGAACATTAAAGAGGGAAAATGTGGATGTGGTGCAAATGTAGAGAAGCACCACCCTCAAAGAATCACAGTTACTAGTATGTACGTTTCTTCCTTCAAGTGGCTTCTACACGTTCCCATTCAGAAGAATCTAACTAGAAATACAATGCCTGGGAAAGTGGGCTGAGGAGTTCTAGTTAAACAAAAATCACAAAGCTATCATCCTAAAGCAAGCATCAAAACTACATGCCAAGTTGAGAGAGCAGAACTGCATGTGAATAAAACCAAAGATCACACGCCTTTTGACCAAGATATCAATCTAAGGCATTTTTGTCATATTGCATAGCAGCCAGCTTGAGACCTCAGACTTCTCAAAGGCTAGAGAGATCACATAAGAACCTAGAGAGGAGTATATGAAATACGTGTTGTGGAATCCGACCAGAGGTGGAGTAAAAGACAGGTTCTAGAAACGGATGATGCAAAGGAGGTCGAATTTGAAATTGAACCCTTTTGGAAGAGGAAGAATTGTGAGTTAAAGAGGCAGATATCTCAGCTCCCCTTTTAATGGGCCTCTGATCTTCAAGAAGTTGAGAAAGGTCTCTAATAATATGGCTACATTATTCACAGATTAAGTGAGGATAAGAAAAAGGAGTCCACATAAAGTTATCCCAGGGAACTGAGAGCAAGCTCTTCATGTAATGTTTAGTCTTGGTAGGTGAAGTTGCCTTGTTCCTTGAGCTGTCCAGGTAAACCTGAAAGACCAAGCCAGACAGTACACAGGCCAACCCAAATAGCCCCAAAACAAAGACTTTCAAATCAATATCCTCTAGCTCAGATGTGGCCAACCTGTGGCTCTTCAGAAGTTAATACGTGGCTCCTTTTATAGGCACCGACTCTGGGGCTGGAGCTACAGGTGACAACTTTCCAGCTTGCGGGAGGGTACTCACTGCTCAACCCCTGGCTCTGCCAAAGGCCCTGCCCTACTCCACCACTTCCCGCCCCCTCCCCTGAGCCTGCTGTGCCCTCACTCCTCCCTCACCGCCCAGAGCCTCCAGCATGCCATAAAACAGCTGATCAGGAGGTGGGGGGGCACTTCCTGTGGATGGGAGGCTCTGTGAGCGGGGACGAGGGGGCAGACTGATTGAGGGCTGCTAACGTATTACTGTGGCTCTCTGGAAATGTACATTGGTAAATTCTGGCTCCTTTTCAGGCTCAGATTGGCCACTACTGCTCTAGATCTATTTATGGATCTCCACTAGATCATTCTGACACAGAATGAGTACTATGCTGGAAGACAGTTCCACTGAAAGTTGTCACCTACACGGTCACCACAGAAGGATGAAGTCTGATTGAATCTTCAAGTTCTACAATAGTTAAAGAGACAGAGGCACCCTTGGAACTAAGAGAGGCAGAAAAGGGGCCTCCAATCTGCCTACTGCACTCCCTAGATAAGTGATAACGTTTCTCTCTTCTAACGGCATAGAATGATCCATGGCAGAGATTCTCTCCTAGTCCCATTTTCTTACCCTTATATGCCTAGGGGCAAAGAAGAGCACAACTGAGGTCTCAAAAAACGTCAAGCCCAATCAACACCCTGTTTCTGAGTTACGTTTGGCAGGAATAGAAGCAAGTTCAGCTAGAGGCTTCCATGGAGCTGAAAGACTTCAGAAATGGGGAGTGCATATGAACACACTGACTCCCTTGAGGACAGAGGCACTTTTGAAGTCTCCAGCACAAATCTAGGCACCAGACAGATGATGGAAGTGGTTTCCTCAATGCCAGAACTGCCCCAGATCCTGACAATGCTCTGACTTGAGCTCACAAAAGGTGTCAGTTCCAGGACTGAAGTCTTCTGTTTCCACACACAGGACCTGAAAGGCCTCTCCATCTCTGTACCGAGGACAAACCTGAGAGGGTTGGGCCACAAGACCTTCCTTCATGAGAAATGTCAGGAGCTGAAAGTGCCTGTTCTTTTGAGCCTCTTGTGTAAAAGGCCCTATACCAAGGAATGGTTTTCTCTGAGGCACATCAAATATTTGGGCTCAGACTTCAGGAATCTGAACTGACTTGATGCTTTAGAAACGAGCCAAATAGGATCCAAGAATGTAACTGAGCAACAAACTCCCTAAAGTTCATCGTCTAAAAAGCCTCAACAAGACTGATGAAATTACCAAAAGAAAAATATATGCCCACAGCTAACTGTCAAAAAAGGAGGAACTGTCTGCATGTCTTCTTGTAACTTCCGCTCCCAATATTTGGTGCTGCATGTTCATTCCGGCCCAAATAGAAACTTCTCTTCTAGAAGGTTCCCAAAGTGCAGCAGCACTCCTGGGGATATGCAGACGCCACCTCGAAGAATAAATTGCTCCTCTTATATAGTGAAACATTCAAGTGCTGACAGATGTAAAGGGCTTCCACTAGATTTCAGTGAACCAAGCACAGCAAATAAGATTATAAATTCTATGGGATCTATTTGTCTTTAAAATTAAAGTAATTATTAAACTTGCCAAAGTCTTGACATATGACTACTACTTTAAACAGCATTTTATAAATATACACTCAACACCTCAAGGCTCAAGTTACACCTGCGTAGAGTTGGCTGATTTATCGGCATGACCTCACGCACTAGCACTAGCCACTTGAATTGAATTTAAAGAAATATGTAACTTAATAGTTTAAATGTACCCAACCAAAATTTTTAAAAGGTACAATACTCACCACCAAATGGTATTATGCAAAGATTGTGTTTGCAGGCTAGTTCCACAATTTTAACTACGTCATCATGGCAACCTGATTAAGAATACATAGATTCCAGTTAGAATAGGCTTTTGAACAGTTAGCTTCAATTTAAGCACACTTACTAGTTGCCTACTAATTCTTTAGTGCTTGACTGGTACTTTCAGACACTGTAGTACTACAGTAGCCTCTTTTCTAAGTGAAGGCAGAGACTTCCAAGAAGACTAAATGGGCTCAAATAGACAAAACTGAAGTGAAACAATGCCACAAATATACAGAAGCTGTGGAGTTATTCCATGTTGAAAACAGTGTCAGGTTTAAATTATACAGAAAGCACAAGACTCCTGGCCTTCCCAGGGATCTTCAACAACAGCTGGGGAACTTCCAGAGCAAGAGAGACAACTCAAATTATTAACTGTGTAAATTTGAGAGGTATATTTTTAATTTAATTTTTAAATACAGATCTAAACTACATCTAGCTGAAAACTAGATCCAATCCAGCTGAGATGAAAAATAACCACAGTTTTGAAAGAGGGCAGTTCTTAGTGGATTTCTCTGAAGGAAAGGCTTTCTTTATGCCTCAGGGTCTGGAAAAAAGTTTTCAATTATTGTAAGTCCAATTACCTCTTTTCAGAAGCTACCCTTTGCACCATGCCTCCAACAGAGAAGGCAGGAGGGTGAAATTAAGGTCCCATGTGTGCATGTGCCAGAGAATAGAATGAGTGCCAGAAAAAGGGTGAATGTGGGCTGGATGCACACAGGAGAGTGTGGAGGACACGGAGGGATTTGAGCATGCATATGTAGGGAAATGTAGGGAGGTGCAAGAGGCAGGAGGAATTTGGAGAGCAGGAAACGGGGGATGAACTCTGAGTGCTTTGCATTGCAAAGCAGCTGTAAACCTAGTTAACTGGTCAGTAAGCTCCGCTGCTTTCATGCTGTTCCAGAATGACAAAGCAGTCACAGTATACTTGTGAATATGACCATAAAAAGTGAAAAGATTCAAGTTGCCATGTGATAATTCTTCAAATTAGAATTATCACATGGCAACATTTACTTTTGATTTCTTGTATATGGTTCATGTATGAAACTTTAATTAAAACACACCCCTAGGAAATTCCCAAATAAACTATTAAAATGGCATTAAGGTTGAGAGAACAGATGAGTAATTCAGGGATGTAGTTGCTGAATTACAGGAATGGTGTAATTATCCCCAATGAAGTGCTAAAACCCCAGGAAATTCAGGAGTTAGAGTATGTACGAAGTGGGTTGGTCATCAATACAAAAAGGCATACAGCACCAACACAATGTTTAATTCTTTATTAAAAATGGAGAAGTTGTATGCAGTCATTTGATTATAACTATGAGCATTAACCTTACAATGAAAGACTGTTACTTAGAACTATTAACTGAAACTAAAGTACTTAGGATAAATCTAACACTGCACTGAATACCCCATGGTAACATATAGAGATGAGAACATCTAGATTGTAAAGTAAAAATGACTACGCTTAAAAGGTGAGACTGAAGCCATTTTTGACTCCCTGGCACTAACAATTTCAGTTTATTTATTGCAAGCAAATGACAAAGCGAGATATCCAACTAGTGTGACAGAACTGCTTCCTGAACTACTACCCTTCATTATCAATCACTGGAAGCTACAGCCTCCAGAGCAAAGATAAATTTAAACATTTTTACCTGGCCATACAATTATATCAGGGATTCGTTTAAACATTCCTTCCCTTAGCACAAATATCTCATGTAGGCAGTGACCTGAAGTATAAAAAAAAAATATCAAGTTACAAAGATTTTTAAAAATCATATATACTTCTAAAAATGTAAAATTACACATTGGACTTGATCTTACCATGAGCTCTGAACACCCTATCTTCTGCTTCCTGTGAACATGAAATTTTAGTGGCTCTAAGATCCTGAAGAAATTCTTCATTTACAATAGATGGGGGTACATCACTAGTATTTAAGAAAGCCTACAACAGAAGAAAAACCATTACTACCAGGGAGTCCCCTAAATCATGCTGGTCTCTCATGACAAACCCAGCCACCCAGATTAGAGTTAGCAGTTGATAAATACCCATATTTTGTTGGGTTTATTTGAATTTAACCCAATTAAAGATGTTTTCATCATCATCCCTGGCCTCAATTCTAACTGCACTAACTTACCAGTTCCTTTTGATTCCTCCACTCAATTGCATTGTCTTCTGTAGACTGAATCCCTGATTCCTCTGACTCTTACTTTTCAGATAAACTGTTCAGTATGTCACTGTCAAAGCCAATGATTTGTTCAGTACAACAGTCCACAGTGCTTCATAAATACCATGTCAACATAGTTCTACTCTCTAGCACTGTAAGAGTAAGGAAAGATCACAAAGCAGCTTAGCTGAAACAGGGCAAACTACAGGATTCAGCCATTCACCAAAGATAAGACACAAAGAAAGATCTTTACAGACCAAGTGCAGTTTTACTCTGAAAAGTAACTAAAAGTGGCAGTGGTGGTTCCATCCTCTGTTTTTCAATGACTGCTGAGCAATTTTGCTGTTACAAGTAACAAGTTACTTTCAGATAAACTGGGCTTATTCCATTTTACACATAAGTATTAATATTTCTCAAAGCAAACCTATAACTTCACTTGCAGGGTACCTTAAAGAGGAGAGATTTGACTGAGTACTCAACATTTCAGTCTTTAAACTTTTCTGAGCTATGACTGGCTGAAATTTTTAATCCTGATAGTCCACAATTGACTTCCATTAAAAAAAGAAATCAAATGAGAAAGGAGGAAAACAAGAAAAGAGATTTTCCAATTGTACGGATTTTTGGAATATTAAAAAATTAAGGATTGCTTAAATTAAAAAAAAAGGCAAAACTGTCAGTTTAAGACCCACATATATGTTTTGCTTTAAGAACTTACACAAAACCCAACAGAAAAGTTTCCACATGATTATTCCAAATTAAGTTAGTCTGGCTGTTCATCTTCCCTGCTAGGTTTGCAACTCAAATCCACTTTTATTTTAAACTCTTTAGGAAAAGGACCATCTTTTTGTTACATGAGTGTATGGTGCCTAGCATATTAGGGCCTTTATCAGGCTCCTCAGGCATTCCCATTATGCAAATAATTGTGCATGTGAACTAAAGAGAAACACTTAGTGGCTTCTTTGACTAGTCTATGTTCATTTTCAAGTCACTTACAAAAGTAAATAAAACAATGTAAGTTGTGAAAGGTGAATTTGATTTTAAAAACAGATTTAAAAAAAATCAGCTTTGATAATTTTAAGTGTTATAAAACCAAATGATTTTAAACATAACATTGCATTAACGGAATGCAATTATTAGGTATGCTTTAGAACCATAAAGATCTGTTAAAGCTTGCTGCAAATTTCAAGAAAACATCAGTTTAATATCCCAGTTACCCTGGAAAGCCAAAATCTTCAATGCATAGAAAAGCATTCAAAATTACACACTCTCAAACAGATGATATACACGGGCAATTTATCAAATAGGTTCAGTGGACACTGTCATTCTGCAGAAATTAATTTAAAATGGTATGTAACATTAGTTATTATATTTTCTGTATTTTATTCTCATTGCAAATAGTAATTAAAATATTTACTTGGAAATGAACATTTTCTCCTTTCTGGGTAGGTTCCTCCATTCCTCAGTCTGTCTGAGACAATATATCACCATGCAAAAAGTAACCCAATATTGCCTGTACAAGTAGCTAATATCTTGATTAAAGTAGTGTGACATTACAGCAATTTGGACTTTCAGTAATTTTAAGTCACCCAACTTTTGATATACAATATAGTCTATAAGGAGGCATGACTTCTCAAAATAAATATATTGTATTAATACTAAGGCACTCAACCATATGCAAGGGCATACTGAGGGTAACAGCATGAGTCATGTCTAATAGATGAATGGTTATGTCATCATGAATGTAATGCGATTGAAGGAACTGCCTTTTCAGCTATTTACTTACTCTAGAGGTACTTTTGTGCTCTAGACTTGCTCCGAAGGTTTTTTCCATCCATTCCTTCAAAACAGGAAACACCATACCACTCAACCTGTACCTAAAACAAAGTCTACATTATATGGGCTCTTCTTAATATGAAATACTATGTAAATCAGATAAACATCTTATTTGTACTTATGCAGAACACGGGAAAAGTTTATTAGATTTAAATTCATATCCAGGTCTGTAAAATTATGTATATTTAGTGTTCAATATAAAACAATTATATAGAAATGTTAAGACTGTGTGTCTTAAAAACTGAATCAATTGTATCTAATGGAAATGTTGATATTTCCACCTAGACAAATATTAAATTTTTGAATCCTACCACTTCTTGACCTCAATGATATTTTGTGCCAATGAGTTCCACGGAGTAATTATGTAATGTGCAAAAATGTATTTCCTTCGACCAACTTATAAATTTATCTTTCATTTCTCTTGAATATTCTCTTATTTTGTATTACGGGAAATAGCAAAAATTGGAGCACGTAATTACCTTCTGTATACCATTAATTTTTTCCCACTCCATCCCCCCTCAATCACTCATTTTCCATGGGCTGGGGCAGGGAGTTGAGACATGGGAGGGGGTGAGGGCTCCGGGTGGCACTTACCTCACACGGCTCCCGAAAGCAGCCAGCATGGCCCTAGGCCAGGCCTGCACAACATACCCCATAGGGGCTCAATGTGTGGCCCAGGACAATTTTTGTAAATCTGCGGGGGCAGGACTGCGGTGAGCTCCTGAAGTGCAGCATGTTGGGGGAGTTGGGTAGGACATGCGGTCCTGGGGAGTGGTTAGGAGTGAGGGGGTCTCTGGAAGGGGCAGTCAGGGGACAAAGTCAGGGGGAGTTGGATGGGTCGGGAATTGGGGGGGGCTGTAAGGGGGCGGAGGTGTGGAGATGGGTCAGAGCAGCTGGAGGTGCGGAACGGTTAGATAGGCATGGGAATCCCGGGGGATCTGTCTGGGGGCGGGGGGTGTGGATTAAGGTTGGGGCAATCAGGGGACAGGTAGGGTTCTTGGGGGGGAGGTCTCAGGAGGGGGCAGCCAGGGGACAAGGAGCAGGGAGGCTTAGATAGAGGGTGGGATCCTGAGGGGAAGTTAGGGGAAAAGGAGAGGGGGAGTTGGGGTTTTTTTGAGGGGGGTGGGAAGTGGGAGGGAATGGAAGGGGGCAGGGTGAGGGTGGGGCTTTTCGGCCAACAGCTGTTTTCTTTGCAGTAATATGGCCCTCACCGCATTCCAAGTTGTGCAGGCCTACCCTAGGCAGAGATGCAGCCAGATGACTCTGCGCACTGCTCTCCCTCCCCCGGACACTGGTGCTTCCCTTGCAACTGCCATTGGCCACCGTCCCCGGCCAATGGGAGCTGCAGAGCCAGCACTCAGGGCAGGGGCAGCACACAGAGCCTCCTTGGCCTCCCTTGAGCCTAGGGACCACAGGGACATGTCAGCCACTTTGGGAGCCACACAGAGCCAGAGCAGGGAGATTGCCTTAGCCCCACTGCACTGCCAACCAGACTTTTAATGGTCCGGTCAGCAGTGATGACTGGAGTCGCCACGGTCCCTTTTCGACCAGGCATTCCAGTCGAAAAATGGACACCTGACAACCCTAATTGGGTACTTGCATTGCCCTCTCCCCTCATTACAATAGTATCTAGGCATCTCACAATCTAATGCATTTATCCTCAACATTTTATGATCATGAATGGAACTTCTACACATGAATACAGGTTTCCCATAAAAAACAAATTGGCATATAACTGATCAGCAAAATGACATGCTTGTCCTCTCGGGAGATTCTTAGTACCAAAGAATGCTGAATACTGACCAAACCTTAGACAAATGAGTATAGTAATGGAGACTCGAGATCAAGTTATATCAGCAGCAAGGTGACTACTTGAAATTATGTGGAAGACTAACTTTGTTCAATTTGTCCACTATCATTTTAAGCTTTTAATAAGGCATGCAATGAATTAACCCTCAATGAAGGTTTATTTTACTATCACACTAGTAAAGTACTATTTTATAACCCAGTAAAGTTGTTAAAAATGCAGACAGCAACATTTTAAGCTTATTCTATAGGATGTACCAAAAAAGCAATCATCTTTCAGACTGATTGTGTAGTGTTTTAAATCAAATACAGATTCGCAAAAATAAAATGCTTAAAACAAGCAACTTCATAATATTAGCTACACAGTGATTTCATTTACCTTTTTCCTGTGAATTCTGCTTGTCCCTTCTTATTAAATATAAATTTGGAGTCACTGTATCCCCATCCATTCCACTTCAGAATTTCTTGCCTAAAAGAGAAAAGATTTTAATACAGGTTAGTAGATTGTTGACTTCCATTGCTTTGGCTTTTGCAATACTTTAAGATGAACTTTATTCTTTCTTCCCTAGTTTAGAATTCAAATAGTCAAATTCATATCAAAGATAGATTTCTACGCAGCTAGAAATGGATTTAGCTTCATAAATGTCATACCTTCCACATAAAAGAAAATAGTACAACAAAGCTAGTATATGAAAGACAATGATATGAACAAAAACCAGCCTACAGCAAACAGGTCTTTTATGCATGCTGTATGTGGTGCCAGCAAATCAAGAAAAAGGTGAGTAAAATTTGTATGATTTTCTGTGTTAAATTTAAGATAGTTTGTTATTTAACAATTTAGCATCAGTATTTGAATCCGTGAACTTTAATTTGGAAATTTAAGATTTTCACCAACCAGTGCTTGTTTAATCATTAGTCCTAGACAAAAATAACTATATTAAACTGGGGTTAAGTGTAACAGCACATACAGTAATTTAAGAGTAAAATGGGATGAAAACCTCCTTCTAGTGCTGTAGCTTAAATCAGTACAAAGAAAGGAAATTCAGAATAAAGATTAAAGAAAATCAAACAGGCTCATGAATGGAAATTCAGAAGGTGCCCAAAGTACCTGAACTCTGCCTTGTAGTACTGACACTATGTAGTAGAGGGGCAATGGGACAGGGGAGAGGAGGAGAGGAAAAAAACCTCATGTTTTCTCAAATTATTTTTGACAGAAAATCCAATTACCCAAAACCAAAAGTTTTCAAGAGAATAGATCAGTTTCACAACTTTCATCAAGAAGGTTTCTCAGATTCAGGATGGAATTTTTGGCCAGAGCCAGAAAGGAACCCACCGACTACGTGTAGGACAAAAGATAACCACTATGCTAATGAGATCGACTAGGGATGCAGACAACTTGTGTTCTGTTCAAGTTATGAACAATGTGTCCTTAGAGCTTAACTCCTTCCTGCCCGCATAGTAGCTGTGGGACAGGAGGTGGATGGGTTATGTCAATGGCCAGCTGCCTTTTGACACGGTGTGGACAGGAAGGGATGAGCTCGGCAAAGACATAGGGCAGGTCATCCCTTTCTCCCGTTTCTCCTCCCCTGCGGCTGGAAGCAGTTCCTGCCCCTTTTCTCCCACAGTGCCAAAAGGGTGCTGCTGGCCATGTTCTGGTGTGAATCCTGTGTATTTTTTGAAAAGCATTCTGCTCTTCAGTGTAGATGAAATTCTGAATACAAAAGATCGCGTGCTCTTGAATCTGTATAAGGATATTGCCTGACGAGAAAACATCTGGAAAGAAAATAGGTTACTATGGCAAGACTGACAACAAGAACTAGAGTTGTGAAAATAGCCTGGTAAATAGGGTTTTAAGTAAATTTAAATATTTTACTTTCATTTGACAGGATAGAAAATTCAAGATTTTAAAAGCTATACTGCAGGCAGAGATGCCAAACTTATTCTGAGACTTTTAGGGACATTTATGAAAAAAATCTAGAGGAATTAGAATTTGCTTGGACGTCCTGCCTCCTCCCCGAGAAAGCAGAGTTTTTTCGTTCCCTCTCTTGCCAATGGGAGAGGGCTTGGGCTCTCCTCTACCCATTATACCCCTGAACCCCACCCCCAAACTGGGAGATGGAAAAGACTGGCTCTAGGAAAGATGCACTCCTACACCACCATGGGTCCTGATTTACCTTGGCCAGTCCGCTGCCTGGACATCCTTCCCAGGATGATCCTCCTCTTCTTCCACCTGTGTTGCATTCTCCTCCCACGCCCCCTGCTTCCTTCATCACCACAGCCTCAGCCTCCTCCTCCTCCTCCCCTTTCAGCTTCTCCTTCTCCACTGATTGCCCATTGAAAGACTAGAGGAGTCAAGCCATGGCAATTGTTAGTGGGGTTTGGAGTGCTGCTAGATTCAATGCCCAAGTCATAGGTTAAGTGTTGTGCTCTAAATACAACATGCAGCCTGGGTTTGGGCACTGACTCCAACAGCACTGCCAAACCCATTCAAAATTGCTGTGGCTTACCTCCTTTCAGGGCCTCACTGTGCAGGTGCCATAGAGGCAAAGGAGAAGAATGCTCCCATGGCTGTGCCATTATTTGCTGCATTCATCGAACCCGAGTAGCGGCAAGACAGACCATATGTGCATGCCTGCAAACACTTGCAAAATTAGTAGAGTTAAGCCTGAATTAGTGATTTTGTAATTATGTGTAAAAATCAGAATTAGGGAGGGTTGGCATCTCTGTTGGAACTAACATTGCTTTCCAAGTCAAATGCTGTATTTTTGTATCTTGCTGAAAAATTAGAAAACCACAAATAAATATGTTTTCTTCTATCTGCCCAGAGCTACTTGCTAGCGAATCATGGCAGCCATTCGGATTATAGCACAAAATGCAGCAGGGTCCCCTAGAAATGTTACAAGAGAAAATGGTGTTTCGAAACTGCATAACATGCCCACAAGGTGGCAGTATTCCACCATCACAGTAAAACAACGTCGTAGCCTTTTATTAAGAAATGTGAGCTTTTCTTAGGAGGGTGCCATGTATATTTTTAGAGTAAAATAGAAGTGACTTATGCTTCTGGTTCATTTGCTTGATACAGTAAATTTCAAAAAAATCTTATAATCCAGAAATAAAATGGACATGAAAATGTATGCTTAAATGAGCAGTTATCAAGGTGAAGTATACTTTTACTGCTAGAGCAGGGGTGGGCAAACTACAGCTTGTGGGCCACACGTGGCCTGCCAGCCGTTTTCATACGGCCTGTGGGGCTGGGCAGGGCCAGGCCAGCCTGCCGCAGCTCCCTGCGCTCCTGGCCGGGTCGCGTGCGAGGAGCCGCAGGACCCTGCGCTGCCCGGCCAGGGGCCAGGCCGAGCAAGGGGAGCCGTGGGACCCCGCCCTCCCTTGTCAGGCCCAGCAGCACATGCTGCTGGGCCCCGTGCTCCCCGGCCGGGGGCCGGATGGAGCGCGGGAGCCGCTTGGGCCTGCGCTCGCCGGCCGGGCCTGCCCTGCGCTCCCTGGCCGGGGGCTGGATGGAGTGCGGGAGCCACGGGGCCCCACGCTCCTGGGCTGGGCCCACCCCACGCTCCCTAGCCGGGGGCCACGTGGAGCGCGGGGAGCCGCTCGGCCCGGTGCTCCCTGGCCGGGGGCTGGGTCAAGCACGGAGAGCCACAGGTCCCCGCGCTCCCTGGCCGGGGGCTGGGTCAAGCACGGAGAGCCACAGGTCCCCGCGCTCCCTGGCCGGGGGCCGGGTCGAGGAGCAGCCGGCTGATTAAGGTAAGCAGCGAGGGGGTTAGGTGGTGGGGTCCCAGGGGGTGGTGGTTAGGATGGGGGGATATCAGGAGGGTGCAGTCAGGGAACAAAGCAAGGGGGCTTAGATGAGGGGTGGGGTCCCAGGGGGTGGTGGTTAGGGTGGGGGGGATCTCAGAAGAGGGTAGTCAGGGAACAAAGCTGGGGGGGTATTAGACTTGGGGTACCGCCCCGAGGGGTGATGGTTAGGGTGGGGGGATCTCGGGAGGGGGCAGTCAGGGAACAAAGAATAGGGGGGCTTAGAGAGGGGGTGGGGTTCTGGGGCAGCAGTTAGAGTGGGGGGGTCTCTGGAGAAGGTGATCAGGGGACGAGGAGTGGGGGTGAGGGGTTGGAAGGGTCAGGAGTTCTGAGGGGGCAGTCAGGGGGTGGGAAGTGGGTGGGGGTTGGATAATGGGTGGGGTCAGGCTTCCCTACCTGGTCCTCCGCACAATTTTTAACTCCAATGTGGCCCTTGGGCCAAAAAGTTTGCCCATCCCTGTGCTAGAGTAACAAGATTATTTCTAGGTGTAGTTACACTGCGTCGGTCTTAAAATCTCATGCTCAGGTACTAGGTAATAAGCGACAGTATAAAACCTGACTTCCACAGTTTCAAGAAGAACACATTTCATCACAAGAACTATAGCTTTCTGAATTATGATTTTCAGTTCTGTTAGGTTAAAGATTTAAAAGTACAGTTCATGAAACCAGATACAAAATATTCCTAAGCAAGAATAAGGTCTTATTTTCCCAAACATTACTACTTACCCCACCCCAAAAGCATGCACATCAACTCTTATATTAATCAGTTTTCCACACTTCCAATATAAATAGTTATATAGAGCACTTTATATTTATTAAATCTCAACACCTGAAATAACAACTTGTTCTACCTGTAAAACAAGGTAAGTAACTTCCAAAAAGGACTATGCTCAGTCAAGAAGCTGAAACATGACCAGAATTCCTTCACTACTTATTTCCTATCACCGAGCTGCATATCAAGAGAAAAATGTCAGTGTTAAGTCAGCTAACTTTCTTCATTATAAAAATTTATCCATGGCTTAATCTAAGCAAGTGTATTACAACAGCAATAAGGTTCTCAAAGTAGCTTGTATCCTGAACACACACTGCACACAAGGGGGTGGGATCTTGGTGGCGCTCTCTGGAGGGAGTAGGCAGGGGGCAGGAAGTGGGAGGAGATCAGATGGGGGCAGGGACAGGCTGTTTCGGAGGCACAGCTTCCCTACCTGGCCCTCCATACAATTTTGGACCCCGATGTGGCCCTCGGGTCGAAAAGTTTGCCCACCCCTGTGCTAGAGACAGAGACAGATCTTTGCTCCGACTCTAGAAGCTTAAGAGCACACAAATCCAGCATGTGGGACTGATACAGCAGCCTGATGAAAATCTAGAAGGAGGAGCTCAATCAGGGCTGTGACATTCTTTCCAGAACAAAAACAAAGAGCCATATTACTTGTTACACTCTTTATATCATACAGTAATCAGATATAGATATAAAAGATGATTTTGTTCACACAATCTTACTACTCTGTTCAAGAGTGAACTAGTATACATTACACATGCACAAACAGAAACCAGTAAAAAAAAAATCCACTCGTGAACAGCAAAAATATACATCACAAAATAACTGATCATTCTAAACCCATGTTACAGAAACACCATCTAGCAAACCAGTTATTTCAGAAGCCAAGGAACAACCCTTAAAAAAAATCCTCCAATGTGTCACTAGTGAAAAAATATTCATCTTACTCAAATAACATCAGCGCACTGGATAGCAAATGGGGATAGAAGGAGCCAGCTATGAAACTCTGGACTGGCTCCCCTTATTCTGAAAAGCTTAGCTCCACCTCTCCAGTGGCAGAGTTTCTGTGGAACTTAGAAGGAACACAAGGGTATAGTTGAGCTCCTTCAGTGCTTCTAAGCACCACTCTATCACAGCAATTACTAGCTACTGTTTTCAACTCAGTTATGGGGAGTATATGTCAATGGTTGCCTAACAGACATTATGTGCACTAAACACTCCAATGTCTCAAACATTTCTAAGAAGAACTACAACATTGTCAAGGAGAAAACAGTTTAATACAGTGATTGTAAGGACTATGCCACAATGCATCATTCTGGTACTGTGAGTAAAGCACATGAAGAATTTTGATGAATCAAAGTATTAAACAATTGTGTGTAGCAAGATTTAAGCAGATTTAAGACACAAGAAGTAAATCAACAGAGACATAACCTGAATATTTCAGCCTCTAGACACCAGCAATGTCATAGCCTGGAGTCAGACCTCAGAACTTGACCTGGCACTGGACCAGAATGCATACTCAGACTCTCCAAACACTCACTTCCTGGTCAATAGCATTGGGAAGACACCCCAGTACAAGAGTCCCCTCTTGAAACATGTATCCACTGCAGAGGCCTCTGAGAAAGTGAGCCAGCTTCTGGAAGAGATTGAGGCTGGTGATGAATCAACAAGCATTTGGAATTTGAGGAAGAACAGCCACCCTAGAAATATTTAACAGGATTGATTTGTTAAAGCCTCATTTGTAGAGAAAAGAGCAGTGTACTGAGGAGAGAGAATGCTGTTCGCACATGTAAGATCTCTCTTCCTCTTCCCTTCCTTCTGCAGGTCCTTTGCCTGCAGCACTCAGACTTTAAAGAAAAAAAATTACCTCCTAAGCCAATTATGTCAAATACTGGATCCATCTGATATATTTATGCAGCTTGTAGGCATATTCAGATTCTGCAGAATATTCATTGTAAAAAGTTACTAGACCTTACATTTCCAAAGTTACATTCCATTAAGAGACATTGTGACACTGTCTCATGACACCCTGTGCCCACATATTCATTGCTGTTGTATGATTATGATATGTTTGTACAAAGTATGCCTTGTGAGGTATTATTTGAGAAGTCATCTGTTGACCTTTACTATCTGGGTGAATTATATGCATTACCGTGGTATTCAAAGACAAGCTGTGTATTACTGAAATATGTTGAGAGTGTGGTAGCTAGCCTTTCAGTGACAAAGGAGCAACTAATATCTCCAAAACAGATTTACAACAATAGTAATCAGACATGTATTGATGGCTCATTAAGGAGAACCTACTCTCCCAGTGCCTCCACACCCCCAGAAAACTCTTGACAGAGCATATACAAAATGGGGGGTGTCTAACCCCTGTGACAGAGCAAGGATCTTTCCAGCACCTGGAAGGGAGTATAAAGTGGAGGGCAAAGATATCAGCACTTTGCCTCTCTCCTCCTCCTGTCTCAACACCTAGAATAAAAATCATTTGGAAGAAAAAAGGAAGTCTCCTTGAACTGGGAAGAAGGGATGATCCTAACTAGATTTTCCAGTTAGTGTGAATTGAATTCTGCATGAAGCATCCAGTAGGAGGAGAAAAACTGTTTGATTCAAATCTTGCTTAGCCTGCTAAAGTTTAGGATTTAGAATGTGTTTACTTTTTATTTCTTATGTAACCAACTCTGACCTTTATGCCTACCACTTATAACTTAAAATTTAACTAAAATAAGTTATCTTTCTGTAATGTTTTATCTTTACCAGTGAGTTTGTCTAAAGTGCTTGGGGAATCTGCCCAGATTAAAAAGGTTGGGTCATGTCCACTACTCTTCGAAAGAGCAGTGAACTGACTAATGAGCTTATATTAATCAAGGTCTTGAGCAGTGTGAGACAGTACATTTCTGGGGAGGGATCTGCTGGTGTGTACCTGTGTGCAGCTGAAGAGTGGCTTTGAGAGCATTCATGCAAATTAGCTGGATATGTCCCTGCATGTTGCTGGCTGAGTGATCACAGCACCTGGAGGGACTGCTGTTTGTCACTAGCACAGCACCGTAAGAGACAGCCCAGGCTGGAGAGTTGAGGGGGCCCAGCAGTTTCACAGTTCCAGGTTGTGCCCCGGGCATCAGTCACAGACACATTTGGAAGGTAAATGGATGCAGTGTTGTCTTCCTCAGTCTGTAGACAGCCTAAAACAATGAGCAGCTGAACTCAACTCTCAGTAATCCCATAGCAGAATTAAAATGTTGTAACTGGGCTTTTAAGTGTCGGTCTTAGCTATTTAATTGTTAATCATTTTAGCAAATGGCATGGGGTGAAGTGACACCCATGGGAGAAGGAAATGTTACTTTACTAGTCTGTTCTACACTATATTACATTTAAGTCAATTAAGAGTTAAATACATGAAATATTAAATCTGAATTACAATACCTTGTTTCTCCAAGATACAATACATGTTATCAAAACAGAACTGTATTCTGTACAACAGAATACTCTGTCTACTGAAAAAAGAAATTGGACAGTAATTTCTATTACACCTTCTACTGCAGTGGATGGCAGTTTTGTTATTTTCCTTGACGGTATTGCCCTACTACTAAATTTACATAAGGACTCCCAACACTAGGCAAATGGGTGCACTAAACATAACATTTTAATTTTTGGAAAGTAGAGTCCAATTCTGTGAATATTTTTTGCAAACTTGAAAGAAAATTAAAAATCTGATGTGATAATTAAATTAGTGTCAGGAGTCAGGCAGCAGACCTGTTTGCTTTACTAGCCGTTGGATTGTGCTGAAGTTCAGAACACAAATTTAAAGTTTCAGATCTGCTGATAGACGTATTCTGTGAAACACTATCCAGGTACAACCCTGCGGCAGGAAGCCTCCCAATCCCATCATATTTCACAGTGCCTAGACAGCATATGAAAGTCATGGAGAATGGGAAGTAGTTGTACATATAGTAAGCCTTCTTGGTTTCTCATTGGGCACTTAGTTGTTCATCTTAGAGTATGTCCAAACTACAGTTAAAAACCCATAGATGGCCCATGCCAGGTGAGTCAGGCTCAGGGGCTGTTTAATTGCAGTGTAAACACTTGGGCCTTGGTTACACTGGCACTGTACCGCGCTATAAAGCCCCCAGGAGCGCTATAACCTCCTCCCCATCCACACTGGCGAGGCACGTAGAGTGCTATAACCATGGAGTTATAGCGCTCCTGGTAATCCACCTCCGCATGGGGAATAAGGGCTGAAGCGCTACAGCAAGAATGTGGACATCCACTGCACTACAAGTGATCTCTTGAGATGCCTAGAGCCATTTAAGGCAATTGACATCTCTTCCCTTTGTTTTGAACTCGGCTGGAGGAATGCGGAAGTACCTCTTTAGAGTTTCTCTCAACTCGGCAGATAAGCAATGCAAATGTTTAAGTAGGGAGCCTGTGTGAAAACAAAGCCCCCTGTGAACTGAGGCTCGCTGACAGGCTTTCAGAAGAACGGAAAAACCACTGTCTCTCCCTCCGCACACACACAACACATCCCCCCTCACCCTCCTCGTTTAAAAAGCATGTTGCACCCAGCTGAATGCTGGGATACCTGCCCTAATGCGCTGCTCTTAATGCCGCCTGAAGTGCCCCAAATGTGGCCATGCTATACCGCTGGTGCGTCTGAGCGTGGACATACAATAGCGCTATACATATTACTGTATAAGGGGACCGCTATAACCAATAGCGCTATAATCTTGTAAGTGTAACCATATCCTGAGTCTCAGGCTGGAACCCAAGCTTCGGGACCATCCCTCTCATGGGGTGACAAGGCTCAGGCTGCAGTCGGAACCTGAGCATCTACTCTGCAATTAGACAGCCCCTGAGCCAGAGTCAGCTGACAGGCCAGCACAGCTGTCTAACTGCAGCATAGACGTACCTAAGGAGTTTATTTTTAAAAAGCGCTTACTTCACTTAATTTGTGAGTTACATAAACTGAGTTATTCAAAAATTCTGAAAGAAGTTTCCACAAAATGATCGGGAACAAATATATTTTGCAGAAATATTAAGCAATAGCTGGCTTCAGTGGTTTGGTTACTGTGATGTACCACTACCTGAGACTTGGGTTCTGAACCTTAGAATGGTCTTATGATCATATGCAGAGAAGGAAGCCTCTCAGCCCTACAAAGCAACCTCTGAAGCAGTTTAATGAACCCCAAATGGAGTCCCAACCAACACTCCTGGGCCAAAAAGTTGCTAGATGGGTAGGGTTGGGAGAGACTTCAACTAAGAGAGTAGGAAAGAGTTTGCGGCTTTGGGATACAAGGATAAAAGGGTATGAAAGTTGTGTTAGCTGTGGAATCTTATTTTAGGGGGAATGTTTGGAAGCTAGGACAATTATTTCCTCTACTACAACTTCTCTTTCCTGGCAGAGACTTTAGCACTCTGATGAATTTATGATCCAGCTGCTTCAAAGCAGCAACTTCCAGTTTTTCAATTGTACTATTTGCAACATACTCCCAAAGCACGCATCACCAAGATTTGGAGCACCTCGTCTACTGGCCATGTAATATATCAAGATATTCTGAGAGGCAAAAAACGAGCCTCTCTGTCTCCATCTAAAGAAATAATCAATAGGCAAAGGCATATTATAGTGTGTTTTACCCCATCAGATTCATTTTCTGAAAGTTCCCTGTGAGAAGGGAAAAAACAGTATTTATATGTTGGGAAAAAATGTTTAATATGGAATTTCAGCAGTGAAATTCTACACTAGCATTTAAAGTTGTCGTAATGGGTTTTTCGGAGTAATAATGAAGCAAATCTGCAGCTCACATTTCTCACTGCACTAGCGTGGTGCCCATCTACATCACTAAATTCAGCACACATTACTGCAACTGATGTGCATAATCTAGCACTGAAAACAGTTAAGTGCTAGTGTGGCCAGATTAAACCATTTTAAACATCCTCCTATGAAGTCTTCTCTGAAAAAATGGCAGTGTTAAATGGTTTAGTCCCACCCACATTATCACTTGCTAAATATAATTTTAATAGCTTAGCATGGGAAATAAAGTGCGTTTAATCTAAAATATAAGGATAACATTCAACCTTAACACCAAACATTTTATCAACATTTTACAAATTTAAAACTGAATAACTGTTACCAAGTTGTATATCTCCTATTGACAAATATTTGCGCACAGGAACCCATAAAGGAACATGTTCTCATAATGTTTTGGAGATATACCTGAACCTTGCTTTCTCCCCTCAACAAATGTATTTAGTAGAATTCATAGCTGTATAGTATTGAGAAAAAAAAAACAAACCCCTAACAATCTAAGTCTTTAATAGAGTTTTCTTCTAGTTTACACCCAACTTCCCCTGGCAGCAAGTATCTTCCTTCAACCCATGCAAAACACTGATAACTCAATTCTGGCCCACCACCAATCTTGTAGGACTTTGCCCCGTCCCTACAATGGCTTGGAGGCCTCAATTTCTGCAACCTCCCAGTAACAGTCACCATACTTCACAATTCTGCAGTTCTTTCCCTGACCCCCATTACCACCCTCCAACTTCCCAATAATGGGCAATACTGAAATGTAAATAGTGATCCTGGGGAACTCAGCTAATCCCTGCTTCCCTCGCTTATTAAGCGGTACACTGACCACTTCAATAGCATGAAGGAAAGTTTCATCTACTGGCTCTTAAAGTTCATGACGATTGTTAAATGAGCTTTTGGCAGACTGGAATGTTTACTCACTAGTTTGAATCTCAGTGAGAAAAATATCCCAATGGTTACAGCTGCCTGATGGGTCCTAGATAATATTTGTGAGGCAAAGGGTAAAAGCTACCATTGGTAGGGAAGTGGGGGAGGAGGGGAGAGGAGAGGAGAAGCAGAAGGGGAGCACTGGTCTGCTGATTTTTAACAGCCTGACACAAGCAGCATTACAAGAGCCCAACACTGATGTAGTTCATGGAGGCTTTGAAAAACCACTTTAACAATGATACACAGTTGAACTCAGCAGTGCATTTTGAATGTTTTAATATAGGACTGGGTGTTTCTCTGAACTTATAAATTATGCTGAACTTGCATTAACAAGTACTGTTTGCTTTGACTACTGCTATACTTTCTCCAGTAGTTGCTGTGAACTAATAAAAATGATTTGTTTCTCCAGAAACAGAACTTTATTAACTGGGGGTTTGGAGGAAAACAGTGCAGAAAAATCAATGTCATACAAATTTTTAACATAACCTAGCAGGGGTAAAGCTTTAAAATTAGAAAGGAAAAAAACATTTATGTCCATTTGAGTACACAAATGTAGTTCATTGTGGCTACCCATATGCCAACCATGGTTCTCATAGCTCAGTGTGTGAAAAGCTGTGGTTTTCCTTGCTATCTCCTGGCATGGAGTGGTAGAGGTAATGAAGCATCTTATGATGCTATACGTGGTATGTTGAGGGTGTATGAAAAAGCAACCATGTAATTCTCTAAGGATTGCAAAGGTTGAAGAGTCTGATTTTTTGAACCTGTAGGTCAACCAGAGTCTGCAACATTTGAGTCTGCTGCTTGAGAAGACCTTTTATGTCCTGGTGTATTTCCTTCTCTTGTCCTGCTGAGATTCTTGAGCCTTTTTCCTGTCCTCCGTCTTTCTCCATGCTGTCATATAGGCCCTTCAAGCCCTTAGTTCATGGTCCAATGCAGCACTCACTTGTAGGATCTCACAGAATATGTCCACCCTAGTCCTCATCTTCCTCATCAGGGTCAGGCATTCTACGGGCATGGAGACAACATCCTCAAGGTTGGCGTGCCAGAAGCTGCTGATAAAAATAAACAGATGCATCACTGGACTTACTGTCACATGGGAAAGGGGGAAAAAAATCAAAATTTCCTTCTCTTATTCCATAAGCCTATTTTAAGTGTCTATTGACATTTCAGATTCATCAGCTTCAAAGCACTTCAGCACACCACCACTCTCCAACCTGTCATGGTGAGTACAGCCCATCATGAGCAAGTGGGGGAACAATTTTGTGTTGTACAAAGCTTTAAAATTTCAATCCCTATTTGCTGCTACTGGCATCCTGAAGCTGCCCCTGCATATGATGATGGGCTGTTTATTGTATGGTGCCAACTAAATTAATTGGAAAGTAGTATGGGAAAATGTCCCACTGTGGAGAAAGAAGGCAGCCACCCCTAAAAGCCTTTGGGAGAGGATTGCAGAGTATCTCAATGAAAGTTTCATCAAGATCTCAGGAGGAGAATAGGGACATACCTATGCAGATGATACACTCAACACTTCTAACCCAACAGCAAACAAAAAGCAGACGCCAACTCTACCTCTGTTGCACCTCTACCTCTCCCCATATGACTAAAAAAATGAAGAATACTTATGTCTTGTTAACTTGGGATGGGCTGAGCTCCATCTTTAAATTTAAAAACTGTAAGCAAAAATGCATGCAGACACTTACCCAAGGTCCCTTCCCTTTCATCAGGCTCATCTGTGCTTGCCTGGCACAACGCACTAGACTGTGGAGGAGTCTCAAATAGGTCCTGGCTTGCTGAGTCCCTTGATGCCTCTTCCCTCCCCCCAAATCCTTGTTCATGGCAGGGGTGTATGTCGCAGGCTCCTCCAAGCTACCAAAAGTGGTCTGCAGGGTCCTGGTGTGGTATCTGCAAAGTATGGCATTCAGGTCCTTGCAAAAGCAGCAAGAATGAGGTTCAGTACCAGATCTATTGTCGCACCCCCGGCCTTGTGGTATCCCTGGAGAAGTTCCTTCACTTTCATGCAGTGCTATTGCTGATGCCCATCATACCACTTTGCCTGCATCTCCTGTGCAATCTGCTCTTAGATGTCCATGCTTCTATGGCTTGCCCATAGCTGTGCTTACAGCCTCTTCTCCCCATAGGCTCAGGAGATCAAATGCAGATCTGCCTGAAGTAGGCAGGAAGCATGCAGTACCTCTGTATGTAGAGCCTGAGTAGTTGTACGCAGTACAGGTGAACTGATGGGTGTGCTTCCCTGATTGCTCATTTAGCAAAGGCATTTCAAAAACACGTGGGAGGGTTTTAAAGGTGAGGGTGGTTTCTGGTCTCTGTGACTCCTGGGCCATGGAGTTTAAAATTGTGACCAGAGCAGGCACTGTCGTACAGTACCTTATTCCTCATGACAGCTGCTGGAGGACTGTTATGGTTGACACCAGTCATCCAGTGTCTCCACTCATACCGAGTCTGCAGATATGTCACTGCACCACTTAACCTTCAAAATGTGAATCCAGCGTAAAGTTGGCAACTACAAGGGATAAAGAGCAGTTATTAACTAAATGTTGGAGTCTAAAATATAAGATGGGAAGTTCCAGCTTGCTGAATACTGGCCTATCACAAGCTGGCCCAATTCAATCCCTGCCCTTTTCTGCCTTAGAATTCCAGCATTTCTCTTGACTAAATACAACTGACTATCCTGGCGGCAGGGAGGGAAGGAGAAAAAAAATCAGTCTGTAGAACTTATGAATTCTGTACCTTATCAGACTGCAAACTCCATTTTGGATGTGGACTTCTTTTTATCTTTTCTGTTCAGTTATCTCCATGCTGGACTGAAATTTTAAAATCTGGTGGCAAAGGGCTAACAATAGGAGGGTCACTGACTCAAGTGCTCTCCCACTGAGGGCTGGTCTACACTATGGGGGGGTGGAGGAGTAGATATCAATCTAAGTTATGCAATTTCAGTCACATGAATAACATAGCTGAAGTCAACATACTTCTCATTGATTCCCCTTGCACTTCTCACGGAGGTAGAATACCAAAGTCAATACTAGAGTGATCAGCAGTCGATTTATTGTGTCTATACTCGACACAATTGACCCCTGCTGGATCGATCGCTGCTTGTCGATCTAGCCAGTAGTGTAGACAAGCCCTGAATCAGCTTTAAACAAATGGTTCTCCTACTCAGTAGAACTGGGTTATCAGGAGAGGGGCTGCCTAGCAATGAAGTAATGTAGGAAGAGTTTGGGATCACTTAAAAAAAACTGATCTAGGAGCCATCAGGCAGAGAAACTGGAAGGTAAAGGACTCTTGGGAGAAAGAGGATATCTATACTGCATTCTAAAACACATGGTAGCGAGTCTGAGCCTGGCTGCTGTGGGTTTTAAAAATCCAATGTAGACATACCTAGATACACAGAGGGGAGAGGAGACCAAAATGGACCAATTTAAATCAAAGCAATATAAAACAGATTTTAATACTTTAAATGAGCAAGCAGAAAACCTTGATTTAAAATCAACTCATCTTATTTTGCATTTGTACTTTAGTTATTTTCCTAAAGAAAACCAACCGATGAGAATGAACCTACCATTAAAATGCTTTGATTTTCAATTAATTATAGATTTTACAATATATCCAGTTTTTCTTTTGCTAACCAGGAGGATACAGTGTATCTATATATGTTTATTTAAGCAATTATATAGGTTAACATACATCTATTCAGACTTTAAATTTTTACATTTATTTTAATACACGTAAAATTAATCTAGTAAATGTAATTTTTGTCAAGCTCTATACGGATAGAAATTAAAATGCACAAGGACAAAACCTACTAGTGCTAAAAATTTAAGTACCTGGTGACCAGAAACACTCAGTTCAATTAACTACATATAATTTCTTTGTTTAATAAAGCAGTTTTAAATGTAAAACATGTTTTATAAAACTACCTTAGATAAAACTAAAAGTGCAGGTTATATATCCAATAGAAAATATCCCCAAGTTTATATTTAAAAGACTCATATTGTTGAAATAAAAAGCCAGCCTTATAGAATGCAGATCTTAGGACTATTTGGATTCTATGTGCCTTGCTATGGTAAGGCAAGTTAAATCCTAGAAGACCGGCATTATCAATGAGGATGTTCATAGATCAAGAGGTGTATGCAATTGACAAAGTATTTTTATCATCAGAAAAAGTTATCCATTGTTTTAAATGTGAAAAAAAAGTGTTTCTAAAAGGGAAACTACAAACAAGTTTAAATTTTACTGGCAATATCCTTGCAAATTCAGAGCAATAAAAAAAGATGGTTCTTAATACTGGGAATGAAATATGGATCTTCTAACTTCTAGATTACTAGTTAAAACTCATGACTACAGACTTGGCTGAACTTCTGAGATGGGCTGTTTTATAGCCTATGTAAAATTAATTGCTATCAATCAACATCCTGGATGATGACATTCAAATCCAATCAAACTTGTTAGCCTTATTAGCAGTTTCAGCAGAGCACCATAAGGCTTAATAAGTTGAGCGAGCAAACCTCTTACCCCCAAGAGGAAATGGGTTATGGTTGTGACTGACTAGCATAACTACTTCAGTAAAAACCTCTAGTGTGGAGACAGTCCACTGATCTTTATAACAGTATAAAGGTGCCTTGGGTAGGTATAGTTTATTCTCATAGATGGATAGTAGAGGTATAACTATATCCTCAGGAAGAGGGTTGTACAACTTAAGTATACCAGTATAATTAAAGCAGTACAATCAGTATTTTAAAAAGCCCATAGACACACACAATTACATTTTTAGAGGATATCAATGTAATTGTGAACTTATTTTAGTTAACAGAAGTTTTCTAAAATATGAGAAGATGGTAGACAAAAAACCCAAAAGTTAGTCTATATATTTTCAGGAAAGTTAAATCACAGGAAAGAGCTATGAAAGGACTTTCCAACCAGGTTTCAAAACGTTTTTTGTATGAAATTATAGGATTCAATTCAAATTGCTCTACCAGCATAAAACTGGTATAACAAAACTTGCTTACATCCCCATTTGTTGATGTAGCCCAATCCAAAAGCATGAGCATCTGAATTTCTGATCACATGATATGATGAAACAAGAGTAAATATTAAGCAGTACTTGTGACATTGCACTCCATATAATTTTATGAAAATATGCTGAGTGTAACTATAATGTAACCGGAATATGCGTCAAGCAAAAGGTATCTTGTAAGGTATCATTACAAAGCATATAATCTACTGAGTGTGGTCATCCCATTTGTACGAATGTATCATTCTTGTATCTGAAACTAGAAATATGAAGTATTACTCCTAGGTCCTATTGTAATTATGCAAAGTCTGGGCCATCAATGGTGGTTTGGAATCTTGATGGCGCCTATCAACTAGGACAACTGGTTGTAAATGGCTCTGTTTACATGCAGGCCTTCCTGTGAATAAGGCCAGGAAGAAAGGCAGGCCTGGGGTCTCTTAGGACACGTGACCATGTCACCCGGTACTAGAATCCATCTTAAACTTGGGGCTTTTTCATTTAGGAGGGGTGGGAACTAAGAGACAAAAGATTCCTGCCTTGTGTCAAAGTTATATAAGGGAGTGGAACAAAACAAAGGGGGTTCCACTGGAGCTAACAAAAAATGTACCGGGGATAGATTGGGCCCAGACTAGGAAGGGGTCCAGTCTGTGAAAGCACCTTATTGGAACATCTGAGGGTGAGATTTTATCTGTAATCAAAACAAGAGTACTTGTGGCACCTTAGAGACTAAAAGAGTGAGCAAAGCTTGCAAACAATAAGATTCAAGGATAAGGGCAAGAAGCATGTTGAACTTACTGGGGCCAACAAGCCACCTTAGGGCACATTGATGTTTCAGACCTATGAAGGTCTGTGACCTTGTGGAGAGGAAGACAAGACAACAAGCTATGCCACCCTTTGACCACTCCCCCTGAGCCTTAACATCTACTAGTGAAAAGCACCATGGAGGAACATTGCTATCTGGCTCCTTTAGTGCAGCTCCAGCTCCTATTCCACAAGACTGCAGCTAGTGTCCTCTTCAGAGAAGAGCAACTCCCAGCCCCATTATCTTAAAGTATCTTATTTTCCCCTTTTCTCTGTGTGCCTTTTTTATTTGTTAGCTGGGAGATATCCCAACACTTTTATTCTATAATTTTAGGAAACAAAAGTGGTTGTGTGCATGCATACATGTATTAGCGTCCATAAAATCCACACAGGAAGGAGGTAGAAAGCAAGTTTCCCAGGTTTAAACAGCCTGAAAGAGTCCCAAAGATACTCATTACGGTACACTCTGTAGTCTGTATTTAAATGTACTATTTTTTTATGTTATATGTAAATTTTAGTACTTAAATATTGTCAAACTTTTATTTATTCCTCTGTTAAAATCTCATGGGTGGGGAAGAAAAGATTAGCCACCACATTAAAGATGAAATCTAAAAAGGAAGCTTCACAATGGTCTGTGGTTATGATGTAGACATTAGATAATTTGATTTCAATATCAAAATACTGAACCAACTCCAAGTTACAGATCTGATGGACTTTGGTAAAACATTTTCATTGAGTTTATAATCAAGCAGAGTGAACTCCTTTGTTCCCTTTTTGAGATTTACAAGGATTTGTAAATTTGTCATCTTAATTTGATGATTTATTCCAATCCTATATTAAAAACCAGCTTTTTCTATCAACTGAACCTTATCTGACTAATCTGAAAGCTGTATTGGGACCATTTGACCAATGGATTCCTTGAGATAAACACCCCACCACCAAACTCCCACAGATTTTCTTACAGCTCATAGATTCCACTTTTCTTATGCACCCTTGGCTTCTAAAATGTTAATGGCTTAATGGAACAGAGAGAGGATTTGGAAATGTTGTGGGGCTATATGATCAAGGAAACAGTGGGAACGGCGAAGAGATGACGTACACCCAGTATTCCATCACATGCTTAAAGTTACTGTAACTACCAGGTAATAAAACTCAAGTTCTTGGTGCACAGACCATGTCTGAGATTTCTCTCACAAGCTGTTAGCAACTACACACACCAAACATATCAATGCATGACTTATCCCCATTCCATTATAACAAAGTGTATAGAAGATGGCTGAGGGAGGACACGGAACACCATTAGAAAACACACAGCAATGGTATGGCCTCGTGGAGAGATCAGTGAAGCCAAGGCCAGTGACAGGGGGGTAGCAAGTAGGCCAACTGCCTATGGCCCAACGAAGCATCCAGGACTCCTGCTGGTGCTGGGGGACGAAGGGTTAGTGGGGCTGGCAGGGGCTTCCTATGGTTCCGCGTCCCTGCAGCTCGTAGGCAGCAGAGGCAGGGCAGAGATGTCACTGCTCCTGCCACAAGCCACAGCTCCTATTAGCTGGGAACCACAGCCAATGGGAGCTGCGGGGGCAAGGCCTGCTAGCACAGAGACACCCCACCCCCTGTGATTCCTAGAAGCTGCAGGGGAGCCATGTCAGTGGGAGCCCCCCATTCCAAAGTAAGCATACACACACACTCTCCAACCCCCCGCTCTTAAGCTCCCACCCACATGCCCAAACTTCTGCTGCTGGCCCAGGCAGCCCCTGAACCAGCACGAATTGCTGCAGAAATCACGATGGAATCTGTGATTTCCATGACAGACTCACAGCCTTACTTATAACTAATAAGTATGTTAACAATACTAACAGAGGTGAGCCAGACCGGTTTTCAGCTAAGCATTTGTCAATGTTCAGCGAGGGCCACAGGCCTTGGCATGGACTGGCACCTGGTTTGCCAGCATCACAATATTCATATCAAATTATGAAGACGAAGTATTTCAGAACCCATTAGCAGGTCCAGATAAAACTTGCACCAAGATTTCTGGCCTACCAGTGTTAATTTGACACAAGCACAAATAGATATTAATAAGTGTAGATTTGAAATCAGATGACAGTTTCTAACCATCTGAGAAGTGGAAACTTCAAATAACTCAGAACTGGACTGTGAAAAACTCATAGGAAGAAACAAAACTGAGGCTTGTACCATACTACCACATATGATACATCTGTATAACTTGTGTCACACCAGGATATGACCAGGTCACCTCCCTGAGCTACACAAGTTACATTAACTAAGTGGTGGCATGAACAGCGCTATGACAGTGAGAAAAGAGGTGGCTTTATTACACTGACAAGGGAGCTCTCTCCAGTCAGCAGAGTGTCTTCAGTAGAAAACCTGTGGAACTATTTGCCAGAAGATGTTGTGAAGGCCAAAATTATAGTAGTGATAGTGTTCCTAGTCTCTATTTGCCAGAAGCTGGGAATGGGAGACAAGGAATGGATTATTTGATTATTTCCTGTTTTGTTCATTCCCTCTGGAGCAACTGGCACTGGCCACTGTTGGAAGACAGGATACTGGGCTAGACAGACTTTAGGTCTGACCCCATAGGACCAGTCTTATGTTCTTATTTGCAGCACTGGTGCAGCTTAGCATTTCTAGTTAAATTAGTCCTAAGTTTTTTCTCACCCACACTGTGCTTTCCACCAGATTTAAATGTTTTACCAACATTAATCAAGAATCTGCTCCCCTTGCCAATTTGATAAACATGCTCAGACTCTTCAGTGAATAACTACACAAGTATTCCACTTACTAGTAGAACAGACACAAGAGAGAAAAAATTTGGCCCTTTGATTTCCTGCAGCCCATGGCCCCCCGCAAGCAGGGAAAGTCCGTATCGTCCCTTCATTCATTCCAAGCTTCCTCCAGAAGGAGGGGCTCCTCTCGCCCCTCTCAGCAGTTCCCCCACCTCAGGTTAACCCCATACCCCCTCCCCGCCAGGGCAACCCTAATTAACCCCTTCGCCAATTCACTGGACACATCAATTCTCCGAATACCCCGGCATTCACCCACAGCCCCTCCCATGCAGCCTCCACCTCCAGACGGGCGACAGACACACCCCGCGCACACCTCACCCACCCTCTCTAGGCGCTCCTCGAAGCCCTGGCCCTGGGCAACAACAACTGGCCCATCACCCCCGCCCCAGGCCGGGCGGGGCCCCGCGTGGGTGCCGCTCCCCGGGGCTACCGTTTTTCGCCAACACCCCCCAGCCCTCACCTGCCTGCCAAGAGGCGCCTTCCCCGGCCGGCTCCCTCCGGGCTTCGCCCCGCCGCACTCACCGTTTCTTAGGGATGGTGGACGCGACCGGCCGCTCAGCTGCGCCCCCCGCCCTGCACTGGCTCGGGGAAAGGAGCCGCCCAGCCTCGGGCGCCCGGCTCGCCGGTAAGCCCTGCAGGTGGCCAGAGAGGATGCGCAGCCTCCGCTGGGCAGCGGGCTGGGACCCCGGACCGCCTCCCGCTGCTGCCTCGGCTGCCGCCGCCATCGCACTTCCGCGTTACGCCGCCAGGTGAGAGGTCACACGCGAGAGGGGGCGGGGAAGGCGCTGCGAGCACTTATAGATACTCCCGGCATGCACCTCTTTCCCAGCCCGTCCACTGGCGGAGACAGCGCCCCGCCCCCTCCCCTGCATAGTCCGCCAGGGCGGCGTTCTCTCGCTGTCGAGCCCGCCCCTGGCCGTGCGGAGCCGGGGCCCAGCGGGAGAGCTGAGTCCGCCCTCCTCGCTTCGCTCCCTGGCAAAGGAAACCTGCTCATCAGTTCCCGCCATCCCTGCACCAAGCATCGGCTGCAGGACTGGAGCCTCCTGGCTCTGAACCCTCCGCCCTGTCAACAGGGGCTGCACCCATCTCGGTCCAGCCCGCTGTGGCCCCTCTCACCTGGTTCACAACTGTGGGATGGGTGGTGTTTGTCCAGCAGTGCCAGTGTCTGTACTCCTGTGAGGAGACGATAACTAGCTGTCACCTTGCAAAAGCCCCTGGTACAGGTCCACCTCTGTGATTAGGAAGATGGGTCTGAAATCGTGAGCTGACTGTACTCTACAGACATAGGGCTCGAACTGGGGCGGTGGGGGGCAGCTTGAAGTGGTTTCCATCATATACAGGCTTTATGGTTTGGGTCAATGGCTCTTAGCACCCCCCACTATACAAATCGTTCCAGCACCCCTGCCTACAGGCTCAAAAACTGAAAGCTAAATCAAAAGCCCTGAAATGGATTAGGGTTTTCAAATCTCAGATTTTATAAACCAATTGCATGAATTTAGGGAACCTGATTCTAGAGATTGAACACAGACATCCTACTGTTCTGAACAGCACTACCAGGGATTAGAGCAGGGGTGGGCAAACTTTTTGGCCCAAGAGTGACAACTAGGTATGGAAATTGTATAGCAGGTCATGAATGCTCATGAAATTGGTTTGGGGTCAGGAGGGGGATGAGGGTTCTGGCTGGGGGTGTGGGCTCTGAGGTGGGGCCAGAAATAAGGAGATCAGGGTGTGGGAAGGGGCTTTAGGCTGGGGCAGGAGGTTGGGGTCTGGGGGGGATGAGGGCTTTGGCTGGAGGTGCAGGCTCTGGGGTGGGGGTGAGGAGTCTGGGGTACAGGACGGTGCTCCAGGCTGGGATAGGTCAGAGGGTGGGAGGTTAACCTTGCTGTAGGTTAAGCCCATTACTTCTTGTCCTACTTTCAGAACAACTGATCACAGTCCTCTTTATAACAGCCCTTAACATATTTGAAGGGTTATCAATTCCCCCTTAGACTTCTTTTCTCAGGAGTAAACATGCCCAGTTTTTTTAACCTTTCCTCCTAGATCAGATTACCTAAACTTTTTATCATTTTTGTTGCTCTCTTCTGGATACTCCCCACTTTTTCCACATCTTTCTTCAAAACACTCCAGCTGAGTGCTGGAGTGCTGAGACAAAACAACTACCTCTCTTCTCTTACATACAACACTTCTATTAATACACTCCAGAATTATATTTGCCTTTTTCATCACTATGTCACATTGCTGACTCATATTCAATTTCTGATCCATGACAATCCCCAGATCCTTTTCTGCAGTACTACTACCTCCCCATTTTGTATTTGTGCGTTTGGTGTTTCCTTCCTAAGTGCAGTAGTTTGTACTGTTAGTGAATTTCATTTTGTTGATTTCCAAACAATTCTTCAATTATCAAGAATCAGAGAGGTAGCCATGTTAGTCTGGAAATGCAGAAGTGACAAAGAGTCCTGTGGCACCTTAAAGACTAACTAAAGTATTAGAGCATAGGCTTTCATGGGCTAATACCCACTTCGTTGGATGCGGATCCGACGAAGTGGGTATTAGCCCACAAAAGCTTATGCTCTACTACTTTAGTTAGTCTTTAAGGTGCCACAGGACTCTGTCACTTCTGCAATTATCTAGGTCATTTTGAATTCTAATCCTATCCTCCTGAATGCTTGACATCAAGCTGCAAGGGTTCCATCTTCAAACCTTATAAGCATATTCTCCACTCCAATATCCAAGTCATTAATGAAAATATTGACTAGTACCAGACCTGGGGCAGATCTGGGACCTCACCAGATATGTCTTCCCAGTGTCACCGTGAACCATTGATAGGCCCAATCATAAGCCAACTGAAGTGAGTCTGAATACATTCCCATTAATATAAAATGGGAGCAGAACTGGGCCCAGAACTTCTATAAATATGAGCAGGATTGAGACCACAGTTATATACAACAAAACTTTATTTTTTGCAGCAATAGAACTTATATTTTTTAAATATAGCTGGCACATGAGTTTTCAATGAGAGTTAGAATGATTTGTCACAACCCATTTTTTAAATAGGAGACAAAGAAATGTTAGACAAAACACCATTTTGAATGAGGGTTGTTTGTTTCTGTTAAGTTTAAAAGGAAACTTCTATTTTGGAGTTACAGGTTCTGAAAACATTCTTCGTTGTGCTACAGTAAATTAGCAATTTTCAGGCCAAACCAATTTTTCATCCAAACCTATAAGGCTTTATAAAAAGGAAGCTGATTACAATCTCAAGTAGGGGAAGGCTGTCAAATTTCCATAATTGTGAGAATTAATTACTTCTTTTAAGTGTGTCTGGAGCATGAGATATACAGTTTTTATATTTTATAAACCAAGGTATTTAAATAAATAAAATTAGGAGGAAAAGAAGCTGAATTAAGATATAATCAGATTGCTTTATCAATTAATGCTTAGTGCTCTAGGCCAATAGGATTGGTCAGCTTAAAGAGAGTCACGCACTCAACATACAAATCATGGGACGATAACTGTGTCAGGATTGAAAACAGCATTAGTCCTTTACTTCATAAACCACTTCTACTCCTGAAGTGCTGCCTGGATTCCACAATTGTTAAAGACTGGTCTCAGAAGAGAAAATGGAATTAAAAATAAACCAACACAGTTGGACTAAAATCCAATTAAAATGTCAAAATGTTTTTTGAACATGAACTTGGAATTAAATAGAAAAAAGATTCAGATTCTCCATTCTCAAAAGCTGAAGATTTCCAGTAGTAAGAACTGTAGCTAAGAAACTGTTGCCAGTTTCTCCACATCTCTGTGTGCATGATGGAAGCCCTGACGAGTTGTGTTTTCTGAAGCACTGCCGGGACTTACTGTGATTTCCCAGGGAAGATTTTTAAGTTATGCCAAAGCATACTCTGAAAAGTCTTTCGTCCGATTGATCCTCTGAAGCTTTATTCTTTCCTGGAGTCTTTGTACCACAGTCTGTGTATAAGCAGTAATAATTCCAGAATTGCATTTATTTGATTTCTAGTCATGGTAGTCCCCAGATTAAAAGAAGGAAGATGAATGTAGGGTGCTGGCTTATCCCCAGCCCATGAGGGACCCATTGCCACACTCAGCAACTCTTTTCCAGACAGTTGTATTTCATAAAAATAGGCAAAACCCAACTATCAGTTCCTCAGCCCATCTGGGCTATAGCTCTTTTGTCTCTCTCAATTCTTCCTGCTTTTGGCCTATTGCAGCATTCTCCTATGCTCTCTCAACTGAGTATAGCTCTCCCTAGAAACCCTTTTCTCCCTACAGCTTCCCATTGCCCGCCATCTTAAGGACTATCAACCAGTCTCAGGGAACCTTTTTAATTGCTTCTACTCCCACTGCCCAGGCCTCCAGGCTTTCAGTCTGTCTTCCTATTCCCAAGGAACAGGTACTGAGATCCCAGCCATCACTGTCTGTCTGCTTCTTTCCTGACTGAATGACTCTCAGACCAGACCAGACCACCCTTCCTCTGGTACCTACTTTCATAGCCAAACTGGAGGGCCCCTGACCTGTCACAGGTGTACTGGCATCATCCCTCTTAAAGGGTTACTGCAACCCTGGGACAATGATTAACACCTGATAAGCAAAGTTTATCTCCTAAGGTTCCAATCCTACAAACAGACATTTGGTTAACTTTAAGCATGAGGGTGATTCCATTCACATTGTTAGCATTAATTGTATGCATATTTTCAGGATAGGGCCCTGACTGATTAATATCTGTACTGAAAATAAACTCTGGCAAACAAATGAACTTGTAATGTACAATAATTTAACAAAAGGGAGAGATCGTACAATTTTCAGTAAAGAATCTAGCAGATCTGCAAACTGGTAGTTTGAAGTATCACAAGCTGTTGTCAGGTCAAGACTAAAATAGTCCCTCAGTGCACATGATCCCTTTCTCAAACACATCTCAAGGCCTCTTTATAAAAGCAGGATGTTGTTTTTAGTGTGTGATACCAGCTTATAGCACCAATTCCTTGGTTTGACTTGTTCGAAGTCAACACAGATGTGCATTTTTAGAGTTTTACAAGTTAAAAATTTCAAAACACATAAATCAAAATAAAAAAGTTTATAGTCTAAACAAAAACAAATATTAAAGCTTTACTTTTCTCAGGGAAGCATCCATAATAAGATCTCTGAGGGCGCTATTACTTTGTACACACCCAGGAGAGTAGAGAAGGAATAGCTCCTCTCCGTTCCACTGTGTGCAAGTAATGCAGCTATACCTACCTCATGCCCGGGGTCTGTAAAGAAAAGGCTACTTGCATCCTCTCCTAACTTGATTATGATTTTAAAGAGAAATAATTTTTGATACTGTACTAATGAGGCAAGAGACAGCACTGAAAAGATGAGGGATGTGTTGATCTTATCTTAGTGATTTTTTTCCACACAGCTATATGTATAGGCTAAACTCTTCTGGGCAGGGAACCAAGAGAAGATTTTGTTTAAATGACTAAGTGACATTGGGTGCCCCAATTTTTGGGTGCTTAACTTGAGAGATCTTAAAAGGACCTGATTTTCAGAAAGTGCCGAGCATTCACTCTCTGAATATCAGGCCCCTTTATTGTATCTTGTGTCGGTCACCCAAAAATTATTAGTCATTTTAAAAAAATCTTTATCTCTATTTTCATCGGTATGATAAAATATCATGCACATTTACACTGCTGTATAACAAGTACTATAGCCAGATATACCTCTGCCTATCACACAAGATTGTATAAAACCACAAACTTACTAAAATGCTAGGATCTGGGAGAGCATGAAAACTGATGTACTCAATATTCCAGATTATATAAGAAAATATGCAGATTACTAGCTCAGACTAAGGCAGGGCAATTGCTTGCTAAAATCCAAAGATTTGGCCAACCCCTACTCCTTGCCACAAAAGTAAAGTAAAATTTAAATGAACGTGTTCTAGCCCTTTCAATATGCTGAACAATCATAGAAAACAGGTATTGCCTCCATCATCCAGCCCTCAATATAGTACTCAGACTTCCCTGTAAGAGAAGCCTTACTGAAAATGCTGCAGTCCTACACTGGATTTGACTGCTCCTGTGATCCAAGAGCAGGAATTCAGCGATCCAGCACATTCCTTCAATAGGAAGCTCCTTTTATCCATCTTTAAATAGTCAACTCAAAGGTGTTTGTTTACAAGGTTGGTTCTAAACATGTTCATTATTAGGGAATTAAATCAATAAAGTGATTTGCCTCAAAATTCTGTTTCCCTGATGGTATCCACACCCAGGGGTGAAAGACTTACCAGTATGGGGCTGGGACCAGCTCTGGCCCCTGGAAGGGGCAGGGCCTCGGGCAGAAGGGGCTGGACTGAAGGGGTCAGAGCTCGCCTCAGCCCTTTAAATAATCACCAGAGCCCTGGATTAGCGGCGTCGGGGCTCCAGCACTATGCAAAGGGCCAGAATGGTAGAAGCTGCGGGAGGCGTAGGCCCTTTAAATTGCTATCAGAGCCCCACTGCTGGAGCCCTGAGGTAGCAGCTGCGAGGCTCCGGTGGCAATTTAAAGGGCCTGGGGCTCCAGCCACTGCTGGGAGCCCTAGGCCCTTTAAATTGCCCCCTGGGGAAGCCAGGTCACCCTGGTACGGCGCACCGGCTCTTGCTGGTACACCGTACCGGCTTATTTTCACCTAAGTCCACGCACCTAGGTTTAGTGCCTCTCACAATGGTCATGTGGAAAATACCATTAGATCTTAAAAACCTGTAGGTAGGCTTGAGCCTTGTTCCTTACCGTGCATGCTCTAAACTTAGGTTCTTCTACTGCAGAAAGTTACTTTTTGACATCAGGCAATGAAGAAGCTCTCCAAGCATTCTAATCACCACAACTTCAGCTCCAACTATAGTGACCCATGAGGGACTAAACTTGTTTTTTCTGTTGTGTCCCAACTTCCACTCAGTCCTATTTTGTATACTGAGTGCAAAGAGACTCCAAGCCCTGTGGGATAGGGCAAGACTTTTCATACGGGTCAGCAGGAGCAAAGCCCAGTGATCTTATAGGTTCATGGAATGCTGACTTGTGAAGAGTCCGCTCCAAATGAGGCATCTACCCAGATAAGACTCCTGAGACATCTTTCCTTCCTCTGCAAATGATCTAGGTATTTTTCTCTAGGATCAATGCCTTTTCTAGCGCCAAGTTCAGCTCCAGCACTGCACTCTTCAGGAGACAGTGGAGTACAGAGGACATTTTCCTGCACATGCCTATGCATTGGAGAGGTACTGATGACTACTCTGCCCCTCCTTTCCTCCCCTGCCCCCATGCTCTAATACCAAGGAAGACCAGCAAGCTCCAAGATCCTGAGGAGATAGAGTGACTAAACAGCAAATGTGAAAAATCAGGATCAGGAGTGGGGGGGTCATAGAAGACTATATAAGAAAAAGACCCAAAAATTGGGACTGTCCCTATAAAATTGGGGCATCTGGTCATCCTTTGAGGAGATGCCAAGCACCATCATTTAGCATAGCACTGCTATGGTGCTCTGGTGCTCACTATTGGTGCAAATGTCTCATGTGGTAGCATGAGCTGAGGCTACACCCCAGAGTTTGAGACTGATCTGTTAATCTGTCACAATGTTAGTGAGGAAATGGTGAGAACCTCCATAGACAGTATCTTAAATGATACATAGTTTAAGTCACACTCCACAAGCTGCGATCCTGTGAGGTCTTGCAAGCTAAACAAGGCTGGATAGCAACTTGGAAAAATGTGAGAAGTCACAGACAAGTTTTGTGATACAAAACCATATGAACACATCACCTGCTAAGAACTATAGTGCTGCATTTATGACCCTGGCTTCCAAAAGCAGCAAAGCACAGATCTTCCTTTACCAAGCAGATGTTCTGACTGCTCCTAGTAAGAGAAAATAAAACCCAAGCAGAGGCTTCTTAGCTAAAAGCTTATAGCTCTGCAGCTGGGCATGCTGTGAGGAAAGACAGCTTTGTTCAAAAATCTCTAGTAATTTAAAATTCAAAGTCTAGGGTTTTGTTGTGCTCAGAGAAGGCTCTCCCTCCCTTAGGGACAATTCTCTTTAAGTAGTAAATACAAACAAGGCCAGGTAACCAGGGCTGGCCCACAACATTTTGGCACCTGAGACAGGGAGCTCAAATGATGCCCCCATGCCTCCTTGCTTGGGCCAACACTTTGAAAGGTCTCTTGTGCCCTCCTTCCTCTAGCACAGCACACTACCATCCCTGTGCATCTAGAGCAGAGAGAATACATCTGCACCAGCAGCAGACGCAATTCTATACTCTGGGTCCTAGTGTTCCTCCCATCCCCAAGTCTGGCACCTGAGGTGGTCACCTCAGTTCACCTCATGGGAAGGCCAGCCCTGCTGGTAACTATAGTGTGTGTCCTAGAGATGAGTCTTGCCTCCCTCCCATGAAATGAGAGAGGATACTGGGCTGTAACAAACAAACTTAAATCTTGAACTCTGTAACATTAAAACATCTCAAAATATTACATTCTATGAAAAAGGGGCAAGAATCAGCAACTGTCTTAAAGTTACTGCTCTTAGTCCCAGTCTCTTTGTGTCAGGGTCAAAGTCCATGCAGCTTGGTGGGAATTTAGCAGGAGTCTCTAATAGGAGCAAGAGCCTCCTTGGGAATTTTGAGTTTATTTCTAGATTTTCTGCAGCAGTTAGAACAAACTAGTAGGGTTTCTGACCATTTTGCCTTCATGAAACTCAAAAATCTCAAAGCACGAAACTAGAGATTTCACTGTCCATCACTTCCTGTGGCCTAGCTATAGGGTGACCAGATAGCAAGTGTGAAAAATCTGGAGGGGGTAATAGTTTCCATATAGGAAAAAGCCCTGAATATCAGGACTGTCCCTATAAACTCAGGACATCTAGTCACTCTACCTAGCTAGATTCTCCTGCATTTGGGAGATTTCACTCCTCACCCCACCTCTCTGGATCAGCCCTTTATTTAAGGGGAATGCTGAGATAGGGCACATCATCCAAACAGCTACAAGGGAATACAGTCAAAGCAGAAATCGCATTTGTCAGAATATCTTTCCTACCTTAGTTACACGTATCACCCTGGGATTACTATTGTTAAGGAGATCATAGAAAAACAGTTTCCTGCTCTTTCAATGTCTTTATTTGGTGCACCGCACAGTACTTTTTGTGTAATAATTTTACTGTTTCCCCGATACAATCAATTAGCTTTTCCTGTGTGAGCAGGCATTTCATATGACAACACAGGAAAGAATGTTAAAAAAAGGAAATGTGATTGCAACACTACAAAAACTGACAGGGGAGCTTAAAGCAAGGAATAGTTATTGAAGGAGCATTTAAACACTTCTTTGAAACTGCCCAGATTTCAAGATGACAGTCTCCCTTTAAACAAGCTTTTTGCATTATATAAACACTAATTGCAATGTGTTGTGCACAGGGTGCTTGCATTACTTTTGCTCTCTACTAAACCAAAAGATAATACAATATGTGTCTTACCTTCTGAAGACAAGTATTTTGCTATTCTGTATACAAGATCTCCTAGTGCATTTGGGGGAACAAACTTCAAATAAAACCTACTTCAATCCAATTCGCACATGAATCTGGAATTACAGTTCTATATAATAGTTTAGATTATAAGTACCACAGAACAGAGATTTTACCACGGAGTCTCCATTCTTTCATTCCTGTGCTAGAACCATGTTCTAGCTAGCTACATTTGCCCCCAAGGGTGCCATCTGCTAGCCAAGTATAGCCAGACTGAAGTGCACTACAATTATGTCCCTTATTCCCTCATCATGCCCCCTTTGTGAGGGGTGGATGGGATTGGGGAGGTGGGGTGTTGGCATAGAGTCATTCTGACAACTTCTCACCAACTGGGAAATTACTTTATACCATAGTGATTCCCTATTACACCCTCTTTCCACAAACATAAGTGGCTGAGATTGGCACAGAATTGGCCAACTTTTATTTCTTTGCCTGTAATGTGCTATACCTATAGCACTATTTATTTAACAAAATACACCTATAGTACTGTTGAACCCAAATTGACATTTGATACTTTGAGGCCAGATACATTATTTGTCATCTGAAAGAAAAGACAGAACCATACTCTGATAGTACAGTATATGCTAGGCAAACTGATATCCCATGGTTACTTTGTGTGACATGCTAAGGCTACCAGTTCACCTTTTTTGTGGGGGGAAGGGGGACGCAAAGTTTTATTATACAAGCCACATTTACACAATTATTTACAACCGGAGAACACTGGATGGTAGTGCTTTCAGTTTCATAAGCCTCCCACACCTGTCACTGTGGGAGTGTCCAATCACAGAAACGTAGGGCTGGAAGGGACCTTAAGAGGCCATCTAATCTAGTCCATCCCCCACACACTGAGGCAGGATTAAGTATAACTAGACCATCCCTGACAGGTGTTAATTTAACATGTTCTTTAAAGCCTCCAATGACCACTCTCTGTAGGTAACCTGTTCCAGTGCTTAACTGTCCTTACAGTTAGAACATTTTCCCTAATATCTAACCTAAATCTCCCTGGCTGCAAACTAAACCAATTACTGCTTGTCTTATTCTTTGGGGACATGGAGAATAATTGATTAGCATCCTCTTTAAAACAACCTTTCACATATTTGAAGACTGTGATGTCCCCCTTCAGTCTTCTATTTTAGACTACACATACTCAGTACTTTTCAACCTTTCCTCATATGTCATGTTTGCTACACATCTTATTTTTGTTGCTCTCCTTTGGACTCTCTCCAATTTGTTTACATCTTTCTTAAAATGTGGTGACAAAAATTGGGCACAATACTCTAGCTGTGGCCTCACCAGTGCCAAGTACAGCAGAACATTTATCTCCTGTGATTTACATAAAATACTCCAGTTAATACATCCCTGAATGACATTTACCTTGTATGCAACAGCATCACAATATTGACTCATTCAGTCTGTGCTACTCTATAACCTCCAGATCCTCTTCTGTAGTAACTAGCTAAGCAGTAGTATTTTTCATTTTGTATTTGTGCCATTGCTTGTTCCTCCCTAAGTGCAGTACTTTGCACTTGTCTTTACTGAGTTTCATGCTATTGATTTCAGACTAATTCTCCAATTTGTCAAGTTCATTTTGAATTCTAATCCTGTCCTCCAAAGGGCTTGCAATCCCTCCCAGTGTGGTGTCATCTGCTAATATTATAAGTGTACACTTCACTCTATCATCCAAGTGGTTAATTAAAATATTGAATAATACCAGACTTAGGACAGACCCCAGCAGGATCCCTCTAGATATGACATCCCAGTTTGACAGCAAACCACTGATAACTCCTCTAAGTACGGTCTTGCAACCAGTTGTGCACCCACCTTATTGTACTTTCATCTAAACCATATTTTCGTAGTTTGCTTATGAGAATGTCATGTGTAACTGTGTCAAAAGCCTTATTAAAGTCCTGATATATCACATTTAATGCTTCCCACATCAACTTGGTCAGCAACAATGCTAAAGAAAGGAATTAGATTGGTTTGGCATGATTTATTCTTGATAAGACTGTCAATTAATCACAGTTAACTCAGGTGATTAACTCAAAAAATTAATCATGATTAAAAAAATTAATTGCTATTAATTGCAGCTGTAATTGAACTCTTAAACAACAGAATACCACATGAAATTTATTAAAATATTTTGGATGTTTTTCTGCATTTTCATTTTTTTTCAATTACTATGCGGAATACAAAGTGTACAGTGCTCAATTTATATTATTATTTTTATTACAAATGTTTACACTATAAAATGATAAAAGAAATAACATTTTTCAATTCACCTCATACAAGTACTTTGTTAAATAATTGCATTTAAAAACAAAATAATGAAAAACTTTAGTGCCTGTAAGTCCACTCAGTCCTACTTCTTGTTCAGCCAATCGCTAAGACAAACAAGCTTGTTTACATTTACGGGAAATAAAGCTGCCCACTTATTAGTTACAATGTAATCTGAAAGTGAGGACAGATGTTTGCATGGGACTTTTGTAGCCGATTGCAAAGTATTTATGTGTCAGATATGCTAAACATTTGTATGCCCTCCATGCTTCAGCAACCTTTCCAGAGGACATGCTTCCATGCTGACGATGCTCATTAAAAAAAATAATATGTTAATTAAATTGGTGACTGAACTCCTAGGGGGAGAACTGCATGTCTCCTGCTCAGTTTTACCCACATTCTGACATATATATCATGTTATAGCAGTTTCAGATGATGACCTAGTACATGTTGTTTGCTTTAAGAACACTTTCACTGCAAATATGACAAATGCAAAGAAGTTACCAATGTGGAATTTCTAAAGATACAGCTCTCAACCCAAGGTTTAAGAATCTGAAGTGCCTTACAAAATTTAAGAGGGATGAGGCATATGCAGAATGTGCAGCTGTATAGAGCACCATGAAATTTGGGGCACGAAATTGCCCCAGATTCCCTGGTGCCCAAAGCACCTGTGTTCAGCGTATGTGGCAGCACGAGTTCTGGCAACCAGCCCTATCCCTTGGCCAGTCCCCCCGCACGCTGTGTCCACTGCAAGGGGCAGGGCCGTTCCTGGGGGTGTGAGGCCCTGACCAACTCCCTCCACCCCACCTCTTACCTTTCCCCCCTGCTCCACGCCCATTCCACTTCTTCTCCCAGCAGTCACCGGCAGCAGAAGGAAGCAGAACAACCCGGCCCTAGCCTGCTCTCTTCCGCCAGCTCCCAGCCGCGTCGCTCTGCTTCCCACCACCGGTGAGTGCAGGGAGAGGGTTGGGGAAAGGATTACCCGCCCCCTCCCCCCCCCCCGCACTCACCTGCGGTGGGAAGCAGAGTGTCACAGCTGGAAGCTGGCTGAGTAGATCGGGCTGGGGCGAGGCTGCTCCTCTTCGCGCTGTTGCCAGGGTGTGCGGGGAAGAGGGATCCCTTTCTCCAAGTCCCTTCCCCTGAGCAATACGACTGGGGCCAGAGCAAGGGAAGTGGAGCAGTCTTCTCCCGGCCCCCGCTACCCCCCCAGGCCACGCTGGGCCGATGGGGCCTCCCAAAGTGGCCCCCCACAGCTCCTGTCTCCTGGGCCCCACAGGCCTTGAGCACAACCTAGACCCTGGCAGGAGGGAAAGGGGAGCAGGTGTTCCCCCTGCAGATGCCTGGGGCCCCACACAGCTCCCCAGTGGGGGGCTGCATAGGGCACCAAAATGGCTAGGGACAGCCCTGGGGATGAGGTTTGGAGCATTCTTTCAGAAGTCTTAAAAGAGCAACACTCTGATGTGGAAACTACAGAACCTGAACCACCAAAAAAGAAAATCGACTGTCTGCTGGTGGCATCTGACTCAAATGATGAAAATGAACATGCGTTGGACCGTACTGCTTTAGATCATTATCAAGCAGAATCTGTCATCAGCATGGATACATGTCCTCTGGACTGGGGGTTGAAGGATGAAGGGACATATGAATCTTTATTGCATCTGGCACGTAAATATCATGCGACGACAGATACAACAGTGCCATGTGAACACCTGTTCTGACTTTCAGGTGACACTGTAAACAAGAAGCAAGCATTATCTCCCATAAATGTGAACACATTTGTTTCTCTCAGTGATTGGCTGAACAAGAAGTAGGACTGAATGGTCTTGTAGGCGTTACAGTTTTACATTGTTTTGTTTTTGAAGGAAGGTATTTTTGTACATAATTCTACATTTTTAAGTTCAATTTTCATGATTAAGAGATTGCACCACAGTACTTCTAGTGGGGGGATTGAAAAATTCTATTTCTTTTGTTTTTTACAGTGCAAATATTTGTAATCAAAAATAAATATAAAGTGAGCAGTGTACACTTTGCATTCTGTGTTGTAACTGAAATCAATATATTTAAAAATGTAGAAAACATCAAAAATATTTAAATAAATGGTATTCAATTACTTTTAACAGCACAATTAATCACACGATTAATGTTTTAATCACATGATTAATTGTGATTAATTTTTTTAATCGCTTGACAACCCTAGTTCTTGACAAATCTATGTTGACTGTTACTTATCACCTTACTATCCTCTAGGTTTGAACAAACTGATTGTTTAATAATTTGTTCAAGTAACTTTCTGTTGATGTTCAGCTGATTGGTCTATAATTCCTGAGGTCCTCCCTTTTTCCCCTTGTTGAAAATAGGTACTATTTTTTCTCCAGTCCTATGGGACATTATACATTTTCTATCAGTTCTTGCAGATAATCACTAATGGTTCAGAAATTGCTTTGGTTTTATACATGTATTGTGGTGAAGTCAGATATCTACTCCTCTTACTCATACACAACAGAAAGTATTTATTCAGTCATATTTTTATCTGAATATGCAACAATTATATTGGAAATAAACCAAGAAATATTTGTTATCAGTGGAAATCAGTGCAGTTTGCCAACAGATTAATACTGCATGAACAAGTATTAGGTAAAGCTTTAACTCAAACCTTTACGACACATAACAGCACTCTAGAAAGACAAGCAGCCCCTTATGGGACTTATCAACAGCAGTAATAAGAGGGCATTCATCCCTTTATAAAGTAACTTAACTTAGCCCGCTCACATGAGTTTCAGAATAAATTGGCTGCTAAAGAAAAGAACAAAGGAAGTTGACAACCTAAAATGTTTCAAGAGCTCTTGACCCTCAGAAGGCCAATGCAGGCTGCTGGAGTGGAACTGCCTGAGCAGTATCTAAAATTGAACAGGTGCTTGTAGGCCTTGATATGAGAAATTGGACATGGAGGAGGCCTCATTTCTTGGTAGCCACAATTAGGAGGTAAATGGAGCAGCAGGCTGGAAACAGAATGTCTGTACTAGCTACGATAAGGGTTCCCTGGGTGTTCCCTCTTTATATTGGAGAAGATAACGATGGATAAGATAAGCCTGGAACGTAAGACAAGGTAACGAGTAAGTCATGGATGGATAGTGCATGGACAGAGCATGCTCTACAGGGACTGGTTCTTACAAATTAACCAAGCCAATCCCAATACTTGTGATGCAACGTATAGGAAATGCAATGTAATGTGTAAATGTATATAAAGGAAGAGGTTTGCTGCGTAACTTTGGATGTGTGGTATGCCCTGGACCCACTCCCGACACTTGAGCCTCATCAACTCAAAAGGAGTTTGACTCTATGACAATAAAGAAACTTCCGTGACAAGTTTAGAATTGCGCTGAGTTCTTGGGAACCAAATGGAAAAGGTCTCAGAGGCTACTGAGTGGATAAGGTCTCATAAGCCACCCTAACATCCTTTTTAGGAAAAAATAAAACGGACAACTCTTTGGCATAGCAACTTATAGAAAAAAAAATCCTCCAAGAACTATCAAACCTGAGGATGTATCCCTGACTGAGGAGCAAATCACTTGAACTGAGATTAGGGAATCAGACTTTTCTATGTATTTCTTCAGAGAACACATAGTTAAAGTCTTTTTAGGTACATGTATCCTATGGCTGTAATTGTGATAGCAACACTTTTTTTTAAATTACTCCCAATGCCCCTTTTCTGAGCCAAGTTTAGTGTAGTGCAGGCAGAACTAGACAAATATCATTGACTGCAGTGGGCATTGTGCTTGCTCACAGTGGGCTGAATTTTATCCTGGATGTCTCACTGAACTAAATCTTACAATATGGTTGTACAAACACATGTATTTGAAATATATTATTATATATTATAGTAAGCCCTCAGAAAAGTAAGAGTACGACAGAGTTCAGAAACACCCTGGCTAACGACTAGCCACTGAGGATTTTTAATGTTGAAACAATTCCAGTCTGCTCTGCTTTTCCCTTAGGTAGTGTTTAGGCAATCCACTCAGTACCTTCCATCTAAACCCACACTACTAGCAGACCAATCAATACTGAATTGGTGTTACGCCAACAACGTTTATTATAACACTGTCTCAAATGCTCCAAATTCAATGCAAGGGGTTCATAATTTCTGAATATAGCTCACACTGTACATATGTGTTTTAAATCACATTATTATATAACAGTCCCATCAGCAAGGTGAAATAAAATTATTTGTTCTTTTCTCCAGAAAGATTAACGATATGCTTCCTTTCTTTTCTACTGCACCAGAAAGCTTAGAATCTCAAAGATCATCTGTAAGTATTTCACAGAGACTTTGAGAGGCCTTTTAGAAGGTAGGTGAAATCATACATGTTGGTCCCCGAACCTTACTTTCTTGCAGTTATTAGCCTTGTGTCAAAATACAGTCCTTGTTCCCAACCCCTGAAACACTGTCACTCAGATGAAAAATTGTGGGTTCTTCCGTGACATCATTATTCTACTGTTACTCTGATTGCTGCTTTTTACCAGCCTTATGTTCCAGTGCATAAATCACTGGTTCTGCTCCAAGTTTTCTCTTCTTTTTGAATTTGCATAGTGATTGTATTTGGAATTGAGTCAAACCAATTAACTCAAATATTTTTAGCTAGTGCCTGATATGTAAGCTGAGCTGGGGGTGTGGGCTCTGGATTCAGGGCTAAAACAAAATGCCTTATTTATCAGTTTGTCATTTGTTCTATTTTTCATTGTAGATTACAGAAAGTGCTGTACATACTGAATTATGCACGTGCTACTCAGCTGTCTAATATGGAGGATAGATTGGACATGTGGTTCTATCACAATAATTTATATTCAATACAAACCAGAGATGTACCCAAGCCAAAACCCTAGATCTAAACCAGAGGTGCTCAAACTACGACTCAAGGGCCACATCTGGCCCGCGGGACCATCCTGCCCAGCCCTTGAGCTCTCAGTTGGGGAGGCTAGCCCTTGGCCCCTTCCCTGCTGTCCTCCCTCCCCCACAGCCTCAGCTTGCTGTGCTGCCAGTACTCTATGCGGCGGGGGCTGGCTCTAGCTGGGCCGCACAGCTGCAAGCTCCTGCCGCTCTGAATGGCATGGTAAGGGTGCAGGGAGTGGGGCTGGATAAGGGGCAGGAAGTTCCAGGGGACTGTCAGGGGACAGGGAGCATGGGGCAGTTGGATGGGGCAGAGGTTCTGGCAGGAGGCAGTCAGGGGACAGGGAGGGTTGGACAGGCATTGGAGTGTTGGGGGGCCTGTCAGGGGGCAGGGGTGTGGACAGCGGTCAGGGTAGTCAGAGACCAGGGAGGATTGGATGGGAGGTGGGGTCTCAGGAAGTGGTTAAGGGCAGGGGGTCTTGGGAGGGGGTGGTCAGGGGACAAGGGAGGGGTTGGATGGGTCAGAGATTCTGGCAGGGCGCAGTCAGGGAGAGGGAGCAGCTTGATAGGCATTGGAGTCCTGGGGGGCGCCTGTCAGGGGACAGGGAGTTGGATGGGGGGAGTCCCAGGGGAGCTGTTAGGAGCAGGGGTCCTAGGAGGGAGTGGTCAGGAAACAAAGAGCAGGGGGGGCTGGATGGGTCAGGGATTCTGGGGGGGCAGGAAGTGGGAGGGGGGAATAGGGGTGGGGGCCAGGCTGTTTGGGAAGGCACAGCCTTCCCTATCAGGCCTTTCAAACAGTTCTGCAACCCTGATATGGCCCTTGGGCCAAAAAGTTTGCCCACCCCTGATCTAAACAATCTTGAACTCTGGAGAAATTTGGTTCTGAATTAGAAGTTCACAGCTGATCACTATAATGAGTTGAACCAAAGTTCCAGATCTGAGCATTCTCAAGCTCTGGGGAAATTCAGATCAAAATTTTAATCTCAAACTGGGGACCTTACATATTGAATAATACCTCTTTGCCTCAGTTTCCCCACCTAGAAAATACATACTTTCATCACAGATGTGTTGTGAGGATTCATTAATTCAAGGATTCCTAAACCTAGATTTGAAATTGTATATTAACCTCTCAAATTTGTATGAATTCTGTTAATGTCAATAAATATTAGAGTAGAATGACTTTCACCATTTGGAAAAAGAATCATTATCCCTTCTTACTACTCCTATGTGTTTTTCTCCCCCATTTGTCCATGCTTTCATCCCTTTCTTCTTCCCCTTCCACTCAAAATCACATGACCTCTCAAAGTCAGATGACCTCTCAAAGCTCCCTCCTTACGCAAAATCAGTCCTTCTTACCCCCTCTTCAAAATCCATTGTAACCCACCCATCCACCACAGCACATTTATAATTGACATCGCCACAATCAAAATCAATTCCTGTCCCCTCTCAAATTTTTTCACAAATCAGCTTCCCTCACTCCTAAACAAATCCAAATGGATTTCCTGAGTCTTCACAATCAAAAGCAATTGCCCGCCCATTCAACTAAACTCTTCTCTCACCATATATTAAATTCCAGTGACACTTGGCAAATTCAGGAAGTAACTGGCAGTAGAACAAAAACTGAACTTTATGGACGTTGGCTTTTTCAGCCTAAAGTTTTTTTTGTTTTTTTTAAATCTTTCCTTTATTTTCTTCCTGGTTGAGGCCGCATGGTGTAAGACAGGGGTGAGCAAATTTTTTGGCCTGAGGGCCACATGGGGACTTAAAATTGTACAGAGGCCTGGGTAGGGAAGGCTGTGCCTCCTCAAACAGGCTGCCCCCCCACCCCCACCCACTTCCCACTCCCTGACTGCCCGCCTCAGAACCTTCGATCCATCCAACCTCCCCGTTCCTTGTCCCCTGATTATACCCTCCCGAGACCCCCTGCCCCAACCACCCCCGCAAACCCCACCCACTATCCAATCCCCCTGCTCCCTGACCGCTCCCAAGACCCACTGGCCCTTATCCAACCCTGCCCCCAGCTCCGGCCCCCTTACCACGCTGCTCAGAACAGAGCGTCTGGCCCAACGCTAGACACGCTGCCATGCTGATCCACCAGAACAGGCAACGTGTTTGGCCGGAGCCAGGCATGCTGTCACACAGCCCTGCACACCAGAGTGCTGCTAGTGCGGCGTGCTGAGGCTGCAGGAGGGGAGGAAACAGCGGGGGAGGGAGGAGGAGCTAGCTTCCCCCGCCAGGAACTCGGGGGGCGTGACAGAATTGACCTGCGGGCCAGATGTGGCCTGTGGGCCGTAGTTTTCTCACCGCTGGTGTAAGGACTGGATCCTTTCTATTTGTTCATGGGAACCACCAGTCTAATGGAGATTGGTGTGTAGCAGCTGGAAAGGATCTGCAACCATCTACCACCTTCTTGAGCAGGGAGATCTAAATAAGGCCAGCCTGGGTTGCTCAGGACACAGTGACTGGTAGAAACAGAAGATGCTGGGGGCAGCAGTTACAGCTGATAGTCCCCACAAAAAAATGTGAAGTGGGATGTGGAAAGGAGACTCCTAAAAGCTGATCTTTATAATAAAAAGGGGACCCCCTGAGAAACTGAAAGGCAACAAATTTAAAACTAATTGTGTATTGCTTTGTATTAATCTGTGAAACTCCCTGCCACAAGGTATCACTGAGCTCAAGTGTGAATTTTTTAAAAGTTGTGCATTTAGATGAATAATGAGACGTTTAGTCCACATAAAATTTCATAAGGGATATAAACCTTCACAATTCAGGGCATAAATCAACCACCAACCTGAAATTAGGGAGTACCTTCCCCTACAGGCAGGTTCTTACATAATTGTTCATAATGGAGGTTTTTTTGGGCAATTTCCTCTGAAGTATCTGGTAATGGCTATTGTCAGATCACTTGTCAATCTCGTATGGCAGTTCATATTAGTAATATGATTTATTAATTTTTTTTCTTATTTATGTTTACTCAGATTTATTTATTAGACCTATTCTCTATTATTGTAACTCTTTCCCCTTTCATCATGATGACTTTAATGAAGTTTACTCTTTCCTAGTCTATCATAAACCCTCCTGAACTTTACACAACTTTGCATTTTCCAGTGAAACTAAGGCAGAATTCCAGGAACAGAATTTATTGAAATGCTAGACAACCATTTATCTAAGTTTGCAGAGTAAAAATTGCTATGTTAACTGAAGGAAACAGCTCAGATTTTCAACAGAAATTAGTCATTTTAAGTGTCCATAGTAAACTGCTTAGAGTTACTTATTTGTTTAGTTGCAGAGCCCCCAAAAGTCCCTGCTTTCAGCAACCAGCCTGCTATAAGCCTGATTGTTCAAGTCACAATATGTTCACTAATGTCCAATTCAATACAGTACAACATCAGGAAAACAATTACCACTTCACATTCCCATGAGCCTGCTTTTGTCAAGCAATATATCTTCAACTTCCATCACCGACAGGCAGTTTGTAACCCAAGAAAATACATCAAAAGTAGTCACATTAGTAAACCAGGGTAGATTTACTTAGTAAATGTAGTATCAGTTTTCAAAAGAAAGCAAAAAGAATGATGCTGGCCATTAGGGTCATAAGAAGTCTAACTTCTATTCCTGATAAAATAATACAGCTAACATCGAGAGATAATCACTCAACACCTTGATGATAGTGGAACCATGAGCAATAAGCACTATGAATTTATGAAGGATAAATCTTGTCACACAAACTTGACTGCTCTTTTTTAACAGATTTATAAATGTTGCGGATGAAGGGAAGACTGTAGATGAAACATACTAGAGGTTTTGGAAATGATTCATACTATTTCTTACGCAAACCAGCTTTATAGGACTACTATGACTGCCCCCACTGCAGAGTGTTGCTATGGTATACCGGTCCCCTAAATGTTTGGCAGTGTGATCCGTGTCTCAGAGGCAAACACTGTAGGTGCATTAAGCACTAGACTCTAGCTGGCCTTGGGTCAACATTAACATTGGTCAGAATCTGAGGAAGTAACATGATTATTTTCTGGAGTTGCCAGAGATAAATGGGCCAATTACTGTAGACACATTAATCAACCCAATGGCAGCTAACCCAGCCCTTGGCACAGCCCAGTAATGGGGTATAGAAGTAACCAGTGGGTCCTGCAAACCACACATGAAATTGTGTCATGTATCCTACTTCCAAGTACCCTCCTACTGCTACTAATAGTGCTCTGCCAGCAAACTGTTTCGCTGCCTGCAACCCAGCCTTCCTTACACTGTCAACTCCCAGATAGCTGCTTCTGTTTACACATGGCCTCGCTCTCTCTCAGGCCTTGTCTACGCTACTGGCGGGATAAGTCAACCTAAGTTACGCAACTCCAGCTATGTGACTAATGTAGCAGGAGTCAACATAGCTTATGTCTTATACTGTACTGGCTCAACAGGAGAAACTCTCCCATCAACTAGACCCACTAAATCAGGCCTGCACAACATGCGGCCCGGGGGCTCACTGTGCGGCCCGCGGGAGGTAAGTAGGGATGGGGCAAGCCAAGAGGTGGGGTGGGAGGAAGCGGATGGGGGCAGGGCGAGGGCAGAGCTTTTCAGCCCGCAGCTGATTTTTATGCAGTAATATGGCCCTTGCTGCTTTCCGAGTTGTGCAGGCCTGCACTAAATCAACCCACAGTGCATCAATCACCACAGCATCGATCCCTGGTAAGTGTGGACATGTCTTCTCTCTCTCTGACTGGCCCATTTGAGCTCAGGAGGCTGTTACTTCCTTTTCCTATACTTTCTACAGGCAATATATCGAACTGAGTAACATAGTGCCATCTAATGGCAAGATCCCTAGCTCTGCCAGCATAGGGGACAGGTACCCAGTAATGAGCTAGCACTGAAGGTTCATTACAATGCCCCAATATAAACTGAAAACTGGCTGAAAGACTGTAAACAAATGTATTGAGTTAGGAGAGGTATTTAATAGGATACTTCAGGATTTGGTGGCAGGTCTGTTTGTTTGTTTGTTTAATACTTTCATAAATAATCTGGAAGGGGGAGTAAATTGCATCCAGTTACTGACCTTTATAGATAACAGTAAATTGCAAAGAGCTGCAAATGCTAGTGAGAACAGAGAAATTATAAATGAGATTTAAAGAGATAACTAAAATATACAGAAAATAACAAAATGAGAGTTGATATGGAATTATTCAAATTGATAAATCTAAAGACTAATAATACAAAGCAGTTAATTAATGCAAGGGAGTAATCTGGAAAGCAGTAATACCAAAAGAGACCAATGTATGAAAGAGATAACAGGCTAGACATGAGTTCGCAATATGATATGACTGGGAAAAAAAAGCCAGTGCAGTGTAGCTCTGTATGTGGAAAGGTATCACAGCATGGAGTAGGAAGGTCAAAATCCTTCTCTTTGTGACCCTGGATTTAAGCATTCAACTGTGGCCCCCACATTTTCTGAAGGACATTGACAAATGGAAGGAAATTCAAAGACACCCCCCCCAAAAAAAACCCTCAGCAGGCTGGATGGATTGATTTATAAGGAAAATATTAAAAAGCTAAATACATATAACTTGTCTAAAAGATGACTGAGGGGACACATGATGGCTTCAGTATTGTAAAGTGGGTATAAACTTAAAGCAAAAGCATGAGTTAGCCAGGAGTGCAGGGGACAATCAACTGCTAAATTACTTCTGCCTAGTAGCAAACCAAAAGCAGCAATCAAGTAAAAAAATGAGTGGATAGCTAAGTGCCTCATTTGCATTCCTAGAATCATGCTTAGAGCTGTATCTTCTCAGAACTACCCATTTTCATGTAGACCTTTCCCCTTTCTTAACCCAGGCTCTAAGAACAAGAGAGTGGGTACCCAAGGGACTTACATTCTGCTCACTGAAAAGGATGCCGCCTTTGCTTATTCCTTGTGCCAAAACACAGTCTTTGCTCATGCTTATCTTGTAGCAAAATATCCTTGCACTCCTCGCTGAGCGCTACACAGGAACTTGCAGGGTCAAAGCCAATAACAGTAGACAGAGATTTCATGAGTGTGTAAACCAGGCATCGAGTGAAATTCTTTAGGATGGGACTAGGGGATGTAAGTTAGAAGAAAACGGTTAAATTGAAAGAAAAATTCAGATTGAATATCAAGAGAAATTTCCTCACTGTGAGTTCCTTTATAGGCTGTGGAACACGGGAAGCAGATAAAACTCCATCACTTTAGACACAGAAAACTAAACTGGACAAAACATTAGGGGAAACGCACAGACACGGAGATGGCTGGGCCTGGATGATTTAACAGGGAATCTGTATCTCTGACTTATTATCAATACACCTGTACAGGATACAGTGGTATCAGTTATCAAGAGTTGCAATACATTTTAAACATGCTGATCAATACTTGGGTAGCAGAACAGTTAAAATATATTGGAGGGAGGTGTAATGACTGGAGCCTGAGCACTCAGAACAGAGGGTCAAACCAAAGACAGCATCAGGTTCCAAGCTGAAGGTCAGAGCCAGAAGGAGGCAGAGAAGAATCAGATGCCAAACCAGGGGCAACATCAAGTACTAAGCCAGCGATCAGAGCCAGAGACAAAGTCAGGGGTAAGGTGAAGGAGCAAGGGCCTGGAGCAGGAACTGGGAGTAGACAAGTATCTGGAATGGGAGGACAGGAACCAAGAGCAAGCAAGAAAGCAAGTCTCAGGAGTGGAAGCAGGGAAGCAGGAGGGGTCCACACTAGCAGTCACCCAAGGATTCCTCTAGCTGATCAGAGAACTTCCCGTTGTTACTTCCTGGTTTATGTAGTACTCCTTAGCCAATTGGGAGTCTGAATGGTTCCCCCAGTTGGGAGCTTTAGAGACAGGGCCTCTGAAAGCTAAATGTTACTCAGTTGAGTTGTTGGGTGGCTTTCATGGCCCAAGTGCTACTTAAGGATCCGTGGATCTGATTTAAGGCCTATGAGCCCTCACAGGAAGAGGGACAGACGTATGTTGTATTCCCACACCTTGAAGACACCAGAAGGAAATTCTCATAAATGAAGAGCTGCTGGTCATGTTAGCAGCCTTCCCCCCAGTTCCTCCACCCCCGCCAGCAGCCCTGCTGACCCACTCCTCTCCCACTCCCGCCCACTGCAGATCAGCTGTTCTGCGGCATGCAGGAGATGCTGGAAAGGAGGAGGAGGAGCATGGAGAGGGCAGAGAAGAGATGGGGTGGGAAGAGGCAGAGCAGGAGGCTTGGGGGAAGGGGTGGATTGAGGGTGGGACCTGGGGTGGAGGGCGGATGAAGCACCTCCTGCCTCCAGGTAGAGAGGAAGTTGGGGCCTATGGCAGCCATATCCTCTTCTTTCTCCTAATAGGTCAAATAAGAAACAGCATGGGTTTTCCTGCTTTTTGTACAATCTTTTCATGATTTGGGATGAATATGGGATAGGGAAGTTTAGGAAGAAGCTAAGGAAGGATGATGAATATATAGTCAATAATCTGACAAACATACACACATTTATTTAAACACCTGTGGCACTCTCAGATACTTGAATAGGAGAAGTGTCTCAGCACATGCTTTGTCTTGTGTCTGATATCAGCAAATGAAAGGGCACAATTACCCTGGCAACAGGACCATATTGTTCCTGCTCCCTCTGCCCTCCCCACACACATCATTTGTATGCTCTGTGCAAAGTCCAGGAATAATCACAGTCTCTGGGCTAATGCAGAAACTATTCTCTTTCGGAGTCCCTGAGAGCACACATCACCCCAAATGGAGTGGGAAGGGCAGAAAGAGTTTGGGTCAGGACACCTATGCTATAATTGGATTTAAATTCCTAAAGGACAGCAGTGCAACTCAATACCATATTGAGCATGGAGTTGTGACTACTAGGCATGTTTTAATCCCCAAACTGTTGTATAATATTTTTCCTTACAGATATATAACTCCTTGAGCCATGAGGTGCACTAGTCTAGGAGACATGGCTAAATATTTTAAAGATGTTTTCTACATAGTCAGTAAATTGCAGATTGCGAGCACCATTGGGGAGGGGGAAAGAGAGGGTTGGTGCAAACAACCAATAAGTACAGGGGAGATAGAAAGTCCACAGAGACTAACATTAATGTGGATTAAGGTATAGTGTAAATTTAAATAAAGCACAATCATTATTTCTGCATAACTCTCAATGGCCTAGTCTACAGTTCGTGATTACTCTTATTCCAAAATAAGAGTGCCTTGTTCCTGTTTAGCTTAATCCACTTTCTGAGGCCTGGGCTCTGTATGTGTGTGTGTATGTGTGTGTGTGTGTTTATGTACCTAAGATACGTAACTTCAGCTACTCAAATACCATAGCTGAAGGTGGCATATCTTAACTTGACTTACCTGGCCGTCCACACTGCAGTGAGTTGACCACTGCTGCTCCCCTGTCGACTCTTCTTCCGCCTCTTGCGGAGGTGGAGTACAGGAGTCAAAGGGGAGCGCGCTCGGGGATCGATTTATTTTGTCTATAGTAGACGCAATAAATCGATCCCCGATAGATCAATCACTGACTGACGATCCGGCGGATAGTGAAGATGTACCCAAAGTGAGTTAAGCTTAACAGGAACAAGGCATGCTTATTCTGGAATAAGTGTCTAAATACACAGAGTTATTCAGGAATAGAGCTATTCTTGAATAACTCCATGTGTAGACAATCAGATCATAAAGCCTCAGATATACTGATGCTGTCTAATATATGCCCTACGTCACCTGAAGTAAAAGAAGAATTAGGATTCCAGTCAGGTAAGGAGTGCAGATTAGATCATTTATTACCTGCAGATGCCAGGACATTAAAACACTCAAGCATTTCCTCAGCAAACAGTGAATGAGGCACTTCCTTAATACAATTACCTATGTATAATTGAAAACTAAATCAATGATGACTGTATGATTGGAATATTTCTTTAAATAATTTCATTTTTATTACACTATTTTGTTGGTACATTGTACCACCAAATAGGTTATTAATTTTCCTGTTGATTTTGATGTGTGTGCATATTAAAAAAAACAAACAAATTTTCAACCTTTCTAATTTTCTAGGGTACATTGTGCATTGCTGTAATTACTTAATCTGAATTATATTAAAACAAAAGATACTTGCTGCATAACTGTGTGGGCAGCAGAGTTCCTTGGGAGCTAAGAGACAAACAAGAACTTCCTCCCCATCTCTAGACTGCAATGTTGTTGGGGGAGCCTTGGTCCTCCTTCCAGAGATGGGATGGCTGCCAGTGGCCTCCTTAGCCTCCTCTTGAAAACAGCAGTTTCAAGATGCTGGAAGAGATAATAGGGAGAGAGGCAAGAGGCAGCTCACTTCTTCCTGTGGAGAGAGTAGGTTCTGGCAGGAAAACTTCTACTGGCTTGGTTCCCCCTCCTACCTTCATAAACACACCACTCACCTCAAAATAATGGGAGTTAGAGTGGAGACTGCTGGTTGCTTTGCAAATCCTCCGGGATTGCACTGGGCACAGCAGCAATGTTCCTAGCCACAGCACTGCTATTAGAATTGATATGCCTCTGTGGAAAAATGTTGTGCCTGGGTAGAAATACAAAAATGTTTAAAGTGAATACAGCAAATTTGACATGATTTGTTTTTTATACTCAGCATGATTTTGTGCTTTGTGGAAGTCAGGGACAGTTCAATAACAGAGAAACAAACACCCTTTTACTTATTACAGTGTTATCAAGTTAACTCCTTAGCATCAGGAGCAGAATTTTTCTTGTATAATGTCCACTGCTGACAAAACCTGGAAGAGGCAGTTTAAAAGAATTACAACCAAATTCTTTTCAAAACGAAGACTAATCCATTGAGCAGAATAGTTTGCTGGTGCCAGGGACAATGACAGCCAATGGATATAGCCATAGCCGCAGTTATTTTTCAGTGTGAATAAAGAAGGGGACAGTGCAGTGGATTCTAAAATTCTATCACAAAGCAGCTGAATTGTCCTCACAAATCCTTTTAGTGATTTCAAATATGCTAGTCTCAGGAAAGACAATTCTTGTCTTGATGGGGTTTTAAAATCTAAGGTTTAAAGTACATAACACTTAAATAAGAAAGAAAGACTGAGGGTCACAAATCCAAAAAATTCCAATCCTGGTCCCTGGGCTGCAAAGTGGGTGGGACCAGCTAGGAAGGGATAGGGCCCAGGGCCTGCAAAAGATGCGTTGTTACTGACTCTGCTGGGTAGAATTAAAGCTGCTCTCCCCTGATGAAGAATAGCAGCAGCTATATGTTCCTGTGGGAGAGTAAGAACGGCACACCATCATACTGATCGGTGTGAACAGAGTCCTACCTCTTTTGTGTTATAAAGTTAGTGCCATCATGACTCCACACTTTGTGAGAAATCCTGTCCTGTGCTAACAAAATAGGAGAAAGAGAGATCACACAGATATGCTTGCTCTCCTGTTAATAGTAGGATAGGGTCTTTCTCAAGAGGTTACGAAAAGGAAGCACTTATTGCATCTTGACCACGAGGTCATGGTCTGTCAACTATGGAGCACATCAAGCTACATTGTGGGCAGCAGCTCACTTGCCACATCTGTGTGATCCGGCCTTGACACAGCAGGGTGGATTTGTATTGTATGTGTGATTGGCCTCATTCTCAACCTTCTGTCTTGTCCGGGTGCCTCAATTAAAGATAGAACTTTGCCTCATAATGGAGTTTATATAAATCTTTTTACACTGAACCCCCTTCTCCCCACCAATATTTTCCCAGTGATGCTATGGTAATCAATCTGAAAGTTAACAGTTTGTTAAAAATACAACATCAGTAAGCACTTCCAACACAAAACCACAGATTTCAAATTAACCAGGGGCAAAACTGGGAGGTCACTGCTCAGTCAGTTCTCAGGCAAGGCTCTCATTAACTTCAATTAGAGATTTACCCAGTAAGGATTTCAGAATCTATGTCAAGCACCTTTCAGTAGGTTGAAATAATTTTAAGCAAAGTTAATTTCTTCTATTATTCTTTTATTTGAAAATATACAAACTCATAAGTCTTTTTTAGTTGTATGCTTTAAGCAGTAGGTGGCACTGGTGGTTTCTACCTTCACAATAGTATTGTTTCTATATTGTAATAATTGTGAACGGTTACTCACGCCCTTTAGAAAACAAAGTTTCTCCAGAGCCCTCTTACGGTATAACTTTAATCCAGAAATACCCCAAAACAAATGTTTCCATTTTATAATTGCTAATCTTGTCTTTAAAAAATCAGAGACAATATCTGCAAACACAACAGAATAAAGTATTTTATTTAAAACAATGCTGCTCAAATTGAAAGAAAAATCATTTTTTTAATTGAAACTCTACATGGTTGGGAAAGATTTAATGCCAGAACAAAAATATAGAGAATGAATAAAAGGAGACAATGGAAAAAATTTCATTTTTTTTATAAACAATGTATTTTTAATAAATACTTGATTAAAAAAACTGCATATGCTATCATACATTTAGTGGGTCTGATTTCTTCTGTAGGGCATCAACTTACATGGCCCTTGTGCACATGCTTGTTAGTATACAAACACACCTGCTGTAAATTTTCTAAAAGTAACATCTATTTACTGATCTATGTTTTTAGGAGCTCATCACTGTGGTCTAAGAACTGAGTGTGCAGCTCAAAAATGAATATCAGCATGTGCAGGTACTGGAATTTCTACATGCAAATTGTATTAGCTACATGCATAGCTACAAATCGAAATGTGAGGGGTGGAAAAGTGCATTTGTGTACATCAACAAAATTTAAAATCTAGAAGTGGAGACCAAAAGTGGAGACTTATATTCAGGCCCTGTATGTATTTGCCTGTGTAGAGATATGTTATTTTATCACAAAAAATGACAAATGCTCCTCAAGGATTCCTTCTGGGATTAAAGAAGTATCAGATAGAAACACTTTTTAAAGAAAGTTTTAATTTGAAGAACAGAAAAATGCTAAGGGTCAAGTAACAAGCAAACCAGTAGAACTTCATGTCCAAATGCCTCAGACTATTTAGTCTAACCAAATTAAAATAATAGCAATAATTTTAATAAAGTTATAGCTCACATTTCATACAGCTTCTTTCATTGAGAAAGACCCTAATATATTTTCCCATGGTATAGTGAGAATGGTGTAGTGTGATACAAAAGTTAAATTAAAATGAGATTGGGATGGTTGCATTATGTGTAAGTGGTGAAGGTCAAAGGGTGCCTGTGCTGAGAGTGTGAAAACAAGGAGAGGAAGAAAAAATAAATTAAGCAAGGAATACAAACTAAAATATATAATTCAATGCTCCTTTATCTGGTCTGGCAAGAAAATATGCTTTCGCTTTTATGCTCCACACACTCTCCAAGCAAACTGTTTGCTATGGTATTTCTATACTGTCATACAATATATATACCAATTCTAATGGCTCATATTTGCTTCTTTTCGCTGTCTGTACAACTTTCCATTCGATGGATCATGTGGAAAGGACACCTATTCAATTTTTCATGCACAAACACTTTGTGTTATTTGTTTTCTGCTAATGTGCCATGTCTTTCTGGTGGTGTTCTTTTATGATACTGAAAAACTCGATAAATGGTATTCAGTAAAACTATCATGTTCAAGGAGACAGCCTGGAACTGGGAGCAGTTGGAGTCAAAAGGTTTTTTAACTACTGACAGGTTTTTCTCCCTTTTTAAAGCTATGTTTCTCCAGGGTTTCCAACATTCAGTCTGGTTTCAGCTGCCAGTCGGGTCATTTTTGGATCAGAGCAAACTGGAATTGACCAGTGAAAGGAAAAAAGTGACTTAACTTTTTTGTTCCTGGTCCTCCATCACAATTGCAGTGGTGCTGTCATGCAATATTTCTCCCTGAAATCAAGGACATAGCATAACCAGAATGCTTTGTGTATTCGGCTCAAAAGCTTGTCTTTCTCACCACATAAAGTTAGTCCAATAAAATATATTACCTCACATCATTGTCTCTCTAATACCCTGGCATCGACACGGCTACAATAACACTGCATAGACATATCCAGTACATTCAGTGATAGAACACATGTTCTCCTTATACATACCAAATATTTCAGTGACATTGCAGCATGTTCTATCTGAATTACCAGAGCAGAGCAGGTGTATTCTAGATAAAGGTACCTAGTAAATTTAACAAAGGAGAGTCATGTAATTAAGGCATTCTGATTATAGTTTGCGTTCTTCAATTGGATATATAAGATGTATATACTTTCTATTTTTGTAGTAAACATATCAGAGACATGCTCGTGAAAAAAACAAGGGAAACATGAAATTCTATTTTCTGGAGTGATTACAGTGACAAATATCTGGTGATAATAATAATAACAGAAGTGGTATAAATACACCAAGCACTATAATATTAACGAGACATAAGATCAAATTTCTGCAGTTTATGTAAGCCTCATATTAAACAACGGGAATATTCAGATTTATGGTGAAAAACTTTAAACTTTGCACTGGTGTGGTTCACCCTGGTTTTTCAAACCAGGGATGCTGCATCAGTATACTGGGACAGCACATCTGTGTTAGACATTTCCACAGCTGCAAATCCTCCAGTTAGAAGAAGACCTTAGTTAATGCTTGTAAAGTACTCTGAAGAAGAAATTCACTATACAAATGCTATATATAATAAAGGTAAAATTTATTTAAAAAAATAAAATAGGACATTTTCAGTTGATCCAGATTTAAACGACAAACAGGAAATTCAATCTCTTTTCTCTGTCCATGGTCTCAAACCTTTAAACCTGACACTATGTACATTTGTTTGTATGTTTTGTCCCAATAGAGAATCACCCTTTATTATAGTAGACATGAAAGGATTAAATAACACAGTGACCTACATCACTTAGATCAGGTATATGCACAGTAGTGGAGACACATTTTCAGCAGTGGTAGAGCAAAAATGGATGATGGTCATTAGTGGTGCCACCGTTAATTATATTTATTGGCTTTAAAAGGAGCCACACATACACCTAAAGGCCACCATTAGCTCCACCACCATGTATGTATTAAAGATGCTGATCTTGACCTTTTATAACAAATAATAACATCTTGCATTATTATAGTGACTTTCATCCCCAAAGAATCACTAATATAACAATACAAGATTTAACAATACAATACTGAAATGCACAAACTTCTACAGTGATACACATCAGCTGTTTAGCAGAATTCAGCAACATTTGAGGTCAAAATGAAGAATACTGTCTCAGATTTAAATTTCAGAGGGAATTAAAGCAGAAAGAATGTAATTACCTTTGTTGGAAATTAGCCAGTGCATCAGGATTAATGTTCCTATTCTTCTGAAAAGTGCTGTGGGATCTTTAATTATCAAAAGTGGTCAGGACCTCATTTGAAAGATGGCACCTCTGCCAAAACAGCTTCCTGTGCCAGGGCATGGCTTTAGGACTAGTAACAGTGCTACCTACTAAATCTACAAACACTTTCAGAACTCGGATTTCTCCTAGAAGCCTCTTTTCCAAGAACTGAACATGCATAAATTGTGAGACCTGGTCATAAAACAGTAGGGCCAGTATAACAGAATACCTCCCAGGGTAAGGTCCTCAAATCCAAAGCTATGTGGGGGCAGATTTGATGGGACATGGAAGGATCTAGTGGGGTGTGATGCTGAAAGGATCTTGTGGGATGGGTGGATCTAGTATGAGCTGTTAAGGAGCTGATCAGTTGGGGTGTGGCAGGATCAGTTGGGAAGGTATCCAGTGAATCTGCTGGATTGTGGTATATTGGGATGGGGGAAATGGATCTGGTACATGGAAATCTGCTGAGATTAGGCAGGCAAGGATCTGTCATTTCTGGTGGAAATGGGATGAGATGGTAAATTGGGGAAGGTTTGATAAATTGTGGCAGGATCTAATGGGGATAGGTTGATAAAGGATCTGATGGGGCAGCAATGTGGCAGGCATGCAGAGGGAGCTGGTGAGCTGGAATAGGTTGAGGAGACCTGTTGGAATGGGGAGGGATCTGGGAATGACGATGTTTATGGCAGGAATGGGATCTGATGGGGGTGGGTGGTTCTGGAGAGAGATGCGAGAGGATTGGGCCGGGCGTGTGTGTGCGGCAGCGATGGGAGGAGAGAGGAGGGGCCCAGACACGCTGCTTTGTAGCAGGGCTCTGTGCGGGCCAGGCAGGTTGAGGACATGGAGGGACTCGGACGGGGTCCGGGTGCTTTGTGAGAGGATAGGGAAGTGAAGATGGGCGGGGCCGGGCCGAGTGAGCAAGCCCCGCCACCCCGCGCTGCTCCGTGTGGCCGCTGTTGCCGGGATAATAAGGGCCGCCTCCCGCGGCCGTGAGTGGCTGGGACGAAGACGGGGCGGAACGGGAGGCGTCTCGCTCTCCCAGCCGTCCGCGTCCGGAGTCGCCCGCTTCACTCCCCCCAGCAGCGTCGAAGCGAGCAGCGGGACAGTGAGCGAGGGTCGCCGCGCCGGGGGTGTCTGTGCCCGCTGCCGCCAGCATGATGGAGCTCGAGGTGCCGCCCGCCCCGCAGGTGAGAGCAGGGGCCTGGACCCCGGCTCGTTCGGCCGGGAGGGAAACACTCCTGGGCGAGAGCCCAGGGGTGCCACTGGCGTGTGCTACCCTCAGCGCAGCCCCGGCGCCCTGAAGCGGGGGGCGCTCCCGGCCGGGTGGTGACACGGCGGGTCACGGGGGGCTGCTGGGTGTCAGGGGAAGTGGGGGTGGAACAGGAGCGGTGGCCCCGCCCCTGCACACGGGACCTTCCCGGCTTCCCCCGGCTCCGGGACCGTGATGAGTCACCGGGGCCGGTTGGGGGCAGGCTGGTGCCCGCTGGGTCCTGGGCAAGGCGGGCAGAGCACGGTACCTTCTGGGGCCAAGGGAGCAGCCTGGCGCGGAGCCCCCCCGCGCTCTTGGGCAAGTGGCGCGTCGGGGCGGTGGGCGTCCCAAACTAGAGACCTCTTCTTATCTTCTGAGAGCCTGGAAGGGACTTAACCTTCATGACTTAGTTTTCCCATCTGCACCATGTTTCCCCTTGGAAGAGGCCTGAAATGTGAGTCAGGCAAAGCCAGTAACAGCCATTTGGATTTAGCTACCTGTAGTGTCAACAAATCTTATACAGGGGTGACCCGCCCAGCAAGAGGCTGTGGAAGGGTCAAGAGTGAACCCTCTGCACCCTCCCTCCCGCTTCTACAGAAGGGACAAAGAGTCCTGTGGCACCTTAAAGACTAACAAAAGTATTGAAGCATAAGCTTTTGTGGGGTAATACCCACTCCGTGACTCTTTGTCACTTCTGCAGATGCAGACTAACACGGCTACCCCTCTGATTCTTCCACTTCTAGTCAGCCTCACCTGCCAGACATGTAGACCAGATCCTCTTGATTTCCTGAAAATCTATCCACTGAGGAAGCCAGAGTGAGATCAGAATGCCCTGTAAGTGAAAATAGGTTGCAAAGCTTTCAGTTTTAGCTGAAAAGTTTTATGGGGTCGTAGCCATAGCAAGCATTACTTTCAAAGAAAGTCTCTCTACCCTCAACAGGTTTTACTAAATCTAAAAGATTTTCTTTTACTACTTCCCCCAGCATGCACCATAACAACTGACTCATTTCCAAATTTTACTCAAAAATCTTAACTACATCATTTTAATACCTAGTAACATTCAGGATAACTAGTGTAGGTAATATCTGTGTGATATTTAGTCTGTACAAAATATAAAACATGTCACTGTGTTTGAATTTTAAAGGCCCTGCATCTCTTATTTGGGTGAATTATCTTAGCATGGGAGCTTTTGGCTGTAGTTGAAAGTTGATTGTTGTCTCTCACAATTTCCCTAAAAGGGCCCTTTCCGCTCTATAGCGTGCGATCCCTGGTGCGCTGAGCCAGGAACAAGTTGGAGCTGTTGCACAATCATTTAGTTCCTCAGGGCTGTTATGTTTCGGAATTAGCCTTTCAAGTGCAGCTTCAAAATGTGTAAACCAGAATATATAGTTCTGTGTTGCCTTATCTAATTTAAAGATTTGGGGGTATAATCTCTGTTGTGTTATTTGAACATAACAGTTTTAAAAATTGTCTTTCAACTATTTTATGCTACCTTCTTTATCTCACGTTTCTGCATAAAATATATGTAGAGTTGAGTAGTTTCACTCCATAACAAGTTTGTTGAGGGGCATAAAATGATATTCTGTTTCATAATCTTGTGGTACCAAATGTATCAATTGTCTAAACACAGAAAAAATTAACCTAAGTTATTTCACTCCTTTATGGAAAGCTAGTTTTTTAAAGGGTGGAGAGAATAGTTGATAGTAAACCAATTTATTCTCCAATATCAGTTTACAGATGTTTTGTGTTCATTTTTTCCCTTCTTGTTTATATGGAAATATATGGAATACATTCAGGAATAAAAAGTGTGTATTCTAAATTTTATATCCTATGTTTAGGTTCACTCTGATCTTGATCATACAGACTGTGCTTGTACAAACATTTAGATAACACAGTGGTGAGCATATACAGTATATGTTTCTCAGGGGCTGGGTATCCTACACACTTTCTTAAAGGCAGTGGTTCTCAACCAGGGATACGTATATCTCTGGGGGTACACAGAAGTCTTTCAGCTGGTACATCAACTCATCTAAATATTTGCCTAGTTTTACAACAGGCTACATGAAAAGCACAAAGTCAATACAAACTAAAATTTCATACACCCAATGACTTGTTTATACTGCTCTATATACAATACACTGAAATGTAAGTACAAGATTTATACTCCAATTGATTTATTTTATAATGTAAAAATGAGAAAGTAAGCAATTTTTCAGTAACAGTATGAATACACTATACGTCTGTATTTTTGTGTCCCTTTGTAAGCAAGTTGTTTTTAAGTGAGGTGAAACTTGGAGGTATGCAAGACAAATCAGATTCCTGAAAGGGGTACAGTAGTCTGGAAAGGTTGAGAGCCACTATTTTAGGGGACAGCATCCATTCACAAAGTTTCAGCTACACCTTTATGCCAGTATCACACAAATCTACCTCCCCACTGTTGACCGATCTCCCTCTATCCAACACTGCTTCTTTTCTCTCTGTTCATGTCATTAAAAGTTCCAGCTGGGCCTTCATCATCTCTTAACTTTGCTACTACAATTGCCTTGTGTCTGGCCTCATTCTTACTTAACCGCTATCAGCTCCTGGCAAAGGTTACTCTAAGGTCATTTTCTTGGCTTATTTTGACTGTCAGCCCCTCCTCTGAATTCCTCCTGGTATCTCCTGATGTGTAGTGCATCAAATTCAAGTTTTTTTTTGTTCTCGTCTTAAAGGACTTTAGCAACTTATGAGCTTGTCTACACTTACAGTACTGCAGCGGTGCAGCTGCACTGGTGCAGTTGTGCTGCTGTAGTGCTTAATGAAGATGCTACCTATGCCAACAGGACAGCATGTCCCATAGGTGTAGCACTCAGCTACCCCCTCTCGAGGAAGTAGTGTTGATAGGAGAAGCCCTCTCGTCGACATAATGCTGTCTACATCAGGAATTAAATTGGTATAACTTTGTTGCTCCAGGAGTGGATTTTCCACAACCTTGAGCAAAATAGTTATATTCACATAAGTTTGGAGTGAAGACCAGGGCTATACCTCCCTCTTCTTACCTACTGTTATATCTTCTTGTATCACTCTTTGCACTGTCAACAATACTAGCTTTCATTGCCTGCCTGCCCACTTTTATAAGTGACTTAATCCTTTGTTCCATGCAGACCCTTAAACAATTAATATTTTCCCTAGCTGGTTTGCAGAGCCACAAATCCTCTCATCCTGAAGATCCGCTCTTTGTTTAGTTATTCTAATACATTGCCATATTTTATGGTGTAATAACATTAATGCTTAAATTTATTACATGGAAAATTCTAATATCTTTTGCTATAAAATATTTAAATTTGTAACAAGGGATGGGGAAGCTATATTAAAACACTGTCAATTTAACCCCTTGATTTCTGTGAGCCAGCAGAACCTGAGGTGTGGGCCCTCAAAGCAATATGCCCACTTGTCTGGGGAGGGACAGGGCAGATGTCCAAGCAGCCAGCAATCCCTGCTCCATGAAGGGCCTGACATACTTCTAAAAAGTGAATGTGAGAGACCCAGGAGGGAATGGGACCAGGCTGGATCCCCAAATAAAATTTTAAGTTGCCGCCTCCTGATACAAACCCAGGAGAAGGAATGACAATAGTGCACTCTGCATTGTTTTTGGGGAGAATTTTACTTGTATGTGAGAAGGTGAAAATGTTTTTTTTCCCCTAATAAGCACTAACAAGTGGTTGAAAACGCTTACTGTAGATAAGAGTACAATGAAATAAGTGCAAGTGCCTCACTTCTGAAAGGTAAGATAAAGGAATATTCTAAGATTAGTGATGGGCCTCCTGTTAAAGGTCTTGTTGGATGACAGATAACATTGAATTAAACAGAGAGATAGTGGTGTATACATCTCTAGCTTTGTAAGGTATCCAGGTGAACTTAATAAATGTTACTGACTCTAAGTTTTGAGCATCACTATGGGAAGAGTGGAAAATGAGTATAGTGCACCTTCCCAATATGATTAAAGTTGTGAGGAAGGGAGAGCTATGTAGCTAAGAGTTTAGTCTGGAGCGAGACCAATAGTAAAATCTGGTAAATTGTCTCGGAAAATATTAGAACATCTGCATAGGGTAATCTGTTAGGTTTTTCCCCTGGCAAAGTATCCTGAAGAATATGGATCTGCTCTCATGTTTTCTGTAGTACAGAAAGTTTTTACTAAGCAAATTACTTATCACACTGTTGGCTTTTAACTAAATTGCCAACTAAATTTATTTCTGTCTCATCTTCATGCTAGATCACCTTCCTATAAGTAGGACCCCACCAAATTCATGGTCCCTTTTGGTCAATTTCACAGTCATAGGATTTTAAAAATAGTAAATGTCATTACTTCAGCTATTTAAATTTGAAATTTCACAGTGTTGTAATGGGGAGGGGGATTGTGGTTCTGCTACCCCTACTTCTGCGCTGCTGCTGGCAGTGGCACTGCCTTCAGAGCTGGGCAGTTGGAGAGTGGCGGCTGCAGGTTGGGAGCCCAGCTCTGAAGACAGAGCCACTACCAGCACAGTGCAGAAGTAAAGATGGCATGGTATGGTATTGCCACCCTTACTTCTGTGCTGTTGCCTGCAGAGCTGAGCCATAGGTCAGCAGCTGCCACTCTCTGGCCACCCAGCTCTTAAGGCAGCAGCGTAGAAGTAAGGGTGGAATGGTATGATATTGCCACCCTTACTTGGGTGCTGCTGCTGGCAAGGTGCTGCCTTCAGAGGTGGGTGCCCAGCCAACAGCTGCCACTCTCTGGCCACCCAGTTCTGAAGGCAGCGCTGATGTAAGGGTGGCAATACCATGACACCCCCCCCCCCCCCCAAAGTAACCTTGTAACCCCCTTGCAACTCCTTTTGGGTCAGGATCCCCAATTTGAGAAACGCTGGTCTCCCCCATGAAATCTGTATAGTATAAGGTAAAGGTGCACAAAAGATCAGATTTCACGGAGGAAGACCAGATTTCAAGGCCCGTGATGCGTTTTTCATGGCCGTGAATTTGGTAGGGCCCTACATATAAGAGAGAGACTTCAGGAGAAGACATACAAATATATTCTGCAGCCATTTATGACGTTCATCAACAGACGCTAGTGAGCATTCCTTCCTGGCCATCCACTAGGACCACTGTGTGGGGAATCCAAGTTTCTGTGCTCTGGAACCCCACAGTGTTTCAGGCTCCTGAAATCTAAATGGAGTCCAGCCACTGCCCGCAATGTCTGGGTCCCTGGACACACTCTCAAGGTGCAGATCTTCTCTGACACCCCCCTCCGAGTGTCAGGACTTGCTGTCCAGCTGCTGTGCTCCTCTGGATGCAGTACTGGCCCTTCAGACTCCCCAGTACTTAAACACATCCTTCTGCCAGAACTCCACTCATAAGGTGTGAAGCTTCTGGTTTATAATTTAACACACTCAGCGGCATGCAGCAGTTGTGAAGCAGTCTGTACACTCATTTTGTTCAGTCTAATATATTTATGCTCTTTATATTTAATTATGAAAAGCATAGGAAAGTATCAATCATACCCAAAATAATACAACCTTCTACATGCCATATCCCTCACTAGCACATCCTTTTCTTGGGAGTCCTGTGGGGGGGATTATCTGCTCCCCTCTGCCTTCCTTGCCTCTGCAGCAGCCTCTGTCATCTTAATCTAGTGCAAAATGGCTCTACCCCAGCTCCATAGCCTGCATCTGTGCTGGCCCTCAGAGCAAGACATTAGGGAGCTGGGGACTTGCTATCTCCAACTGAGCCACTCAACTTCTTATTTTCTCTTCTCCCAGAAAGACCATTTCTACCCTCAGACCCCTTCCTGCCCTTGACATTCCCTTGCTTCCCTTTCAGTCACCCCTCCTTGACCTTCATTCTCCCTACTGCCTTTTCCTTGTCATCTACTCCCTACTGCCTCTTCCCTGTCATCTGCAGTGGCAGATGAGTGCCATGCCCAACCTATTACCATGGGGAGGATGTTCCCACCAGGCAGCTCTGATTCTCCTGTCAGCTCTGTCCTTCATATTTGTCTGGAACAAAAGGGGAACAGGAACTTATCACGTAAATGTGTTTTCCCAGCCAATGCTTTTCCCTCCCTTGTTATGCCTGGGCTGCATTGTGATTATGGGGTTGCTCAGCAGTACTGGGCTGTGCAGGCTGTCCACACTAATTTTTTTATTGTACAATCAGTTGTACTCAATGGTTTATTATTGTAGGGCTGCTCAAGAGTGTTGAGTTCCTAGCAATTTTATTTTTCTTTATACAGACAAAATAAGAGGATTAAAGCTTTTGATTTGGGGAAAACACTGACCAAGGGCAGTGGTTTTGGAAGAAGAGATGGAGAGGTTCTGTGTCTGGTGCTGTGTACAGATGTGGATTCAGGCCCTGCCCAGGAGGACAGAGCAGATCACGTGCAGAACATTCCAAATCCTTAAGCAGGTGCTGGTGTCTCCAAGAACTGGCTTGCTGGATGCTGCGCCCCTAAGCTAGTGCCTCCCTAGAGTGAAAAGGCCCTATATGTCCCATTCCCCATCTGTATTGGAATCGGGCTGTATTGGATCCAATGCTCCCCAGTGTGGAAAGCACTTATCCCATTCTTTTTGCCTTTCCCTGCTCCCTCAACTTCACAGTAATGGGACACTTCTATTTCCTCTCATTCTCTTGTGCTGGGTGTTTTTGTTCCAGAATGTTTATGTCTGCAGCTCTGGGCTTCAGAGACTACACACAGACCTTTGGGGTGTTTTGTCCTGATAATCCTTCCCTTTCGCCACACTGGGAAACTGAGGAGTGGCTTCTCAGCAGCCTGTGGTCCTATTGTCATTGTTCAGTATCTGTTTTGGAGAGTGGTCACAATGTGCCAAGTGCTGGGCAGTGGGCTCTTTCCTGCACATTTCCACGGATTCTTCCAACTAATGTCTGTTCTAGGGAGTCCCGAGGGAGGTGTGTGTTTGGGAGGGAGTCCCATGCTGGTTCCAAATGGGCAGACAGTCTTATTGCAACTCAGCTCAGCCTGGTGCAGAAAGGCATCGAGGAGAGACCTGTTCTCTGTGTGCAAGTGTTATATGTACGTGTGTGTGTGAGAGAGAGGGAGGGTAAGCACGTGCATGGGTTGTACTGCTAAACGGGGGGGTTGCCTATGGGGGTGTATGGTTGGGGTTGTCTGTGTTGGGGAGTCTATGAGATTGTGTGTTCCGCCCTGTGAACTCCTTTATAGACTTCCCCTCTCTCTCTTTTGTTCTGCCCAAAACATACTCCCTTCAGACAGGAGGAGGAAGTCTCTTCTCCCAATAGAGCAAACCTTTTGCAGTTTGCCGCTCTAGGCCAATGGACGCTATGGGAAGTGGCTGCCAACATCCTTCAGCCCACGTCACTTCCAGCAGCCCTCATTGGCGTGAGATGGCGAACTGTGACCAGTGGGAGCCACGATCAGCCAAACCTGCAGATCTGGCTAGTAAACAAACCAGCCTGGCCTGTCGGGGCTTACCCTGGTGGGCCGCGTGCCAAAATTTGCCAATCCCTTGAATTAGATCATCATTGAGTGCTGATCAGTCACCATAGTCTCTGGCCAGGCAGAGAGATGAAACAATCCTGGTAACCTATAGGAGATTTGTCAAAAATTACAGTAATTTCATGATACAGTTTCAGAAGTGGTACAGACAGAAACCCCATTTGTCACAGTAATAGAACTTTTGAGTCAGTGAAAAAGGACTTCATTGTTATCCCTTGACAATGCAATTCTATACAGTAGCTCTTCGTCATGTGAGGATAAGTGTTAAAATCTGAATAAAGCCATGTATCTAAGAATGTAACATAGGAGTAGAAGAAAGAAAACACAATCTCTAAAAAATTGGTACCCAAACTTTAGAAAGTGTCCATTAGTTGTGGGTGTTCCCATTTTAGTGTGCACAACTTCAGACGTAGCTCTTGTCTATACTAAGAAAATTTACAAAGCAAACAAAAACTCACCCCTTCAGTGAAAGTAGTAGAAGCTGTAGTGTAGACAAGGCTCCAGGAGCATCTGATGTATTTAACTTTTCCTATGGGTCTGCGTATAATGGTGGTAAAGTACCAGAAGTTGCTGTAAGCCCCACCAGTTAAACTAGGCAGGATTTTTAATTTTTTTGTAACTATCCAAAATGTGCACACTGTCCTGTGTCCTGCTGAGAAGCTACAACTGCAATTGAAATGAATAAAGGTGTGAGTGCTCAGCACCTCTTCAAATCAGGTCCTAAAGAACTCAAGTTTAGCACCTAAAGTTAGAGATCTTTGGCCTAAATTACTCATTTGAAAAATGTTTTCAAGAGACCAAACTGCGAAGAAAAGAAAATACTCAGTGTAGGCAAGGAGCAGCTGGATTATCTCACATGAATGGAAGAACTACGGTCATTTTTACTGTACTATGTGGGAGGTTTGTGTACATTTCCACCAATGTTTCAGTGGGAAGAATAACTTTGGCTCCTTATCCCCACCTTTTTTTTTTTTTTGAAAAAGTGGGGAAGTTTACATTCTCTCAGTCAACAATGGAATGAATATTCCTTGCTCAATCATAAAGGCCAAAATAAAATGCTTACAAACTATACCATTTCCCATACCAAAAGCTGTTCTGTTCTTTTCTGTCATTTCCCTTTAGAACTCACCAAAAAAGCGGAGTATTTACTGTTTGGACAATGGTGTTACCTTTGTGGTCCTGACCAAAATCAATTCAGTAAGACAGAGTGGGGAAGGATATTAATTTTCTTAAGTTCCATGGAACCTCTGTGGAATAGATAGGACCACCTGGTTTGAGAAACACTGCCAGTGGAAGAAAATTCTAATCAACACCTTGATTGATCAGCCCTCCTATAGATCTTCTATTCTTCTCGGATCCTGGCCTTCCTTCTCCATATGCAGCCATGTCTTTCATGATAAAATTTTCTCGTCTCTTTGGAGATCATCCAGGTGGTCATTTCAGTTCCTGTGGGTACCACCCGGTGACAGCTGCAGTCCATCGATTGTCAGTGAGCCTCGCTATATGTCCAGCCCATTGCATTTTTCTATGCCTGCTCTCATTGACAACATCCTGCACTCCACTCTGCTGTCTGATCACTTCACTCGGGACTCAGTCGCAGACTGAAGTTCCTAGAACTTTTCTTTTCATCACCATCTCCATCTCCATGACAGACAGTTACTGCTCCTTTGTCTTCATCAGCGCCCATGTTTCGCTGCCATACAACATTGCTGGCAATACTGTTGAGTTGAAGAGACTGGATTGTGTTGCATTGCTGGTTTTGGGTTTTTTTGTTTGTTTTGTTTTGTTTTTCTTCCCCCTTGGAAGACATCCTCGATAGAACTGAATGCGCACCAACCTGCTTGCTTTGTTCACGAGAGTTCACCTTCCTGATCATGGGGCATGTTAATTTCTTGGCCCAAACAGACCTATTTCTCAACTTCTATTTATTCTCCCTTGATTGTTATTTGGACTTTTGGCAAGGTATCAGACTGCCTAAATTTTGTTTTGAAGTGGTTAATTTTCAGTCCAACTTGGCTGCTTTTTGTGTTTGATCGTTGAAAATACTATCAACACAATATCATCCGCAAATCTGGGATGGGTTAACTGCTCTCTGATGTTGATTCCACCCTTCCAATTCATCCACCTCATTACCATTTCGAGGCAGGCTGTGAAGAGTTTTGGTGTAACCCTGTCTCCTTGTTTCACACCTTTCTTTACTGGGATGTGAAGGGGAGTATCAAATAAAGTTATCTGTAGAGCAGTCAGAGTTTGCTTCCTTTAATAGTTTGATATAGTTTGTGTTGATGCCCTGTTAGAGCTTTCAACACTGCACTGAGCTCTAAGCTAATGCTTTTTCATAGCTGATGAAGGCAACACACAAAGGGAATTTGTATTCCCTTTAGCATACCAATAGCTGGTTTATAGTGGAAAATATGGTTCATTGTGCTGAAATTCCTTCGAAAGCCTACCTGCTCTCTCAGCTGCTGCTCATCCAGACTGCGTGAGAGTCGTTTTATTATTATTTTGGTGAACAGCTTGTAGGCATGTGACAGCAGATATATTGGACGATAGTTCTTTAGATCTTCTCGATCACCCTTCTTGTACAGCAGAATGGTATTGGACTCCTTCCAGCTAGATTGTATCTTCTGCATTTCCAAGTAACGGCTAAACCTCTGAGCAAGGATTTCCCAGAGGTCTTAGTCTCCAGCTCTTCTTATTTCAATTGTCAGTCTATCTTTACCTGGGGCTTTCCTTCCTTCCTTTTGTGAACTTCATGTCAAACTTTGCTGACAAGGACTGGGAGTATATGGTGGTGGTTCAGTTCTGTGTCCCAGTACCAACACTTCAACAGTTCATGTTTCAGATAAATGTAGAAATTTTTGCAGACTGCTTCCATGTCTGTTCTTTCAGTTACTGGTTTTCTATCCCTGTTCTTCAGCATCATTGTTGACCTGTACAGTGTCAATTCCCTTTGGCATTTTTATTTTTATTTTTTTGAGGCTTCTGCAATCTTCAGCCGGTTTTTAGAGCCTTTCATTTCCTCACTTCTAAAAGTCCTCCTTTAGTCGTCTTGTCAACTTGCAGAGCAGGGGGTACTCAAGTTTGTCACCATCATTCGCTTCATATTCCTCCGCTTCTCTAGCAAGTTCCCAGTTTCCTTCAAGATTCTTCCCTTTTTCTCTTGTCAATCTTTCTTTCTTGACTAATTTCACACATTGCCTCAGTTTATTAGTGACTTTTTATAATCCTCATTGGAGTCTTATAGATAACTGCAGTCTTATGTTCGCTTTCAAGATTTCCTCATCAAATATTTTTGGCCACTGTCTGATTTGCCATCTGTAGCGCTTGCTTCTCCACCTTTTTATGGAAGTTGAGCCATGCTCTGAGCAAGCGATGGTCACTACCAGTGTTAAATGATGGTACTACTAAGATGTCTTGTACAATGCACTGCTTATCAATCAGAATATAGTCAATCTCGTTCTTGTTCTTTGCACTGGGCGCAATCCATGTCCACCTCTTCTCAACCTTCTTCTTAAACCAGGTGTTAGCAATGAACATTTCTTTTGTCTCCACCAGAGTTGCCACTTGCTCTCCTCATAGATTTTGTTTGCCAATGCCCAATGAACTTTTCACCTTCTTTCCCTCTTCCAACTCTAAAATTGAAATCTCCCATCACGTTCATATATGTGGATTTTTGAGCGAAGGTTTCCTTGAGCTCCTGATAGAATTCTTCCGTATCGTCATCTTTGCTTGTGCTTGTGGGAGCATAGATCTGAATAATTCTGAGGATGCTGTTCTTGATCAGTTGGAGGAGTAACAATCCAATGCGCGATGCCTTGAACTTGCAGGAGATGATTTTTGAAAACCGTTTCCTGTTGATGATGAAGCAGATTCCCCCAACGATTCTCATGCCTTCTCCTTTTCCAAGCCTGATGGTATTTTTGTCTCTCCACTTCACTCCAATCTCTTTTCTTTGCCATGTTTCACAGAGACCCAGGATGTCACAGGCTGTCCTTGCCTTCTCCTCCATTTGATGGTTGATCAAATCATTTCTCATCAGTGTCCTGCAGTTTGCCCCTGAGATTCTTAACAGCTTCTCATCAACTGAATTCCCCACCAGGGTCATAGAACAGATTGAGGAGTGCACAGGGAGCTGGGGCCCATTTATTCGTGGTGTTAGACATTTTTTTCATCCACCTGCTAGCTGTGCTGTTTAGTGATGTGTTTACCTCCTCAGCTTAGAAGTCTCCCCAGTCACAAGAAGGAGGACAGCTGTCCTCTCCCTCAGTTGGAAGTCTGACAATAGCATGGTTGAATCTACTGAAGAATACACTCCACTATCCTCACTGTCAGACAAGCCAGGGTCACGGCTGTGTCATGTTGAGGTCGAATTTTGCAGCAGCTAATGAACATAAGATATTTCATTTATCTACTACTGAATTATACCATTATTCTACTAATAATTAACAAACTTAATATTCGCTTCTTGTTGAAGGATCAAAGTTGTAGAAGCTTCTCAAAAGCATCAAAAAACTATTGATACAAGACTGTCTTAATAAAACAACGCCAGTCTATGGATACAGAAACATGGTGAACTGGCATACCTAAGAAGGAAAGATGTGTCTCCATTAGATTTAAAAAAACCAAAAAAACCCTTATGGATTTTCTTATAACATCAGAGCTATGCAATTTTTTTTAATGGAAAAGGAGGAAATAAAGATTTCATTTAAACTACTCTGTAGCAAGATTGTTGCCTGTCTTGACTATAGAATGGTGCCATACAATGCAGTTTGTAATCAAAGTTATTTATTAACAAACTCATTCACACATCTTTCTGCATCTGTATATTAAACCAAAGAAACTAGGGGTGTCAGGAAAGGTTTATTTATGTAAAAAATGACTTTAGGTTGGGTGAAGGTAGGGTTTTAATTTGCTTTTGTATCTGCCACATTTGCTTTTTTCTCCTGTCTCTTTGAAATGATGCAAAGATAAGTTAAGTATTGTTAAACCATTGAGTATAAATGTGCCAGCTTGTGAAGGTGTGGTCTATTTACAATAATTGTATTGACTGAGGCTTAGTGGAGTACAAGTCTTAACAGTAACCCTGTTGGCATGAATTAAATATTAATCCCTTGCTGCTGTGTTTGAATTGCAAACAGCAAAAAGTCCTCCAAAGGTACCAGGTTAATCACCTAGTTAAAGTTTTGTTTTGGACTCAAGAAGTATCACTTTCCAACCCTGAATAATGTATTTCTTTATCAGGTTCTTAAAACAAACATTTTATTTTAAAAATCTATTTTTTTTTATAACTTTCTCTGTCAGATTTTAAAGATTGTATATACAGGATGAGGCAAAGAGCAGCTTTAGGTAAATGGAAACTCACAACAAATTGTACCAATTCTTTTTCTTTTGTAGTAATCTAGTTTTAAAGGTTTTGGAAAAAGTTCATCTACTGCTTATGCAAGCTTTTTACTTAAAGCAAAAAGAGTCAGGTAAGAGTAGTTAAACACGAAAGTCTAAACTTTGCATTTTCAAAAGCAGACTGATTTACAGTAGTACTTTAATACTGAGTAACATAATAGCTTAGTAAAACAAATGTAATAAGGCTAAGAAATTAAATCAACCTGTAAGAAATGTAGCCAACAGAACTATCAGTGGTATATAAATACATAACTACATTAAAACATGAAAGCCTAGTTTGAAGATAAAACGAGCAAAGGAATTTGGAATTAAAGTACTCAATGTGTGTTAATCTTAGAGTTGGAGTTTGGACAGGAAAAAGCAATGGCAGCAACAGTCACTCCTTAACTATTGGTTATATGTTTACTAACCATAAACTAAAGTATTGCTGAAGTCTGAGAATAGTAGGTTACTGTACACCAGGAATCAGCAACCTTTGACACGCAGCCTATCAGGGAAATCCGCTGATGGACCAGGATGGTTTGTTTACCTGCACCATCTGCAGGTTCAGCCAGCTCTCTCTGGCCACAGTTCGCCATCCCAAGCCAATGGGAGATGTGTGGGGAAGCAGCGGCCAGCACATCTCACAGCCCCCATTGGCCTGGGACGGCAAGCTGTGGCCAGTGGGAGCTGTGATCGGCCAAACCTGCAGATGCTGCAGGTAAACAAACCGTCCTGGCCCGCCAGCGTATTTCCCTGATGGGCCGCGTGCCAGAGGTTGCCGATCCCTGCTGTACACAATACACTAGTGAAGCATGTGCAGTGAACACCTAAACTCTGGATTTTTTAAAAAAATTAATTTTTAGAAAAAGAAAAGTAAAACACAAAAACATTAGAACAAGAGGAAAGTATGCATTCCCCAAAGAAGTGCACTGTTTTACTTTCAGCTTGTATCCTTATGACCGAAGAGTACATTTTTTAAACAAAGCCCTTTCCAAGCACGCAACTGTCTGAAGCCCTAACTAGGGCTGTGAATTTGGTTTATAAAGTTATTTGGATAATTGAGAAACTTACTGTCATCAAATGTAGGGAAAAATGATGGTCTACTTATGTGATCTTTTTGGAGATGAACAGTTTTTTTTTCTTTTTTATGAAGCCTCTTCTGTTTCTAGTCTCCAACCATCTTGAATTCTTTCTAAAATATTTGCTCAGATTTTGTAACAGACATTTTATTGTAGTCCTAGCACTGAAAAACCAAAACAGTAATTGAATACATGTTTTTATGTCTGCTTTATATTTGGTTTTATATTATGTATTGTCTTGCGTTTACTTCATAACAACACAAAAATAACAATTTGATGCACAGAGTCATAGTATGGAAATGTGGGCCTCATAATAAAGGTTTAAAATAAGCTTATTTTTGGTAACCATATGAGAGGGAGCAGTTAATCCAATTATTTTTTTTTTAATCTCTAGCACAGATATTAATGTGACACTGTGTAAAATTCAGAGGTTATACATAGGTTGGGGTAATTTATATGCTGCAGAGCAAGATGAAGATGTAAATTAGATTAACTGGCTCAGTGTAAAGTTAGCTGTGCAGTTGGAATGTATATTAAAGGTTTTTTTAGAAATGTTGCTGTGCAAATACAGTAATGGCTACATCCCTTAGCAGTGTCCCTTTGAAAAGGTCCTACCCGTGACCAACCCTACAGTATTTTTGCTTTACTTAAAAAAATTCCCCTGTGATAATGAGAGGCAAAATGGTAGTCCTCCGAACAACTTAATTCTAGGCCAGTAGCTAAATGGCCCTCCAACAAGAAATGCAACAACCATGAGAGTATTGTGCTCTCCTGACTGACTTGATTCTTTAGAGTGGGCAGGAGATAAAAACTTATATGAAATCTACTTTCTGAAGTCTTCTGGGAGCAGTCCCCTACTACCTGCTTCTCCATGCCTGCAAGGTAGAACAGTGCGATGAAATGATGGCCATGTACGCACTGTCAGTTATAGTACATTAGTTTTCTATGGCAAATACATTTCTACGCCAAATTTCCAGGATTTAAAACTGGAGTGGAAAATTAAATTTAAATTATTTCAAACCTTTTAAGGAAAGGCTTTCTTTGTTCCTGCGTGACACTGAAAGTTACCTGCAGTTTAAAAATTATTACTATTTATTGTACTGGTATTGCATGCCATATTTTGTAAGGATGATATAATCCAGGCAGAGCCTCTTGTAAAACATGGTTTACATACTTGACAAGTTGACTGTGCTTGTGTGTTAATCTGTCAAGACACCATTTTTTATTTTTTTTTATTTTTAAATTGTTTTATTCTTGAGGGCTTGCCTATTTGCTGCATTTGAGATTGAGATTAATGTCCCATTATGATACTTGGAAAAATCTTCACATAAAGAAAAGTTGCTATGACTAAATGGAGCTATTCAATCTTTTCATGGCTGCTTGGGCATAACAAGCTAAGAGGAAATTCCTTTCATTTTTTTTTGAAATGCTTGTGATTAAGAGTGCTTGCCACTGCAATTAGAATGGAGCAGTGATTGTTCCACTGGAATGGATGTTATTCGAAGTATCCTGCTCAAAACTTACAAGCAGCATGGCATAAAATGATCAGGATTTTCTACCTGCCCATAGCTGCTTTTGGCATTCTACATCTCAATATGTTGGACTTTCAATCCCTGTATCTTCTGGCAATTTCCCATAGTGATGCATACCATGTTGGGCAAGATGCTTGGACACTGTCATAAAACAGGATATTCCAAATTAGGTTCAGTTGCACCTAAATCATCTCATGACTTCACATGTTAACAAGTGCCCTGATCTCTGCTTTGGGCCAGCTTGCAGCATTTTCACAGGCTGGCTTCTTCAGAGCTGTGTTCCAAAAGTTGCCTTGTAACATAGAGATCTCGAAAAAGGGGTTACTAGTTAGAGAGTTATGGGCATCATGATCTAAAGGTTGGTGCAGCTCAGTTTCTACAAGTGACAGGATTGTAGGAAAACTTGATCGCAGGCAAACTTAACCAGAGAGGCCACCCAAGGGGTGACTGGTATATTCTAAAACAGTGGTAAATGGACTGATTGTTCCTTGGCAGCTAGTGCTTGTCATCTACACAGATGTTGTACTGGTAGAGATTGACACAGTGGTGGATGATACGGTGGTTAGACTTCCTTAGAGCAAAAGTAGCTTTCAGTGGTGTGATCATCTGTGTGTACACTGTTTGAAATTCTGTATTGTCACATATTTTAAAATCCATTATGGGGTCCATGCATTGAATGTTAAAATTTACTAGGGTAGATAAGGCTATAAGCAAGGTAGCTCTGAATCCAGGAATTTAGAAGCTGTGCTCAGCTGTTTATACATCAGTCTATGCAGATTTTCAACATTAATTCTGCAGAGGAATTGGTTATGCATTCAAAAGTCAGTAAAAGGTTTAAATTTACAGCCTCAAGTGTTACATCACTAGTCCAATGCAGTAGAAACAAATTCACTTGATTTTATTGAAAAGTATAAATTATCTTGATGGTGATTTATTTTTATTTTTTTAGATTCCTAATTAAATTCCCATATCCTCATTATCGTTAAAACTGAAAGCAGAAGTACTTTAAAAAATAATCTCATTACAGTGTTGTAACTTGAAAAAAGTTGTTTAAAGTTAGGAAGTTCAGAATCAGAAACTTTTGACAGTTGAATTGTGAATTTCTAATTTGACCATTTGGACTACAAACCTTGCACGTAGAAATAGTGTGTTATGCTGGCATAACAGAAGGACAGACATTTGAACAGAAAGGAACACATGACAGTTTCTCTCATATTCTATAACTCTCTCTCAAATTCTATTTGGGAATATAATTTAAATGTTGGAACCTTGGTTCAAGTTCCTCAGTTGGTATAAAGTGGTAGCGCTCAACGGAATTCATTGGAACTATACAGATGTACACCAGATGAAGTTCTGGCCCGTTTCCATCTGCTGCATTAGGAACTTGGCCTTTCTAGTTCACGCCGGGGAATCATTGCTCACCTTTTAGCAATTCTGGATGTGTATAGATAACTGTCTATATTTATTTTGCTGGTAAAAGAAAAAAATAGCAGCCATTTAGGTAATGAAGTTGGAACCTCTAAATATAGTTCAGATCATTCTGTAAGATCTCTGTACTGTTTACATCAGGAACATAGAATTATCGTAAATGCAAATAGATGCTGTGCTCTGAAAAATAAGATTTTAATAAATTGTGTGTGTTGTGGCTGAATGTTAACCTATGACCATACTTTAGTATTAGACTCTAGCAGTAATTTATTTTAAAATATGTATAAAAGACTACTTATCTTTTAAAATGTGAATTCACTGTGTTGCCCAGAATATTTTAGTTCATATTTTTAATGACAATCTATTTTTAATCTAACTTTCCTACTGTTTACTCTGGCACAAGGAGGTCAAGTAACTTGTCCAAGGGGATAAACTGATTCAGCCAGAATTAGAATTTGGGATCCTCCTTCTACTGTATTTTCCTGAAGCCATGACCTATATGTTATAATTCTGTTCCTTTGCCTAACTAGTTGCTTCTAATTTTAGACAAGAAGTTAAATCTCTGTCTTCTTCCATAGTATCTTCCTTTGGAAAACTAATGCAAGTACTTATAGAAGTGATCTAGTAAATAAAAGGTTATCTTGTTGACTTGAGACATAAGCACACAAATCATAATTTGTATGCAAATATTCAGGATAATTGTGCTACTTCTGTTTTGTACATCAGTAAATTGCTGTCCTTCAGTCTTGACTACTATGCCGCAGCATTCACTGTGCTGTTGCCGTTGGTAATGTTGCCACACCTTTCAGGGAATACAAGCTTTCTACCAAGGAAGCAAGATAAGTATGTTTTCCTCTTTCTTCTGGCTCCAAAGTGGTTTTTTGTAAAGTTCTTTCACTCTGTTCTAACAGTGGTGTCAACCTTAACACCACGAGAGTCGTCCTGAGGTGGCAGCCAGAATGGGTGATCTCATACACCCACCTGTAAAACATAGCACACAGAGTGTGAGGTGGCAGAGGTAAGATCATTCCAGTGAACCACAGAGTAGGAAAGAGGTGGACAGAGCAAAGAAAGGAGGGAGTTGAACAAGCCAAGGGTGCTGTATCTGGGGATAACCTTCTTTTGCTTACTTGATTTACCAGCCTAGCTTATTTCTCCACTGAGCGGACACTGCTGTGATGACAGAAAGCTTAACCCTTGTAGGGAAATAAAAATTTCTGTAGCTGAGCTCAGGGGGGTATTGATGAATTACCAAAGGAATTCCATCTAATTTTCTTCAACCAAAGACAGTTGTTGTGATAAGAGGTAGAAGGGAATGGCTGTATAAAATGGACTGTGGTTCTGAGCTACAACGAAAACCAGTTTTATCTTCAAGTGCCATTCTTTCACTCTTAAGAGCAAAAAAAAGACTTGTCTCTCTCCTATAGCATACAGAATAACACTGAAAACTTACATAGCTATGCAATACTGGTTTGGGGAAGAACTAGACTTTCTTAACCGTACAGGCAGCCTGTATTCTCTATCATAGTTCAACACTGAATGTGACCTCCTTTATGGAATGCACGTTGGCGCGTCTTATCAAACTGTAACCAGCAGTTGTGGGAGATAACATGTTGCAGCCCTAAAAAATGTTTAAAGTGTGCAAAAATGACCTTTATAACATTGTTTGGGGCACTCAGCCAGCATTTGATTTTAAGGTTGTGCCTTAAAACAAAGGTCCAGGTTACCTTTAACGTATTTATTGTATAAATATGTGGATTATAAATGTATGAGCAATCAGTTTTTGCTAAGATAACAGATACAGTTATTACATAAAACTAATAAATATTTAACAGACACTGCATTGAGTGGCCTAGGGTTTAGTCTCATGATTTCCTTATTAGTTTATTTCAACAAGAAGTATTTGTAAAATATATCTACATCTCGGGGTAAGGAAGATATAATATCTTCTTCATATTTGCCAACCATTTTGTTTTGGCCAGTGTAGCTGACTCATTCAATACCTCTGCCTCTTTTTGTGGGGGAGGCAGGGAGCAGAGCAGTCCCAGAGTTACTAGTTCTTTTTTAGAAAGAGGTAGCAGTGTGAGAGCAGATAGCTTAGCTTAGTTATAGGAGGAGCTAAGAGGCAGAAAATCTCCCAGGCACACTGGGGAGTAGTAAGGGTAGCTGCATGGGGGGAGGGTTTTTTTTTTTTTTTTTTTTTTTTTTTTTTTTTTAAGGTAGGAGTAAAGAATTGTTTGATTTTAATTTGGTGAATGGTGTAAGAAGTTTTAAAATTCATAAATGTACTGGAACAATAGGGTAAAATCTTAAGAGGATGAACTCATTCCTTCATCATTTCAAGGTAATAAACTGAGTACTATGCAGAACCTTGAAGAAGTGAGGACCTAAAGACCCATCATTTTATGAATTGCAGTTATGTGCAATAATGGGCCTATATTTCCTGCACAACTGTCATGACTGTGTGCACTGGTGAAGTATCTGCATTTGCACTCTGACTTTTGACTTGTCAATGTCAACTATGTATCATTAATATTTGATTGTCTTATTTTATCTAGGTGGTTTTAACTGTATAACATCTCTAAGTGGGAGTGGGAACAGTGAAGATGGCAAAGGTTATAGTTACATAACTGTTTCTGTTCCAAATCCTTCTTTTCATCACTAATAGCTTTCTGAAACTTTCAATTTTGGAGCAGACGATGTACACAACTGGTGTCATGAAAGATTAAATTTTGGAAAGTTTAATAGTTTATGACCATGAAAAGAATAAACAAAACTTACTCTTTCCCTGTTATAGTGGAAAAACCCTCTTGTGATTTCCATTCCCCTGTTACCACCTTCGGTGTGGTTATATCAATGTCTGTAGATATGAGGCTGAATTTTGGAATAGAAAAGAGCAGTCAGTGGGAAGTGCCATTTCAGTGAAAACACACTTTGATCTGGCAAAGTTAACTGACTGGAGGAAAAAAACTGCATGCCAAGCAAGTGCAGTAAGGATTTGATACTGCTCCCATTGAAGCCGATGACTTTAGTGGGTGCAGGATTGAACCACGAGTGATTAATAAAGCCAACATGAGGCAGGTGAAGTGACACTATAGAAGACTGGGCTATGTGTGATTGAATGACTAACTTGCCCCATACAGGAGTGTGTTCTGTGAGATAAAACTGGTACAATGCCAAATATGTGCAGGATTGGGCTGCCTGCTAGGTCTCTAGGGCACTCCTGTGATGCCTATCCAAATAGCTCTATGCTGTGGATTTTTTTTCTTTTTTCACAGAAAACAAAACTGTGATAAGAACCTATTAAGGGTGTATTGTTAAGGACTCCAAAGTTATGAATGATAGTAAAGGTTGATGCACAATCCTGAACTCTGCTCTTGTGCGTATGCATTATGGGCTGGCTCAAATACACAAATGCATACTATTTCTACTATGAATACTATTTCTCAGATACAATATCCTACATTTCTTCTATAACCTTAAGTACGACAAACGCATACAGTACTTTCAAGTATTGCGTACTACTGTATATTCCAGGCATTCATAAAGACAATTCATGGATTATGAAAAGTACACAGTAAACTCTTAAGTATGCTACAGGATATGTATAACTGAATAATAATGAAAGTTTGCCCATCTGTTACAGCTATCTCAATAGGTAACTGTGTCCCTTAAATTGCACCTAAAGAAGGCTTTTATATACATGCTTAATCTGGAAAATTAGCTTTGTAGCTCATTGATTCCTCTGGATTGCATCTAAGGAAAGCTGTACTGTTGAGAAGAAAATGTTCAGTGTCAACATGAGTGTCAACAAAATTAAGTCTCCTGGTGAGATGTTACATGGATTTAAGATGATAACAAATGTTATGATGTATTAATTCAGAAATAATGCATGATCATGTCTTTTTTAAAGCAGGTTTCAGCAGGGGTGCTGGAACAGTTTTTATCATGGGGATGCTGAGACTTTGACCCAAATTGAAAACCCTGTATATGATAAAAACCACTTCCATACAGGGTGTATGGCAGCATCCCTATTTGCAGCACCTATGGGGTTCAGATTGGGTAAAAATAAGTGGCGGTTCACCCTCCAGAAGTAACTTCCCATTCAAGCAATTGGCAACAATTCTTTTCTATTAATTCTATTACTTCAGGCTGTTTTGAAGCCTCAAGATAATACTGCGTCATGTTACATTTAACATTTTGAAGGTTGTCTTTTTTTTTTTTAATGATCAGGGGTAGAGGTTGTGTGTTTTTTTGTTTGTTGTTTTTGTTAGTTTCTAGAGCACTGGCTGACAACTTGCTGAGATGTTGAGAACTGTTCTAATCTTTCCCTGGATGTAAAGAGAATGTTGTAATGCATAAGTGGATAGAGTTAAGGATGCAACAAATGTTATCTTAAACTCTCTCTTGCTCCTAGGTTGGCTGTGTGTATCTAGGGTGGGCTCTAGTGACCATGAACCTGCAGTACTGGTCCACTCAGTTCGGAAACACAATACAATTGGTTCATGTTAGAACTTGATTCAACATTGTGGAATGGATTCCCATGCCTAAAAATGGGGGCTGATGGGATAAAATTCTATGTGCTAGTGCAACATCTAGTAAACTGCATGTCTTATCTGACTTACATAGAGGATATTAACCTGTTCGGAGGACAGTCATTTCCATGTTTTTCTAGTTAAAATTCCCCTATGATACAAACAACAAGGGATGATAGAAAGTCTAGTGATAGATGCTGCTTTTACTAGTAGAACTCCCCACTTTCATCCCCTACAACAAGGTATAACTGTAGCAGTCATCTAATGTCCATGTCAGAGACAGACAACTATCACTGGAGAGGGATTAAATTGAGGCTCAAATAATATAAATAGTAATTTTATACTAGATGGGTGTTTATTTAGACTGATTTTTTTCATATTTATTTAGAATCTCTGTAAGGACAAATGTATTCTTATGTTTGGGCCAAAACAAATTTTGGATAATCCTGGTGAAACCACAATAGTGACAAATAACCACTTCTTTGCAGTTCATTAGGTTCTTTATCTGGTTATATGTTCATCCATCTTATATCCAGTAAAACAAATCTAGAAGGATGAAAAGTGTTCTGTAAACTGAATGAATCCTGCATCCTGGATGACTGCCCCATTTATCATAAAAACCATACTACATAAATCAGTCAATAGCTTGTAATGTAGATTCAGTGTCTAAAATGGATTGACACAAACAAATGCTTCTGTTTAGCTATGGTTGAGATGGCAGCAATTGTTTCAATGCTGGTGAATTAAAATGTGTTTAATGGTGGTTGATTTTTATGTACCTAAGAATGTAAATGAAGTTGGCATTTATTGAATTTAGTATGATGTAGGCTTGTACTGAGTTCAACGTGGAAAGAAAACTGTATTAATACTTGCTTTCCTCAAGTACAATAGGTCTCCCACTGAGATGGCTGCTATTCAAACACCTTTCAAAATGGAGCTGTGTACTGTATCTAGTGATTAGACAGCAGTTACAAAGTGAGCCACAGTAGAACCGCTCAGTCCACTTGCTATTGCAGCAGTGCAGATTTTTGTTGCTGTACCAAACATGTAAAAACGAATGAAGCCCAACCCACTCCTTAACAGATCTTTTTGCCTGACCCACCCAGTTTCCTTAGGCAGCTTGTGTAATCTACTGTAACTCTATATACACTAGTTCTATTAGTTAGTTGACAGAATCATGTTGTAATACTACCAAAAAAACACACAGCATAGTAATACCAAAACTCTGTATTTGTTGAGCTGAGAGAGGGATTCTGAATTTGGCTTACGTTTTTAAAACTTATTTGAACATTAGATTTGTTTGTGTATGTTTATATGGGTATAATTTGACCAAAGATCTATATTTGACCACAAGGAGGCTGGACTCAGTGTGTGTTGATATTGTTTGGAAACTATGTTAATTCACTAAGGCCTGATCTAGATTTAAAATTTATACCAGCATAGCTATGCTGGTATAAGCCCTTATGCATATATACTTATACTGGCATAAAAGCACTTTTGCTGGTATAGCTTAAGGCAGAAGCACTTGTATGCCAATATAAGATACTGCTACAGTAGAAGGATTGTGGACAAGGTTAAATTCTTTTATGAAAACAGAGACCAGAGAAGTTTTTTGGACTGGTTAAGGGGATATGAATAATTTTTGTGCATAGTGGGTGGATCTCAGATTAACCTGAATAAAAAAATATAATATTTGAAGATGAAATATGAGCACTATCTCCTGCCTTACACTGAATCATTAAGGAAGCGAAAATGTGTAGGACTGTATATAATTTGGTTACCGATAGCTGAGAAATCAACTTGGGACATTGTGATTTAGGACTGTAGTTTCAAGAATCTGGGAGACAATAGTGATCAGCCAGGAGTAGGATGCTTAACATTCGTTCAAGGAAGACCTGGATGGGGTGGGGGTGGGGGGAATCTGCTTTTACTCACAAACTAAATTAAGACTCCCAATGGCTTCATTTGGCCTAACAGTTAAGGGGTAGAAATGGGAAGGTTGACAACAGAGGTAATACATGACACAGTGATGACAATGAATGCTAGGACTGGCACTTGAAAAATCAGATACTTGAAATCACTGTTTATTCTACTAGTAAAGTATGGGCATGTCAGCATTCTTCAAGGCACAGAAATGAGGGGCTGATATTTTTTCCTCTTTAGATTGATTAGAAGGTGTTGTGGGAAGATAATTCTAGGAACTGCCACTTTGTTTGGCCCTCTGAAATTCCATACTATGTGGTAAAACAGAAGTGTGTTACATACTGAACTACTTCTAGATACAAATTCATTAAACTTATGAAGACAAATATTTAGAATGTTGATAAAAATTTTTTTAGCAAAATGCCAAAGAATCTGCTAGAAAAATCTAGACAAACTCAAAATTCCCTACATGTATCCATTAGCTTCACCAGCTGTGTTTAATTCTTGTAAGGGAATGCAACAATTGGTATGAGAAATAAACTTTTTAAACTAGTATGTAACGCTGAGTAAGATGTCAGCATCCAGAAATAATATTCACAAGCCAACCTGGTCACTTGGGGCAGATCCACAAAAGGGACTTAGGCATTACAACATTGAGCTTAATTTTTAGGTGCCCAGCCATCTAATGGAATCCACAGCCCAAATGAGGCACTTTTACAATGGATGGGTATCAGAATTTAGGTGGCTGTGCACATGCCCGCTTGCAGATTTTTAGGTACCTAGGTGACTATCAGTGGAAATGCAAATGGCTACAGGGTAGGCAGCAGCTGGTGGGTGTGTTGGGGATCTGAATTTTGGACATTGGCACTTAAAGTGGCAATTAGGTGTCTAAATCCTCTATGGGTCTAACCTGTGGAGTTCTGAACAGCCTTACCAGAAAATAATGCCAATCATATAATTACACTACTTACCAGCAGGGAGTGCTAATGAGGCAATATACTCTGCTCCGGGCATGCAAGCAATTTTTAAGGAGTAACAATGAGATGGGGATTTGTATCTATTTTGCACATAAGAAGGAAGGTGACTACAATGTGGTAGTGTATAAAATAGATCAGTGAGAAAGAGGAGAAGGGAAGCACCCTTTTCGTCCCTTTCCTTCCCTCTCTACTTTTATGTGGTGGGGATGGTATTGTTTGCCGACTGTGGTCCTGTCTTGTGATTGGCATTAGGTGCTTGTAGCTATTAGTGCAAGAATGAAACTGTGCCTGCACATCAGATTGTTTATCCTAGAATGGCTATTCTTTGTAGTCAGTCTTATGCACTTTACATTCTTTATGTTTTGGGAGACCTGTCAGTAGAATGACAGCCACCTTGTGGCTGGGCATGGCATAGCAGGCTCTCCTCTTGCCAACAGCTGCTCCAGCCCAGACTGCTCACAGCAACAGAGTTTTTCCATCACTGTGGTAAATCCATCTCCTCAAGAGGCGGTAGAGAGGCTGATGGAAGAATTCCTCCACTGACTTAGCTGCATCTACTATTCCTGGGAGAATTTTGCACCACTGCACATGCGCAGAATGTATATTCCCCACAGATTTCTTTGCTTCCCCAGAGAAAAATGACTCTTTGATGGGGAAGCAAAGGAACGCCAAAAGAGCAGTCATGTGACCCTACCCAGCAATACATTTTAGGTGCCCAGGGCAGCTGGAGGAGAGGTAAATCATTGCGGGATAGGGGATAGGACTGGGAAAGACACCACTGGTGGCTCCTACCCTGCACTGGGCTCAGCTGCTAGTCCTGACTGGGTTGGGGAGGACAGGACTTCCTCTTCCCCTGCATGGCGTCCAGGGTTGTGTTAGACCCACCCCCATATTTCTTCCCCAGCTGCAGGAAGCTCTACAAACACTTCCTGCACTCATCTCTCTTCAGCTGCAGGGGATGGGATCCCTTTAGAGAGAGCTGATCACCCATTCCCAGACCCTCCCATCAAGCTTCATGACCCACACTTCAATTTCCACCCCCCTCCCCGATGAGCCCCAGTCCCCCTGTACCTCAACCACCCCAGCAAGTCACCCTTCACACTGGGATTCTTCCCCCAACCAGCTGCACATGGATCCCCACCCCTCTGAGCCCTATTCCTGCCCCCAGCATGGACCCCATACCCAGACCCTCCTTCCAAGCTCTATCCTCCCCCACATTCAGACCCCCCTGCTTAGCCCCAACCTCCTTTACCCCCTGGCAGAGTCGTATTCTCATTGCACCCAGAACCCCCCAACAAGCCCCTATTCAAGAACCTTCCCCAACCCCACACCTAGATTCCTCCCACTGATCCAGCTGCATCCAGATAGAACCCTCTCAAATGACACCTGGATCCCCCCACTAAGCCCCTCCATACTTGGATACTGCCTTCCTGAGCCTGCCTCCCCACCCACACCTGGTGCAACTGGCCCAGAGGGGCAGTGCCCTGGGGTGTTTCTGGGGCAGGCCCAGTCCTTGTGCTGTCAGGGTTGTATGCAGCCTCATGCTGAGTCTTTGTTGTGTGGGGAGGAGGGGTTGCACAGTGATCTTTCATCTCTGAGCAGTCAGTGGCTTGTGCTCCCCAGTGCCATGCTGGTGCCTTCACATTTATTTGACAAAATTTGCAGAATTTTTTTAAATATTGTGTGCAGAATTTTTAATTTTTTGGCACAGAATGCTCTCGAATAATCTAGAGTGTTTAGTGACCTATGTTGCACAAGGTATGAAATTTTTCACAACCCTGAGTGATGTAGCTAGATCAACTAAGTTTTAGCTGTACACCAGGCCTTGGCCTGCCAGCCAGATCAATTTAAAGTCTCTTCCTCATCTGGAGCAACGAAGTCCCACCAAAAACATAGCCATGACCTTGCATGTTTTAGGCTCTGAACCGAGGATCCTATAGTACTTTGAAAGTCCTGACATTAAAAGACTTTATCCCCTTATCAGGGGTTTTCATGCCACCTTTCCTGGTGGCAGCTAGGGAAACCCAGGTTCTTTCTCTTTTCTGGGTTCTAACCCCAGAACCTTGTAGTGAGCAGGCAAGGTCTGTCTATTTAGACCCACCCCTTGCTATCTCCCTGGGCTTCTTTCCACCTCAGCCTGTCCACAGCCTTACTCCACATCTTCTTCAAGCCACTGTATACCAGAAACCACAACCTCTCTGGGTTCACTTTTGTTTCATATCAGGAGGTTGGAGGGATCCCTTTGGAGTCCTCTTAAAAAATCCCAGGTGAAGATGTACAGTTACACCAAATTCTGTGTTCCTGTGCTTGACCTTCCATTCCTCTCGAACACCTCCTGGAGTCTCTCAGGAAGTCCAGAGCTTTTAATCAGGGCTCATCACTGAAGCATGCTCCATGTTTTCCTGACGTTTTGCCAGAGCTGCTTCTGAAGAGAGGATCCCACATCGGGTGACCAGATTTCCTGATTTTTGGGGTCTTTTTCTTATATAGGTTCCTGTTGCTCCCCCGCCCTGCTGTCCTGATTTTTCACACTTGCTGTCTGGTCACTCTAATCCCATACTCTATTCTCCCTCAGGCTTCCTGAAGCCCCTCCTTTATAGCAGCTGTCCAGCTCCTCTCCAACTGTCTCATCCTAAATTGATCTTAACTCATCATCCAGAAGCCCTAACTGATTCTCCAGCTCTCCTTAACCCTGTCCATCACACTGCCCACCTCCTTTTGGGGTCTATGTGAACTGTTTCTTGTTTCTAGTGTTTTATTGTCTTGTAAATATGGAAACTTATGAGGATCCCTCCATATTGTTGGGCATGATAGAGACTGTTATAAACTAATATATGTTGTTGGGGAAGAGTATCCAATTGTGAGCAGCAAGTGAGTATAGTTCTCCCACTCACACCGTGAATGAGTTAAACTGTTCCAGGAAGGTTAATTTCAGACAAAATATATTAATCATTCACTTTTTAAAATTGATATTCCTGGAGTAGTGGTGTTGATAAGGAGGATTTTAGTGGTGTCTTTCATTCAAAGGATAAAATCAACTAATCAACAGGACTTTCTCCTCCCATGCATATTTAGAATAGCCCAAGATAACATTCCTAGCAACTTCTATTTTAACACTGGGCAATCCAGACAAGATAACGTTGTGTTTATAACAGAGCATACTGGTAACTGTGTATTTTATATTAGAGCGTACTGGTGTATAACAAGAGCTACAGTGTGTTGAATATAGTGATTATACTTGGACAAACAGTATGAGCCTACATTCACAGGTGCATGATGGTATTTAGGAGGTTCTAGATTCAGTCCATCAGATTTTAACTGTCTTAGCTGGCACAAGCTAAAAAAAAGTGTCTAGATAACTGTGGTAAATTGACAAACTGAAATAAAAGATTTTTCTCTCCCAATGTCAAACTTAAGTTTGTTTCTAAACAAACCTTGAAATGTGAAGGGATGAGCCTATCTCTGCTCTCTGGACTGGGGATGAAGTACATGTTTGGGACCTATGGCAAATATCTGCAGCAGAAATAGCTACCTCAACAGAGAATGGAATTTACCTAACAGAGATAAAAAGGAACATCCTTTCTGTAAAGCCAGAGGCACACTGGGAGACCCCTTTCATGTAATATTAAAAAAAAAAAAAAAAAAACTTTTTGAGAGGATGTAGTGTAACAGACACAATGGAATCCAGAATGAATAAAAGGTGATCCAGATGCTTATGCAGGCAACGATCAAAGGTGTTGATTCATCCTCAGTCAAAAAATCTTCAATAATTGGGTCATTAAGACAACTGTGACTGATAGAGGAGAGGCCTCTAACCTCCCAACCCACACCAATATCCCCACTTACCCAGTGTTTATACCTTGGCTCGCAATGTGGGCCAGCAACCAGGTCCATAATGGCTAGGCTGGGTCAGGGTTTGGCCGCCCTACTGTTCATGAGGCACAGCTTGCTCTACTTGTTCTTCATGTGGTATGGAATCAGATTACTTAAACTGTCATGCCCCCAAACCCATGCCTCTTTCATTGGCACTGCCACCTCTTCATTCTTCCAAAATAAATTACTTCTGCTCTCCCAGTCAATTCTTGTGCCCAATTTTTTGTGTCAAATGATCCTCTTTTTTTTTTTTTTTTCCTCCCCACACCTCCACTGCTGCCAACCCCAAACATTTAAAAATCATGAGTCAGGCCCCCCCAAAATTGAGATGTTCTTAAAAATCTTGATTTTTTTAAATGAACTTCTTTTTATCTGCTTTCTGGGCCTTTGGTTTTATTTTTAAATACTCAGATCCTGGAATCTTATGATTAGGATAAATTCTCTTTTGTTAAAAATACATTTCTAGCCCTTATGGTTGCAGAGGAAAGCTTAAAAACATGACCCCAGAGAACACCAAACAACCAAATACTGAGTCTTTTGATTTGAAATCATGAGACTTGATAACATGGTTCCTACACTCCCCATACAAATCAGTCCTGCCCTGCAAAAAGTGGTGGGGTGGGGCTCAGCCATTGCTGTTGTTACCCCTCCTGTTCCCCTTTTTTGAATGAGCAAAAAGCTTCCAGCTCCTTCTCTTGCACTTGGCCCTGTGCTCTTCCTCCCACCTAATATGTGGAGTAGTAGCTCAAAACCTGCTCTGTCCCTCACTTTCCTTTCTCTCTTCATCTGATGTAGTGGGTCTTAGACCACAAAAGCTTATGATCCCAAACATCTGTTCGACTATAAGATGCTACAAGACTTTGTCACTTTTGCAGATACAGACTAACACGGCTCCCCCTCTGATATTTTCTCTCGTGAATGCAGCTTCAGCTCTAGATGCTCCATGTCCACTCCTCTCACTTCCTGAAAAACAACTAGCAATACTTGAGCTGCTTTGCCCATTCCTCTCTTGTTGAAGGGAGCAGCACTTCTCTCTCTCCTTATTTGAATGTTGCCGAAAGCTGGGGCTCCCTTCCCTCTGCTGAATTCATAGATGCAGGGATGGTTTACAGAGGCTGTTGCTCCAACCTTTACTGATTTTTTTTTTTTTTTTGTGTGTGTGTGTGTGTGAAATTTTATCTTGACTTTTTTTCACAATATTTCCCATCATTCTTTGCTATATCATGTCTATTAGCATTCCATTTGGGATCTCTGTTGCTAAAGCTGTCCCAATTTGTGTATGGTTCTTTGAGACACAGGATGTTACTCTGCTTAAAAAAATAGCATTAATGTGCCCTGTTAGAAGGGATTAGATAATAATGGTTTGTGAAAATTCCATTTGGGATAGTGGATTGTTTTCCAGGGTGACACTTAGGCCATCAGATGTTTCAATTTTATCATCTCTACCTGTAAATGTCTTGTGCTCCAAGAATTGAATTAAAAACCTCAAATCCAATACAATGAGCAGTTTTTTAAATTACTGTTTTAACCAGAAAAACCTTCCAGTCCATGAAAACAACACATACAGCATGAATATATATTTAGAATCCCTCTCCTTTGTTTATCCTACTGCAAATATGTTTGCTCAAGAGCAATATGAGTTTATACTCAAACTTTGCTATCCCCAGTTTCACATAAAATGTGTAACAGACTACCCAGATGGCAAATGCTGATATGTAAATCTAAAACATGAAAATTTCCACTGGGGGCCAGATGGTGGCTTAATGTGAACTGTTTAACATTTATGCTTATTTTATTAAAACTGTCTTTACAAGTCCAAAGCTGTATAATTTAGGAGTCTGGTTTGGAAAAGACTCTGGAACAGAATATGACTAAATGAACAAAAAAGCAAACACTGAGCAGAAGGCAACATTTGCTCCATGGACCAGGGGAGAGAAAAGCAGATCCATGTCTGATTGGAGAGGTGGCTCTTCCTCTATTTATAGATAGGTAAAGGCCCCCCAAATCATTGTTAGCCTAATTTTCAAAGGTACTGTGCACACACTGCTCCATTTGAAGCACGAAATACTTGGACTATGGTACTGAGAGATGTGATATACACACTGAATAACCTAATGCTTTGTATTGTCCATTAAAACATATTTTTTGAGGTATGGGAATTTACTTTTTAATTTTTTTAAATTTTTTTTTAAAGACCAAATCCTGCACCCTTAAAGTCAGTGAGAGTTTTACCCTTGACTTCAATGAGAGCAGGATTGAACTATTAGCCTAAACTAGGGGAAAATGTCCCTAATGGAAAAACTAGTTCAGATAACAGATTATTTTCCTAATAGTGAGATGGCCCAGCTTCTTTCTTCTGCATTCCTCTTTTTAGCTTTTGCCTGAACAATCATTTCCTCTGACATGATGCAAGAGCTTGCACAACTGAGAGAACAAGCGGCCACTTGTGAAGTAAGTCACATGGTGAACCACTAGAGCCCTTACAGTAAATGCTTTCTGTATTAAGGATGTGGTAAGCAGGGCTCTGAAAAGCAGCAGTGACGTGTGTGTACACGTACTATTTATAAATCTGATACGGAATTCTTAATGTATTTAATTTAGTTTGGACATTAGTGTGAACCTGCTGTTCCCATCAGCACTTCCACTTGAACCTTTCTGGCTTAACATATCACACATACAGAATCACATGTAGAAAACATGTTTAAAAAATAACTGCTAGGAGTCCAATACATATATTAAAATAGCTTTAATCAAGCCAGTTGAGTAGACTGTTAGAGGTTTCCTATATTTTGACCTGATGCTTTGGAATAATGTCCAAAATTCAATACATTTTGAGCATTATTGCCATTATCAACAAGTTGGTGGTGGTGGTGGTTTTAAAATGTTAAAATACATCTAGGGTATTTAAAAAGTAGTCTTCATTTAAATATCTTGCCAGTGGAAATTTAACATCTAAAATATCTCAAGTAGAATATGACCTTCCCCCATGAACCGAAATTGCTTGAATTTTTACTAGTGTTAAAAAGAATAATTATCTTAAGTTTTATAGCACCTTTCAGTCCAGTGAACTCCAAAGCCCTTTTCTTTTACAGACTACATGGAATTAATTTTGTCTATTGAAACACGTCAGGTACTACTTAGGAATAGGTGCAGCTTGTATAAGTAAAGTATCTCTCTAGAAAAAAAAGCAGTCACCTCTGGAGGGGAACACAGCAACTGTGTAACAAAATATAGCAATACTGCACAACAATTTTAGATAGAATTCAGATGTGCAGAGTGTAACTAACAGTTCTGGAATGCAGTCAGGACACTGGGACCACCTCTTATAAAAAGTGGGAGATGTTTAGTGACCTCAGATGGTCAGCACACTGACTTGCTTGTTCAAAAGATGACAGCACTGGACCTCTATTATTAAGAGAGTGCATTCTTTCTAAATGATTCAGAAGATCTTACTGAGGTGCCTAAAATGCTTCATTGAGCAGCTGGAGTTTATTTGGAGGTCTCCCAAGTACTGTTCCAGATCAGCACTGCTTATTTTGAGATTAGAAGCCCACAGCCTGAAGTGGTAGGGCTGATGGCTTTAGGACAGTGGTTTTCAACTTGTGGTTTGTAGACCCTTGGGGATCTGGCAGACTATGTCTAAGGGGTCCATGAAAGGTGACTATGAAAATAAAGTTTCCAATCCTAGAAAAGGCATTCTGTTTTTCTGATCAATCAAAACTATGTGAGTACCCCCATCTAAGGTCATAACCCGGACGTGATGTTACCATGGAAGCCCACAGTTAGCACCCTTTCTCATGCTGGTCAAATGTTGCATGTGCTTGGCAGGACATTTATAGTTGAATTCTATTCACTCTCTTTTCAGTCTAACCCTTCTGTGGTAGGGGACCACGGACCACAGGTTGAATTTCCAAAAGGGTCCACACCTATATTTGAAATGTTTTAGGGGTCCTCAAATGAAGAAAGGGTTGAAAACCATTACTTTAGGAGATGCATTTTCATATTAAAGAAATGGGTATCTCCTCTAAAGAGAACAAGGTGTACCTCCCACATTTGTTTTTTTGATCAGTTTTGTTGAAATTTAAAGTGAAACTGATTAACAGTTCTGCAATTCCAGTTGCCTAGTCTGTTGGAAACCAAGGAGAAATAGAGCTCTGTTGATTTAGCTCATATCCACACATCATGAGAGAAATGTTTTGAGTCCAAATCTGTCATGGTGCCTTGTAAATCAATAATTCAGAAACGTGCCCTAAAATCCAGATCCTGCAGGTTTATCCAGAACATATTGCAAATGCTCTGACACTAAAAAGGAGTTTCAAATCTGCTACAAGAAAAGAGGATGAGCAGCTTGTAAACTACTGGTCCTTAATGAAGCCATACCATATTACAATATCTTCAGTTACTGCACAATGTAATTAGTTTGGTTTACCCTGACAAGCTGGAGAGACCAAACCACTGTCTTAGACAGCCACTGTAATAATTTCAGCTTCTTCATTGCTGGCCATAAAGCAGAATTTAGTCTCTTACAGTTTGGTATATCAAATATGTATCTAAATATGTAGTAATGCATATTCTGTATTACAAGTAGGTATTATAAATATACTAATTAATTAAAAACAATCAGTTCCTTAATAATTGGTAGAAATTCTAATTCCTTCCAACCCTAAGTATTGCTACTAATGGTACAGAGAATATTTCAATAATCTTTGATTTCTTCACTGAATCTATCTGTGGTTCAGAATAGACTCTCTCATTAAAATTTTGGCCTTAAACTTTTGCCCTAGTTGAAGCTAGTTTATAAAGATAAGAGAAAGTTATTGGTTTACTATTTTGGCGAGGTAAATTATCCGAAGTCTGGGATTGCTATCTGAACTGGTACAATTTTGATTGAATTAAATGAATGCTGGTGTAATATTACTTTGTGGTACTAACTTGACGCAAATGCTCAGAACTAAGTAGTGAGTTTCCATGTGTCTACAGTTGAAGTATAATTTAAACTTTTTTCCTTAAACAAGTTGCCTTATCTTTTCCATTTATAAATTTAGTCTTTTTTTTTATTATATCACAGACATTAGCACTATATATGTCCATAAACTGTTCCATTAACTTAATTAATTTCTTGGTTGATGATCTCTTGGGATGTTTGATTTTGTTCACACTAAAATATATCCAAAATTTCAGCCTCTAAAACTTCTAAATATTTGAACACTGGGAAAATGCATATTGATACAGTTTTCATTAACTAAAAAGGGAAAGTATATAACCGAACAAAATTCATTGATCAAGTGGCATTTTCTAAATGGTGGAACCTAAATTAGTGTGTATCCTGAGACATCACAGAGTTGCACTTTCCAAATTAAATATGTATAGGGATATCTGACTTCAAAGGTAGTTTCCTCTTTATAAGCTCTATCTATTAAGTGACAAGCCAGAACCACAATTGTCAGATTTTGCACCTATTAATTTATACAAACTGTGCTAATCCAGCTCTGGAACACTTTTGGTATGGTTGACTTGGTGTAAGCATTAAACAACAAATCTAATAATTCTTGTTAATACTTGTGTGTTTAGTGCAAATTCTTCCAGGTACAATGGTAGCAAGATTGGTTACTCTGAAATTCTGTAGCCTCTAATGAATATTTATTTTTAATAGCACGAAGCAATAGAGCTCTTTTTTAAAAAAACTTTATATTTAACAATATATAGATAGTGGTTAGTTGTCATTATTCAACATCTTACAATATATGTTTAGTCAACTTTGAAATTGTATGCAATACATATAGAATGAATAGACCCAGCGGATAGTAAGTTACATGTTTCTTAATTCTTCCTCTATCTTCATACTTTCTAATAGCTAATTAAGTAGGAAGGATTTCTTTTTATGCCCTTTTGGCTGGCTGACAAATGACCACATCTCCACAAATTGTATTCATTACCATAACCAACTGTAATGTGTTGATTATTGATGCGCTTTATGAGGAAACATTTTGTGTGTGTGCATGGACGCGCCTGTGCTTGCTACAATGAGACACCAGCCTATTCATGTTTTTTACCTAAAACTGGGAGCTGTTTTAGAAAGAACAAAATCCATGGTTGGAATTAGAAGTAAACGTACATTTTTCTTAGGTGATTTGGTATGCCTGAAAACCTCAGACAATTACATAAGTTTAACTGTTTAGTACAGAATTACTATGCTTTATCATTTTAAACTAATTTTGCTGGAGAGGAGCCTGTCTTTTTTTAAAAAATTATCTTCTTTCTTATCCACAGGATATGAACTTGATTGACATTCTTTGGATGCAAGATATAGACCTTGGGGTAAGACGTGAAGTTTTTGATTTTAGTCAAAGACAGAAGGATTATGAACTCGAAAAGCAAAAGAAACTTGAAAAGGAGAGACAAGAACAGCTCCAAAAAGAGCAAGAAAAAGCTTTACTGGCTCAGCTGCAGCTGGATGAAGAAACAGGTGAATTTATTCCCATTCAGCCTGCCCAGCACATTGAGTCAGACAACACAGGCATGCCAATCAATTTTTCAAAGGTAAGAAACAGAAATTTTCTCTTATCATAGAATATCAGGGTTGGAGGAGGTCATCTAGTCCAACCCGCTGCTCAAAGCAGGACTAACCACAACTAAATCATCCCAGCCAGGGCTTTGTCAAGCCTGACCTTAGAGGTTTTTAAGGTATATTATATGCTGATATATATATGTCTTCATTTCTCCTTCTTGCGAATAAGATGATAAAACTGCCAGTTACCTAAACTTAGTTTTCATTTGTAAGGGAGGAATCTTCAGTCAATCGAAAAATAAACTAATACATTTTTTTCATATCTTTCCTATGTAGACTACACATATTTCAAAACCAGAAGTAGATGCCTTGTCCTTTGATGACTGCATGCAACTTTTGGCAGAAACATTCTCATTTGTAGATGATAATGAGGTAAAATATTAACCTAATGCTTAGTATAGCTGTGGGGTTTTTTTGTAGGGGAGGGAATGATAACATATCCTCTCTTGCACAACTTACTTGCAGATGTTTTTTCTATTATCATCAGTCTTTTAATGGGATATTTTCACATTATTGTACTATATGTTAGGCAAAACACAGTGACTGATATGTATCTAATACTCGTTGAAGGAGACACATGTGGATCTGTTATATGGGAATAATACAGAGAGCACCAAGAATGGCTTTTGCTTTAATGCCTTACTGAGTTATGTATATTTATAAAATTCCAGGTTTCTTCTGCTCCATTTCAAGTGCTGGTACCTGCTCATATAGATAGTGACCCAATCTTCATTACTTCTAATCAGACTCAGCAACGTGAGTCATCAGTCCTTCAATCGCCTGTCGCTGATGTAGATAATATGCAAAATATAGAGCAAGTTTGGGAAGAATTACTGTCCATTCCAGAACTACAGGTAAGGGTTAATGTAAGCAGCAACTGAAAGAATGGCAGAGTACTCTGGGAGAACATCTCCAAAGAATTCAGAACAATAACAGTGCAGTCCTTCTTAAGGAATAGTAATAAGTTCATCAGGCTAGTAGCTGCAGGATTATCATCAGTGTAGGCTTTAATGAGATTGAGCATCTAAAATATAATTAATCAAAAGCAGTGTAATAGGGGAGACTTCAAGAGAAGAGGGTTATTTACCTAATACTGTGTGAAAATATAGGCTGTCTTCCTGGCCGTACTATTTCTATTTTTATCAATTCTTGAGCTGGCTGTGTGTTTAAATACAGAAACCTATTACTGCACAGTCATGTTTGAAATTGTACCTGCAGAAATGTGAGAAACCTCTAAATTATGATTCCTACAACAACCATTCGTCTATCCCCAAATACTGCTCAAAGTATTTGAGATATAATGTTTAATTTTCTATTATTTACATTAATATATTCCAGTGTATATATAAGATAGAAAACAGAATATTGCATATGTGATGGGGGTCTTAACTTGGCATTTCTTGATTGTCTTTGCAATTAATATTAGAAACTTTGAAATTGCATTTATTTAGATTTTGTATTTACCTTCCATCGTGAGAGAAAAAAGCTTTTAAAAGAATAGTATTGGAATATTAGACTAATTATGGCTGCTTGTTCTATGAAAACATTATTTATATATTTTTTTACAATCAAACTCTGTTAGGTGTTGTACATGCAGTGAATATGTCAGGCCAAAAATGACTTTGCTCCTTTACTAATCTGAGCATTTTGGAGACTATCTAGCTTATTTATTTAATCGCCTCTGTTGTGTTTTTACTTGAACTTCACCCAAATTGGACTGTAACATTAGAGAGGTAGCCGTGTTTGTCCCTTCTGCAGGTCCAGACTGAGTCCTGTAGCACCTTGAAGACTAACAGAAGTATTGAAGCATGAGCTTTCGTGGACTGAAAAGCTCTCCTCTCTCTGTTTTCACACCTCCAGATCAGCTGCTTAGAAGAGAACCTCATCCTCCCTGATTAGAGATAACAAGGTAGTTCAGCCTGATTCAGCTAACCTTGTTATCTCTAACCTGGTTCTTGCCTACTTATTTATACGTGCCTCTGCATGCATCCGACCAACTGGGTATTAGTCCATGAAAGCTCATGCTTCAATACTTTTGTTAGTCTTCAAGGTGTCACAGGACTCTTTGTTGCTTCTGTAAAATTAGACTGGTTTATGGTTTTGTTTTGTTTTTTATTTTAATGTTTTTCACAAACACAAAGCTGCTGTTCTTTGGATTGCAAACTAATCAAAAGAGTGCTTAAAAGGACACTGTCAACGTGAAAGCAAGTCAATTTAACAAAAATTAGTTAGAAAGCAATATCATAGACTCAGAGCATATGTAGTACATCTTCCCTTTACTAATTTTTGTGTTTTTTCACAATTAATTTTCCTGGGGAGGAGGGGGGTTGTTCTTGTTTTTTAAAAATCTTCCCTGTTGTTGTGTGAAAGATCCACAGGGGCAACAATGAAATTGACAATACAAAAAGTAAATTTAAAAAAAGAAGAGTCCTGTGGCACCTTATAGACTAACAAACATATTGGAGCATAAGGTTTTGTGGGCTAATGCCCACTTTGTCAGCTGCATGCCTACTGCCATGAAGTGGGTATTAGCCCATGAAAGCTTATGCTCCAATACGTTTGTTAGCCTATACAGGGGTCGGCAACCTTTCAGAAGTGGTGTGCCGAGTGTTCATTTATTCACTCTAATTTAAGGTTTTGTGTGCCAGTGATACATTTTAACGTTTTTAGAAGGTTTCTTTCTATAAGTATTTAATATATAAGTAAATTACTGGTGTATGTAAAGTAAATAAGGTTTTTAAAATGTTTAAAAATTTTCATATAAAATTAAATTAAAATGCAGAGCCCCCCAGACCGGTGGCCAGGGCCCAGGCAGTGTGAGTGCCACTGAAAATCGGCTCCTGTGCTGCCTTTGGCACGCGTGCCATAGGTTGCCTACCCCTGGTCTATAAGGTGCCACAGGACTCAGTCTGGATCTGCAAAAGCGACAAACTTGGCTACTTCTCTGATTCTTAAAAAAAAAAAAAAAAAAAAGAAAAAACCCTTAAATGCCACTATTATAATTCGGAGTAGAAGTTGAACAGCTTTTCAGGGAGAAGACAGATTTAAGTTGAGGGTATCCCTTTTAAAGGATTAGTTTAAGGAGAAAGGGGGGGGAAAACCCCAAAGATCTCACATCTGGTAAATCCCTAGTTTAGGAATGATTTTATTTTTGATTAAACAATCAGTGTGTGGCCCTCTTGAAGAGAACCAAAATTATTTTTGTAATTGCCTAATTCTAAAAGGACAGAAGGCATACTTTGATACCAGCTTCCTTCCGTAAATGTTAAGGCTGCTACCCTGTTGGAAAGTGTTGTTTTTGTAGCCAATCAGGCCCATCAAAATAATAGTCTTCAACATTTACTTTTAGTTACACTAATGTTTAACCAGCTTATGTGGGTTGAATTAATGTTTGTAAAGCCCCATGTTAGTACTGTTTTTTATTACATAGTAAATTAAAATTCTCTGCAGCAAACAGCTGCTTCATTGAGTACCACCTAAAAGACCAAAGATATCTCATAAAAATCTATTCCATAGTTTGAAATTTAAGGGATAATTGTTTGCTAATATCATTCAGTAAAATCGTAAGCAGTGGCTTTGTTTGCTATATTTAATTCTAAATCTATTTGTATTATGGTGCTGCTTAAGGTGTATTCAGATTCGGCAGCACCAGGATCCATATTTGCAATTTACCAGAGCAGGAGGAATGCATCTAGCTTCCATATAATGGAGCATATTGCAGCAAGTCTTTTCTTTGGTCTATTAGTATGATTTTGGGACCCTATAGGTACCAGAATGCTATGTTATATAGCTGGTGACTCTGCTGAGAAGAAGATTCATTCTCTGCTAGGACTTGCAGTCCCCAGAGATTGCCACTTTGTGTTTTTTTGGTTTTTTGTTTTTAAAAAAATAAGCATAGCAATGGGCAGTGCTAAGAGCACTCAAGTTATATAACAATGCTTTTAATGGCCATTTTCTGTGTATATTGATCTCAGAAGGGCACTTCTAAATTTTGGAATCTAGCAGCTATAGATATAGATGATATCCAAATATTGTGTGAATTTATTATTGATAAACTTCTCTTTATAACATTTCTTCATATAGTGTCTTAACATCGAAAATGATAACCTATCTGAAGTAACCACTATTGCAAACCCAGAAACCAAGCCATCAGAGATTTACAGTAACTTCTACAACTCCTTATCCATTACTGTTGATTGCAATTCAGATCTCCTCAACACATTTGAGGATTCCTTTTCTAGCATCCTACCACCAGAAGACCCCAGCCAGTTGAGAGTGGACCCATCAGATACCACTTCATGTTTAAGCTCCAACTTTTCTGAAGATTTCTACTGCACTTTTGTTGATTCAAAGGTGAATGGTGACACAGCAGCACCAAATATTGTCAACAAGTCATTTGCTGAAATTCCATATGAACCTATTGATATTTCTGATTTCTCACTGTGTAAAGCTTTTAATGGTGACCATCAAGGAAATGCACCAGAATGTAATGATTCTGACTCTGGTATTTCATTGAACGCACATTCCAGTACTGCATCACCTGAACATTCTGTTGAAGCATCTGTCTTTGGAGATACAGCTTTTGGATACAGTGATTCTGAAATGGAAGAAATGGAGAGTGCTCCTGGAAGCTTGCAACAGAGCAATGCTCAAATGTTTTCATTGCAGTTCCATGATCCGGTCTCTCCTTCCCTGGGGCCAAGCACTCAAAAGTCTGAGCTGAAATGTGTAAACACAACACAGAGAGAACTACCTGCCAGTCCAGGTCACCCCAAAGCTCCATTTACAAGAGATAAACCTTCACGCTACATTGAAGCTCATTTCACAAGAGATGAGCAAAGAGCAAAAGCTCTACATATCCCTTTCTCTGTAGAAAAAATCATCAACCTTCCTGTGGATGACTTCAATGAAATGATGTCTAAGGAGCAGTTCAATGAAGCCCAGCTTGCACTTATTAGAGATATACGCAGGAGAGGCAAGAATAAAGTGGCTGCTCAAAACTGCCGTAAAAGGAAACTGGAAAACATAGTGGAACTGGAGCAAGACTTGGGTCATTTAAAAGATGAAAAAGAGAAATTGCTAAAAGAAAAAGGAGAGAATGACAAAAGCATCCGTCTAATGAAAAAGCAGCTTACCAACTTGTATCTTGAAGTCTTCAGCATGCTACATGATGAAAATGGAAAGCCTTACTCTCCCAGTGAATACTCACTACAGCAAACAAAAGATGGCAACATCTTCCTCGTTCCTAAAAGCAAGAAGCCAGAGATTAAATTTTGACAGGCAAGGAAGCTAACTGGCTTTGATGGAGCTGATATTTTTACTCTAATAGCTTTTACTGTGATGTGAAATGCAGAATTGTTGTATTTTAAAGTAATTCTATGCAAATAGCTATCTAAAGTTAATAACTAGTATATTAAATACACAAGTTAAAAACTATTAGTGTAATGCATATGTATGCAAAATGTGTAATCTCATTTTTCGAACAGTCAATATTTCCTTCTTTATAGCACCACTTTGGCTAGTTTCTGTACAAGTGTAAATATTTAAAGACCTCTTATTTATATACTATTCTATCTCATCTCTTATATTCATAGATTTATATGAAATAAATATATGTGATTTTAGCTGGCTAAATACAGTTGCTCTTGCAACATTGTATGACTTCAGAAATTTTTTTATAAATATTAAATTGAACAATGTTTGCCACTTATTTTTATTTGCTTTACATTTAAAATAAATGCTTTAATTTAGTATACAAGTTGATACTTAAAGTATATTATTTTGATTTGTCTTAATCGTTTGTGAAATTTTTTTTAACTGCACATCATTCATGTTTACTTCCCCTAAATACGTTATTCACTAACTTACAAACTTTCCCCTTTTTTACGAAGGTGAGCCGTCATATAAACAAGCTATATTATAATTAACTTGAAATGCAGTATACAACATTATCAGCATTACTAAGGCCACGTCTATACTACAGACCTCTTTTCGTATAACTATGTTGCTCAGGCTCGTGAAAAATCCACACGCCCAGAGCAACATAATTATATTGATTTAATCTCCGCCCCGTGCAGAGAGCACTATGTTGGTAGAAGAGCTTCTCCTGTTAACATACCTACCGCCTCCTGGGGAGGTGGATTAACTACACTGACCAAGAGAAGCCCTCCCATTTGTGTAGAAGCATCTTCACTTAAGCACTAGGGTGGTGCAGCCTGCGACAATGCAATGTTTTATGTGTTGGCCTAACTTACATTTCATATAAATAATTTTTAACTACCTTTTAACAAGGTACTGTCACCCTTAATGTAGAAATTTCAAGTGTAATACTAATGCTTTTTTTTGTTTGTTTTTTGCACTTTGCTAGGCTTAATGAAACTAGTCTGGTTAGTTTCACTTTCTAGTTTTGATGCTGCAAAAGCTGCAGTGTTTGTTTCACTACTTAAAGAAATGTCAAGAGGCCAGTGTGCTTGATAATTCCACCTCGCACAAACACTCATTCATATGAGATACTGTTCATTCTTTCCTGCCCATCCTCATTAAGGACTCACCCTTATTCTCTCCTATCACACATATTTCATTTTAAAACACTAAGCTTAGTGCATTTAAACTGCAGATGTGCTGTCAAGGCTAATTCCCCACTCCGGCACTTCAAGTGCAGAAGGTGGGGGTCCTGCAAAGAGTCTAAAAATTAATACTGGCCACTTCAGGCTTGTATTAAACTCCCAAGGTTACAGCTTTTCTCTGACTTTAGACTGGTAGATACTGCTACCACCCAAGTGAAGAACCTCTTTGAGAGCCCAAGAAGGTGCACTTGGGAATTCCTTCCTGTAGCGTACCCTCAAGCCCTTTCACTCACCCCTCTCTGGGGAAGAGCTGAGAGAGGGGGGAGCGGGGAGAAATCAGCTGTTGCCACCAGCTAATTATGTGCACAAACCTCTTAAGACACAAAAATCCAATTCTCTTCTTAAAAAAGGTATTAAATAAAGGTATTAAAAATTTCTTAATAATAATAAAAAAATCTGGGAACTCAGCCTGTTGCTAGATTTTTTTCAAAAGCGCAACTACAAGAATTAAGCACCAAGAATAGCTTTCTTGAGATCCAGCTTAAAGGTTACAAGCAAAATGAAAGCACTGGGGATTAGCCTACAGCAGGACTCTCCAAACTTTTTTGACCGCGCAGCCCCTAGTAGAAATTTTTTTTGAGCAGGCACCCCCACAGGGGAAGCCCCCCCAGTCCATCCACTCCCTCCCACTTCCCCCCCCAACTGCCACCCTCTAATGCCCCCTTCCTTGTCCCCTAACTACCCCCCTGAGGCCGGACCCTGCTGCAGCGCCCAGCTCCTAGGGCCCATCTCCGCTACAGCACTCAGGGCCCGGAGCTGGACCTCAGCCGCGGCACCTGGCTCCCGGAGCCGGGTCTCAGCCGCTAGTTAGCCGCCGGCTCTTCTGGGCAGGGCTGCAGGCGCGGCATGTGGCTCCCGGGGCCGGGTCTCAGCCATGGCGCGCGGCTCCCTGTGCTGCAGCCACAGCTCCTGGCTCCCGGGGCTGCAGCCACAGCGTGCGGCTCCCCAAGCTGGGCTGCCGCGGCTCTTGCAGAGGAGCTACCGGGGCAGCCCGGCGGCTCCTGCCTTATTGGAAACCTCCCGGGTTTCCAATAAGACAGGAGGAGCCAGGCTGCCCCAGCAGCCCCTCTGCAAGCGCTGCAGCCGCCCCCAGCGGCAGGAGGAGCCGCCCTGCTCCTCCTGCCGCCAGGGCCACCGTGACACTTGCAGAGAAGCTGCATGGCTCCTCCAGCTACCGGGGCTGCGCATCCCCGGGAGTGGTCTCGCGCACCCCCGAGGGTGTATGCACCCCAGTTTGAAGACCACTGGCCTAGAGGAATCCACAAGCCATGATGAAATAAAAGGGATAAACCTAATTTTGTCGTGTTGTAGATTTCCTGAGCTACTTACATATCTGAGGTTTTAAATGAGTAGTTTCTAGGTATGATACTCATGATTTTTTCATAACTGGCCCAAGCGCTTTATAGCATAACTGCTGCCCTGTCCACCTCTCCCCAAGAGAACAACACAGACAAAAAGGAAATCTTGTTTCAAATTTAAAAAGTTCTAGCTCTTTTGGCCAGGTACCCACTTACTTCCTATGTATAGCCGTGAGACTTTAAGCCTTTACAGTAGAACAATTAGAGAACAGCTACTAAGAGGGATTTTTATAGGTGCTCACTGTGTCAGTGTCCATAAAAGGGAGCTACCCCTCACCCATTTATTTATCACAAGTGCCCTTTAACATTTAGTGTAAACGTTTTCTTTAAAAGTCAACATTCCATGTTTACACCATTTTGTCCTTTGACCATTACTTATTTAAAAAATTTCTTTAATTATAGGTATTTTTAATCCATTTAGTTCAAACTTTGTCTACATTACAGTTTTCAGTCCACAAATTAAGTAAGATTTACCATGCTTGTTCAGTTACTATGTTGTACATTTCCTGATTCTTCAGTCAATAAGCATCATTTGTCACTACTGTTACTTCATAACATCATAGAAAACTGTAGCACACTGATCACTTACATTACAGCTGCCACATGAGTGCACTACTTAGGACTTACTTCTCTATTACATACAGAGCACTGTAGAGTTTTTAAGTATGACTTACAGAGGAATAAAGAATAGGGGAAAATAAGTAATATTGTTTGATTATATGCCAACATTTAAGTATGGGACTCAGATCATAGTGGCAAATATACAAAACACATCATCTATAGTTTATGTAGCTATATTCTTCTGCCAGTCAGTACAGGTCTGTTATGAGTTATTCTGCATCTCTGGTGGAAAAAACATTTTTTATTTAGTCTCATCGTAAAGTGATGCTGGTGTGTTCACCTTTTGAAGTGAATCTTTGCACAGATTCAAGTTTTTAACTATACTTGAGTCACATGTCCAATACTAAACATTTGTTATTCAGCCTTTTTGTAAAATGCAAAACATCAAAGTCAACTTCTTTATGAATTTTTTGACTGCTTTCAGTGTTCCAGACTTTATATATAGATACCAAAAAAGTGAAAGGACAGGGCAATACTGTTGCATGACCTCAGAGTCTCTTTCTTGTGGTTTAGCACAAGCTGGCAGAGTCCTTGGACTGATGATAGTGGCACAAGCTCAATAATAATAAAACACACATTTATTACAAGAAGAGTGTACAGAAGCAGCTCCCCTCTTACTGCTGGTGTTGCTTACTCCACCTTTCAGTGTTACTTCCAATCCTAAGTCCCCTGGGAGGTTGTCAGTGGGTGTATCCCTCCCCCCCCCGCCCCCAACCTAGCGCAGTAACTCAGAACAAACCCATTATTGGGTTTCGAGCCATCAAAAACAATGAGACTGTCCAAAAAACCCTGAATGCTTTTTAAACGTGTGTGTGTGTTTTCACCCTCCCAGATTCCTGGGGTAAGGTGATTTTGGCCCCCAACGCAGGAGCTCTAAGCTCGAACACTGCCCAGCCCTAGACCAGCAATTAATCCTGTGCCCCTATCTCCAAACCACATCCGTCTCCTAGTCACCCATCAGTCCGCCTCCCACAACGGCCTCGGCCCCTCTACCGTCCGTTCAGCCCCCACCCCGCGACCTCACCTCCGCTTCTGCTGGATTTTTCACACACACCCCAGGCCGGGCGGGGCTGCAGCGGAGCCCCCTCTCCCCTACAAGGCGAGGCGGGCAGGTTCCAGGACGGCCCCTGTGCAGGCCCGGTCGTGTGGGGTGAGGAGCAGAGGAACGGACCCGCTGCTCACAGGAAAGGAGGGGGAGCGCAGGGCTCCTTAGCCCGCCCGGGAGAAGGCTTCAAGTTGCTAAGGGGGGAGGGGGAGCTAAGTGTGCGCACTCTTCTTGCTGAAGTTCTGATTGGCTGCTTGATGCCAGGAGTAGGGCAAGTGGGGCAGCCAGCCAGTGGGGGGGCTGTCCTCCACCCCCGGCAGCGCTCAGCTCTCTGGCAGGCTGGGCTCCACCGGTGTTGCCAACTCTAGCCATTTTAGCTACACTGGGTTTTTCCCCCACCTCTTTCTCACTTACACATGATGAAAGGTGACAACTCATGAATTTTCCCTTATTCAAAATGGCCACCATCTATCTCCCATTATTGTCAAAGGGGTGAAGCCACCAAAATGGCTGCCCTTCATAAAGTTGGCTGCCACCTCCCACTACGTATTTCCAGAGAGATCGAAGCCATCTGCACAGGCAAAACGGGTGCCGTGCCGCTCTGTGGTCCAAGGAGGCTCGAGAGGACATACACAGGGGCTGTGAGGAGCGGCAGAGGCACTGTAGAAGGTGAAGCAGAACGGTAGTTTTAGGGTTTGCAGGGGGATGTGGGGCACAGGAAGGGGTGGGGAGCTGGGGAAGCATACTGGGGTACAGCACAGAAATAGTGTGATTTTTCTCCTTTCCTGCCCCCGCCCCCAATAACTCTATGCTGTGATGGTGATTTGATTCTAGGTTGCTTCCAGGGCTGGAAAGGTGCAGGTGTAACTTAAACAGCTTCAGGATCCTTAAGACAAACCTCTTGTGGCTCCAGATGTGGACGAATAAGGTCTGCATGGATCATACTCCCCCTCTAATGTGAGCAAATGGGACAGAGTGGGTACACCACAGAGCTGGCTGGAGGGTAGAGTGTGCCCTGGAAAGGCCTATACTAAAGTTCTCCCTGTCCTGAAATAAGAGGGGAGCAGGGAGGAGTTTTACTGCATCACATGCCCTGGATTGCTCCTTACACCACTTCCAAGAGTTATCCTCAGCTATAAAAAAGCATGAGGGGAATTAAAGAATTCAGGAGATCCTGGGCTCAGAGGGCAGTGACTACAGAAATGTGTTGATTATAGGTAGAGGTATGCAGATTTCCTGGATTTGGTTACCTGGGGCAGCTGATCAATTTTCCTGCATTTCCATCATGTTTCCAGTATATCTGGTGCAGAGAGACTAATACAAACCTGCTTATGCTGCATGGAGTCTTTTTTATATCCTAGCAAGTAAGTCATTTTTGGAAGCATGGTGGGGATAGGACAAGAATGCTTATTTCTGGCCTATGTGTTTTTAGGGGTGCCATCAGTTTTACTCATAGTTTGGGACAGCCTTTTTCCAGATTGCTAATGAGGTGTTTCTGCTGCTAAAGAGTGGCTTAAATGTTATTCCCACAAAGTTACTTGTCTGGGGACTATGGCCTCATTGACCTGCGGGAAACATTTCTGCTGCAGTTCCAAGTGGGATGGTGGTGCAGCAACCAAGGACAGACCTCTGGTCCGTGAACTTCCGGGGATCCACAGACTATATCTAAGGGAGACTGCAAAGGTGACTATGAAAATAAAGTTTCAGATCCTAGAAAAGGCATTTTGTTTTTCTGATTAATCAAAACTATCTGAATACCTCCACCTACAGGTCAAAACCCAGGTCAAAATTGTCATTACCCTAGAAGCCCATAGTTTAGTGCCCTTTCTCATGCTGTATCAAATGCCAGGCCAAGCATGGGTGCAACATTTATAACCCTTGCTTGTGGCCTCACTCCCCTTCAGAATGGTGTGGGAGGGGCTATTTTGAAAGGACGACTCTTCGAAGAAGTTATGTATCAGCCTTGCTGAGGCATAAACTTAATACTAAAATTTCTTCAGCAGTAGCTTGGTCCCAAGATTTAGCAAAGATGCCAACCTTGCTCTGACACTACTAGGCTTGCTTATGAGAAAAGCAAAGGTTGCTGGACCCCCACTCCAGAAACTAGGACCTCTCTCTATCTGTGGGGAAGGAGGCCTGCCCTTCTCTTCACCCCAGACCTTCCCCTCCACCCAAACAGAGAGAAGGGATGAATTGACCCTAGGAAAGCTGCCCTCCTACACTGCCTAGGGCTCTTAATTACCTTAGCCAGGTTCAGACCTAGACTTCCTTTCTGCTGTCATACTCCCTCTGGCTTCTTCTCTACTGCAGAGAGCAGTGAGGGGTTGACAAAAGGAAAGCCAGATTGTCAGAGATTTGAAGTCCTGGATTCACTATTCAAGACATAGGCAGAACATTGTGTTCTGTCTGCCCCCTATGAATCCTCCTAGCACCCTCTGTCAAGATCAGGGATGGGCAAACTTTTTGGCCTGAGGACCACATGGGGTTCAAAATTGTACGGAAGACTGGGGAGGCACAGCCTTCCCTACACAAACAGCCTGGCCTTGCCACCCACTTCCCACTCCCTAACTGCCCCCCTCAGAATCCCTGACCCATCCAATGCCTGTTCCTTGTCCCGACTACCCCCTCCCAAGACCCCCCCCTCCAACCCCTCCATCTAAGCCCCCTGCTACTTCTCCCAACTGCCTCCTCCGAATGACCCCCCAGGACTCCACCCTCTATCAACCCCCCCAGCTCTGACCCCTAGCCACACCCCTGTCAACAGGACCCCTGGGACTCCCATGCCCTATCCAACCTCCGCCCGCCCCGTTCCGTCTCGACTGCCCCTTGAGATCCTCTGTGCCTTATACAACCACCCCCTTACCATGCTGCCAGACATGCTGGAGCATCCAGGACCCCCACCCCCAGTGCTGCTCACACTGAGGCAGCGGGGGGGGGACGGGACGCAGAAGAGGAGCTGGGCACAACCTCCACAGCTAGGAGCTCAGGGATTGGCTGGGAAGAGCCCCCCAGGCAGGATCTGGCCCATAGGCTGTAGTTCGCCCACCCCTGGTTTAGATCAGTGGTCTTCAAAGTGGGGTGTGCGAGACCCTGGCACCACTGCTGATCCCACTGAACTGGCAGTCTATTTCTGTCCTTCCAAAATGCGCCGCAGAAAGTGGAATCTATTTGGCGGCATTTCAACAGACATAGCCCAGGGGCCGCAAGTAGAGGTGGGAGATTAAAAAGGGGCAGCCATGGGAAACATTGAAGACTGCTGGTCTAGATACTAAAGAGTGTATTAACATAGCACAGCAGGGTCCACAGGGTGGGGTTAGAGCGCAACATGCAGCTTGTGGCTTGGGCAGTCAATTGAGCAGCACCCTAACCCACTCAAAGTTGCTGTAGCTTGCCTCCTCATGCCCTCACTACACAGTCTAAAACTGTCACCCCTGCAGCTGCAGTGCTAATTACTATGTTCACTAAAGCTGAGTAGTGAAGAGACACATTTGTGTATGTATGTACATAAAAACAGACAGTGGGTCTGACCGATGATCCACCTAGCCCTGTATTCTGTCTTCTGAGAGTGGCCTATGCCAGGTGCTTCAGAGGTAAATAAAAAACCATGCAATTATTGAGTGATCCATTCCATCATCCACTCCCAGCTTCTGGCAATCAGCAACTAGGGACACCAAGATCATCTATTCTCCATGAACTTGTCTAGTTCTTTTTTGAACCCTATTATAGTTTTGGCCTTCATGACCCTGCCAAAGAGTTCCACAGGTTGACTGTACATGGTGTGAAGTACTTCCTTTTATTGTATGCCTGCTGTCCAAATTCACTGTGACACCCCGATTTTGTGTGTTATGTAAAGGAGTAAACAACATTTTCTCCACACCAGTCATGATTTTATAGACCTTGCAAAGTTACAAGATTTAAACCTGAATTAGTAATTTTATTTTTAAAAAAATAAATAAATCAGGACTGGAAAATTGAGGGTTGGTATTTCTCAATGTAATGAATGGAACTATAGGGAGAAAGTTGAAAAGTTAACAGCATAGGCAATTCTAAACAAAGAGTTCTGACAACACTAAGTTACTTGAAGAACCTCCTTTTTATTAATTTAAACTATCAAAGTTCTATAAAGGTGGGGAAACATGCGGTGTCTTCCCCTAAGATGTTAAACTAATGTTTTATATGCAAACATATAGCAGTTGATTGACACCTCCATAACAAATAACTTGTTTTAACTTTTACCTTGAATTTTACTTGGTCCTACTTAGCTCAAGAAGGGGTGGGAGGGGAGAGGAAGACCCCACACAAGTAGCACTGAGTTTGTCTCTTTGTACTGCCACTGTAACACTGCACTGCCTACATTTCTTCAGCCTAAACAGGGAATACATATACTATGACTGAGGTTAGAATAGTGATCAGACTATGGTAAATGCAGTAAACTATCAGATTTAGCCTGGTAGAAGCATAACAGCACTGCCTTCTGAAACAGTTGACTAGTAGTGGTTTTATGAAGTATTGTTCTAGCACTGTTGTTCCCAGGATGTGAGGCAAAAATATATTACCTCATCTATCTCGTATTGATGCAACTGCTTCTGGTGAGAGCTTCTGAGTTTACAGATCTCTTATTCAGGTCTGGGAAATATACTTGCACTGTGTCAGCTAAATGCAAGGTGGAACAGATTAAGCATAAGTAGTTAACAGTTCAAGGCACCATTCAAGGTGAAGTGGCCAATTAACCCTTAACCCAACCCCCCCCCACCCCCCCGAAAGGTTACAGACTGTAGTAATGAGTGTCTAGCAGAGTAATGAATTTAAGCTCCCAGGCTCATAGAAAGACACCCCCCCTCCCCCCCCCCCCCCCCCCAAAATAATAATAATCTGACACACTAGATACTCAGAGAAATTATTTTTAATAAGTCATGACAATATACAGTTTATTCTCACACAGAAAATGAGAAATATTTTAATACACAAATGCATTATCAACAATACTTTGATATAGTTAACATTTATGGGATGTTCTTTTCCAAAGCTTGTTCGCATGCATGCTGTAAAGTTTCACTACACTATTACCCTTTCAGTCTTTATCTGACATTTTAATTATAGATTTAATTTGTTTTCAAATCTTGACATTATCCTTTAGGGAAGGGTCATTTTTCTTCTATGATGAATAGACTTGCCCCACTGAGTTCAGGAAAAAGGTTATCTGCAGCATCCATGGTAGAAAAAGAATCAGATACATTAGAAAGTTAGCATATCCCAGACTGTCTTATCACTGTCTTCAAGCATATTTTTATAATACAAGTGTTGATAAATGGGATCAGATTAATATTTAAAGGAATACTACAGTGAAGTAACTATACAATGAATAAAACATTTTAAGTGTCAAACATATAACCAAGAGACAGTAAGTCAAAGCATTGTAACATTCGATGCAGGGACGAACTACAATCTTTCCCTCCACCCATTAAAGTACTTGAATGCAGACTGTTTCAAAATTGTAAGAAGATAACCAGTTTAGTTAAAAACTTTCAGATTGATTTCCGAAGTTTCTAGTGGCAAACCAAATTTCAGTCTTGCTCTATATCAAACGGGGCCTCTGCTGGGAAACAGGACAGTCTACACATAAATAATTGAGGTGACATTTAAAGAAAAATACACACACACACATTGAAGAGTTTTCAAACTTAAGAATTTAATGGAGTTCCCCATTAAAATTGCAGTGTAGGAACAAATTATTGTAACTTTCTATCCTGGATAGCAAGGACAGCAAATTAACACTGATTCTATTATACCCCGATTTTATCTAGCACATTTCATACACTTGGTATGCTAAAGTACTTTGCAATGCAACCAATTAGAAACTAGTATGGCAGTGACTTTATTCACAAGCATGGCAGCTACTGCTAGTTCAGCAACTGCACCAAGTAAATTGGTTCCAACATCTGAAGCATATCCCAGTTTGGAGAAAGGAAAGTGCTGGCCATGAAAACAGGACAATCCTCACTCTTCAAAATGCCTACGTAAATATTACCTGGAAATTCAGATATTCAGTTATACCATCTGTCCAACTTTTCTTAAAACTAATTTGTTCATCTCCTTGTCCGATGAAACTAAAACATAAGCAATAGGAAGAGAGTAAGCACAAGTAAAATAGTTCAGTATTTTACATATCCATATTGGGAAGCTAATTTCAGAAACTCAGATATCTAAGCTTTATACTTAAAATATTAAGGAAAAAAATCTCTAAAGCACATAAATCTACAGGCAAGACTGATGTTTTGTAGCTATTTTCTGGAGTCATCGTTAAGAACCACCAATATATCAATCTTACAACTGAACTAAATACTTTCCAGACACTGTATACCTAGATAGCCCGTATGTTCTTAGCACCTGAAGATGCTACAGGAAGGCTGCAGCAAATCAATGGATAATCTAATCTAGAAAGTGACCCTTTTGTTGATCACATGCATTCAGAAGAGGTTCCTCTTAGCCAGGTTTGGGAAGGTTACAGCAGGCAGGCACAAGCAGTTTTCAACCTCCAGTTAAGAAAGTATGCTAGTCACCAGGTGCAACAAAGGTATCTAGTACTCTCTGACAGGTATTGAGAACCTTCTGCCTGAGTACAAAGCTACCTTTTCAACCTTGGCTCAATCTAGGGTGGGGGAAAATAGTGCATTATTACAAATTTAATAAATGACAATTGAGATTTTCATGATGTTTACAAACATGCCATCTAAAATAAGTTTAGAGATTTTTTTTTCTACAACGTTGTCAAATTAGACAATGAAAACTAAAAAAAATTAAGTGATTCATACCAATGTTTTCAAAGGTTGGATTTTTAGGTGCTCACAGGCAGATGTTGACAAGACTCAATTGGTGGGATTCTAGCACTAATCAAAATTCATATATGAACAATTAACAGCTAAAACTATTTAAGTGAAAGGTGTTCATTCGAATTTTTCATTTTAGTGCAATTTAAGCAGGCAATACTGCGTGAATTTTACTTGAACAATGACTGTTCACTGAAACTAGTCTTAAAATATCTACTAGGTTTTATTTTTACTTTATCTGACCGAAAAGTTTAAATAAAAAAGGTAATAGACTCCAGTGTAAAAAAGGGCTACAATGGAAATATTCCTCACCATGACAGCTTCAGGTCTAGAGACATGACCAGAGGAAAAAACAAAACAAAACAGCAAGCCAGTGTTCAAGAGTAAAGGAATGGTGTGCAAAAGAGAGGAGTTATTTTATTGTTCTGTCTCCACATAAATAAAAGCACTGTTTTGGACAAAAATTCACTTTAAGTGTTCCCTACTTCTTATAGGGCAAGAGCCAGAAAAATGAGACTGATCCTACATATCCTGATGTGTCATTTCCTTTGCTAATTACTAATGCCATTAGATAACCTAGACTTTTGCAAAGAAATAGATCATTGTTCTCGTTAATATGAGGAACACTTTCATCTGCATACTCTACAGTCACCATGTTAAAGACAATTTTGAATTGTGGTGAAAAAAAAGATTGTTTAGAAGCTCTCAACAGCTGGAAGACTATAGGCCACTGCTCAGTCACTGATCCACATATTATTGCAAGTCAAAGAGTTGAGAAATGAATTGTATGGAACTGCTTTCACGCACACCTAAGAAATATCTTTAATTCTGAGAAGTGGTATGTTCCCTCTGATCCAACTCACACCATCTGTTTCTACTTCGCTTGCTTAAGGCAGATGGTAGATAAAATAGTATTCTGAAATTTGGAGGCTCATGTCTGCAAACAAAACTTAAAAAGGCAGCAAATGCTATAATTTGCTAATACATTTTTATCTTATCTAGGAAAAAGCTCAATACAAGTTAAAAGAAAGAAGGGGGGGAATCTAGAAGGGAGTGAGTTAAAGGGTCATGATCAAATGCTTGTTGTAACCAACAAGTCTTACCTAGTCAGAAACCTTTTAATTGAAGAGGATATGCAAGACATTCTTCATGTCGTCAAGCAGCAGCTTCTCATTTAACCTGGAATGTAAAGAAATTACTCTTATCTTGTTTAAAAAACCACTACTATTCTAATTCATGAAAAAAATTTAAAGGCAAACCTTACCTATCTCATTGCCCTTCCTTTCAGGTCTAAATGCTAGACCTATTGATTTTGTGTCAACTCAAGTGGCTATCACTCAAGGAGGTTCCAAAAGGTGAAGAACTCTTGCTAGACTTTCTTCGATATTTCAGCAGATTTAACTAGCCTTTGAAAAGCTGCTCACTATCAGCATAGTATCTTATATGCCTTCACTTCTCTGGAAGTTGAAGCTGCTGTTGCTGCCGCTGCCTTGTCATTCTTTAATTATGCTGACTTGTCCATACTCAATAGGCTGCTGAAGTCCTGTCTTATGAGTCCTTTGATCCATACTTTGCTAAGAAGTACATCCTAGGTTCTTAAAGCTGGTTAATCACTGTCTCACAGCTTACACTTTTCCATATTGCATACCACAACTAAGCTATCCCACCCACTTAGGAACAAGCCACTTACAGACTTCAACTGTTTAAAGTTTCAAATGAGTATTGTTGATAATCTTGAAACTATATGTAATATGTGTTACAGGGCAGCTACACAGGTCTTGTTAAAAAGAACACTATCAAGACTACCTCAACGCATCCTAATTCTCTCCCTACAATTAGATGCAAATCCAAGTCTACCCAACAACTTGTTGGCACGCATTTGCACATGCAAGTCAAGGAATGATTTAAGTGTTTTGGGACTGTAGAACTTATCCAAATTTTGCAAGTATCCAGATCAGATGCCAGATTTGATGTACCTTTTTAAAGTTTAGCCATTCTCTACAAGCTCCTGGGAGGTGATTTAAATCTCATTTAAATACTACCTTTTCAACTCCCATCTCAACGCATGCCATTTTACTATAGTCGGGATTCATGCATACATTGGACTCTTGGGTTTTTTAAAAAAACTAGGACATAAAAAAATAATTTTAGAACATTCTCACAGAAAAAAAAAAACTGAGCAGATGAGAAAAAAATCCAGTTTGGTGCCTACCAACCTTGACAGTGTTCCTTGTTTCTTTAGTATTCTGAAATTTGAACACATTCCCATAATGTTTGGCAACATTGTTTAATGATTTTGATTTCTTCTGCAACTTAAATAGTAACGTATTGTAGTTTGACTGGTAGTAACTTTATCCACTTCATAATGTCTTTGAAGATGGATCCCTGTGCTGGAATTGCATTTACCTTATACTGCACATTGACTCAGAGGTGAAACAGGTGAGAGCAATTCGAGCATCACATACTGTCAAATGTCTGAGGTTTTTCTTCTACTGATTGTATCCCTACTCTTCTGGGCCTGTATGACAGAAAGCACTGCTCTGGCAAGAGTTGAGAGAAAAGTCAAATCAAGTAGAGGAAAGGATGACCAGTGCCTGAATTTGGGGTTCAGAGTAAGGTATTAGCATACTTGCTATGGCTACATATCACACTCAGAAATGGAGGACTGGAAGGGACCTTCAGAAGTCATCAACTTCATAGGACCAAGTAAACCTAGACAATCCTTGATAGGTTTTTGTCCAATCTGTTCTTAAAAGGCTTCTAATGATGCAGATTTTTCCAGAGCCTCTTTTGGAAACCTATTCCAGAACTCAACTATTGTTATTGTTAAACAGGATTGCCTAATATCCAACCTAAATCTCCTTGCTACAGGTTAAGCCCGTTATCGCTTGTCCTACCTTCAGTATATATTGAGAACAATGGATTACCATACTTTTTGTAAAAACCCTCAATACTGCTGAAGACTTATCAGGTCCCCTCTCCATGTTCTTTTCCCAAGATTAAACATATGCCCAATTTTTGAGCCTTTCCTCATGTTTCAGGTTTTCTAAGCCTTTTATTTGTTGCTCTCCTTATCCACACTTTTCTTGAAGTGTGGCACCCAGAACTAGACAAAATGCTCTAGCTGTGGCCTTACCAGTGCCAAGCAAAGAGGAACAATTAATACCATCCTTCCCCTCCCTCTCCCCATATCTTACATGGATACACCCCAGAATGATATTAGCCCTTTTGGCAAACGCATCATTGTGGATTCATTTGTGATCCTCAAACCCCCGGATCCTTTTCAGCATTACTGTCACCTACCCAGTTATTCTGCTCATATTCCACTGTGATAAACCGCCATCATCCAGTGTATCGTATCTGAATTGATTATGGGCATCCCTCAAGCAATCTGACATTGGGCTAGATTTGACACCAAACAATGGAACTAAAAAGATTTCCTGCCACTAAAGTATGACCAAAGTTTATTGTCAAATAACTCTAAATCCCTTACTTGAACCCATATCTTCAGAAGTGTAATACTTGAACTATGCAAATTTGCCCATCATCATGAGGCTTTTTAATGAATTACCTGAGACTGTCAGGGATTATACCTGTGCTACTCTTTGTTCCAAGTCAGAAGGCTGTGTCCAGAAAAAATGCCTAGGGTGTATACAAGGAAGCATATAGCCATTAAATTGTTTTACAACATATACCTATTCTTTCACTATAACAGCATGTTCAAATGAAATAGTTAATTCAAGAGAACATCATGGCTGCTCTCTTCAAAAGCACAATTTCATCCAAAATATATTTAACTTCATACCCTAGGGTAATAGGCACTTGAGTTTCACCCTTTTGAGCTTTACAGGAATTTGAAAAAGGTAAAAGCAAGTCCATCTCCTCTTCATTCAGAACTTGAACAAGAGACTGCAGGTATCCCCTACATATCTCAAAATGAGACTGGAGGCAGTTTGAACGTAGCTAGAGTCTTGTTAAAATATTTATCATGACTTATTTTCTTGCAGAGCCAGCACTAAGTAATACAGAACTACAAATTAAAAAATATGCACAAACCAAAAAGTAATTTGAAATTTTCATTTGAAAGTAAGCTTAATTCTATCATTCACAAACACTAGTTTAAATAACTCAATCCTAATACATCTAAACAAACTATAATGCAACATATGTTCTATTTGCATATATATAACTCAGGTCAATAGGAGTTACATATATACATTGAGACTAGACCCCTTAAGACTGCAAATCAGCAGGTGTTTCTACAGTTAAAGTTAACACAAAATGGTAATTGAGAAATGCATCAATCTTCTCTATTAACCAGAAACACCCTAAACTACATTTCTTTATTTTTGTTAAAGTCTGAACTAAAAGTGGAAAAACTGAACTACACAAATATTGAAAAGTTAAAAATTCCTTAATTGTTTTTTATTCCTGGTACCACTACCACGATTTACAGGGCAATATACCTGATGTAATGAGAAAAAAAAAAAGAAAAAGAAAAAAAGACAAAGCTACAACAGATAGAAGACCTCAGGAATGTACATCTAATTGACACTACATTGCATTAATCAATAGCTGCACTTTTTGCAAACTGTGGCTATGGCAGTCCTGAACAAGAAGGGTTTTCTGTTTAAGCTGCAGTAACTTTTCTGACTATGGATCATCGTTCCTTCTGTGGCAGATTTTACAGTTCCTCTAATGCATTTGGGACGACTGTCTCAAAGTAACCTGCAGCTTTCCTGACAACTCCTCGCTCTCTCTCTCCTGCTAAGAACTGTAGCCTGTTGAATATAGGATAAGAAAATTATTACTCAGTGAACAGCTGTATATTCTTCATCATCATCGTCATCTATATGTATAATATACCCACCCTTTTTCTGGTTCAGTTTAGAATCTTCGGCCACCACCATAGCCACCACTGCCACCTCCAGATCCATAACCACCTACGAGTAATATACATTTACGTAAAATTTCTTTGCAAGCATTTAAAAATTTTTTCTCAAAGAGTAATATTTACCACCATAGGGACTGCCTGAGCTTCTGCCACCGAAACTGCCACCTCCTTTCATGGGTCCATAGTTTGACTGCTGTTGTCCACTATAATTGCCAAAATCGTTATAGTTTCCGCTGCCACCATAGTTACCTGAAACAAATTTTATTTATTTTTAACCATCTCAAATGTACCACCTAAGACTGCTTCAAAACACAAAAACCTGAAGAACCCCACCGACTGGCCTCATGTTTTATATTTAAGCCACAAAAGTGAAAGGCAAACTCAAAATTGGTATTGCTAATGTCGCCCTCAACATAGAGAGTCCTCTCCCCTTCCCACCCTCAAAAGAAAAAATGTGAAACATCCATTTCTTACTTCCCCCTAAATAAGATGTAGTCTTAACTTTCTTATGAGGGAAAACAATGTGGACAAGCTAGTGTTTATAAATCAAGTTTTACACACTTCCGGTCATGTGGCTTTCCACAGCCTTGTGCTCTCTCATGCCAGTCCAACTTTCAACACGTACTACCTTGCCTTTGACCAAGCATCCATACCATTATGTCACTTCTATTTCTACCTCCATTAAGGCAGAAAGTCAGTTTTTCTACTGAGGCCCCCTAACTCTAATTATCCAAATTAACAGCTTTTACCTGTAATTCAGTATCTCTTTAAGGCAGAGGTTCTAGTACAAACCACAATCACTGCTATATTAGTTGCAGAAAAGCATAGCTAGATGAAGGTTCTACAGTTAGAAATAACAATTAAACAAGATGAACCTCTTACAAGTCCTTGATAACCGCTAATTAGCTAGCGACCAGACATGGAAGAGAAGTTATCCAGGAAGCTACTAAAGAGAGTTTTGTTTTTGTTTTTATTATAAAGGGGGAAAAGAAAAAAAAAATCAGCTCAGGCCCCACTCATTCTATATCCAAAAAACCCCAGTTAACCATTAATGGCTTGAGAATGTGCTTAACTGGGGCCCACTGATTTGTTTCTTTAACCTATCTGGTTTAACTACTGCAATGCCTTTGTGGGAGCTCTTCAATCAGTGTAGGAGTGGCCATTCCTACAGTGAATTAAGAAAGTTTCCCCCAAAGGGGCTCTACTGGCTTAACTAAATCATCTGAAAAACCAATGAGCTAATCCTATTAATCACTGCAATGCCTGAGTATAAAACCCCCATAAACCCTGTCAACAGGAGCAAAAAGTTCTCCAATCAAGCCAGATAAGCTCAAGATATAAAATACCCATATAGACAATTGTAATGTGTTTGAAAGGGTTTCCAATCAAGTTGATTGAATTAAGTGGAAAGAAACATTTTGGTTATGTTGACAAAACAGACTCATCCTTTGGCTAGATCTACACAGCCCCCAGGGCAGGTTACAGGAATGAGTTGTGGCACGCACTGCCAGGAGTGTATTAATGTGAACTAGGTAGCTTTCATACACATGCTAGCAGAACATTTGCAGCACAGTGGTTTAGTGCATATTGCAACTCACATCCCCATAGACAAGCCCTAGATAGGCTTTGTGGGTATAGCTATCGGGGTATATTACAAAGGGAGGTCCCTTAGTACAAGTTCAGCTTGTACCTTCACAACTGCTTTTGCTGACATATCTTATTCCAGACACCAAAGGAGGTACACTACATCAGGCAAAAAGCAGAGTTTTGCCAATGTACCTGCATTCTACAGTAAGGATTTTTACTAGTACAGCTGTGTTGATCAGGAATCACCCTCCTGACCAACACAGCTATACTAGCAAGAACATGCAATGTAGACCTGGTCTGTTCCAATACACCAGGCCTGCACAACACGCAGCCTAGGGGCCACATGTGGCCTGCACGGACTCACTGTGCAGCTCGTGGGGGGTGAATAGGGCTGGGGCAAGCCAGGTGTTGGGGTGGGGGGAAAACAGATGGGGTCAGGGCAAGGGTGGGGCTTTTTGGCCCACAGCTGTTTTTTTTGCAGTAATATGGCCCTTGCTGCTTTCCGAGTTGTGCAGGCCTGCAATACACGGTGTTTTAGGTTGTGTAACTGTAACTGTGTGTCCTCACTGAAAGTTTCATGTAGGGCTTGTCTTCACTACGGCGGGGAGGGATTGATCTTATGGCAAATCGATTTATCACGTCTCTTCAAGACGCGAGAAATGGATCGCCAGTGCTGCCCCCGTCGACTCCGTAACTCCAGCTCGACCAGCGTAAGCTGGAGTTGACGGGGGAGAGCGCCGCTGAGAGGATGGCAGGTAAGTCAGCTGCACATACGCAGACTTCAGCTACATGATTCACACATAGCTGAAGTTGCATATCTGCAGTCGATCTCTCCCCCACCTACCCCCAGTGAAGACCAGGCTGTATAGTCATTGGTGATGTTTCAACCTTCCTTCTTTAACCAGTCATAACACACAGGGTCTTGTTAGCAAAGCAACCTTTTGTTAATAGTTAATCTGTACGTAACCCCTTTATTAATACTTATATTGGTGGTTTGAGGTGAAGAAGCTTAATTGTGAAAAATAGCTTACATATCAAGATACAAAGGTGGTAATGACTAGTTTCCTGACTTTTGGAGTCTCATTATGAATGCAGAATTACTAATTAAAGAAAATGCAATAAACTGAAATACTTAGTGTTAGTATTTAAATGTCTTATACAGACTTTGATGTTCAAAGCTTGCTGTGGTCATAGGCTAGAGGAAGGGATGCTTCAGGTCTTAACTTTCTGGCCAAAATAGCAGTACACTGCAGGTTATGAAAGCTGAAACTAAATACCGCCATACCATGTTATAAAGAATTCTGATATATTAAGCTGGGCATAGTCCTGGGAATTCTCTACTCCTCCTTGCTCAAGACATTAGAAGGAAGTCTCTCCTCCATCTGCTCCCCCACCCCCCCAGCCCAAAAAACAGAATTCCCGAGCAATGGAAAAAACTGTACAATTAAGTATAAACATAAGGAACATTCTTACCCCCTCTGTAATACGCTTATGTTGATTATATTTGGGGCCAAAACCTGTCATTTCTAGGATTACTATATACCACGATTTTAAGTTCTATATAGTTTAGATTTGCAAGCTATAGGCTACTTTTTTAAAAAATCTGCAATTACTACTTACCACCACCAAAATTTCCTCCTTCGTTGTAACCATCATATCCACCTCCTCCTCCACCACCGCCGCCACCATATCCACCACCTGGGTTTCCGTATCCTGGTCCTCCTCCACCACCACCATAACCCCCTCTACTACTGTAACCAGGGCCACCTCCATAGTTCCCACCTAAAAAAGAAAGACTAGTCAGTGTACTGAAAAATGTAGGTATAGATTTATGTAGAAAGAGTAAATATGCTAAAATGCTATGTTTACTTCAGCTACAAGAATATTCTTTAATAAATGAATAGCTAGGTAAGTCAACACATTAGTCTGTATGTCTGTACCAAACACAATAAAGAGCTTTAATTGTATTTGCATCACTGCCAGGTGTTCTTGCTATATATATATATATAAAGCATACTTAAAAGGTTCAAATCACCATACTGTGTAAGAGACCAATCCTGCAAACATTTTTTGGGGGAGTAACTTTACACATAAGAGTAGACCAGTGAACTCAATGCGTCTATGTCACATGTGCTTGGACAGTAGACTATTTCCTCTATTGTTTTCAGAGGCAGAAGTGCCACTTGCCCACCAGCGAGATGTGTAACTTCCAGAAATTCTGTCTAGACACAGGTTTGGATAAGCATCCAAATCCAAGTCTGCAAAGATTCCAAGTTTATGAAATCTTTTACATATGAACCTCAGATATTAAGTCAACTTCCATGTAAGCTTGTCATATCCGATTCTTGAGGTTTCAGCCAACAGGAGGCATAGAGACTGGAAAAAGTAAGCTCTCTTAACTGTTTTAACTCAATGAATATTTGACTATCATTTACTTAAATGTAGACTCATTAAAGGCTCAGTTTGCCCTTGGATCAGTTTCATTTTAACCAACTTGCTCATCTCTAGGTAAGATGTAATTGTGCTGGAAAAAAAATGAATCAAAAAGAAGTCATTCAACTCATGTTGCACAATATCCAAGTAAACAATCACTGCCAAAATAACCTCACTTTCTAAGTCCAAAGCCAGTTCTGATCAAGTGGTATTAGGATATGCTTACCATCACCAAATCCATTATATCCATCACCACTCCCAAAGCTTCCACTTCTCCCACCACCACCGCCGCCGCCGCCACCATAGCCTCCTGGAGCAAGGAAAAGAGGTTTCCATGAACAAATACACGTCTGGTTGAGCCAACATCTCATTTTGATGAAATATAAGAGAATCATCTACCTCTGCCACCGAAGTTTCCTCCTCGGCTAAAATTTCCACCACCACCACCACCTCCTCCTCCAAAACTTCCACGACCCATGAAGTTGCCTGAGCCACCCCCTCGACCTACAAGACAAGACATTGTACCTATATTAAATGAACTGCAAACTAATCTATGTAAAAATATTCCATTACGCACCATCCTAAACTCACCTCTCTGTGAGCTGGCAGTCTGCATCTCTTGCTTGGAAAGTGCTTTTTTCACTTCACAATTATGTCCATTTATAGTATGATATTTCTGAACTAGAAAATAAACAATTTTGAAATAGTCTCTCGTTTTCACTGTCCACTAAAAACACGAGCTACACAAAGCTTTAGTAAAAGCATAAGGCACAGGTTAAAAGCAAAGATTATCCTACATGCAATATATTTTTTGTACCATGCTTTCAGTCAACTACTTGCTTACTAATAAACACATTCCATGCATGGTTCAGATCTGTGTAAAATCAGAGTTATACTATTTCTAGTAATTTCACATTCTATAACAGTCACATACCAACAATTTTATCAACTGTATCATGATCATCAAAAGTTACAAAAGCAAATCCTCTCTTCTTTCCACTCTGCCTGTCTTCCATGACTTCTATGGTTTCAATCTTGCCATATTTTTCAAAGTAGTCTCTTAAATTATACTCTTCTGTATCTTCTTTAATTCCACCAACAAATATTTTCTTTACTGTTAAGTGTGCTCCAGGCTTTACAGAATCCTAGAAGACCAGAAATTATATTTAGTACTTTACATTTCTCATGACTTCTTAATATACTCAGTAGAAATTAAATCGACTTACTTCTCTAGAAACTGCTCTCTTGGGCTCAACCACACGCCCATCAACCTTATGTGGTCGAGCACTCATTGCAGCATCTACCTCTTCCACACAAGAGTATGTCACAAAGCCAAAGCCTCTGGAACGCTTGGTTTGTGGGTCTCTCATCACCTACAAGAGCATAAGAGACATAGTATCAACTTGTTACATTTAAATAGTTACATTGTTTCAGAAACATTTTTTCAATGACAACTTACCACACAGTCTGTGAGTGTGCCCCATTTTTCAAAATGTTCTCTTAAACTATCATCTGTTGTTTCAAAGCTCAGGCCTCCAATGAACAGTTTTCTCAACTGTTCTGGCTCCTTTGGATCATGGCCCTGCAAAAAGATAAGACATTTTCTCAGCAGGATACACCCAACACTTGTGTCCTGCGTGTAGAGTTAACAAATATTTACATAAAAGGCTTTTTGTTCACAAAAATAAAAAATGTTTAACATCTGGTGAAGAAGAATAGGTGCAAGTAATTTCAGTTGTTAGTTTCTTTAGTGATGTGTGGGTTTGTTTAGAAGGCTAGAACTTGCTTTTGAATTTTATTAACTAGTTTGGTCCTACTTATAGCTAGATACAAGAGTCTCAAACAGTTTATTTTTAAAGTATATCCAAACAGCTATGGCATGTTAATGCTATATGATCTTCAAGTTTCAGGAACTACATCCTATGGATTTCATTATAAGTGAACCACCACTATATACTGACAAATAACTTATACAGGGTTAAAAATAAAGCAAGACACCCCCAAGCCAAAAGGCACTGTGAAGGAACTAAAGACCAGAGTCTTAGTGGTCTGAGACCATGCTGTTTTGCTAGATTTGTGTGACCAGTGATTTTGGGATGGGATCTTTCAAGATAAGCAACCAAAAACTGAAATATAAAAATCATTCACTTTCTGAACATCTTGGCCTCCGTACAGAGGCAAACAAAGTTGTAAAAGCTTTCTTATAGCAAGAATCAAATTTTTCCTTTGCCAACATTTCTAACTGGAAGGCAAAAATTCCATCCACCAACAGCCATTAGCAGTTATGCTGAAAGTATAACAAAAAGGATTGTGGACAACATGTTGTCCAAAAGTGAAACAAGGTCTTGTCTATATGGCAGAGTTGCACTGATTTACCTGAAGGTGTTATTTTAAAACAGATTTAATTAAACTGCTGCAAAAAGCTGCATGGACATGATAAAGACATCTCTTAAAATGTGAATCTTATATAACACCAAAGTGCTGCCCAATATTAGTGAAGCAATTACAAGTATTTTTAAAGAAAATTTAGGTCATGTTAGAACATCTTCTATGACTTTTTGTAGATCAAATATAAGACATTTTTGGAAATTTGAATTAAGTGTAACCTTACTTTATGTCTTCATTGAACAAATTTTTTTTTTCTAAAAAGTCACACTGTAAAGTATCGTGAAACACAGTCTCACAACAATACTGTAAAATATTGGCCCCAAGATGCTTTCTTGAGCTGGGCCCAGGAAACAAGGTTAAATCTGGAGCAACAACTATTGGAAAACAAAAGGAAAAGCTTATTTCTAGTTTCGTTGAGCTACATTTTAATGAATTAAAATTAAATGTACAGTTTAATTTTCCAGAGTGCAGTTTCTCAGGGAAGTCTATTTTCAATTCTGATTTTAAGTTTAGAGATGTGAGGGGGGTTTCTCTTTTGTATTAGTTTCAAGTGACTTAAGCAATGAAGGACATGTACATTTTTTCAGCAAACTTCCCAATTATTGTAACCACAGGTTTTTACTAAACTACACAGTAGATTAAAAATTAAGTGTTTTTTCAAGTTGATTACATCTCTTTAAGCCTACTGGGCAATTCATACAATAGCTCATGTGGAAAAAGCAGAATAGTAGTTTAATGTTTATGAACGCATAATCACAAAATAAGAAATAGGAAACACTCCAGAATGGAGTGCTGGCACAAGACCCTGTGCACAATTAAAGCCCTACAGTGGGGATGTGTAAGAGGGACCCACTGCATTTGCTCCCAACAGGCTAATGTGGGGCAGTCACAGGGCAAGCTGAAGGATGGTTGATTGTAGAGACAACTATATGGATCAAGTAACCCTGGCCTCAGACAGCTGTGATCTGACACTCCAATCTGCAATGCAAGTGGAGCATTCCAGTCCTCCTTTCAGGTTAGGGAAAGTCATTGACTTTTCAGCAAAAATGTTTTCTCCCTTTGAGTTAATGCAATATGGCTGCTTTGAAGGACAACACACTTCCGTTATTTGGTCAAGAGTGCTCAGCAAACAAAGGCTTAAGACTAAATTTTGGACCATTGCTGGGAAATATTCAATTAAGTGAGTTCCAAACTATAGTACAAAGACCAATGGCTGGTGGTTCATGAAGAGCTAGCTCTCATTTTCAGTAGAGAAACTGTATAAATAGCTAAAAGCATTCCCTTCCCTCCAATATTAATCATTACCTAAGTGGGGAGGGGAGGGTTTCTGTGGTCCTGTGACTGCTAGTGGGAGACATGGTTCTTGAAGTACTTTAAATGGTCTAGACTCTAGAAATATTGGAGTACCTTTACTTCAAATACTTTAGTTACATCTGTATTTAAAAACTTTTAAAGTTTCAAGTTTAATCATGGTGTAATTACTGCTTCATACTAACTGCAATATAGTGTAATCAGCAGCATTCATGATTTTACATGACATATGCTGAAGAGTCAGTATTTAACCTGCAACATGTTTTTTACATTTACATTAGCCAGCTTTGTTTTTGATCGTATATGTACACACACTCTCTTCCCTGCTGTGCCTGTCTGCTTTAGTCTTAGCAGGCACTGAATTTATAGAAATAATAAAGGTCTTCAATATTTCAAACTTGCCTGCTCACATTAATGTAACAAAAGGAAGTGTTAAGAAAAGCTATCAATATGAATTTTGTTTGGCAGTTCAGCGTGCCAGAGAAACTGAGCTGGGTTCCTCCTTTGTTAAAAGGGACCTACAAAAAGTGGACCTGGTGCCTTTTGTTCTTGACATGTAGCAGGCCTGCCATTTTAATATAAATATGAGAAATTCAGGTCTTATCTATGCTCCAGGAATATGACTAGAGAACAACTGAAAAGAGTCATTCCTGGTGGCAAGGGAATTCTGCTGTGTCACATTGCCCCGTTGGTTAGTGCACACGTTCTAGTCTTTCCTTAGAATTTCTTGTGTACTGTACTCTCACTAGGCAAAAAAGAATAGATCTCTATGTATTAGTTTCTCCCTGAGGTATTTTGCAGGATACTGTACACTTTTCCCCCCCTACACGAGCGTTCTGAAAGGGATGTTTCTATTTTAGAGAAGCTCTCCAGGAAGATTTTTTTTTTTTTTTTTAGGGAGTTTGTGGCTTGGGAAGCAGGGGTACTGTGTTAAGGATTTTATTCTCTCTGGGGACGGATGGCTGGGGTTTTCTGGGCGTTAGTTTCCTGGGGACAGGCTCAGCATTGTCCCTCATCCGCGTGTGGGATGGACTCGTGTTAGTCTCCAAGACTGAGGATTATGCTGAATATTACAATTCTCCGTTCAGCCTGTTCTGTTCCCTTCCCCTCCCGAGCAGATGGCTGCAATGGAAACGCAGCACAGACGCTCGCAGCCCCTTGCATAGCAGAAGAGTAACCTTCCCCTAGCCCACACTGCGGGCCTGCGCGCCATTTCGCGGCGCCGAAACGCTTCTGCAGGGGGCGCATCTCGGAACCAGAAGCGGTCAGTCTGCGCTCCGGCCCAGCACAGGTAGCGCGCTCCGCCGCCAGCCTCCCCCCTCCTCCCGGCAGTCGTGGGCAGCCTCCACGCTCCCTCCGCGCGGCGCTAACTCGGCAGCGGTTACCTCCATTTTGTGAGCGGACACGAGTCGCCGCGTTCACCTCGCCTCAATATGGAGCAGAGAGAAGAGAGGTCACGTGATAGGAGAAAGGCGGGCTTGAAACCAGCGCGCGCACGCAGCTCTGACAAGGGGAGGAGGGAAAGGGCCTGTTCCGCTTTCTCCCTCTCCAACGACCTCACGGTCTCCCCTATGGGAGCACCGTATCTGGCCCCACACGCGAGACCAACATTTTCTGTTTGGAGCCCCTAGGCTCGTACTAAGCAGCCACACCAGAAGCGCATGAAATACAAAACATGGCCGGGCGCGAACCCGCTGCTTCCTTAGGTCTCTGTCCCTCCCTTGCACAGGCACCCCCCAGATACTAACACTTCCACCTACATATGGAGACTGCCGCCAAAACCCTTTCTGCAAGCCCACACAGCACTCCATGAGAATCCTACTTTGTCTGGAGACACTGCAAGCAAGTCACTGAAGACTAAAAAGCACTCCAGTGCAACAGCGAATTACCTTCTGGGAAACAGCTCCAACACCAGTTCATTTGTTTCACATTTATAGCACAACAGCTTCTGAGGAACATGCTGTTAGAGGAAGGTGTTTTCCCAGATTCTTTACAGGTGCTGTTTTCACAGCCCGATATCAATATCCTTTACCAACAGGAGAAAAGACGTGCAGATAGGAATTGTGGAGAAGCTTGTGTTGGCACTGTCAGTGTATAGCTACTGATCTGCAGAGACCAACCCTAGCTAAGTATAAGCTATGGCAGCTCAATCTCCAAACATTTTCAGAGACCAAAAGACTGATAGTGTTTGGTGGAGACACTTGTCCTCTGGAAGACTGGCTGCAGATTTGTCATGGCATTTTTAATCAAGAAAATGAACACAGTCATGGTAAATTTAGTAAAAGCCATAGGCTGTGATTATTTATAACACACTTTAACATAATACCTATTAAAATCATAGGCCAGTGTCTACAGCCTTTCCTCTGTCATTCTCTCCTCACCCTTCTGAGGGGGCATCAAAAGTCACAACAGAATCATCATCCTCTGCACAGCAACTCTAATTTGGCCCAAGGAGGAAGGGGATGGAGACTGAAGAGCAAGTCTGCCCTACATTCATCTCAGTGGCAGCCCCTACATCCTGTAGCACTTAGCCTGGCTCCCTGCTCAGGATATTGCAATCTAGTGCATGGAATCACATTAGCATTCAGGTTTGGCCCAGCCACTTCTCAGTCATGGTGGCACTGCAACCCTGTGCCCGTGATACAAAGCTCTGAATGGAGAACCAGGCCCAACCCACAGGAGCCATCACTGAGGGGTGAATGTGGGACAGGATTGCTCTGACATACTCCATCCTCAGGGCCTCCTCTCTTCACCAGGCTGGTAGACCAACTACCTAGAGCCTTCCTGCATGGAATTCGGAAAAATCACATCCGTAACATTTTCACCACCATGAAATCTGCAGCCCTAAAATGACCACTGAACTAATTTTGTGCTTGTGGGTTCAGAGACTGAGTGACTGATACATTCCAGCCAAAGATGCAAAAAACTAATAGATATGGCATTGTTTTCTAAAGGTATAATGACCACTTTTGGTACAAGATATCCTTATACATAACTACAAAATGGAGAACAAATAGCAAGGTGGTAGTACTGCTGAAAAGAATGGGGTGGGGGGCGTAGAATAGATCAAACGGAATGAAATAGTATGAAGAAGTTTAAAAGAGCTAATATTCTTGGGTGTATTAACAGGAGTATTGTACATAAAACAGACAGTAATATTCCAATTCTAACTGGTGAGCTTCAGCTGGAGAACTAGGAAACATTCAGGTAAATCGGACTGAGTCCAAAGAAGAGAACAGAAGCAACAGAAGGTTTAGAAAACCTAACCTGTAAGGAAAAGTTACAAAAACTAGGACTAAAAATGCCTGAGAACAGACTGAGGGACCTGATAGGGAAGTTGTCACTTTTACAAGGTATAGCCTCACTTCCATTCTCAGAGGTTGTAAGGAATTGTTGTTCATTTTAATTACAGATAGCCAGTCCTCTCTCTCATTAAGAGCAACGGAGGGAATTCTGAGTAAGATCTCAAGAATTCATTGATTTACTGCTGCTGCAATCATAAGCAGTAAAGCAGAACACACCTCAATCAATAGTGACAATTAGCAACTTTGAGGACATTTGTAAGATAAATTGTTATAGTAACTATATAGAAGTATAGATTTTATCTCGTTCTCAGGGTCTTTCATGTAGAAGTAATAAACTATACATAACATTTTAGTAAACAAGTTTGTTGCTCAGACCTTATTTTGTTTTGGTTTTTGTAATGCTAGGGATGGGAGTGTCTGAACAAGTTGTCAACAGAGCCCAGCAGGCATGAATGGTGTAATGTTGTTACATAACTAGCACAGAAACATTTTTGCAGACAGACAAGACTCGTGTCCTCACAGAGAAGAGCCCGAATGAACTCAGGAAATAAAGGAAGCACTCTACCTGTGAAGATCTTCTTCCTTTCCTCTTGTAGTCTTCAATATCTCTCTCCTCTTTGATCCCAGACATTTTGGAAGGATGCACTAATTCAGTTGCTCCTTTTAACCTAGGTAACAAGCAGTGAGTCACTATTTACCTCTGTGGGCTTTTTTCTTCCCCATACGTAAAGAAGCAGGCCTTTCAATGGCCTGGTCTTCACTAGGGTGGGGGATCGACTGCAGATACGCAACTTCAGCTACGTGAATCACGTAGCTGAAGTCTGCGTATCTGCAGCCAACTTACCTGCCGTCCTCACGGCGGCGGTGGTGCGCTCCCCCATCGACTCGTTTATACCTCTGGTCAAACTGGAATTACGTAGTCGACGGGGGCAGCGCTGGCGATCGATTTCTCGCGTCTTGATGAGATGCGATAAATCGATCACCATAAGATCGATCCCTCCCCACTGCAGTGAAGACAAGCCCTAAGAGACAGAGTATGCCAGTAGGGTAAATCTCTATAAAATAGTAGAACAAGTTATGAGCCAGTACAGGGAAGCTTAAAGGCAGAGTGCAGCAACAGGATTTTTTTTGTGAGTTTACCCTTTAGATTATTTTTAAGATAGTTACTATAATTGCTATAATAGGGAAGTGATGTCTGAAAAAAATGTTTCTGAATTGATTTATAAAACACCGTGAAATCTGACTGCTGTTGTATAGCTATCATAGTCAACATATGGTATTCATCTTACTACATAAAATTTAATTTCTGGTCTTAGATTCTGTTCCTGATATCCTTTAAAGGAGCAGTGGGCAACCTGCAGCCCATCAGGGTAAACTGCTGGTAGGCCACAGGTTGCCTATTACTGCTTTAAAGCCTCCAATGTTTAACAAATATAGTTTATTAACAGGATGATTTCCCTACTTTATTGGGAATGTTTCCCTTGTGTTCTACTCACTGAGCAAGCAGCCTACAAGACTGGAGCACTATAACATGGGAAAAACCATTGCCATAACAGCAAATATTACTTTACTTGGGCATTAGAGGATACAAGCATTAATGTCTACTGTGGGTTTCTGCTAGTTCTGAAAGCACAAAATAGTGGTCAGCTGACCACTAGTGATCTGTATGTAGTGTACAGTTGGTCACGTGGTTTTGCCTCATCTGTTTCCCGCTGCAAGTTTCATTAAAACTAAAGACCTATAACATTTCTAATATCTGACTTGTAAACAACTGCTTACAGTTACCAAGGGCACATGCAGTCACAAATAAGGGAGGTAGTCAACAAGACAATCTTCAAGATTAAAAAGTGTTTGAACTCATGTGCTAGATCAGCAGTTCTCAAACTGTGGGACCCCAAGTGGGTCAGGACTCCGTTTTAATGGGGTCGCTAGGGATGGCATTAGACTAGCTGTGGCCCAAAGCTGAAGATGAAACTCAAGCCCCACCGCTCAGGACTGAAGTCAAAACCCAAAGGCTTCAGCCTGGGGTAGTGGGGCTCAGGTTACAGGCCCCACACCTTGAGCTTTGGCTTTGCTTCCCCCATTTCCACCCAGCCCAGGCAGGATGACTTGGACAGGCTCAGGCTTCTGTCCCTCTCGTGATGTCATGTAGTAATCAGGAGGAATTCTATGTTTATTCCAACAATGGTACACTGGACCCTTGCTACAGCCCATATCGCTATAGCACGGGTTCGCATACAGTGTGGTCATTGCCATGGAGTCCAAATTTAAATATTTTAACTGAGATCCATGGCTACATGTCCTATGCTAATACGGGGGACCACGCATGGATCCCGAACCCTAGGCTATAGCAAGGGTCCGGTGTATTTGAAAAATGTAATTAGTAAACCAATAACTGCTTGACCATCATCATATGCAAGTTACGAAACACAACTATTAGCTTTTTAGGTGGGCAGTCTACACATTTAATGCATACAATAGATAAAAGCTTTGCTTCTACATTAAATGAGAATGAATTTTTATTCTGTAAACTAAAAAGCAAGATTTTGATTTTAATTTTACTTTAATTTTATCAGATTTTAATCAAAATTTAAAACACTGATTTAAAACAATCCATCCTGTTTAGAAGCAAAAGCTTTTATACCATCAGAGCATCTAATTGTTCTCAAACGCTGTCTACCTCAATGCTAAGTTTTGTGCAGCTTCACGCATGTCATTTCAGAGGTAAAAGTTACCAATTTCTCTCTCAAGATTCCTCACAGCAGATGTTGGAGAAAATACAGAGTCTATTCACTATCTACTTCAGAAGAAAGGTTTTATGGGTAGCTGAAGAAGGTGGGTGGTGATACAAGGAATTGGAGTCAGTCAGGGACTGCCAAAGGGGAGCATATGTGGGTTTTGATGTACGCTAGCACTGGCCTGGGGAAGTTGTTAGAGGTATGGGAGATTTCCCAATCTCTACTGTTCCTTTTTAAGGTTCTAAATCCCTTCACTTTCCTATCAGCAGCTGTTGTCACCGCCAGCTAGGCTCTGTGCAAGCCAGCACTAGCAGGAGGGCTAGCTACCTGAAATCTGGTGCCACAATGAACATGGGAGACCCAAGAGGAGCTACTACAGTTTGCTTAGAGCCTTCCCAAACCACCTGGCCCACATCATATGGGACCCCTTCCCACCCAAATGCCCCCCTTAGAATCCCCACCCCATCCAACCCCCTCCTACTTCTTGTTCCCATGACTGCCCCCTCCTGAGACACACCCACACTAACCGCTCGCCAGGAGTCTTCCCCTGTCTTCTGCCTGCCCTGACCCCTAGCCACACCACTGCTACTTGACAGACCCTCAGGACTCCCACTTATCCAGCCACTCCCCCAGAACCTCCGCGCCATCCAACCACTCCAAGACTCCCTGACTCTTATCCAACTCCCTCCCACATGCACCTTGCCCCCTTAACATGGGGCTCAGAGCAGCATATCCAGCGGCCACACAGCCTGCCAGAGCCAGACACACTGCTCACAGGAGCTCATTGCCCCGCCCTCTTACCACGCCACTCAGAGTGGCAGGAGTGGAGGCCCCCTCTGGAGCCAGCTATGTTGCTGTAGCACTGCCTGGCAGTAGTGGCGAGCCAGACTGCTGCCTGTGCGGTGGTCCGGCTGAGGGGGGGGAACCTCCCTTGCCAGGAACTCAAGTGCCAGACAGGACAATCCCGCAGGCCGTAGTTGGCCCACCCCTGGCTTGGAGACCAGCTGAATGTATGAAATATAAACTGAGACACAGACAGACATGGGGCTTGTAATATGGAGAAGTGTCCTCATGCATGACATTTGGCAGTGCTATGTTGACAGTGTTTCACAGAAAGTTAGGGCAATGCACTTAAACCCAACTGCAGTTAAGCCAATTTGACAACAAAAACATATTGCAACTACATCTGAAGATTCCTTTAAAACAGTTTCATAAACAGAATTAAAACTGGGCTAGAAACAATATAAATGGTTTATACTGTTGCAGACAACCCATTCCTAATGTAAGCAGCGTTCTCTCTTGTGAAGAGCAGGAAAATATTTGATTACATATACCATGGATTTTCAAGCTTTATTAATCATGATCCACATTGTTAAATGTCAGTAAGACAGCTCCCCTACTATTTGCAAACTGTGCAACATCCCTGAAGCAACTAAAACAATTGCTTACATGGAAAGTTATTCTGACCTGTTATGCTACAGTCTGGAGTTTCCTCTCTGCCTCTTATGCAGCAGCAGTTACTAATGGAGGCAGTCAGGTTCTCCCTTTCTTCTAGGTGCTTTTACACACTTCAGTTCTGGATACCTGAGAAATGGAGTGGTTGAATCTTGCTGTAAGTTTTTACTTGGAAAGGAGACCCACATCCCTCTGCAGTGGATTGCAGAAAAAGGAACAGCTGTGCAATAGCTCTCTCCCAGCCTTAGAGCATTACAGGATCTTCCATGGTAGAATAAGATACAAAGCAAATCCTACTAAGTGTGGGCCAGATCCAAAAAAATCTACTGAAGTCAGTCGGAGTCTGACTTCAATAGACTTTGGATCAGACTCCGTGAGAGACTCTTCCTTTGTGTTTCTTCCCGGAGTCGTGGCAGCGGCATGTTGGTTGTTTCTGGTGGGTGGGACAGACTTTGACTTCAGAAGTTAGCCTCTCCCTGGGGGCAGTGGGGACTGTGCCCCTGAGTGGAAGCGTCACCTATACCAGTCTCTTCCGCGGGAGTTGCAGTGGAGAAGCAGGAGATTTTGCGGCTCTCTACTGGGGGCGGGGCGCGACAGCAGGATAGCATTTTGCAGCTGGTGTTTAATGCTCCCAACCCCCAGGCTTCGCGGCTGTTCCAGCCTTTGTCGCTGTCGGAAAGGGGGGTATTGCTGGAAATCCCGCCCCTCCCTTGGGTGCTCGAGTTAGGAATTTTAATGGGAGGCCGGGGCTCATTCTCCACCCCCACTCTCCCGGCGGTGAGGATATTATAAGCACTGCTGTTTCCTGGCCGGGCCCATGGTGTCAATCCCCCACCCCCGGAGAGAAGAATGCTCAGAGGGCGGCAAAATGGCGGCCACAGCCCCGTTGCTCGAGGGGCCGGAGCATGAAGCGCAGCCCTTCCCCTGTCCCGGTCAGTGCGCCATTTCGGACCTCCGAGGCGGCTGGGTCGGGGTACTGGCGGAAGAAGGGGGGGGCATTTTGCCGCCCGCCCAACACACCCAACTACCTGCGCTCCCCTGCCAAATCCACCCGCATGGCGCCCAGTCGGGCACGAAGGCAGCGCGGCGGGAGGCTGCGTCATTACCCCTCCCTCGTGTCCGGCCAGACTGCAGCCCCACTCCCTCCACGCGGCGCTAACGCGACGGCGGTGGCGATTACCTCCATTTTGTGATCAGACTCGTTTCCCTCAGTTTCAAATTCAATATGGAGCCGAGACGGAGAGGACAGGAGGGGTCACGTGAGAAGAGGGGAGGGGGGCTCGAGACAGCGCGTGCGCCCAGTAACAGAGAAGTGGACACGGCTTTCGCGCGCAGTGGCAGGGCCGTCTCCTCCTGTCCTCCCCTTCCCGCGGGGAGGGGGGCACCTCAGAGCGAGCCCGACCCGTGAGGGGGGAAGGAAGCTGCGAACAAACGCGACGCATGAAACAGCCACAGCTGGGGGAGGGGAAGATAGACATGCACGATACGGGGGGTGGGGTGGCGAAACGAACGTTCCCTGCTCAGAAGGCGCGGCGCGCGCGGCCCGCCATGCGCCGACTCTGATCTCTACATATGGCTGCGGCACAAAAAATCCAGGCCCCCTGTGTCAGGGAATGTCCCCGCAAGAGCCTGGAAAAGCAGCTTAGGGGGGTGAGTCGCACATACAATGCGCTATCAGCATTCACCCTTAAGTACAGATCCGCAAAAATGGCCACCCCCGGCCTGACTGAAGAACGCTACCCACCTCCGTCCGGGAGCTCTGTCCCGCTTCGGTTCTACGTCCAGCGAACGTCCTCCCCGCCCCCACGTTTCCTACTCTCTTCCCCGCCCTTCCAGATTCCAAGGCCCTCCCTTCTCAGCCCTTCCAATAGTCCCTTGCTCACCACAGCTTTTCTTCCTGCTGTATCTGACACCTCAAAAAGAAGCAGCCATCTTCCCTGACAGCCAGCTGCCTTCATTCCCCGTTGGAAGGAATGCGGGTGAGCCATCTTCTAAGGGCAGCCATACTTTCACCCTCAAAAACCCTACACAGTTCATCTGAGGGTAACGTGGGTTCATTTCCAACAAGCAAAATGGAAAATAGTAACACTTTTGAGGAAGGGCAAAGATACATAACACTGTAGCCATTAAACATCATTAGAGAACAATCCACCCTTCAAAAGCTGACTAGTATGAAAATTAGTAACTTAGTTAAAATAGTGTTCTAGAGTTTAAAAAAAACACACACACACACAAACAGGATTGCCACCCTCAAGAGATCAAAAGTCAGGAGACAAGCCTCTAAAGAGAGGAAAGATTGACCCAGCAAAAGAACCAACAAACTTTTTAAAGTTTTTCATATCTTAACTCCCCCTTTATTCCTCTGCCAATGTGTGATAATGTCAGGTTGAAAAGTCAACCAGTAATACACACAAGATGCAGTCCTCTTTGGTTGCTTGTCTGGAGATTCCACTTAATCTCTACACTCCCTGAGATAAGCATCTGTTGTCTTCACTCAACAAAAACACCTCCCTGTCTCTCCCTGCCTTTTCTGCCTGTGATCCACTAACACCAGCTCTTTGCATCTCCCTACTTTCCCTGGACTTCACTGCCCAGGCTGAGTAGCATCCATGCTTCCCCTCACCCCAGGTTCCTCTCCTTGTTATAGGGACATACATTTAGGCAGAGCAGGTCTGTAGCAAGAAGCCTCAGTCCCAAGGCACTCACGCAGGACTTTGCCAGTATGCCATTGTCTAGCCCTGAAAAAAGTCATAGGTTCAGAGGAACTTCTCACATCATAGCACAGCTTCTGCGGGTTCCCAGAAAGATGTCCTAACTCGTGATCAGTTTGCAAGAGTTGTCATGACTGCTTTCTCCAGGTTGCTGAGAATGGCCTCCCCTTCCCCACCACTACCCTAGGCTAGGAATGCTGCTGCCATTCTTTCCCCATAACTTTTCTCTACATGCCCTCAGACCCATGCAACTTGCAGATCCACCTGTTGCTCTACCTTATTCTCCCCTTCACAGTGTTTCGGCTGCTCCTCATAGTCCTTATGTCGTATCTGGCTGCTATTCTATGGTTTATGTGCTATTTTGCTGCAGAGGTGGCTTCACGCTCACTGAAAACTGTGGGAGATGGTAGCCAACTTTATAAAGAAGCAACAGAGTCCTGTGGCACCTTAAAGACTAACAAAAGTATTGATGCATAAGCTTTCTTGGGCTACTAACCACTTTATCAGATGCCCACGAAAGCTTATGCATCAATACTTTTGTTAGTCTTCAAGGTGCCACAGGACTCTGTTGCTTCTGCAGATCCACACTAACACAGCTACCTCTCTGATTCTTCATTTTATAAAGGGCAGCCTCACTACCATATGCAGAGAAACTATAGGGAAACAGTGGCCATCTTAGTGGCTTTAGCTCCATTTATAGTATTAAGAGTTGGTGGCCATTTTGAATAAGAGAAAATTGATGCATTGCCACTATTCAGCATATTTTATAAGACATATTAAAAATACAACAACATCACGACAGTCATGGGACATAGCAATATTGGAAACACTTGCCTCCTGTCTCAAAGTAGTAATTTTTCAGAAGTCTGTACTGCAAATGTAATCTTAGATTAGCACTGAATTGTGCAGAAATGTGGTCAAGATTTTTCAGGAGTGATTTTGCATGTTTGTTTTTATATTCAGCTAGATATATTGTAAATAGCTTTCACTTGCAGGAATTATTGAGCACCTACACTTTCAAAGTCAGGTCATGTTAAGGTGTCTCAAATTAAGCACTAAAAGTAAAGGCAATAGTCTCAATCGGCAGTAACTTTTGGAAGTTTTAGCTACAGTATTGTAACAAGCAATCTCATCACCAATTAGGCCTGGTTTCTCCTGATTGTTATCACCCACTTGTGTAAGGGACTGGAAGAAGTGGACTAGCAAACTATCAAGAAACTCAGTAAATGGGACTGGGAAGTACTCACTTTGTTTTTTACATATAGCATAGAAGAAGGACATAAACTGAATAATTATAAGTATTATTACAGCAATTCTTTCTGTCTCTCTGGAGAAGGATACCAGAATAAGCATAAACCCCCCAAAACTATTCAACCTGTAAAAGTCTTCTTCCTTTCTTCTTACATAGTCTTGAATATCTTTGTCCTCTTTGATTGCAGCAATAGCCATTTCAGGAGAATACACTAACTCAAATACACCTTTTAACCAAAATAATAGGTAGAACAAGTCAGTATTTATCCCTTTGTAGACTTGCTTTCCTTCCTCCTATCTATGGTCATAAGATCAGTTTATTGGCTGGAGTAAGTCAATAGGTGTGGTTTTACTGAGGGGTGCAGGTGGGGGAAAGCTCTATAAAATTTGGGCAGAAACAGTACACAGAAAGTTATGAGTAAATAAGCAGAAATACAGAGGAAAACTGCTACAAGTGTGTTAGCTACTATTATAGTAATCTTTGTATTTAACTATTGTTTTGTATTTAAACTTTTTTTTATAAACCCATTGTGATTGTTATACAAACAAAGTTTGTGGAAAAGGTCTCCATAGTCTCCAGCACAGTATCTAATGACTCTTCTTCCTATAGATCAAGTATCTTCAATCTATAATACTCAGAAGATTACTACTCTTCATTTAGGTTCAGGACAGATGCTCTAGTTCACTCCAGTTAATGCAAAGGGGTTAGAAAATTAGTGGATTTTATCAACCAAGCATTCCACCAAGTTGGGGCCGAGATGGTATGTCTTCTGCACCTGGTGTATGGAATGTAGTGGAATTGGGAGGGGATGTGATAAGATTGCTACTGTGCTCTGGCTATTCTCAGTTGTTGGGGAGATGGCTTCTTAGTGGCCATTACCAAAAATCCAAAAGTGGCCCTTTCTATCTGATATTTAAACAAACTTCTCTTAATTTAACTGACTTTCAAATAAAATAGTTTACCTAAATTTGGCTTTTGTTTTACTCATGCCCTGTTTCCTACAGGATTAGGTACTAATGGCAACAAAGACAATTAATGATCATTGTAGCAAGTATTGACCAAAACTTTTTTTTAAAATAAAAAATATAGCAAAAAGTCTGCCATTGGTTTTTGCTAGGATTGCCTTACGGCAGTCAAAGAGTGACGTGGTTTGACTCTTTAGTATTCCTTCAACTGCAAAAGCCAAGAAATTACTGAGGTCTCAGATGTACTCTTTTTATTTATATTTAAATTTAAGACTGGAAATAGTAGTACTCTGACTTAGGCTATATCTGTATAATTTAACTTTGTAGTCATGCAGTAAATAAAATACAATTGATAACAGTGTAATATACAGTAAATACTTTATTGGAAAGGAGTAATACTCATAACGAGAGAACGTAAAGGCAAAATAATAAACTCTCATCTATCTGTGACAATGTGGGAAAAAGATGATGGTTTCCCTGGGTCTAATATGGTTCATATAATATCAGTACATTTGGTTTAACAAAATATTAAACAGGAGTAAACATGGAAATTCTGTTTATTAACACAAAACATAGCAGACAGGGTAATCTTCCTATTCCTTCCTTCCTTTAAAGATTTTTTTCTATAATTACCTTTTTGTATAATGATGTTTTACAGACATTATTGTAAAAATCTCAATCCCAAGAAAATAGGCTTAATTTGCATGTATTGCTTGCAGTTATCACAATAATGTTAGAAGCATAAATGGTTTCAAATAATGTTCTGAAGTATTGGAACTAGGGTGACCAGTTGCCCTAATTTTATAGGGACAGTTCTGATATTTGGGGTTTTGTCTTACATAGGGTCCTATTATCCCCCATCTTCTGTCCTAATTTTTAACACTTCCTGTCTGGTTACCCCAACTGGAACTCTGTTTTCCTCTGATTTTATCATGTTACCAATCCACAGGCAAATCAAGTTTGAATTCAATAGTCCTAATTCACAATCACTGTGCATTTCATGAAGTCCTTTACACAAATGTGAAGTGGTAGTAAAAGGCTACTGAGAATAGTAGCATTTTACACTATGTATTGGTCAAGGACTACATAAAGTGCAGGGCAATGGTGAATTGTGGCTGATAATTTCACATTACATAGGTTCACATTAGTTTACCAGAACTGGCTGTAGGACTAGGCATCATCTTAGTTGAAATAACAGAGATTCAGGACAATCTTCCTCTTGTAAAACTGGGATATAATGGTATAAACAAAAAATGATAATGGGATCATTCTGAATAACAGGAACTATAGAATATAATTTACTAATTTTGCCAATGAGTACAGGAGTTTATAGAAGTTTTGTTATCTAGATAGAATGCTCCAGAGATTCTCAAACTGATTAATCATATCTCCTGGACATATCTCTTTCCATTTGTGATCACACAACATTTGTTTACATGGAAATATAATGTAGTTATTTTTATCCATTCTGCTAGTGTCTCTAGTTTCCTCTTTCCCTATTATGTGTCATATCGGGTAGCAGCAGCTATCAGTGGAGGCAATTATGATGTCTCTTCCTTTTTTTCCAGCTGCTTTTGCAAATATTGAGGCTCCCTTCACAATGACAAATCTGATGGACAGTAGTTTGTACTTTTAAAAAAGCATGTGGTTTATAATCTCTCTTTAGCTGATTTGAGTGCTATATGGTTCAAGAAAGTCCAGATGAATTTTCAAGGCAGTAAGCTGCTCAGTATGCAGTACTTTCCCTGGATTTATAGGAATATTGGATATTTAAATATGGATGCTACTGCAGATGCTTGAACTATTATATAATTTGCAATTTCTTCTTTATTTTGGACCCGTTCTTTTGACCTCTATATTTGATTTTATTATCCAACTTTTTCTGAGCAAACACAGGAACATACACAGTATGTTAATGTGTTTAAATTTTGTTAGTCATAATTATATTCATTTTTATCCAATATAGATTGCAAACATTCACTTAACTCAATTAATGTTAAAATGCATAGAGCCAAAATGACTCTAAGTGTCAGGATGAAAAATCTGAACAAGCTATGCATTTATTCTGTTTTAAACATGGTTTGGTTTAAATAAGTTTTTATCTATTCTGTTAAAAAGTCTCTCTTCGTGTGTATACTCATGCACACAATAGCCAAAGGAACACACCAAATAACTCCAAACACCTCTCCCGCTGAAATTATAACTGCTCTAGTCTGCTGTCTTAGACTTACATTGTATGACTTCTGTCCCCCAAAGAGGCACATCTGGTTGCTGTGACTCTCATGGGGCTATAACAGTGAACAAAGAATATTAAATAGTCAGCAGGTACCTCAACTAAAAGCATTTTTAAATTGCTTTTTTCCCTTGGAGATGCTGTATATTTTGTTTTCATTCAGGGTCAGGAGAGAGATTTTTTTCTACAAGCAGCATACTGTACAAAAATGTTTATGTTTTGTAAAGATTTTACGTGCACACGCACACACACTCTGCAGTTAGCCTTTACCATATGGAAAAATAATCTACGTCTTGGATTACTGTGAGTTGGATACATTTTGTAGACAATTCAAATCTCTTTAATATGCTATATACTAATAAAATCTGAACATGTTTATGGTTTAGGTTTTGAGGTTTTAGCTCAATCTTATTCCCTTTTTTTCTTTCAAACAGTTTTGACGGCACTTTTCTCTTTTTAAATTGTAGTATTGAACAAATGGTTTTCTTGAATAAAAGAGAGCCCCTCTGACAAAAAATGAGGGGGAAATTGCTTTCCAGGCATGTTTTTCCAAAGCCTATTCAGACTTACCAAACAATGAATAAGACCTCCAAAAATAAGGCTAAGGCAGAGCTTCCTGAGGTGCCAGTATAATGTGTGAATGTGAGTTTGTGAACAAAGTTACGTTCCAGTGGCTGGATCACAGGATAGGCTGACTCAGAGGATAAAGGACCTAATATTACCAGTTAAGCCATTTCCCAGGCTAGGATTGAAAGAGGGGGTGTTAGAATGTGTTAGCAAACACATCTAAAAAAATCTAATGTAGACAAGGCAGTGTATGTGTTGAGTTATCCTAGGCTTTAACTTGACCATTTTAGTGAGGCAGTGTGCTTTGTGTATGCTTTCCAACAGGGCCAGTGCAAGGATATTTCACGCCTTAGGGCCTAGGCAAAGCTTCCACCTTACTCTCTTCCCCACCCCACTCCGCCCGGGGAGCCCTGCAGCAGCTCCCCGCACCAGTTTACCTCCCCTCCACCTCCTCCTCTGAGCATGCTGCTCCCCTTCTCCCGCCTCCCAGGCTTGCAGCGCCAATTAGCTGTTTGGCCCGGCAAGCCTGGGAGGGAAGGAGAAGCAGAGGGGCCGGTGTGCTCAGGGAAGGAGGTGGAGCGGAGGTGAGCTGGGGTGGGGAGCGGTTCCCCTGCACTCCCTTTCCCCCAGTTACTTGCTGCAGGCCCCCTCCCTATGACCCCCTTCCCCAGCTCACCTCTGCTACACTGCCTCCCCTTAGTGCACTTTTTGGTGCCCCCAACCACTTGGCGCCTAGTTCGCCTAGTGGTTGCACCGGCCCTGCTCTTGAAATGTGGTAATTTTAGCTAACACATCACTTTTAAATCTCAGGGCAAGGCTACAGTACTAAATTAAGTCAACCTAGCTTACGTTGATGTACAGCCACCACAACAATTACATTGCTTTTGCTCGTCCACACTACGTTTCTGGTGTCGCTGGCTTGTGAGCTCACCAGGAGCATAGATGCTGATTCTGTGGGTGTTCCGGGGCTGGAGCATCCACAGGGAAAAATTGGTGAGTGCAGAGCACCCACTGGCAGCTCCCCACCCTGCCCCCTCACTCCAGCTCACCTCCGCTCCGCCTCTTCCCCTAAGCGTGCTGCCATGTCCTGCTTCTCCCCTCTTCCCTCTCAGTGCTTGCTGCACAAAACAGCTGTTTTGCATGGCTGGGGAGGAGAAAGAGGGGGAACGCGGCGTACTCAGGGGAGGAGGCAGGGCCATGGTGGGGATTTGGGGAAGGGATCCAACAGGGGCAGAGAGGGGGTGAAGTTGGGGCAGGGACTTTGGGGAAGGGGTTGGAATGGGGATGGGGAATGGGGGTGGGGAAGAGGTGGCGGGGCGGGGGCACGAGCACCCACCAGCGCCAGAGGAAGTTGGCAGCTATAACCAGGAATACTTGCACCAATTTAACTGTCTGTGTGGGGCATTGTGGGATGGCTTCTGGAATGCAGGAACAGTCAATGTAAGCAATGTAGTGTCTACACTGACACTGTGTCAACCTAACTACACTAACCTAAATGCTATCCTCTAACTGAGGTAGAGTTATTTAGTCAGTGTAGTGGTCGATTTACATTGGTGGGAGCTACATTTTAGTGTAGACAATTGCAGAGTTAGGTCGATATAAACTGACTTACATCAATCTAATTCTGTGGTATAGACCAGGCCAGAGATTGGCAACCTTGGCATGCAGGACTGCAGGGTAAGCACCCTTAGCGGGCCCCGCCAGTTTGTTTACTTGCCAGTTCGCCGACCGCAGCTCCCACTGGCCCCGGTTCGCTGTCCCGGTCCAATGGGGGCTGTGGGAAGCGGCGGCTAGCACCGCGCCATTGGACAGGGACGGTGAACCGGGGCCAGTGGGAACCGCAGTCAGCGAACAGGCAAGTAAACAAACCAGCGGGGCCTGCTAAGGGTGCTTACCCTGCGGTCCCGTGTTCCAAGGTTGCCGATCCCTGAACCAGGCCTTAGTTTGAACAACGACAAAGAGATTGGATGCCAGGAGAAAATGGTGTGTTTTTTCAATCATGTTAGGTCAACTGAGTTAGCTTACCACTATTGAAAACCCAGTTAAGATGCTGGCTAATGTGTTGAAGGTAATGCTAATGAATGCACTTAGATCTAGCCCTGCTAAAATATATATAAAAAGAAATAATCACAATATGGAAAGAGGCAAAGAATAAATACAAGATTTTTTGACACAGATCTAACTAACGTGGATGCCCTCTCCAGAGGAAAGAAAAGATCCTAAGATACCAAGCAAATGATCTATGAATGGGAAAGAGAAATTCACAGAAGTAACATTACCAAAGGAGAAAACAAACCTAGGACATGAGCTTTACGGCAATTCAGGTAAGACATTTTCTGCTCCTTAAATCAAAATGTTAAGAGTACTATTTTATTTTATGCATAAGCCTTAATATCTTAGGTGATTATTAATTCCCCATGAATGATTAACAGCTTGGAGGACAGTAATAAGAAATAATTATATTATTAGGTAAATACTAAACATTAGAGTCTATGGTGTATTACTGGAGTGATCTGCAAGTGAATTTCCTGATTGTCTACATATTTGTGCATGTGAACAGGGTAGAAGAAATAAATCTTGTTCCTTCACTGACTGCAATGCAGATCTGGCTTGGGAGGGGTTTTCAGATCTGTACAGAACAAACACATGGTCAGCATTCAACCAATAGTTAGCCTTCCATCCGGGACTGGATTACAATGTGTGGGATTGATTCAAGATGCTTTTTTTCCTCACTGCTAAACATGGAAAACTCTCCGTTTTATTTTCTAATCTGAATTTACACATTCTCTTGACTCTGACTACATTATATAAAGCATGGTTGTGACTACTCTTCCAGCATAAACAATAGCTACCCTCAAAAATTGTTTAATGAAAGATTATCCCAGAGTTTTTAAAAAATATCATATTACGTTCAAGTAAATGATGCCTATTCTGCACTTACTCTCCCAGTTATGTTTACTGTTCCCAGTGGCTAGGATCCTGCTTTCTGATTGTAGCATGCCTTATCTTTTTAGTTTCCATGTTCTGTTCACAAATTGTGCTTCATTTTTAAAAATGTCTGAAATTTTAAAAGGTGACCTCAAATTGATTTTACATACAATATTTCCCCGTCTATTCTTGCTGAGATAAACTTCTTGCCTTTGGAGACTTTCAGAGTACTTATCTGAAGAACATGGGTACAGTTTCTTTTTTATATATAGCACAAAACATATGTCTATCACAAGGTGCCAAAATGAATTTGTTGATTCCTCAAGAGGAGTGTCTCACATCCACACTTTGTACTAATGTTTGCAATGGGACGTTCACCTTAAGACATATCTTAGAAAAATACCTATATCTAGGCAGCTGCATATCATTCATTTCTGCCTATAAACAGGAAGAACATTTTTATTTACAAATAAGTAATCCTAAATACAAACATATTTCCCCCTTTTATATGAAATGATCTTAATACAAGATTGTGTCAGGACCATAGGTGACTTCCACATGTTTTCTTCTAAGTATCCTTCTCCTTAATTTTTTTCTGGACTACACCTGCAGCTCCAAATTGAAATCTGTGCATCTAGCATAAAACCATAGAGAACGGCAGAGCCCCATTAACACATTGTAGCTATTTTAATTGCTTATTTGAGATGTATGCATAGAATAATCTGAGAGGATTTAACCTAAAACAAGATGTCTGTTTAAGTCAGGCCTGCCCAACTCGGAAAGCAGCGAGGGCCGTATTACTGCAAAAAAAACCAGCTGTGGGCCGAAAAGCCTCACCCTCGCCCCGCCCCCATCCGCTTTCCCCCATCCCACTGCTTGGCTTGCCCAACCTCTACTTACCCCCCCGCAGGCCGCACAGTGAGCCAGTGCGGGCCACATGTGGCCCCCGGGCCTCATGTTGGGAAGGCCTAGTTCAAGTGTTAGTGAACAACAGCAATAGCTAATTTCTGGAGACAAATTTATTTTTAAATGCCTGAAATACATGGTCACATTTTCTGAGATAACAAATCATATTAAAAGTTAAAACCATTTGTGTGGCACTAATATGTTCAGATTTCACCACAGTAATGACAGTGTACACTTGTTTACCAAATACTGTAGGTCACATTGCAACAGGCACAGTTGGAAACTGCTGAATATACTAGAAATATTTATGGCAATGTATAACCTGATGACATTTCCTGCCTTCAGGACACAGATGATTTGAGTTCTCCTGGTTTCATTGACCATATAATTAATCATTTTCCATATATTAATAAGAAGGATAGTAGTGTAAGCAGTTTACACAAACAAAAATCTAAGATAAGGTCAACTGTATAATACATAAAAATGGAATACTATTTTGAGACAGTAATTAATTTTTTAACGAGTGATTTCACATAACTGAAACAACATTCACATTGGAAATGTTGTCTTTTTTTGTGATGAGAAAACTATTTCAAATAAACAGTACTTAGCAGGATTAGATAGAAGAAGCAGACAAATGTGGATTTTAGTGAAATATCCATTTGATCTCCTCTGGATTCTGTTGAGAACTATCCAGAAGTTTTCATAATGTAAGGCTTTGCCCACACCAGAGCTTGTATCAGTGTTTGCAAAAACACTGTTATGCTCAAATGCAGATTAAATGTGGTTTGCAACCTGTGATCAGGGTCCTAGTGGGGACCAGCTGCGGTCACTCATTTAGGGTGAACTGCAAAGAATGGGGCAGACAATCCCCAAAAAGCTTGTGGATATTCCAATACTTAGATTTACCAAGACAGCATAAAGCAGCTTCTTTTATACCTTACTGGTTACTCCACTGGTTCTCAAACTTAATGGGTCTGCAGCCCTTTTCCGCTTCCCACAGGCAGCCATGACCGCTGCATGTCTGCCGAAAAGCCGCCAAAGTGAAAGTTTCCACTTTTGGCAGCTTTTGACTGGACACGCTGTGCACTTCATAGAGTCCGCCGAAAAGCCACCAAAATCAGAAACGTTCACTTGTTCGGTGAACACTGTGAAACGCACAGCGTGTCTGCCGAAAAGCCGCCGAAGGTGGAAGCGTTCGGCTCAGTGGCAGTTCGGTGGTGCATGGAGCTCGCGACTCCCCAGGAATCACCCTGGGCCCCCCCAGGGGGTTGTGACCCCCAGTTGGAGAACCATTGAGTTACTCCGAAGTTCAAACAACACAGTTTTCTTAAAGTGATCCAGCCTCAGGCCTCTTTCCAGGTACCCACGTGATATACAGTATGATGAAGATTTCTGAAAATCTTATTTCATTATATAAAAGAAAGGTTCTAACAATCCAAAAGGATTGAACACATTGTCTCCCAGGTTATTGAATATTCCCGATCTTACCCAAATACACACATACAGCCAATTCTTATTAACTAAACTAAAATTTATTACAAACAAAAGAGAGAGAGTATGGTTAAAAGATCAATATACATACAGACATGAATTCAGTTCTTAAGATTCAGATTTGTTGCAGAGATGGTGAGCTTTGTAGTTGCAAAGAGTTATTTCAGAAATAGTTCATAGGTTATAGTCCAATAAGGGTGTTCTAGTTTAGGACTGGGATCTCAGTCCTTTTGGCTTAAGCTTCCCCTGTATGAAGCCTTAGACAGATCTGAGATGAACAGGATCAGGACACAGGGATCTTTTATGTCTTTTTTGACAAGTTGGTGTTCTTCTGGAACAAAAGGTAATTAGCATGACTTTGAAGGAGTTCCATCACCAGTACTTAGCTATACTAATTAACATAAGGCAATTTGTTTGTTCCTCCACCATTCACAGATGACTTGCTATACATTTTAAAGAGAGATGAATACTGAGAGATTCCATATTTACAATTCATTTAAAAGCTAGTATGTTCTTTTGACTGAATTATCAGAATGCAGTATAGACAATTACTGTTGATTACTTTGTCCACTCCCTACCCATATATATGTAAATACACAAAGCCACAAACAATACTTTCCCACATGTTTTTTAAGGGTTGTTTAATTTGCAGGATGTTTAACCCTTTCTGGCTATGTGTCACAAAACTACACTTAACATGGTGTCCATCTAACCTACACTTACAATATGTCAAGGGAACTGATTACAATACTCTTGTCCCCAGTGTGAATGAAACACTTTGATGATTTTGTAGTGTTGCTGGAATCTAACTCTTTTTTAATAATCTCCTCAAAACATAGAAAATTCCTGGATAAAGTCTTTAAAGGTCATAGGATCAGATCCTCAGCCCATGCAAGCTCCTGAGACCTAGATGGAGCTGTGTCAACTTACACCAACTGAGACCTTGTCTACACAGTGGGGTTTAGTTCATACTGAGTTGACTCACACTAGCTGGCGTGTAAAGCCCATCCATCTTTCAGTACTTCAGAGTCTGAGCTCCAGCCAAAACCGCAATGTTTATAATGCTGTTTTTAATGCTGTAGAGTGAGCTCTAGATGCCTGAATCTGTAGACCAATTTGGCATAGGGAGATCAACCGTCAGGGGCATTGTCATACAGGGCGTGTGATGTCGTGCATTAAGATAGTGCACCAAGTTATAAAGCTTGTCATGCTCAAGAGATGATTGATGGTTTTGTACACATAGAGTTCCCAAACTGTATTGGAGGAAATTTATGGACCCAGGTGCCTATTGTTTGCCCTTCTCACTAGTACTTAGAGTTTATAAATAGAAAGGGGTATTTCTTCCTGGTGCTCCAATGCCTGATTGAACATTGTCGAAGGTGGATAAACATAAATGGTCTACAAAGGTCTATGATACTAGCATCTTTTGGAACTCAGCTCTTTTTGCCTTTATGAATAAAGGAAGCTGCCTCCAGGTGACTGTGGCCATTAATGGTACGGAGGTTGTTCCAGTTATGCTGGGAGGGTTCTCCCTGGCTAAAGATTATCCTATTTCCCTGGTGAATAAAGCCATTCTCAGGCCACTTGGACAGAAGAATGGAACTGTTTAATATTCCAAGCCAGTCCTGACCATGACTGTAGTGTGTATAGTGCTAATGGCGGGACTCGGGAGAGAGAGGAGAGAGCTATTACTGTTAGCCAATTGTGGAACATTGTTAGACTTGGCAATATCACTACCTACTCACCAGCTGCCAGCTCTCTTTTTACCCTTTTTTTGGTTCAGCGACCCTTTGTCAACAATTTCTACTTTAACCTATGGATTGCATCATGGTTTTAACAAATATGTATGTGCTTACATTTGTGTGTTGTTTTTTTTAATCCGTTTCTGCACTGGGGCATTAATATTTGTTAGTTACAAACACTCAGTTGTCAATAACTGGAACAGAGCTTGATGTGAATTTTCAAATACTGCTGTGTCAAGAGATGGTAGAAATTTTTTCATTTAAAAGGTATTGTAAAAAAGTCTTTTTTAAAATACAAATTTTTGTGTCATTTTTGTTTTTTGAAATGTTATTTTTTTATAAACTCCAGAAGCAAAAGAAGTTGGCTCTCATATTTTTGCATTTCAATTTTTCCTTTTTTCCTGTTCCCTTCCGCTCTTTTTTTCAGTGTCAAAGGGGAAAGTAGTCAAAATGAAAAAAGGGAAAGACAGGAGAGAAAAAACTCCAAATTTACAGTTTTCCAATCAAAATATTTTGAATAAATTTATGAACCTCTGGATTTTGGATTTTTTGCAAACACTCTTTATCATTGACCACATTATAGCTGTGGCTGTTTGGTGTGCAAGTGTGAACAGAGCCCAAAGGCTTGTCTTCACTACCGTGCTACATGGGTGCAGCTGTGTTTGACTGTCTCTGCCCCCAGGAGGCTCTTTGGATGTCTCTGCCCCCAGGAGGCTATTCATTAGCTGAGGGTTGCTGGAGGGTAGCATGAACACTCCAGCCATGCCTCCTTCTCACAGAAAGGCCTCTAGCATGCCCCTTCTGCTGGGGGCCTGTATGGAGGGTGACATAAGACATGGCTATGCTGGAGTAGTGCAAAGGCACTAGAGGGGATTCAGAACTGAGGACACAGTATATCGATACCATTACTTGGTAACTAAACTCCCATCTACACTAAAACATGGTTAAAACACAGTTTTGTTTTATGGTACTGAGGGGAGTGGACCATGTTTTAAGCCAAATAATGTCTACACTGTCTAGAAAAGCCAAATTCACTCCCTTCTTGGGGTTCTGCTTTGTTAGTATTTAAATAATTTAACATAAACCTCAAGCCTAAGTTTTCTTCCCAAATCTAGCTGTTCTTGCAGCACTCCCCTGTCCCTGTTCCCACATCCCTCTGGCCAGAATGTAGGGCTTGCACCCTGTGTTAGTTTAGGAGCCCTGAATACCCGTGTAGGATTGTAGATCCTGCTACCTTGTTACAATTTCTAAATTGTGCTATATTCCTTCAAAGTCATAGACTGTAGCATGGTTTGGGAACATGGATATATCATTGTTCATCCCCATATATGCTGCAAGACAGGGATGTGTTTTTAACTGGGAATGGAGGTGGGGCGGGAAACTGTTTTGTAAATGGGTATTCTCCAGAATAAACATGGTGTGAGAAACAAGGTGGGTTAGGTAATATCTTTTATTGGGCCAACTTTGGTTGGTGAAAGAGACTAGCTTTCAAGCCACAAAGAGCTCTTTTAAGAGTGTCTGGGAAGATACTCCAAGTGTCACAGCTAAACATTTTGAGAACACAGATTTGATATGTTTCCTATCACTTTTCAGAAAAACCTACACACTTAGAATGAATTTGGGAGAATATATCTGTGTGCTTTTTATAGTACTGAGTGGGGGGAAAAATCAGTTTTTTGCCTAAGAATGTCACATACAGCTACAGGCAGATGATTAAGTTTACCATAAATGAAAAACAGTATTCCCTAGTTTATTTTTCAAGGTGCTTTTTTCCCCTTCTGTAATGTGCGTGCTACTGAGAGGTAGAGCAGAAAGTTAAAGTCAAAGTGCAGCTTATTACAACATGTGGTCTCAATCAGAGTATTGCCCTGGCAGTTATTGTTCAACAGGTAGACTTTGGTCTGAAAAGAAGGTCAATGTGAGTGATCGGAAGAAGAAAAATCAGCTATTAATGAGTAAGAATGCCCTTATTTCTGATTCTCAAGTTCTCCTACTTTTGCTATTGAGCCAAGCACTGCAGATTAGTAGGAGAAAATATTTTTATTTTTTTTCTAAAATTTTCCAGCTGCATTTAACCCTGTTATATTAGATGTTGGCCCAAGTCACAAAATTTAGATTTAGATCTGAATTTTCCTGAAGTTTGGAGTTATTTGGATTCAAGGTTTGTGTTCTGGTCCTTCACTAATTACTGTCCATTGTTTTGTTTGTATTGATAAGTGAAACCAGTATAGTCTTTTTATATAATGTCCTCTTTATAATATTCCTAATGGTCTTCATCTCTGTTTTTACCCAGTTGTCAAAACATTTCTTCATACATTTTATTTTCATACCTTTTTAATTTTAATTTTTCACCTCTGAACCCTGTCCATCTTTTTTTAAATGTGATGACTTGCACAAAACAAACTTACTTACATGTTAAAAATAAACAATACTCACAAGAAAAATCTGTTTTATTTCTATGTAATACAGTGTCAGTATTCTGCTTTTTGAGGCCTTAATCCTGCAATTGCATCTGTGTGGGCAGACACTTACACTTGCATGGAACCCCACTGAAGACAATGGGGCTATGTGTGTGCGCAGCAGTCCACCCGAGCAGAACGAATTTGAGAAGCAGAGCCCAAGTTAGTCCTGTTCTTCTCTATCATTAAAATAAATGTATCCCCTCTCCCTGAACTCCTGAAAGCGTATACTACTTTAAATATTGCAAGCTTCATGATTGTGAAATTGTTAGTAAAATTAATTAGTTCTATTATAAAGTAAAATATATGAGCCAGAGCCCACGTCTGCATTTTGAAATATACTGTAAATGCAAAACATGCAATGAAAATCAGAATATATATAGCATCCTTTTTTTAGTACCCATACCCTATACTTTGATTGCCCTTTGTTTCCCTAGTCATCTAGTGGTCAAAGAATCTGATGCTCCTAAACACTGGCTGCAATATGGTCCCTCTGCCTTCTACGCAACCCCATTAAAAGAAGTGGGACTCCTATGCAGGCTTATGAACTGCCCTGCTAAGAGTCTGTTTATGATGCATAATATTTGAATGCCTTTCTGGAAACTGGAAATAAGATCTAGATTAACTGATTAGGTGAAATAGTTTTGTAGTCTCAGTTTTAATCCTTTGTATATTTTAGCAAACATCACAAATACACCAAGTAGTTAACATGTTTGTTGATGCCCGGAATTGAAACATCAGGAGGTCAAATCAGAGTTGTTTTGGCAGAGTTAATTTTATACAGCAGCACTAATATCAATGTCTTGGGACTGAATTACAGTATTAAGATTTGGGTTCAAATATTATCAACCCCATCCCCATGGGTTGGGTCCATCTCCAGTCTGAATATTCATCAGCACTAAGAAAAGGGCTCCTGAATCTAGGAGGAACCACATTGCATGGTTGTGACATGGAAATTCTGTTTTACTGCAAAGAATTGCTTTTTGCACAAAATGAGGAGGTGAAAATTGTCAGTTTGTGAAACCTGGTTTTGCTTTGTAAGTGCCTTCCCCTCTCCCCTCCCAATTGCTCTTCATATAAATACTGAGAAGCTTGGCATAAAAACGCAGCCTGGGGCATACCCCATAAAACTTACAGTGCAATTAAATGAGCAATTTCTATGAGAAATAAAATGGGTATGTTGAGAAGAATATGAATTAAACCAAGCAAGAATGGAGTCAGACAACCCTACATAGTACTCAAGGTTCTTCAGAAGATCCCCAGGGTCAGCAGTACCAAACGTAGCTGACAGGTCAAGGCCAATCAGCAAAGAAAGATAACTGCAGTTTGCAATGAAAAGCAGGTCATTTCAAATTTTGATTAATGTAGTCTCAGTGCTGTGGTGTCCACTGAATGGGTTAGCAAAATAAAGACAGATAGCAGTGGATTAATTCTAACTCTTCTTTATCGTACTGCAGCCATTACAAGCTTCTCTACTGCAATCACTATAACTAGTGTTTCTCCAATTTATGACCCTTTGTCTCACATTGCCGTCTGTCCTGAATTTGTGGAATTGCCTCGGTGACATGGGACTGTTCTGTTGAGAGTATGCAGGACCGTCAAAGTAACCCAAAATAACTTTTAGACACAGTAAAACAAGCATGCTCTGTTGTGACATTATGATGTGTTGATGCCCTGACAGAACATATAGCAAAGAATGGCAACTGTAGTACCTTAGAAAGGGGTTGTAACTTATTGTTTATTGACAAGGTTTTGTTAGACAAAGCTCAGTCTCAAAATCTGTTGTATTAACTTTAATTGCAGAAACAAAACAGTGCAGGATAACCTGTAACAAATAACATTTAGGGATTTGAAAACTCCAGATGTATTTAAGAAATGTTGATATTAAACATTTTGTGAAAAGCTATGTGCTCTTACCCCCCTCACAATCTTTTTTTTTTCCCTAACAGAGAGGTGGCCACTGCTCTTTCTTTGTGCTCTTCTGTTTTTAAAAGAAAATAGATAAAAAAGTGTTCACATTCACAATCCTGGCCAATGCAGGATTGAAACCTGCTTAAAAAAACAGCCGCATGGGCCATGAATGCAAGTAGAATGACTGCAGAGAGATTTAAAACATCAAAAGAGAATGTTTTAGCAGTGTTCCTCTTATTACTGTTCACGATTTTTTCTGAAAAGCAACAGTTTTTAATTAGAAGCAGGAAAAAATGTGGCACCAATTTTAATAGTTGCTGAAATTTTATTCAATAACCCTCAGTTCTGCCATATATATCCTTCCAAATCCATAATCTAGTAGAAATGGTGGTCTCAGTCTAGACTACAGACCTTATGAAGCCTCATTCTGGTAGCACAGATAAATTCTGTGCTTGTGTGTAACCTCTTCAGTGACAGAAGTGTTCAATGCAACTGCTGTTTTTGCTCATCTGTTAGTTCTGGTAGAGAAGCAAGGTGCTGTGGTGCTGTCTAATGGCTAGATTCTGATAGCCTTATCAATATGAAGTTGATTATCTAACTCTGTAATGGCCCCATTGATTTCAAGGGTATTGGGAACAGAGAGTAGCTTGTAGTGCTGTATACAGACTATTTTAAGAGTTAGATTCCTCACATCCAGAAAATGGCTTAGGACAAACAAAAAATCATGTAAGAGGTGTGGTTTCTCAGAGTGGGAGTAAAACTGCCACCTTCTATCTCATTGAATATCATCCCCGCACCCTGCAATACATTGTGCATTTGGGATTTCTTGTTATCTCAGTAATGTGAGTTTTTCTGTGGGGAGAGAGAAGAGACCTGTTCAACCTTTGTGGGGAAAAATGGTTATTGGCTAGATATTACACAGAATCTATCATGTGGATGACATTGCTAGTCAAGGTGAAAAACATCCTCCCTCTGGCTCTGTGGAAGAGAGCTGAAAAAGTGAATAAAGCAGCACAGCCACATGTTGCACAAATTTTCCTGAGAATCCCACCATGGCCATCATGGCCAGAGGGGCCTGGCTCCAATGAAGCTGTGCTGCCAGGGTTCATAGGTAAATCATTGGGGGACAGAAGCGCCATTATAACTGCACAAGTCCTCTGTGCATGCCCCATGTTTCAGAGTGGCTTTTCTGTTGGGTGGATGTGGGGAAACTAGGTTATTCTTAGTAACGAAGATTTCCTCACAGTATTAAACCTACTTGAGGCTTTTCACACAGGAGAGGACATTTAGGCTCCAGATTTGCTTTACTTCTGCTCAGTTAGTCCCAGGTTACTGATATCTGTATTACTCACACATTTGTATTTAGTTTTCTTTTTCATGTGAACAAGTATAAAGCTAATGGACACTCTGTGATGGTTGCCATATATTTGCTTGCCATCTCATAAGAACATAAGAATGGCCATACTGGGTCAGACCAAAGGTCCATCCAGCCCAGTATCCTGTCTACTGACAGTGGCCAATGTCAGGTGCCCCAGAGGGAGTGAACCTAACAGGTAATGATCAAGTGATCTCTCTCCTATCCATCTCTACCTTCTGACAAACAGAGGCTAGGGACACCATTCCTTACTCATCTTGGCTAATAGCCATTAATGGACTTACCCTCCATGAATTTATCCAGTGCTCTTTTAAACCCTGTTATAGTCCTAGCCTTCACAACTTCCTCAGGCAAGGAGTTCCACAGGTTGACTGTGTGCTGTGTGAAGAACTTCCTTTTATTTGTTTTAAACCTGATGCCCATTAATTTAATTTGGTTGCCCCTAGTTCTTATATTATGGGAACAAGTAGATAACTTTTCCTTATTTACTTCCCCAACACCACTCATGATTTTATATACCTCTATCATATCCCCCCTTAGTCTCCTCTTTTCCAAGATGAAAAGTGCTAGCCTCTTTAATCTCTCCTCATATGGGACTTGTTCCAAACCCCTAATCATTTTAGTTGCCCTTTTTTGAACCTTTTCTAATGCCAGTATATCATTTTGAGATGAGGAGACCACATCTGTATGCAGTATTCCATGGCATTCTGGAAGATTCCAAGCAGAGCACAACAGTGCAGATTTTAGCAGTGTCAAGGCTGCTCCAATCTCAGAGCAGAAACTTAGCCTCTTGGGGAATCAGGCACAAGCAGTTATTATGTAAGGGAAACCATCAAAAGAGACCTACTGTGTGAGTTTTATTAGCAGGTCCAATAAAGAATCTTTGGGGGTAAACCTGATGTGTCCTGTGAGGTTATTTGGGACTGGAAAGTCTGGTAAAGTAGCAAATGATTTGGGTTTATATCCTTCATAACCGAACATGGTGACCTCTACACTTTCTCATCTAGGTGTGGGGAAAATCAAAGCCTTGTGTCTATGCACAGAACCATTTATTTCTGTTTAATAAAAATGATCTCAGAGTCCATTAACTTTATACATTTATTTTTTCAGCAAATGACTTAACAGTCATCATTGAGAATACTACCTCCAGACTCATTTTAGTTTATGACCCCAAATATTTCTCATTTGCTTTAAATAATTGTTTTCTGTTGAAAATTATATAGCTGGCTGGTTAATTAGTAAAATATAAAATAGGCTACATCACCACATTTTTAAAGCTATGGTGCCAGCTAGTGGTGAAAAATGATATACAGATAGTGTGTCAGACTTGTCATTTATATAAGTATATAGTATATTTTTATGTGCATCATGATAATGTGACATTAAATTTTATTTGTCAGTTATCGCTGCAGTGTGACTAAAAAAAAATGAAATCAGACAGCTGCCATCATTTTCCAATAGGATTTAATTGGGGATTGTTTATTTGAAACCTTCTTGCCATTATTAATGGAGAGATTGCATCATGCTTTAGACCGTTTGCTAGTCTTTAGTCTCTAGGTTCTTATTTGTGAACATCACTAGCTGGACATCATGTATTCTGGACATATAATTACTGTAGCATTTGATTAGAAATACTGCATTTCTTAAAAATGCGGTATATTTTAATACTGTGTTTTTTTCCAAAAAATTCAGTTGAGAATATTTCTTCCCTGAGTGTACCTATGCTATCTCTGCTATTGATTCACCTATGAACACTAAGAAGGAGAGCTATCACATGGCTAATAAAGTGTAAAACTTTTCAATGGCTATTTTTTTTGATTAATCAAGTGAAAACAAAAGTCCAGTTTTTATAAGCATATAAGATAAAATTCAGCTAATTTCATATGTACATCAAACATTTATATTCAAATCATCATGTAAAATTTGCAGGAAAATTGAAAATATACTAAGTATTTTTTTAAATAAAGAATCATTGGCCATTTTTTCTAGTTTAATTAAACAATAACTGATCTTAGTGGGGTTGTGGAAGGTTCTTGAAAATTAATAAATAAAATTAGAGGCTGAGGCATTTCTTTCATTAAATAAAGAGACCTGTATATAACTCTATTACTTACTGCTAAAATTAATTATTATTACTAATACTTTATGAGTAATTTATAACTAAAAGCACACCGAAGGTTGTAAAGGAGAACTTTTCTTTTTAAATGTCACATGTACCCATGAAAGTCACCTATTGTGAATAAGGATACCCCAGATGAACACATTTTCAATAATGTTTTGTGAAAATAGATCTAATGTTAGTGACATCTGCAATCAGTAAGCAGAACTGTCACAATCTTGCTGGCAGTCTAATGTGTGTGACTGCATTAGTGTGGAAATACATTGTTATATCTAATGCCATTGAATTAAAAAAACAATTTTTGTTGAGGGTTTACATCAACTGGTGCAAACTCAGAGGCATATTATTTAAAAGGATAGTTGAGCTAAAAGTTAAATGGAAGAAAAATATTTGTCTTTTACTAAAAGCAAATTAGATAATATTAATTGTGAAGGCATTTCAGACACCATGTGTGCTTTTCACTATGTGTGCTGTTTGTTTCACTTTTTGTATTTCATTCTGCTTGGACTAGACTGAAAAAGGAAAAATCCTCCGATTCTTCAGTCATTCCATGCATAGCACTCATTGTGAAATCACTGGGAATTTTGTGTATAGAAGGCCTTCTGGTCAAAAAAGAAAAAAAAAGCAGATTTATTATTTACAAAGAAGAATTGCTACATTTGAGTTCCTGATAGCTAAATATCCTATCCTTTATTCGGAATGTTGTTGATGGAGCCCTCCACAGATCTCTCCATTAGAAGATGTTGTGACTCAATATGGGAATTTTCCACATCTGTTAGGAAACTGCTACAGATGGTTCAACTCATTAGCTGACAGGACTCCTAGTGAACATCACTGAAGAGTACTGGGACCTCACTTGGACTAAATGTTAAGCTTGCCTCCTGTTCAGTGTCATTACATTTTCTCTAAAATAAGATCCTTAACCAATTCTATTGGACCCAAGATACACTTTTAAATGCAGCCAGACTGCAATCCTGTTTTATACAATTGGCAAATGTGACAAAGTTAAACAGCACCAGTTGTCATTGTACAAGCCTCTGTCTAAGGATTGTGCCTCAAACATAGCTTGTAGTATCTTTTAAATCTTTACTGCATCTGCTATTATTGCTCTCAAATGATGATATAATGAACTTTATTTTTTTGTTTTAAATTTTTCTATTTTGTGCTATCTTAGCTTGAAAGTAAACATTTTTTCTTTACCTTTTTTGTGCTTCTCCCTTTGGCAAACACTGATGCAGTGATTCCCCCTCATCTCCACCCAATTTCATGTTTGTCATGAAGTTGCTCCATGTTTGTATGTCAGCATCGTCCATATCAGAACAATTATGGCAACAGTTTGTTACTTAACTTCTGCAGTGAAGCCTGCAGAAGGAGCTCACATTTTTCTATTTTATGCTTTTCACAGTTTTAGGGCCAAATTTCCAACATCTAATTTTGAATACAAACATTTTGAGTATACAATTAATGAATTTGCAGGCACAAACAGGTGGTATTGCATTTGGACAAACAAATGTAGTAATGGTAAAAATTGATTCATGAACAATTTTATGCTTGCAAAATGAGCTTTGATCCTGCAAAGCCTTACAATAAGGTTAACTTTAAGCACTGTGACTAGTCTCATTAACTTCCACTGGGCCCTAGAGATTAAAAAGGATTTACTCAGAAGTGTTCCAGTATACCATGTAATACATGTTTTTTTAAAAATATGCATTTTAATGATAGGTTAGAATGGCTTCACACTTTGCAAGGTCAATCCCTTAATAAATCACTGTACATGTTACACCTATACCACCTGTCAGGTGAAATGGCTTTAAAAAGACGGTTCTGGTCTATCAGGTAAATATTAGATACTTGGAGATGTGTATATATGTTAAATATACCATGCAAAAGATCCTATATGGTTGCATATTTAACTATAGAGACTCACAGAGAAGAATTACTCTGATATCATTCTTATCTCGTACATAAACAACCCACATTTTGTATCTGATTTTCAAGTCAATTGGAGTTTTGCCTACATCAGGGTTGGACCTTGAAAGATTTTGTGTGTGTTTAAAGAATGCAGTGAATTAAGTATTATCCTGAAGACTGGCTATTATGTTTGTCTGTTTATATCACAATTTAAACTTTATTTAAATGTGGGGTTTTTAGTATTTAGCAGTATGACACTATGTGGTTGGTTAAGCCAGGCTGCGTTGATTATCACTAAAGTGTTATTTATTTCTATTTTATTTAGCCCCTTTTTACATTCATGTTACTGGTTAATTTATACTTTTATTTCATGCACTAGTTGGCTTTACTGATTAATATGCCCCATGGCATTCAATAAAGCCAGGCAGTGGAGGAAATAAGAGCGGTATTAATTTCTAACATTGCTATAAATTTGCCTTAATAAAACTAGCTCAATAACACTGCAGTAGTAATACAATGGATGCCTCCAAATTGTTAGCAAAGACACAATTGAAAGAGTAACACATTTTTTCCTGAATTTAACATTGCTCTGGTACCTTTGTACTGATGAGATTAGATTTTATCTATTATAATGTTAACTCCTCCATTTACATGATCCTCTAAGAAGTGGTAAATATTAAAGTCACAAATTATTATTTTAACTTACTTAATTGGTTCTAAAGGTGGATGTATATTCTTTGAATTATGTGCTCTTTTAAAAGTGGATAGGTATTCATGACTTCTGCTTATCCAGTCCTGCAAGTTCACATATGCAGAAGATATTTGCTTTGCCGTCTGAGCACAGTCATTCCCAGAACTGAAGATGCCCTAAACACTGACTTGATTAAGATGGCCAAATACTGTAGTTGGTGGCATTTACAACCAAGTGTGATTGAGCCAGTTTCAAGTGTGTTCTATATTTACAACACTAGAGCAGCCTAAGAACTGAATATGTGTGTGATCATCACCTTACAAAAATATGTAGTTATATCAAACTTTTTGGCCACTCCTATGCCCTACTTAGGCAAATTTCTATTGACATAATTGAAAGTTTTGACTGAGTAAATGCTTCAGGATCCAGCCCTTATTTATCCTACAGTACATAGTTTAAGCAGTGTAGTGTGGCAACAGAAGTTAACTTAAAAACATGAACAAAAATGTTTCATATATATAAATGAAAGTGTATGTGTATGTATGTTTATATCTACACCTTACAAGATCTTGCCCTTAACAAATCACTATACACATACAGAGTACCTGTGGGGGGAAAAAGTGGCCTATGTTTAAAAGTTTAAAATAATTATACAGGCATGTCACGTCTTACGCAAGGGTTCCGTTCCGCGGTTTCCGTGTAAAGCGGAAACTGTGTATAGCTGAAACCCCATTGACTTCAATGGCAGGCAAAATTGCCCACCCTAAAGAAAGTTTTTATATTTTTATTTTTCCCTTTCTTTTTTTTTTTTGGGCGACCACGTAAAGCGGAAATCATGCATGTTAAATGTGCCTAAGATGCAACATGCCTATATGTAAAATGCAATTTACTTTTACACTCAGAGTACTAACAAACAATACTGTCATTTTGGTATTTGTTTGGTAGAATGTAGCCTATTACCCAATGTTCGGCCCTGATCCTACAATCGGATCTGCATAGGCCAAGGATCTGTCTATATAGATCCAATTGCAGGATAAGGGCTTTATTCATCCGTGTATAAAGCATTTCTAAATAGTGTCAGAAATTACAAAATAAATAACTGCCTTATTTATTTAACATATAATTTATATGTCCAGAAATAAAGATATATCATTGAGTTTGCTTCTATGGGACTGACATACTTTAATTATATCAAATAACTTAATTAAAGTGTTTTATAACCTTTTAATCATAGTCATTGAAGTTAGAAATGGAAATGACCTCTTTGGTAATCTACTGCATCTCCATGCTAATTCAGGTGTTTCCCATACACTACATTGTGTAATATTTTGTCCAGTCTCTTTTCTTGAAGGCTTCCAATTTATCAGTTATATTTTCAACGGACATAATTTCCAATCCAAAATTAAATCTTTTTGTTTTGATCCAAGGTATTAGCCAGTAATATGAATAATAACGTTCACTGTTACATTACATATAATCCTTCATGCTTCAGAGTGTATGTCAACCAGTAACTGCCTAAGGTTGGGAAAAAACTTAACGATGGATAGCTTAGTCCAGAATTGTACTTCATGAATTGTCTTGCAACTTCCCATGAAGCACCTTGCATATACCACTATAGAAGACTTAATGTTTGATTAGCTAGACCATTGACCTGATCCAGTTTGGCAACTACTTTGTTTCTGAGAAGTGCTCAGCACCTGCATTGCTTATTAATATGATGATTGATGCAGACTGTTAACACTCCTCAGCCTTCATGGACATAAGCAGGAATTTTAGGTGCTCATCAACCCTCAGGAGCAGGCCCATAATTTGTATTTGAGGTGTGTATATATAAAATAATCTAACATTTACAGGATATGTCAGTATCTAGGCATGAATACAGGCAACATAATTGTTAATAGTGGAAAAAGAGAGTGCACAGTTTTAATTCTCAACCCTTTACCCAAATGCAAGAGTATTGCAAATATCGATTTTCTTGTGTTAAAGCACGCCCATGCAGAATAAGCAGCAGTATTTGCAAGATGGGTGGAGGATGAGGGTGCGGGGAAATATTTTTAGGTAGTTAAGCATAACACTGACAATTAAATATCGAAATATCTCCTTAGTTAATAGCATCTAGGAAAAAAGACATTTAGGGATGCAAGTAAATCAACAAGTATTAAGGCAACATCTTTTCATTTTCAGGTTTGGAAAGGGTTTTTCCCCAAAAGCCATCTATTTTAAAAGGACATACATAAAGAAAAGCAATTAAAGGATGGTGGGTAGGGTGAAGAGAGGCTGAAGTACCCTGCCCCTGGTATTCCACTTATCTTAACATTGATGTTGAAAAAAGAACATTAATGTTTCAAATTTTCTCTTACTTGATATTACCAGTAAAGACTGTTAATTGTTCTTCGTACATCCATATAAGGCAACTGTTTTTGTTTAGAAGGAACAGTGGTTTTTCTTTCTTTCTTTTTCCCTTAAAGGAAATATTTGTCATTTTTCCCATTCTTTCCCTTCACAAAGTTTTCCTCTCTATCCTATATATTTATATGAAATCAAAGATGTTGTCTTTATTTATAGCTTAGCAATAAATATAATTTATTTCTATACCTGTTTTCTTTATGGCTCAGTCCTGAAAAAGGAATTGCAGTAAAAACATTGTTGCTAAGTTTTATATTTTCAGTCAAGCATTTAAGTAACTTTTGTTGCAGAAGGAATAGATCACTTTAGAGATGACATTTTCTGGGAACTAAAACTTAAAATGTAAAAACAATGTAGCCAAAATCCTGTCCATAACTGCTAAAAGAACACACTTTGAATACAATAAAGCCAAACAGTCATAAATGGTCTCATTAAAATATTTTCTGGACATCAAAAGTAAATTCCCCCTATGATTTATGCAGCTGAAAGGCTGCATATTACATAATCTGGGATTTTTCACTGATAATGTTCATTACATGTCTGAATCAATCTTTATTGGGCTTTCCTTGAGAGGAAAAAAATATAAATGAAAACTTCAGTTAGTACAAATAATGAAAATTGTCTTGAATGTCATGAATTGTAGAGCTATATGGGAAAGAACACTTGATGATTACCATTGCCCTAGTCTGCTGAGTGTCCGACTTTATACCAAGACGTCTTGACAATGTATTTTAAGGACATGGAAACAAACTTAATTCAGTGTGCAATGTAATAACTCTACACTGCAAGGTTTTTTTTATTTTTTTGCACATAGTCTAGAATATTTATATTTCCAAGCCTCAGGGTGGCGCCATTACCCACTGCTCCGTATTCCGAATCCTCGCACCGTCTCCCACCCTGATTTCCTAGGCGCTTCGAAAAGCTGCTGATTTTCCATGCACGCGGCAGGGCAGCTCAGTGGATCAATATGACTGATGTCTAATAAACCCTAAGATATGTTAAAATATACAATAAGATTGATGTTATGCGATCCGGTTATGGTAATGTGATCAACAGGCAGGGATCTTTATGGGATCATTGCATTGAAAAGGGGATTGCTCTTTGCCTACAATGGTCCATAGTTTTCCCCAACCCAACAATTTGCATTTATCTGCAACATGCTGAATCTTTGCATCGTATTATTGCGCAGGAATTCTAGTGCAAAAAATTGCATGCAAATAGTCACATTCTTGTTTGGGAGGGAGGGGAAGTTATATTGATTTGCATAGAGCCATCATTCCTTTCCTCGTGTGCTTTTACATATTTGTTTTAAATCCTGCTTGAAAGGCAAGTGAAGGGAAATATCCTGCCCCATAAATTGCTGAAAATTAACCTCCTCTGATGGCCCCTGTAGGACGCAGGGATGGTAGGCCGTTTAAATGAAATCTTGAGCGGGCTGGAGCAGAGGATAAGTTTGGGAATGTTTTTCTTTCTGTCTGTCTGAAGTTTATGGACGCCTGAACTGGAGGCACAGCTCAGGAAAGACGAGTTTTATTACGGCGCCTGTCACATAGACATTGCCCCTTACACGTGATAATAATAAACCCCCACCCCCCGCCTGCCCCGACATCAACGTGTGAGGAAGATAGCAGACAAAAGGATCGCGCTGCCAATGAAGGTTAAGTAACAAATGAAAATCCATGGGATCAGATTAATTCCAGCCACTTCCCCAGTCCCTTCTACCTACCCCAGTTAAATAAAAGTTGTCTTTCAGATCCGAGCTAAACACAAAGGCCAGTTTTGTTGTGTGTGTGTTTTTTTAAACAGACGTTTGCAGAAATCCTTTCCCCTCTTTTCACCCCATTAGCAGAAGCTTTATTGGAGGCTCCTGGGAGCGCGTGGATGTGATTTGCCGCAATTCAGCGCAGGTACAAAGCCCCACTCTTAGCTGCGCAATGCAGGTTCCCGTTGCGAATTGCAAAGGTGGACAGCCTTTTTAGTTAACAATCCGTGGGCCTGATTTTATTGAGCCTCGCTCAGATAGATGCACGAGAACCACACATTTTCTTTCTTTGTATTTAATTAAAGTTTTGGTGAAATAACTGGCACTTAGGTGTATGTTCAGTAGAATGCTGAGGAATTAGTACAGATTAGTTGTGACATTCTCATTGCTGGGATTTCTGTGCTCTCCATAATACAATAGCCCATAGGAAGTTATTGGAAACAGTCTCATCTTGCAGAATAGGGACGACTTGTGTCAGTGACACTGGCTGAACCTACCACCTTCCGCAGCTTCCTTCCTCAAAAATCCACCAGCTTTTGAGAGTGGGACCTTAAAGGTGCTCTAATACCCTGTCCCTACCCCTTACTTTTTGTTGGTTTAGGGAGGGTACAGGGCTTTGTGTCTTCAACACTACATTTGAGGTGATGCTGCTCCTTTTTGTGATTTTTTTAATATAATTTTTTAGTTAGAGAAAATAAATAGGAAAAAAAGTTTCTCTACAACTGCATTAGGCAGTTGCTACAAAAAGCAGGTTTTCTTGAAAACTGGAATATTTTCTTCCAAACTGCAGCAAAAAGGACTATTTCTGTAATTGGTTACTTGGATGGGGGGAGGGAGAAGGGAGTAAGATGGGAGTGACAGAAGGGGCAGCTGAGAAAAACATTACTGTAAATAATATAAATCTCTAGGAGCAATACACTTTTCACCTCTGGGTGCCACTGTTCAACTGTTTCTTGTTCAGTGACCATCTGTCTGGAAGTCCAGCATTTACCAGAGAAATATTTCTGAAATAAGCTGTTAAAGAGACATTTCCTAGATCTCTGATTATCTGAGCTACAGTTTTTCAACATATGGGTGTTAATTATGCACTGTTCTGATATATCTATTTACATGCTAAAAGATGAACTAGTGAACTGAGGAAGATTCATGTTTGCCCTATTTAATGAACAGAGTAGTCTGATTCTTTGAGTCTTCTCTTCACTTTTTGGCTAGAGGTTGAAATTTAGGTGTTATGTACGCCTATATAAATGTGTGTGCATATTTATTAAATTGTTAAATTTATTCTCATATTCCAGTTGATCTAAATGCTGTTGCAATGCCAGCATTAATTTACTTTATTGCTCACAAACTAGTTAATCTAAAAATCTATGGACTGATATCATCCCTTTCCCACTACTGTGGAACTGTTAATATTCAGAGCAAAATTAATTGCATTCTGTGTATCCAGCTGTTCCACCAAATTAATTATACTGTTTCTTCTATAAACTGTGCCAGGCCAGAACACATTGTTGAATTGCACTGGACCACATCTCAGAATTGTGCTGTGACATATTCTAGCCAGGCAGACATCTCCTCTAAACAGTAGAAGGCAAGCAGTTTAACTCCTTCACTGCTACAAGGCTGCATGTTTTGGCACCAGTTTTTAAAGAACATCCACTGAGATCAATAGTGTACAAGGTCACACCTGGTATGTCTTACTGCACTGGAGAGGACCACTATAAACTACCTTGGCCTGTGGCTTTTTCAACCCATTGGGAAATAGCTTGTCACTTTAAGCCAACAATCCTGTCAAGATTTGCCTATATATACAAACACACAATAGTTTTATGAAAGCCTTTATAAATAAGCACACATTCCATATAATAATATCTGTATATATATCCTGTGCTGGGGAGCTCTATTCTTCCCTTTTATGGGATGAAACTGATGATCTAATATGTCTTTCGTTCGTAAGTACGAAACTCTATGCTAAATTCTATACATGTTTTTTTTCCCTAGTGTCAGAGGAAAAATTCAGAATGAAGCATCTGTTAAAAATTAACTTAGTCCCAGATCTGTACATTTTTCTATCCTAAATAAAGAATATTTTGAAAGAAAAGAATTTAACTTTATCCTGGGACCACGCAGTTCAGGTTTTGAAAGGGGAAATATGTAATAAAGTCTGTTTTAAATGAAACTGGTAAGGCAGTAAAATACGTAAGTGGAAACTTTGAGGAAACTGGCAATGAGAAACTGGAAATCAAGCAGTAATTTAAGTTTCACTCCACCACCCTTTGCATGTGTGAGTACAAAGGAGAGACTGGGCATGAATGTGAGTCAGAGCCCTCCTCTCAGGAACCAGAGGGACAGAGATTCCCAGCATCTGTTTCCTTAACTATCACCCAGAGGATACTGGTGGTAAATCACAGTGAGTAAAAATAGAATCAGAAGACTAGCTCAAAACAAATGAGATACTGTATTATGCAGTATATTTAATAGTGTATCTGAATGTATCACTCTCTTGCTCAACCTTTATCCATTTACAAACTCTATGTGTCAAATCCATTTTATGTTTAAGCAGATTGTTGTTATTAAAACTGCAAATGTGGACACTTAGGTTTTCCCAATGAGAATAATCTGCCAAATCTGTTTAATAGCTAGCAGAATTAAAGAACTCATATCTTTTAAACAAGTGTACTGAAAGAGTTGATTTAGACATGGAAGGCCAGATCCTTTGGTAGTATAAGTCATTATGTTGATTTGCACCAACTGTGATTCTGGCCCAGAGATTCCAATGAAAGAGTGAATTTGGAGTCATGATGTTTTACATGGCCCACTGATCTGTACAGAAAACTCCCATGTCATCAGTGCGGGAATACAGATACTCACTTGCCTTGCAGGACTGTAGTGTGGTTTAATTAAATTGCAGTGGGTTCCTCCAGATGCAAGGCACTACAGAGGTGCAAAGAATTATCATCATCCATCAGAGTTTTGAGTGAGTGTACATAGATACCAAGTGTTTTAAATAATATTTTATTCCCTTGTTAAACTCCTGACATTTTACAAAAATGTTAAAGAGCAGCTTGCTGAACAGGATTCTCCTGTTCTTTAGCACACAGAACCGGATGAGTTACTGTAAACAGTATTGTAATTAGCAATGGTTCATTCCTGAATATAAAGGAATAATGTTTCCCAGGCCTTTAGATGAAAAGCTCAAGTGTTTATACTAGGAACAGGCACGTATGTTTAAATAAACTAAATTAGGTATTTCTTGGACCTGGTTGCATTTGTAATATTTTATTTTAAAAATACAGCAGCTTTAATAAATGAGATTAAGTGGGAGAAGTTAACAGTATGTAATGGAATTGATCCACTAAATTAGTATTGACACCCTAGTGGCTACCTTTGAATACATATTATTATCAGGAGAGAATGCAACCTATCTGCTTGTCTTTAATATGTTGCTTCTGTATATTTAAAGGATACACTTTTTGTCTTGTTTATTCATCATGAAAAGTCTTGGCATTACTGCATTTAGTTTTGTTTTCAATTCAAGATGTTTTAGGAAAAGCCAGTTATAAAGAAATCTTTTATAATTCATTTAGATAGCCTTTAGATAGGTCTAAAAGACTCTTGGTGTTGATGAATGTGTTTCGTTAGAATATTTACACTTTGCTGACAAAAACATAATATTCAGAGAGTAGAACACTGATATATTCAATAAATACAATGAAAAAATGAACTAGAAATGGACCAAAAAAAAAGCTCTGGAGCAAAAAAGAAGAGATCAGAGGATCAGAGACAGCGAATCTCAGTATTATTATGTACAGTGAATGTGATTTAAATCAGTATGTACTGACAGTGCAGTGGCAGAACAGAAATATGCTGCCATACTGAGATTTAGATTTATTCAAATTTACTGTAATCACAGAGAAATTTTGAGTTTGAGAGTCTCACACAGTCTTCAGAATTTGAAATTAATACAGGCTTAGTTAAGATTTTTAAAAATAATTGCTTTAATGTGTTTTTCAAAATATTGTAAATTTAATAAAGTAATTCTCAACTAACAACCAACAACTTTTTATTTTGGTTTCATAATTATTTGTATCTTAACTGTGCAGCTGTGCACAATCCAGTCTTTTTAACTGATCAGAATAATCTTGTAGAAGTACTTTTTTTTGACATTTATATAATTTTGTCTCAGAGGAAATTTATACAATTTAGTCTCAGAGGACAAAGTCTAAGTTTTAATGGAATATTTCTTTTACATTTGTCTATATAAATACATTGAATTATTTAATATTCATATTTATTAGCATGAGGGAACAATTCTATATAGATTCTTATCTTGCTCTCATCACAGTAGTATTTCTACTGTACAGTACTTACTATTATAACACATATATAAATATACACATATATGACACAAATGATGATGTGAGATCCCTGCCTTGAAGAAGTGAATCTCACTTTCATTTTATTATGAGGTAAACCAGGCAAGGTCAGCACTTTACTGCCGCCTTTGGTTGACCCCACCTAGTTTACCTGGCAAAAAAGATAAAATGCTTTGTTTTCATGGTATCTTTTCCTTGAGATAGCTCACAGGTTAGTCATGCTGAAGTAAAACAACAAATCCTCATATAGCAGTGAAAACAAGACCTTAGTTGTTTAAGGACAGTTATAACTTGTGCTGGTATTTTTCTGTTTTCCACAGCTGTGTGGAACCCCATTTTGGTATGTTTGTTGTGTGTTTGTTTTGTACCACTTTTAGCTGTTTATTCATATAAAATGATTTTGCTGCATCTTTTGATACTGTCTTTTACATTCTTCTGCACAAACTCCACTGACATCTGTCATTTCTGTGGCAAGGAGACCCTGGTGTATACCTACAGAGGATGCGTCAGAGTGCAGCACCTATTTTGGCTCCTCCAGAACCTCTTACTGAGGTTCTAGCTGGACTTCTCCCCACATCTCCTGATCTATGCACACCCCAACCCTGGCCCTACAAAGTCACGGGATCTCCTCATCAGCCTCCTCCTGGCACTGGCCAAGATGGAAAGCTGAAAGGGCTGGAGGTGCCCTGCAATTGTGGGGCCTATTTCTTGTCTGCTCACATCTCACAAGAACATAAGATTGGCTATATTGAGTCAGATCAAAGGTCCGTCCTATCCAGTATCTTGTCTTGTGACAGTGGTCAATGCCAGGTGCTCCAGAGTGAGTGAACCTAACAGATAATGATCAAGTGATCTCTCTCCTGCCATCCATCACCACCCTCTGACAAATAGAGACTAGGGATACCATTTCTTACTCCTCCTGGCTAATAGCCATTAATGGACTTAACCTCCATGAATTTATCCAGTTCTCTTTCAAACTCTGTTATAGTCCTAGCCTTCACAACCTTCTCAGGCAAGGAGTGACTTTGCGCTGTGTGAAGAAGAACTTCCTTTTATTTCTTTTAAACCTACTGCCTATTAAGTTCATTTGGTGGCCCCTAGTTCTTATATTATGGGAACAAGAAAATAACTTTTCCGTATTCACTTTCTCTCTGGGCAGGGTTCCTTTGTGCAGTGTCACCTGACTCTTTAAATGCCTATAAGGAGCAGTGGACGCGGTCTCAGATTATCTGCTCCATGTCCCCTTCTGGTTCCTTGATTTTCAACCTTTGACTTCACTCCTGTTCCTGTTTTTCCTTTGTTGTCTCCCCGTAATCAATTGGAGCTTGGACTTAATTGTTCCTCTCCCTTAATTGTGCGGGAGGACACTTAGTTATGGGCAAGCCTAGACTTGTCGGCACCAGACTTCAAGTAGTACACAGCTCCCAACTTCACAGACAGCAGCTTCCTTCACTACACAATCCCCCCAAGTCTGGCTCTTGTCGCCTTTGCATTCAAATCATAAGCTTCTTCTTCCTCACTGCTGGGTCCAGCAGGAGGTGGAGGGATAAGGTTAGAGTAGGGGAATATTAAGAGCACAGAGAGGCAGGTTCCCTGCCCTCATTTTCAGTACCTGCCACCTGGCTGCCAGCAGCCCAGAGTTGAAATTTCAGGGAAAGTCGTGCTCAGCCCCAGGCTGGAGCCTGCTCAGTATGGACTGACTCATTAGAAGTTTTAGCTTTGAATGCCACCCAACCACCTGCAGGTGTGGTGAAACTTGATGGGATCTGTAGTAAGATGAGGCCTGAGGCCTGAACTGAAGTAAGGGTCAAGACGTTGCTAAGCAAAGTTAGGCTGTGAGCCAGAGGCAAGTCAGAAATTGGCAAGAAGAGGGCTGCTACAAGCACTAATAAGAGGAATGTATGCCATGACGGCACCAGAACAGCTGGGTATGAACACATCCCACACAGATAACAAGGAACAGGCAGACCCAACCTAAAGACCATATAAAAGGACAATATGATGGATAGACAATATGAAAGGACAATATGGTGGATAGAATGGATAGTCAATATGATGAATAGACTCGTTTGTTTGAACCAACATGTACCAAGGGAGAGGCAGCACCCTAATGCCTAAAGGGGTTGCACCTCAATATGTCAGGAGTGATGTGTAACTTGTTTGTACCTATGTAAAAGAATACAACCCTGGAGTGGTGTCTTTGCCCGGCCTAGGGGGCAGTGGAAAGTCCTGCCACTGACTGAGCTGTGTCCATTGTCAGGGAGCACATACAGATTAGCAGACCTGTAGATATCTAATCTGGCGAGCTAGAGACTGTGTTTTGTTTGACAATAAACCTGGTGTCTTCGTACCTTATCGGAGTCTGTGGTCATTGGGGGTTCTCTCAGGGTTTGCTGTGTCAGTGATCTTCACAGAGCCGGGGCAGCACACAGAGGGAACACGCATGCAGCTGACTGCTATCATCATCGAACAAGAGCAGAGCAACGCACTGGTAGTCTCTGACAAAAGGACCAATGATGATTGGCACAGTCTCATTAGAAGGGGGAAGGAGTGCACACCCTGAGGAAATGTGTGGTGGCTGCTCATCCTCCAGAGGCTCTATCCACCCTTTTGGAGGATGAGGAGAACTATTGGTTCCTCACTCTCCCATTTCATTAATTTAAACCTATTACTCTCCCCCTTATAACTTTAGCTTCAGAGCTTTGCTTTGCAGATGCTGCAGGTCTTGCTTTCTTGAGGTCAAGAAGGAATTTTTTCTTCCCATTGGGGCCAAATTGCCAGAGGCCTGATGGGATTTTTGTCTGCCTTGCAGCATCCTGAAAGCACAGCTAGGTCAAATAGGAGTAGGAGTTAGTGATTAGTTAGCGAACTTGGTAGGATGTTAGTTCATTGCAACTTGAGGCCAGTTTTCAGTGCAGTTAAAAGACTAAAAGGTCTGGTTCTCACAAGTAAAAAATCATTCTAGGACTTTGCTGATGGGCCTTTTACAAATAGGATAGGAGGACACTTTGTGGTTTTCATGCACCAAGGTCCCTTCCATTTAGTATTTCTGTCCCTCTTGCAGGGGCAGGGGCAAAAAGAGTCAAAAGAGTGAGCTGAATCTTGGGGTAGGTTGAAGAGAGCCCACCCAAACCTATGGGTATAATTAGAGCCCAATCTGTGATCCACAATAATGGTCCGTGGATATCCGCAGATTTTCAGGGCTCTAGTTATAATATGTCATAGGGAGCTCAGTAACCCCCATACTGGAACCACTTAAAATGCCTGGTATATCATCAGGCATTTTAAAATCCATCACTCTCTCTGTCCTTATTTGCTGTCCAGTTCAAAGGCTAGCAAATCTCTGGGCATGTGTGAACAGCTATTATTTTTTCCCCCAATGGCTTGTAACTAGGCTTGCTTATAACTTGGCCAAGTGTGGACAGATTTTCATGGGGAAGACAAAAAGTATTCTCCTGATACAAAGGCTACTCCCCTTCCTCTAAAATATGAGGCCCTTAGAGCTTCTCAAAGAAGATTTCTAACATGGACAAATCATATTTCTGCCCAGTCTTGTTCATGGAAATGTCCGAACTGAGTAGGCAGATACTGGCATGGAAAATTTCAGTCTGAACAATTAAAGTTTGGTAAAGTTATCAGCAACTGAAAACATGGTCTTATAATGGGATGTGTTGAGCAACTTTAATAATAGGGGGTGCTACTACCTCTGCCTATAATAATTTCAATGGATGTAATATGTATCCCATATGCACGTACAGGTGTAAGGATTTGGAGTCTGGTCAGTCAGTCAAGCTGTATGTGGAATGTACTTTAACTCAAGTTCTGTTTCTGGACAACTTGAAAAACCTTACTTTGCTGTTGAAGGTCAATAGCTGCAGTAAATACAATTCACTCAGATGTGTGGCTTGTGTGCCACATTGTGTCATCTTGGCTGCCTATGAATCTACATATGAGACTTGTTCAGTGCTAATGATATGAATGATGATGGTAGTTTGGCACAGTCTGTAGTTTTTATTCCTAGTTGGCTTCTCATTAACTGGTCTTCTGTATGCGTACACAAACTATAAAAATGTATTTCAGGCAAGCATAGACAGAATGGGAGAAAATGTTTCTACTCAAGACTTAATTTGAAAAAGGCACGGGGGTAAAAACGAGTTATTTTTATCTGGCTATTTACAGGGACTATAAGAAGTTACATAACTGTATCTAGCAAGAGCCTTTTATAGATTTACGGCCAAATCCAGTTCTGGTGGAAGTGGGTGCAACTATTTTGGCTTCTTCCATTTACATTGTGGTTGGATTTGGGCCATTCAATTCATTGGCTTTGCACAGGATGTAAATCAGTATGGAATTTGGTCCATTTTGTTTAGTAGATGTTTGAATATGAAAAAAAATACTGTATTGTAGAATACATATTAACAGTTAAAAGTATACAGTGTCTCCAGTGGGTTTTTCTCTGGTATCCTGTTCCATGAAATGTTAGTATTATGAAATGAATGTACCACTTGCATTCTTTTCTTATCAGGGCTTAAAGAGCTCACAGGGTATGTCTACCAGCTCCTGCGGCTGCCCTGTGTCAGCTGACCTGGGCTCCTAGGGCTTGGGCTACAAGGCTGTAAAATTGCAGAATGGACATTCGGGCTTGGGCTAAAGACATAGCTCTGGGACCCTCCCCCACTGTGGGGTCCCAGAGTTTGGGCCCCAAGCCTAAACATCTACCATCAATTTTACAGCCCCATGAGCCTGAGCCAGTTTACATGGGCCATGGGTGTCTAACTGCAGGGCAGACATACCCCAAGAGTTCTTTAATAACATGAAAACTGGGCTCTACCTGCTCCTCAGAGGACACTGAAAACTACACCTGCTTTAAGCTCTGCTTCCACAGCATTGTTGTGAATTTGAAGGACAGATGACCCCTGAGACTGTTGAGTTCACGGGTAGCTGGGCCCAGTCCTGTTTCTCATGTACGCCCCTGAATTCAAATTATAGAAGCCAAACTGCTATGCCGATGGGAGAGCTTCTCCCGTCAGTGTAGTAAATCCATCTCCCCGAGAAACGGTAATTATGTCGACAGGATAGCTCTGTCTACTTGGGAAGTTAGTTTGTTATAAATACGTCACTTAGGGGTATGGATTTAAATCTGTAGTTTGGCATGGCCTTAATGTACATTTGCCAAGAGATGAAGCATCCTTCCTTGATTATGGTTAACAGAAATCAGTTGTTTAAATGACATGATAAATTAGATTATCCAGTCCTTCCTTTCTGTCTGCAAGCTCATGTGCCTCTGATCAAATGCATTTATTGTAAACTAAGAGGGAGCTTTTTGGGGGAACCGTTATCTAAAGTATTAGTAGCTTATTACTGCATATATTTGAGGTTATTACTGAGCCTTTAAAGTCAAACAGGATTCTGGAATAGAATACACATTTCTTTGTATCAGGTTCTTGAATTAGAGAACTATTAGTGTTCTTATATGCATGCATGTACTGTCCATCGATATAACTGGGAGCAGAATCTAGCCAATGGTATCCAGGAATCGTTATTTTAAAAAAATCATTTAATCAGTAACAATGTTTTTAATTAAAAGCTACAGAAGAGCTTTATGAATAAGTTGCATTTTTTCTTTTGTTGGTTTATTTTTTAAATGTGAATTGTCAACTATTGTGATAGAAAATTGGTTGTGTCCTGTAAGTTAACACTCAATTATCCAACAGTAAGTTTTTTTTTCTAATGAATTAAAGCCTTGTTACTATACAATGCGGAATCATCTCAGTGAAATACCTGAGTTTTAATTTTTAATTGTCAGTGTCAAAAAAAGAAAAAAAAAGGTAAAACTACATGAGTGCAAATGGGTTTGGATTATAATTTAAAGAGAAAGTTGTTATAATAGATAACTCCAATGACTTCTAGGAGCCAATATCATTTTCAAAACATCATAACTTTTTTGGGAAAAAAGCGTGTGTTAAAAAAAAAGTAAAGTGGTGTGTATTTATAAACAGGAAAATCATTTTCAATTGAAGACTAGTCTCTCGAGATTACTACACTTATTACATTTCCACAGCAAAACAATTTGCTGTTTAAATTCTATACCATTTCATAGCTTACTGTTCTAGTGTTCATACTGTCCTAACATTGTACCGTATCAGCTAAGATGCTAATTATTTCCCCTTTGACTGTGTGATTTGATTCTGACGATATTAAAACAAACTTAAGTGATTAAACATATAATTATTAGACAACTGACGTCATCAAGTGGCAAAGTTCACTTTTTCCTTATGTCTGTTCATTTACAGTGCTATTGTTAAAGTATAGTAAAAACCCTTTTTTGTTGTGACTTTAAATGATATCTTTATTAGAAATGCTGCACACACTTATTCCTTCAGGAAGGAAAGGGGAAGAAAAGCAACACTATATGTTATGAATATGGCTTTTTACACACTAGCTTAACCTTTAGCAGATGAAAAATACAAGGTCAAAAGGTGGTTATGTTGGAAAATTTTCACCTGGATTGCTGTATTGACTTTTTTTGGAAAGAAAAACCAATAGCATATACTTAAGAAATACATTCATTAGCCCTAATGGTGTGTTTCTACCTCTAGTGTCATATTGGTTTACTTCTTTTTTTTTTCCAGAAGACAGAAGAGTTCTACAAATGTTAGATTTGTAGATGATGACATTCTTTTTTTCTCTAACATAAATTATATGTGTGATATCAGATGAAGATATAATATTTACCATATGCTAATGAAGGTAATACCTTACATTTCTGTTACACTTCTCAATCCGAAGAGCTAGATATCAAATTGCTGTTTGCTGTCTGTGAACTGTGTGCAGAACTTCCACTGATGTCACTATATTAATACATTCCTGAACAGACACACTTTTGGGGACTACACAGTAGGTCTTATTCTCATTTACTCTATGGCCCCTTTACACAGCTCTGGCAGTGTAAAGAGGCCTCAAAGAGAGTACAAATTATATTTACATCTAGTTTGGGGCTAACAGAGCCTTTGTGTAAATGAGAGCCAGACCCAGTATCCATCTGACATTGGAAACACTACATAAGATTTTGTAAGAGGGATAAAACCCAATGTATACAAATAAAATTACAAAGAAGAGCATGAAATAGGCTGTTGCAATCTGAACAGTTAGCATCCCTACTCTTGTGAGAATTGTCAGAACTAATTTAGGGCCTGATTCAGCACCCATAGATGTCAATGGGAGTCTTTCCCTTGACTTCAACAGGCTTTGGACCAGCCTCTTACTGCATAAAAGTATTCAGGACTTTAGTTTTATGACTGAACCAAGAAATGGCTTCTCCGCTAGCACAGTGGTCCCCTAATGCCATGCTGAAGCATTGTTTCAGTACTGCCTCTGGGAGAAAGGTGCCACATACTGAATTACCAAGATCACTTCCTGCACATTTTTAATTTTACTGGAATAAAGGAGGTAGTCGTAGGATACTGAAAACAATGGGCTCACAGACTCAGTTGGTAGAGGGATGGCAATAGTACATGTGGCTTTAAATATGGTTACAGCAAAACCATGTATTCCTTCCTGAGGAAAGCAAACTATAGAATTTGGGAATAAACAAAGTGTTGTTGTGTCATTAGGACACACCTGATTTTTTTTTTTTTTGCCACTGTGACCTTTAAATGTGACTATGCTACTAGAATACATTAAGAACTGGCTGAATAATTCATAACTAAGACCCTGATTCTGCAAACTCTTATGCACATACTTAACTTCATACATACAAATAGTTTGACTGAAACCAGTTGTGTATATGTAAGTGTTTTATCTGGTGAATGTTGTCACCGTTCATGAATTGTTTGTATACAGCTCATGATTTTCTTGAATTTACTGTTTATACAAATTACTAACCAAATTCTGCTTGTTTGAAGCAGTTGTGGGAAATCACTTAAATTTGTAATTCAAGTTGTTTGACTGGATATGCAAGCTAGGCTTCTGTTCCTTGACTGGATTTCTGTAGATCTTAGAATCAGATTTGTGGTGCAAATGATTATTAACCTGAAATGTGCTTTCCATAAATATTAGCTTAAAAGATGTAAAAAATGGTTAAAAAATTCACAAAAGCAATTTTTAATTTAAAAAAATAAAATTTTAATTTTTAGAAACATTTTATGTTGTTTTTGAGGTGCATCTCATTTGGGGCTTGTTTCTTTACCAGAGTAGGAATTACGTGCATTAATTGCTATCCAATTGGAGAAGGTGAATTAGGTTGGCACAAGAATTTAGCGCTAGGAACAGATTAGTGGGCTATTCTGCTTCAATGTTTGTTAAAGAAACACAATCAAAGAGTTCATGCACCAAACTGAAGTTTTACTAACAATAAAAAAATGTTCACAAAAGCTGATATGAAAATAAAATTGGTTAAAATCTGAATCCAAATCTTTCCTGAATTTCAGGATCAAGTTCTTTGGATATGAATCTCTGGATGTGAATTCTCCTCTGCTTTCAGATATGTCAGGGATCCAAATGTGGAAGGGGCCTACTATGAGGTTCAGATGTGGTCAAGAGCTTCTGAGAACAGTCAGTAAGATTTCAGCATTGAGGATTTCAAATCTTGATAGTCTACATCTAATCTAAATCTGACTGCTGCCTTTAACCCACCAGCCATCCTAGATGCTGTACAGACATATAATGAGATAGACCCTTTTCCCAAAATCATATAATCTAAATAGATGGAAAATGGAAACAATATTTTTGTCCCTGTAACCCATATCATACTCCTGCCCAGTAGTACTTGGACTTTGCCTAAAATACTATACAGTGTTTTTCTGTCCTTGTAATTAATCCTAATTCCCCTAGCCCTTCCTGATCCCTGTGCTTGTATCCTATTATTTATTTAATTTAATTTATCTTCAAACCCACTCCAACATCTTTCTTAACAAAAGCACCTTCTACCTATAATCTCTGTCATCCCTTCACCATCTGACTTCCCCTCTGCACACATCTAGTAGTTCTGCAGTGTCTTCTCCATTAAGCATCTTCCACTGGGCAAGTGAGCAGTTCATAGTTTCAGTTGGAAGGAGACCCTGGCTATGAAGCAGGGGGCAGCTCCTAGGAGTTTGGCTTTGTCTTTAGTGATGGAGGCCATGGCTTGTGCCCCATGTGTAGTAGAAATAAAGTTATGATTATCTTTTTTTAAAGTTGAAAATAATGTTATTTAAAAATTATTAAACATTTCCAGTTAGTGTTTGTCACTGAAACACTGACTGATTGTGACTCTCTACAATGGGAATAATAATGTTAAACTTGTAGAGATATTATGATTCTTAATTAAGGTTTGCAAAGTGTTTTTATATTCCATCATTAAAGGCACAGTATATGTGCAACATTATTGCTGTTATTTCTTGATGCATCAAACTCTTAAGGGTATTCTTAAAGTTAAGTACATGAGTTGTCCCTTTTACTTTAAATAGGATTACTGCATGTGTTTAAGTGCTTTGTTGGATCAGAGTTCAAATGTGTGCATAGTTCGCATGAGTATCAGTAGGAATCATGGAGTTCATGGAGGGAAAAACTAATCCCATAGTAATCCAACTTCATCCTATTATAATATTCCACCATATTCATAATCCTTTTGTTTAAAGTAGAAAATATCCCAGTTCATTACACTACATATATTTTTTCTAACTAACAGTGTTAAACAATAATGAGTTTTTGATTCATGTGTTATCTGAACAGGTCTGACTAGTCATCTGATTTTTGGGTCTGATCTTGTAAATGCTTACTCACCTGAGTTGCCCCACTGATGTAGCTGGGGCTGCTCCTGTGAGGCTCTTAGTGTCCTTGTGTCACATTTGTCTAACTATTTCTTCAGAGGAAGTCAAATTTTTTAACACGATCTGTACATGCTGTTGCTCAGAGATAATACAGAGCAGGACTGTTAGTAATAGAGGCCCTGATCCTGAAAAGAGATACATGCATATAGAGACCTCTGCTTGTGACCGTGGTGTAGCTACAATGGTTCAAGGGCCCATGAGGTTATGGGGGCCCAGCCAGCACAGATTGTTCTTAGGCAGACTAGGCAGCTGCTTGGGTGGCAGATTTTGGGACCTCCCTGGCTCCCTGCATGGGTGGTGGGGGGTGAGACTGGTGGGGCTGCCTTGGGAAGGAGGTGGCTACCAGGGGGTCCTCTTGGGAGCAGTAAGCGCTGTACCTCAGGGGCTCCAGGGAGTAGCCAGTCTTCTGGGAAAGTTCTCCCATCTCCTGCACAGCTGCTCTCCACCTCTTGTGCAGGTGAGAGCAAGGCTGTGGCTTATGACTACTTCTAGTGGGACTGTCAGTGCTGCTGGGGCTTTAGTCCTCGTGGGCCTGTTGCTCACACAGTCTCCTGCCCCGGTCACAGCTCTGGATTTCCACAACAGGAACTCATCCGGAAAGGAGCTGAGGGCAGACCTGTGGGGACTTTGGAGGTTGCTGAGGACCAGATGGGGGATGCAGGCTGGGATGGGCTAGAGGTGCAGAGGACTGAGGGCCAGGTGGAGTGTGTGGGCTAGAAGAGCCCCACTGAAGACAATGGGTGCTATGCTAGAGCAGGGTCAATTTGTTGAATCTCATTTCAGAATCCAGAGGCTCAGGACTTTGAAATTCAATTTAATTAAATGTTTACTTGAAGACAGAGTGAATAGCATAGAAGCAGAAAGAGAAATCTGGCTAAGTAAATACCTTTTGTCATGGACATTGTTGTTTCTGGTACTAATTGTAGACAATATATTACATGTTTTTGTTACAAAAATGAAAATGTAATAAATTAGTTCTATTTTCAAACATTCTGTCTTCCCAATAATTGCTCAGCAATAAAATATTTGGTACTAAAAATGTCCTGCTACAGATATATTTCAAAAAATGTTTTCCTTACAAATAATCTTAACATCTAATGTTTTAAAAGAGATATTTCCTGTATTTAAATTTGAAAAATTAAATATATTGGCTTAAAAACTTCTAATGGAAATAATGAATTTTGATTTCTTTAGTTAATTACCAAGTATAGGGATCTCATGTCCTGGTATTTTTGTCTTATATAGCAAGTGATTATACAATTGTTGCTTTTTTCCTTTTTTCTTACATTGTTTATCATTGTTCAGAAATTAAAAAGAAAAAGATGAGAAAGAGATATTATAGTGTGTAGATATATGTGTGTATACATGTGTGAAAAATAAATATTGTATATAACTATGTCTATCTGTGTCTAAATACTATGGTGACTGGTGCATTAAAAATACCTAATAAAATAAGTTGCTGATCCGCAAACCCTTACTCACATGAGTAGACCATACACATACAAGTAGTTCTGTAAAGAAGGGCTTAATAAATGTATATATTATAAGACAGAAGGCACTATATGATAATCTAATCCAAATGTCTGCATAACATAGGCTACAGGAAACTCCCTCCAGTACTTTCTGTACCAAGCCATAACTTCTGTTTGTACAATAGGGCCCCATAATAGAATGAAAGTATCCATATCTATATCTATATCTATATCTATGCAGAGAGAGAGACAGAGAGAGAGAGTAAACCTTTTTAGGAATGGGGGAAACAGATGTTGCCTACATCCAAGATTGGAATCCCCCAGGGGAAAATAGTCTCCTTTGGAATAAGTCTGCACCTGCCTGCTGCTACTCCTGCCATGATGGATAGATAAAGAAAAAACTGACTCAGCAATGATACTTAGAATCTGTCTCCCTTCCCCCCTTCTTTTCCCTCCTAGTTAGACTTAGTAGATAGATACTCAGATTAAACCCCACTGTCTAGATATAAACAATAATGCTGATTAAATGGATCATTTTGCCAAGGGAGATGTAGGTGGATTGCCCATTTTTCATTCAAATGTTCAAGCTTAGAGAAATAGCTTCCAGCTCTGACTATATTGAATCACCATTAACCCACTGGAAAAGGTAGGAACATAGATACACACTTCCGATTAGATGAACAGAGTTGTCTGTCTGATAATACGAACAATTAAATGCACTGTTTATTTAGATTTTTCAAAAGTGATCTTAACAAAATTCTACATGACAAGCTCTAGATTAAACTAACAACTACAGGAATTCAAGTTACCTTTATTAAAATATCTATCCAGGCCTTGTATGGTCCCATTACAGAGAGGAGCGGATAAATAACTGGTTTAAAAAGGGGCAAACAGCTGACAGGAAAAGTGTTATTATTTCCCCACAGTTTGATAGAAGTCATATCCCACAAGAATCAGTAATTGAATCCTGTTCTTTCTACTGTAGAAAAATGATCATGACACAATAAATAAAGCACAAACCTTCAAGAGCAGAATAAAATGCAAATACCCTGTATAATTTAAGAGCATTAAGATTTGCTATGTGAAGTACTAGGAAATAAGCACTTTAAAAACCAGATAAGACATCTAAATCTTGATAATGTCATATACTTTTGCTCTCTATACATCTGAATTAGTGTTTGTTTCTGATCTCTACAATATATAACTATTATAGAATTTTTAGAAAGAGAAATAGAACTGAAGCACTTTTGTTTTTTTTCATTTATTTTTTCAGAAGACTGAAAGTCATGGGGCTTTGTTCTAAAACTCTCCAGATTTATAGTAGCCTTAACAAGGATTCATAGATTTTAAGGCCAGAAAGAATCATTATGATCATGTAGTCTGACCTCCTACACATAAATTTCAGCATGTGATTCCTGCGTTGAATCCAATAACGGTTCTTGAACTAGAGCATACCTGTTAGAAAGATTTGTCTCTGGACACAGCCTGCACATGGGTTCAGCATTGTGGTGGCTGCATGCCTGCTGATTGCTGTCACCCCACTGTGCTGTGTGTGCAGTGGAGTAAGAGGATCTGTGACTCATCAGCACACTTATGCTGCAGCCACACAGCGAGATGGTAGCAGCCAGCAGAAGTGGGGCATACAACTGTTGCCAGTCTCATCCCGTGGCAGGAGGTGTGATCAGAGATGATCCAACTAAAACCCAAGAGGGTTGCTGTGTTTTCAGATCCAGTCCAAACCTGACACTTGCAGTCAGGCCCTGTTGTGTTCAGGTCAGGTTGCAAGGCTCTAATCCTGTCAGCCTCAGTTTAGGATGAGCTCTTTCCAACTGGGTGATAGCACATAATAAGGTTTGTGTGTATGAGTGAATGATGTTGCCTTCTATGGCTGGGAAAGAACATACTACTACAGGCCACGGAAAAAACTTCATAGCTCATGTGGTAGAGGCCTGTGCAGGTTCTAGTGCCAACTCCGCATGTGTGTAATTTCCACAGCAATGTGTCTGTTTGTATTTGCTGAACATAAATTTGTTAAAATAACTTATTAAAGAAGCAACAGTCCCTAAAACAAACACCAGTAATAGGACAATGAGCCACAACACTGTGAGGAGAAAATAGTATGTAAATCTGCCTCTTGATCTGAAATGAATTCATACCAGGGTTTTAAATAGACAAGTAAATGAGCAAATTCTGCCTAAGTAATGAAATATTATGTGGGAAAAGAAGAGAAATTTCACTAGCTTTTCACAGATTCATAGATGCCAAGGCCAAAAGGGACCATTGTGATCATCTAGCCTGACCTTCTGTATAATACAGGCCGTACAATCTTCTCTCTCTATCCCCCACAAATTCCTAGCGCATATATTTTAGAAAAACATCCAATCTTGATTTAAAAATTGCCAGTGATCCATCCCAATCCTTAATTTATTGTTCCAATGGTTAATTACCCTCACTAATAAAAATTTACACCTTATTTCCAGCTTCATTAGGTGATGCTTTTTGCACAGCTTTCTGATCTCAGCTCTATCTGCCTTGGAGACTTTCAGGTATTTCATGTTAATGATGAGCTTTTAATATTTCTTTAGATATTTAGAATTGACTGTTAAAACCATAGCCCAGGACTGAGTTGTATTTCCTTTCATAGCTCTTTTTTGTTTAGGTGAACAGATATATCAGGATGCTTGCATATTTTTAATTGGTACCAAGAGGAAGCATTTACATGACCTTTACTTGTTCACCATACCAAAACAAAGCACTTACACTCAATAGGGTGGTGATACTGATTGCCATTTGCTTTCTTTATACCATGCTGTTAATTACTTAAACTTTACATAAATATTTATTAGCATGTGAAAAAATACCTAGAATTAAACTAATTCCCAAGCTAACTATTCAAACGGAATGCGTCAGATCTTAACTGTAAACTCAGCATTAGGGTTTAGCACATAGTGTGTGATAATCCTACTCTGACTGGAAGCTGTAAATTTTCATTTCAGCACCATTTGGTCTGGTTGAGTTCAGTTATATTGCAGAAGAAAATAGTTTACCTGTTGATGCCACTGTATATTAACTAACTCAACAGATGGAAAACTGGATAGCAGATGACCTTTGTGGAATGATGGAACCTCATGGACTGAATGCAGGGGTTGCAACTAGCTGTACTGACATGATAGAAATCTTAGTTTGGGAGAAATTTATTAATTTGAAATGATCTAGAAGTGTGTGTATTGTCATCTACTACCTAGATAGTGTCAGACTTGCTCATTCATGTCTTTGCAACTGTTTGTCTAATGGCTGGCCCACAGCAAATATAAGCCCTGGTGTTATTACAGCTAATGGAGGTTTCCCTTTCATTCAAGCAATGGAAATCTGTACTTCTGGAGTAGAAAAGCCTCGGTTCAATTCCTTATGACAGCTGTGATGTCCTGCATCCTCTGAGTGCAGGTAGCTAACAACTGTAAACCACAGTATGTTGTATAGCTTCAGACAGTGCAGTCTGTGGCTGCCATGGATGTGTTACAGACTCTAGTTTCCTTTTGGTAGTGAAGATTAAAGGCCAGGTTCTGATCCCAGTTGCTGCAGTGTAATTCCAGAGTGACTTTCCAGCAGTCAGTGGAGTTGAATACCAGTGTATTTGAGATCAGAATCTAACCTTATGAATACATAGTGCAGTTTAGTCAAGACTCTAGTGCTTTCTTTGTCTCCTTATAGTTGATCTTTGAAAAGTCTTTGTAGGAAGTTCTTGATGCCAGGAGAATGAGTAGCAGTGAAAAAACTATGCAAAGAAGGGAAGAAGATATTTTGTGAAGAGAGAAAAAACAACCCAAGAGATTAGCTCAATATAACGTATTCATGTTCTGCCTTATGTATAATGGGGAGAACCCCCTTAATCCTTTTCTTCTATTTAAAAGCCTCAGGCCCACAATTCTCGTGCGTTATGTGTGTGCAACTTCACTGAAGACATTGGGTCTGTCTGGGTGCAAGTGAATGGTTTCCATTCTAGACTTACTGTATTTTTTCCCTCATGGAACTTCCGGACAGCAGGATGGATATACAAATGCCTACAGTCTGTAAACGACTGCTGGTATTGGGCTATGAGATGAGGAATGGCCCTTTCTTTTTGTTGGTGGTTTTTTGTAGGTTTCTTTGTTTGTTTTGTTTTTAAGATAATGCACACTTTACCTGAGCACTTAGCCACAAATAAAGCCAGCATCTGCCACTGAGTGGGGCAGAAGATTAGTTTGTACTTGTAGGGATGAATATTTGGCTATAATGAAAACATGTTAATTTCAAGTCTCAGTTCTGCCACACCTTTAGTAAGCAGTTAACATTTAGGAAAAGGGAAAGGGAAGTGCCATGGGTACCCACGCAGGGATAACTGGAGCTTGTGCCAGTTACTTTCAGTACTGTGTAAAGAACAGTGGGATTCAGGATAGTTTTGGGTACATCAGAAAATTTGTAATTGGTATTTAAGAGTTTATCAATCTCCATAATCAGTATGTACACTCTACAGTGACAAAGTCACTCAACGTAAAACTTGCTGAAGATCTTAAAAACAGGAAATGCACTACAGAACAAAATAATTAAATGATGGGAAAGCAGAATTAGTGACACCGTCAGGGGAGTGAAACTCTGAATGCTCTCCTCAGAATCATGGGCTGTCTGACATAAGAAATGACTGTTGGCAGTTTTGGTGAATAGTCTGATCTCAGTTATGTTCCTCAGGGTCGCAATGACCTAAAGAAGGGTGGAGTAAAATGGAAGAGAGCCCAAACAATTCTGTTTGCAATAGCTTGTTTGTGTGAGTGTGAACCTAAATTACTTTGAGAACTGCAGGACAGGCACATTTGTTTCACATGACGAGGAAGCTGGCCTGCTCCCATACCAAGGCTGTTCTAGTTTTTCTATTCCATGTAGAACTCCTTGGCCTCTCTCCATGCACCTAACACTGCAACTTTCCTTGTCTATCTAGTGAATAAAGAAATACATGGCTTGTGCTGCTGAGGTCTGTTGGACTTAAACACTAGTGTATAACAGCCTTTGAAACAAGCCATTGCATCTTGTTTATGCAGACAGAAATATAAGTTGTGTTTTTGTCGAATTGAGCTGCAATGTGATATAATTAAGGATATAAATCATTCATTCTGGGGACAAAATCCATCAACAGCATGTGTAGGGTTGGGGCCCTATTGCTTCTTCAACTGTGGACTGACAACAAGCACTAGACATTTCGGTACACAGGATTATTTGTTTTAGAAAGTTATAAGTGGCTGAAAACAGGGGGCGTTGGATGAGAATCAGAGAGGAATGCACACAGGGACTAAAGAGGTTTCTGACAAACAGGAAGGGAAAATAGAGTTGTTATTTAGGCATATTTAGAAATGGACTTTTGTACTATCCCAAAGCGAATGGAATTAATAAACAAATCACATTAAAACTCAGTTGGGAAAGTATGAAAAACAAAAAGGCCAATGTCATCAGCACTCTGCTTTGGCAAGTAAAACTACACATGATTTTTGTTACAAAACTCAAAACTAACTAAAACTTTAGTAATTTGGTTGAATTTAAGTGGAAAAATGGGAGCTGCCTATAAAAAGGGGGTACCCTGTATGGCATGTCTTAATAGGAAAGATGAAGGGAAAATGCTTGGGGTTCAATTGTAGAGACAAGGTGGGTGAGTGTGATGGGGGTCCTCCTCACACAGGACTGCAAGCGGTTAAGATGGTCAGTTGGGATTATTAATTTAACAGGCTGCTTACATCAACCTAACTCCATAAGTGTCTACACTAAAATGTAGCTCCCACCAATGTATCTTGCCCACTACACTGACTTACTCCACCTCTGTGGGAGGCATAGCACTTAAGTAGATGTATTTAATTACTCCAGCACCAGAGTGGCGATAGCTATCTTGACAGGCGAAATTTTCCTGCTGACATAGCACTGCCCACACCAGCACTTAAATTGGCTTAAACTATATTGCTCAAGGGGGGTGGCAAATTCACACCCTGGAGTGATATAACTTATGTCTACTTACGCTGTAGTGTAGCCATAGCCTTAGTTGACTTAATTTTGTAGTGTAGAAATACCCTGAGCAACGTAGCTATACCAAAGTAATTTTGTAGTGTAGACCAGGGCAGATTGTCACAGGTAAATACAAGGAAGAGGCGGGTAGAGCAGATTGTTTAGCATAAGTAACTAACACATATTTCAAGGGACTGTTCAAGGTGAAATGGCCTGCTAACACCTCTCCAGTAATACTGGGAAACAGAAAAAATAAAACCAACAAACAGAAAAGGTGTGTTTGTTGGGGGGCTTAAGTCGGTTCTAGCTTGTTGTAATAAGCCATAAACCCTGTGTTTCTATTTGGTTTCAGTTGTAGCATTTAGCCCCAGCTCCACGTTAGTGCTGGTACAGAACCACACTGCCTCCCTGGGAGCTAGAGAGGCCCCATGTTTCATGGAGCTACTTGGATGCACTAAGGAGCTAGTAATTTACCATATTCCTTCAGCAGGTGCATTGTGCTTTTCCCTACCCCCACATCCTGCCAATCATGAGGGGCATTGCAGTCATGATACCATGTCTTTCAGCAGTGTGATCCCATGATGTGGGGGGAAGGGAAGAAACAACTTGGTAGCTGCCCTCTGTGCTCCACTGAAGTTCCTCACTCCCTGACTGCCTTACCAAGCAGCCATCCAAAGAGGGGGCACAATCTGTTTCCTAATACATTAATTTATAGATCCTAGTCAGTAACAAAATATAACTAGAAACTACTGGCTGAATTTTGGTCTCTGTTACACTGGTGTAAATACTGCATTGAATATTTCCATTGTGTTTCTTTCAATACAGGGTGGTTCATATGTGTTGAGCTGAAATTCCAGAGCCCAGCGGGTAGCGTGAGTGTAGCTAAGGACAGGATTTAACCAGTATTTGTTGTTTCAGAGAAATGGTGATTTACATTTGTTTTGAAAATGATATTTGCATTTTAGCGAAATGATCTGTAACCAATACAGAAACCATGCAACAAAGACAAATCACTTTATCAGGCTAATAATGCATCACTGGTGATGCATCATGGTCATTTATACCTGTACAGTAGTATCATTCCAAACATAACAGCACAAACTCGTGTGCTACATAGAGAATTTGTAAAAGTTTATTTTTCATTGGTTTCTGATTGTCCCCTTTTTGCATCCTTCTGCAGTGTAAAGATTCAGTTCACATCCAATATTATTAATTAGAATGCACTTCATATACTAGGAACTAGCTAATAGTTAATTAGACACCTTTAAGATTAAAATGATTGTGGATGGAATTTGTATTTCAGATTTTAAAAAAAATTTCTTAAAATTTGGTATGATTTTTGGTAAATAATGTTTGTGTTGTCAAGCCACATTTTTTAGTAAGATGGAAGGGAGCATTTTGAATACTTCCTGATCTATACCTTTCCTCTTGTTACTGCTTAATTTCCAGAGTGAAGCTGCCAAATAATAGCAACTAGTTCAGAAGAGGGATGGAGACACCAACACTAAATTGTCAGCTGGTGTAACTTCAGTGGCATTACACCAATTTACACCAGTGAGGATCTGGCTCCACAAAGCATTTTTGATTGTAAATTTAAATATTTACAGGGAAGTCCCTATTATAATGCGCTACAAAAAATTCAGTTTAAATACTTGTGTGTGTGTGTGTTTATATATATATATATATATATATATAGTGACAAACTTCCTTCTCTGCCTTGGTGGGTCAGGTGCTTTCTGGCAGATTTGCTTGCCTCAGAGGTTCACAGCAGCCCTTAGTTTGTCCACTTTTGCTACTGGTTCAAACTTTCCATTCACTCAGCTAACCTAATCATTGGCCAGCATGGGGGAAAAGGAAGGAGAACAATCCCCGCAGTCTCTGTTATCCCACCTAGTGGATTGGGTACAGGCTAGAGACCTTCCCCTCTGATATGACTTACAGTCCAGGTCAGTTCCTCTTGTGTCAAATAGGGAGTTGGTGGAATGGGAGGAACCCGGGCCTGCACTCTACTCCGGGTTCCAGCCCAGGGCCCTGTGGATCATAGCTGTTTACAATGTCTCCCGTAACAGCTGTGTGACAACTACAACTCCCTGGGTCACTTCCCCAGGACCTCCCCACAGCATCTTCTTTGTGCTCACCACAGGACCTTCTTCCTGGTGCCTGATGGCGTTTGTATTCCTCAGTACTCTAACAGCAAGTCCTCTCACTCCCAGCTCCTTACGTGCCTCTCTCTAACTGAAGGGAGGTCTTTCTTTTAACTAGGTGCCCTGATTAGCCTATCTGCCTTAACTGGTTCGCGTAAGCTCCCACTTGTTCTGAAATAGTCCCTGTTATTTTACACAGGGAAAATGGACCTGCTTAATCTGGAACTAATGTATCTACCTTCCACCACTCTCCTGTAGCCATCTGGCCTGACCTTGTCACAATATATACACACATATATATATTCATCAGAATTTGGATTATGGGGAAATTGCTTTCAGGCTCTATTTAAACCATGTGAAGAAAAGCAGCTGAGCCTCATGGAGTTATTCAGTGGTAAAAGGAACTGTATAAAACAAAGATATTCCCAACTTCTCTATGTCCTCTTCTCAAGTATGTTCGAGAAGTCAACAGTGAGACTTGAGCAAAAATTTGTCACATGTACAAAGGAGATTATATTTTCATGCAGACAACTTTATAAATATTACAGGCTCCTTATATTAATTCTGGCTGTCTGGTTCTTAGTTTAAAGAACCTGGAGGCCTGATGCTGGCAGAAGGATAGGCTTCCAGGCAATAACACACCTTTGTAAAAAAGAAAAATGCTCTGCAAAGAAAGAAGAGCTGGAATAATTTTATCAATTTACAATCAAAGCATGCCCAGTGAAAATTACCACATACATCTATGATTGTAAATGAAATAGGTTGGAGTAGGCAGCTGCAATATTCTGATTCTAAACACTAACTGAAAAAAATAATATGTCTGCAGATTGAAGGAGAAACATGTGAGGAAGGTGGGTTTGGCTGGAGATTACCAGGCTGACTGATTTGAAGGCCCATAAATGATCCCATTTAGCAATTTGTCTTGCACTTTTGAGTTATTTAGAATGAATTATTTAGAATTTTAACAGCATGTGTCATAATTATAAGGACAAGAGGCCATTTCAGGGCTGGTACTATATTGCTATGAAGTGATGGATTAGTGCTGTAATAGCCAGATGTGAATAGGCCTCTCCTTTTTGTTTCTGGTCATTATGTTTTTTTGTGATTACTACCATAGGCCATCAGAAGATAGCGTGCTTAACTATGAAACATGAAGTTGACCATAAATAGCTTACGGTCAAATTCAGATTTTGGCAAGTTGCTTCTCGACTTGTATACACTCTTCTCTACAAAATGAATGGATTCTGAGCATCAGCTATGGAAAAATGGTCTCATTGTTTTGAGATAACATCTCTCATTTGCCTAGGAATGTTTAGTTTGCCGCTCATTATCCCAGTGATGACTAGTCAAACTCAAGCATCTTCTTTTGTGTTTGAATGTTGATAGATCTGAGTTATTATGTGGGGATGGTGTTTTGTAATGAGCGATTCATAAAAGAGAACAGGTTTCAAAGGGGGTATTGGCTTTCCCATGAGCCAGTTCAAGAGTTGGTCCTCACTAGTGCTGGGGATTGACTGTAGATACGCAATTTCAGCTACGTTAATAACGTAGCTGAAATCGGCGTATCTACAGCTGACTTACCTGCTGTTCTCACGGCGGTGGTGGTCGGCGGCGTGCTCCCCCGTCGACTCCAGCTTGCGCCTTTTGGCGAGCTGGAGTTACGGAGTCAACGGGGGTGCTGCTGGCGATCGATTTATCGCGTCTTGACGAGACGCGATAAATCTATTGCCATAAGATCAATCTCTGCCCGCGTTAGTGAAGATAAAATTTTGTACTTATCACATACATTGATTTTAAATATTAGGCCATGATCTGTATTTTTATTGCTACTGCCCAGCTGTGATAGGTGAAAGGTCTCACAGCACCTGGAATAAACTTAACAGTTTGAAATACGAAAATATGTCTTAACAATCCTCTTGGAACTTTTTCATCATGTGTTATATTTCTGTGAACTGGCATGTGTTCTTTTCTCCTCTCCTACATACCCATATTTGTTGAATGGAGAATAGTCAATAGAGAAAATTAATTCAACGTTTGATGCATCATTTCTTTCCAATGTGAATAAATTGTGAGACTATAATTCATTGTTATAGTCCCCCCTCTCTGGTATGCTGTACGTACAAATTTTAGTATCTATTCTCTGTTTACAAACCAATTTTGGGAGGCAAAGGCCCTAAGGAAATGAATGGAAGATCACATTTTTGAAAGTCTTACAATCCATCCAAGGCATCTGACATTTGATTAGGTAATCTGATGATGAATAAACTGCCTTTGAGGTCTATTGCTTCCACATTAATAATTTCAACACTTCAGAAGAAAATAGGTGGAAATATAGTTTAACCACTTGCCAATTCAAAATATAAAATTTCCTTCTGAAATGAAGATGGAAAGTTTCTTTACAAGACAAAGTGGGAGTTTAACTATGCCGTTTGCTTATCCATATCCTTTTAAGCACTGCCACGCATTTATGGTAGTCTGCTTATTGCCTTTTCAATCTTCCTCTTCTGATTCATTTAACTTTTAATTAAATCGTCTCAAAGCATCCAAATGTACATGCCATCATGTACATAACCTTTTGGATTAAAATAGTAAAGATGAGTATAATAAATAGGTACTTATTGGTGCCTTTTGGTATCTATTATAAATTTGTGAAGATATCAGTTTATTACATGTATTTCTTTATTTACTTGAATTATGATAGCATCATGGGGAGAAGTTTGGAAATGTCTGGAACTGGTTGTCAAGTTGGGCAGTTCCTGTGCTTCTCTTTCAAGCCTTGAGAGTTGTTTGAACTCCAAAGACTTCATGAGAGATGAGAAAGTGGTTTGACCTGGTTACCTTGTGTATATATGTGTTGTACCTGAATACTAGGGAAGACTGCACGTAAGCTGTATCCAAGGAATCCTGTGAGTGGTGAATTTGTAAACTAGCTATGTATTTGTGTTTTATCTTATTTGCTCCCCATTCATCCCAAGGTTCACATTATTTTGCTTACCTTTGGGTATAATATCTCCAGAAGATTAATTTTTTTCCTACTAACTGATATTCTTGTGGGAAAACACCAGACCACCTACTCTGAGTTTCAAAATGAAGTGAAATTAACACATCAAGTTTTGCTTACTAGCTTGTTTGTGGATCAGCATAATCAATAATGTCTGTACAGCTCTGGGAATAAGAGCTGGAAGATGTATTTGTTCTTCAGAGGGGGCAAAAAAAAAGGGCTAGTGGATTTAAAAAATGTAAACTATGGATATTAAAGGTCAGATATTCAGCGTAGCTTTAACCAAGTCTCCATATTTTTGGGTGTAAATGACTTGCACTCCAAAATTAGGATGCTCAGATGTCTAGATCACTGAATGCATTCTGTTTCCTTTAAAGATCCTAGAATATTTAAACATTTTTGCTGTATAGTGTAGAATCACATAATTTATGAATCCAAACATGGGTTAGGTGTAATAGTAGTTATATTAGACATTTTTGCTTTTTGCTTAATTTTTTCCCCAAGTATTAGATCTTGCTTTACATATTTACTTGCAGTTATATTAAAGGCAGAGGACTGAATCCAGCACTGACTCACACCCCATGCAGACTTGGGTTAATTAGTGGAGTTGCACCTCTTAACTCAAGTCTGCATGGAGTGTAAGTCAGTGCTGGATTTGGCCTTGGGTATACTATTCCTAACTAACTATTTGAAGGAAAACTGGAGAGACTAAGGCAGGTAGCAAATAGTTTTCCTTCACAGCATCTCTCATTCTATTAAAAACAATTGCTAGGGTGGAAAAATATAGGTACTGTAGTCAGTCCCATAAACACATTCCCTTTCCAATTTATATTCATTACAAAAGCTGCTGTGAGCAAACATTAAGCAATTTTAAATTTTGCTGCCACCCATCATAGCGTTAGGGCAGCAAAATTGGTGTCACTGCTGTGGAAGGTTGAGCAAAGAATATGAAGAGATCTGTGTTGGTGGAATTTGGGAGCAACTTGGAAGCAGGATGTGTCTATTTAGAGTTAATTGTATCATGCATTGTAAATATGTTATCAAATGATATTAGCCCTCTTACTGCCTGGAAACAATCTGTACGTGGAGTTTGATTTTTGCGTGTTTATTTGCTATTTGAAATAATTTGGTGAAAAACTTATAACAAATTTCAGCTGATGGATTCTTTAGGAACTCGTCACTTCAGCTATTCATTTTTTGTGGTATGTCATTTCAGCGTATGTCTTTGCTGAGCTGGGGGTATAATTCCCATTTTAAGGAGGCATACCCGCGGTAGCTCTGATCAAATGACTGTGCTTAAAAACAGAAGTGTAGTCACGCTGACTACATACATGTCTGAGACACTAGACACCTACTCAGGGCAGCTAATCTCTTCCAATGCTCATCCTGCTGCAGCTACACTTTAATTTTAGCACACTAGCCCAATCCTAGCTAGCTCGGGGTGTCTCCTGGAGCTGTGAATTACACATTACCTTGGAGTGTAGACACACCCTAAACCAGATGGGATTGTTCCTACTTCCTTCTTGAATGACTGATACTTTTAAATCAAGAAATTTAGCAAATACAGATGCTCCCCAACTTACGCAATGTAAGTTGGAAACGTATCTCCGACCATTACATACACCCACCCCCTAAAACATCCTGTTTCTTGAACTTCCTATTTATGGAACTTTTTCTGTAAGCTCAGATTTGCATACGTCGGGTTTACTTAACTCGGGGTACATCTGTAATGAAGAGTGAAATCAAGTATAAGGAATGCTCTTGTTCACATACACCTGAATAAGTGATTTCACTGCAAGTGAATATGGGTATTAGGGCAAAGACAGACATGAACCTCCTTGCACAAGTGTTCATGTATAGTGGGCAAAGGCTCTGATTCAGCAAGGTACATGAAGCCAGTAGGATTACTCACATGGTTTAAGTTGTGTACCTGTCTGAATCAGGACCTAAGAGGTACAAACAGGGTTGAATTGGCCAGCAAGTTGGAATTGAGATGAAAGATTGTGAAAAAAAGTTTTCACTATTCAGCTTTAGATCTGCTGCTAGATTCACCAGACATCTTCCCCCTGCACCGAAAGCAGGAGATGCAAGTGCCACTGCAGACCCAGGTCTGTACTACTAGCCATGAGTGCCATTACTGGACAAACAGGACAAGATTCCTTCCCCCTTACCACCATGGCACCTGCCATCACACAGCCCAGTTATTTGGATTGCCTGTTTGAGGAAGGATTTTCACCTTATTGAGTAATATGCATTGAACAAAGCATGAGCAATTCAATGGTCCAGTGAGGCCACACAAGAAAAGGATGCTGATTTAGACCCTCTATGCATATACGTTAACATAATTTTACAGAACAGTCTGTTGCAATAGGTAGGTTTTATTGACGCAGCAAAGATGACTTTCCTTCCTTCCTACTCACTTGACTTTTTGCCTTCCAGACAAAACTGAAGTGAGCAGGCTGAGATGACAGATAACTTTTTGTAATATTTTTCTTTGAGTTCTTCTTCAATTATTTTTACACTGTCATATTCTGTTTTTACTGAGCCTTTAAAAATATTGATGGTTAGTAGTTACCAGGAATATAGAAAGGCCTTAAAAATAAACCTGTGGCTGCTAACAAGTTTGCATTTTTTATTTAATAATCCACCATCTGTGAGGAAGGTCTAGTATCAGTCTTCAATTCCATCCTATTGGGAGGTAATGACCCTGATCTCTCAACCCATATGAGACATACTGAAATAGACACTATGAGGATATTTCTCAGATCTGCTTTTTCTCTTTCTGGCATGGAGGTAACAGTGCAGGACTAGGAGTCCTGAGATCTCACTTTTCTAATCTAATCTGCTACTGGTTTGACTTGTAACCAAGAGTTATTTCCCATCATTGTGACACAAGTTTTTACATGTAAATTGAGGATAATGCATATCTGCCTCACAGATGTTCTGTGAGATTTAATGCAGAAAGTTTTGTAAAAAGCTTTGAGATTGTTGGATGGAAAGTGCTGTAGGAATGAAAAATAATATTATTACTCCTTGAAATCTTGAAAATGAAATCTTTCCATATATAACTTGTTTTCTTTTGTGCACACAAATATTTTATAGAAAGGGTTTGAATGAACTTTGAAATACTTGTTTTAAAATAACATGTACAATTATGTGGACTGTGCAAACAAGAAAATATTAGGTCAAAGTCTGGACCTAAGAATCTTGCCTGTATCACTTTAATATTGTTGAATCTAACATAGGCATTCATAAATGATAAGATGCGGTTCTTTTGTCAAGAGGCAGTGTGTGACAGAGAGCTGTAGGAGAAGATAAGATGTGGAAAGTCTAGCTGGACTGAGTGCCTCAGAGAAATCTGGAATGGCTACAATGTAATAAAACAGTGTTAGAGTTAATCCATCTTTATTTTCTAGTCCACTCAATTGAACACCACAAATATGAACTTGACAGATTTTAGTAAAGGGTTGGATGCAATCCAGGCTATAATGGTTGCAATGGATACAAAGTTTAAAAGTTTTGGCTCAAGACTGCATGAAGCTGAGGGTGGGGGATGGCGGGGAAGGATCTTGGACTTAATGATTGATAGACACAACACAAATTAAATTGATGAGCTGGAAAACAAGTCCAGATTAAGAAATATAATGTTGGCAGAGGCTCATGAAAATATGGTAACTGGATATCTTGAGATGTATTATGGATTATGAAGGTGCTGAGAGATGGATAATTTATCATTGTCTTTACAATGTGTCATGGTCTTTGTACCCTGAGATTGGTCAATCAAACAGCAGCAAGTAAGTTGCAGTGGGCAACACTTATCATTTAGGGCCATGATTTCATAATTGTCATGTAAATATGAGACTAGAGTTCAGGTTTCAAAAATTGTTTTTAAAAAATCTGTGCTACAGCCCAGTATTTCAGCCCAAGTAAGTGTTTAAGATTGTCAAAATGGGAATAAAAATATGGGCCTGGAACACAGTTTGCTTTATTCTGCCAAACTGAGGCTAAGAGTATTTTTTTTTCCACCTCCCCAATGCCACTGTTTTTTTTCCTGGCTAAGGATGTGGAATATATATCTTCCTGAAGAGTGGAGGAATGTCTTCATAATTGTTGTCATGTGGGGAGGGGGAATTTTCATACCGCCATCTTGCTTACCTATCTCCCTCACTGCTTATCACAATTTCTGATGCTGAGTTTAATGAGGTCTCTATAGTGTTATAAGTATGTCACTAATAGAGCTATTATCTGTAATTTACAAAGATGTTTATAGCAAAATAATTTCTCACTCTATGAAACTTGCTAACGTTGTACCCTTGTTGGGTTCAGGAAAGTGTGAAAACACTGGACTTTGGCCAGAAAAATGTTCCTATTGTTTTATTACAGAAAAGCTGGCAAAAATCAGCTTTTTCAGTTTAACCCAATCTTCACTGCTGTGAAGCAAACTGTAATATAGGTTTCTTCTACAGTTAAAATATTCTAGAAATGGAAAAAAAAGACAATCAATAGGGGCTTCTATGCTGGGTTAGTGCTCCCTTAATTCCTGTTTTTTTCCCTAACTTGATCCAGGCAGTCTACCGCCTTTGTTCTAAATTTCCCTTTATCTTCTTATACGTATCTGTCACTTTATTTAAAAGGCCCTTATTACTTTAGTGCCAGTGTGGCTGAAGCAGTGTCACAGTGTTGGTGGAACTGTTTCTTACATTTTTGGGGCTGAAGCAGTCCTGTGCATCAGCTGGTAAGAAGGATAAAGCCCAGGATGATCAATAAGTACCTGTAGAGGGAATTGGGAAAGCAGAATCTGTTCAAGTAGAGCAGGTTGAAAATTTTCTGACAGAATAGTTTCCTTTTGGAAAATGCCAGTTCAGTGGAATGAAAATGTTCTGCATGAACATGTCAGTTCCATTGAAACTTTCCACAACTCCCTGGGCTGCCCAGCTCCCTGGCTGGGTGGCCAGCTCTGTGGCTGGCTTGCTTTCTAGGATTCACAAACTGATGACTTCTAGGCTACCTGGCATCCTGGCTTGTGAACATCTGGGACTGTCTGTATCATTTATGAATTCTGGTTGATTTTATGCAGTTATTATGAAATGTTACTATGAAAAATTGCTGTATCATGAATGCCTGTATATATCTACTATTGCAGACGGAACGCCAGGCACACTCCAGACTGAGGGTAAAAGGATAGTCCTTAAGGTTAATGATGGTGCTTTGACTACACCAAAGTTTCTTGAGAGAGTACCTGCATCTCTGGAAAACTAGTCTGAGCTTACCTTTCTGATGGGAGGGTGGTGGGTTTTTTGCCTTTTGTTTTTGGAAAAAGTGGAAAGTTACTAATACAAAACAAAGTAGCCAGGGGACTAGAAGGGGCTAAAATAAGGAAACAGAGGGAGCCAGGCAGGAAAAGAAACCAGAGGAAGGGCACAGAAGCTGGGGAGGAGATTTCATGAGGGAAAATCAGCCCAGTGTAGGAACCTCCATGAAGCAGAGGGCCTGGTCTGCTTTCCTAAGCCCAGAGGGCCCTAAAGTAGGGGTAGGCAAAATATGATCCGTGGGCCGCATCTGGCCCACCTAAAAATTAGATCCGTCCTGGAGGCTGGCAACAGAATTGCCGGGAGGTGTGGGGGACCTGGCTCTGGGTCCCAGAAGGGTCAGGGTTGGGGGCTAGCCTCCCCAAGCCAGCCCTGCTTCAGCGGTGCCCAGCCTACGCCACCCGGGGCTGTGGCAATGATTTAAAAGGACTGGGGCTCTGGCTGCCACTCCTGCTGCAGTAGCAGCGGTGGTGGCCGGACCTTTTAAATCATCAGGCCCCGAGGCAGCTTCCCCTCCCCACCCCAATATCGGCAGCCCTGGACCCTTTTAAATTGCTGCCGGAGCCCTGGGTGGCACAGGCAGGCAACACTGAAGAGCTGGCTGGGGTAGGCTAGTCCCCAGCCCCGACTCTTCTGCCCAAAGCCCTGTCACTTCCAGGGCCTGGAGCTGCTCCCCCATTACCTTGCCCAGGGGCCCAGAAGTTCTGGTTTGGGCTGGTTACCTGGTAGGTTCCTAACCAGCATTATACATGGGATTTAGAACTATTTATTACAATAATACAGGATTCTTGAAATATGACAACAGTTCACATATTGCTAGGTGTCAAACACATAACTGAACTAGCCTCACAAGAGAGTATTTCTCCTAAAAATAACATGAATGGTAAATAAAACGAGGAGGACTTGTGGCACCTTAGAGACTAACCAGTTTATTTCAGCATAAGCTTTCGTGGGCTACAGCCCACTACATCGGATGCATAGAATAGAACACATCAAAGTAAGATGCATTTATATACACAGAAAGCAGAAAAAGTTGGAAATTACCATACAAATTTTAAGAGGCTTGTTTTGGAAGTTTTCGTGTTTTAAAATTGACACCTTCAAGTCTTTAGTGGAATGGCCAGGGATGTTGATGTGTTCTCCTACTGGTTTTTGAATGTTATGATTCCTGATGTCAGATTTGTGTCAATTTATTCTTTTGCGTAGAGACTGTCCGGTTTGGCCAATGTACATGGGAGAGGGGCATTGCTGGCACATGATGGCATATATCATATTAGTAGATGTGCAGGTGAATGAACCTCTGATGGTGTAGCTGATATGATTAGATCCTATGATGGTGAATGGATATGTGGACAGAGTTGGCATCGGGCTTTGTTACAAGGATAGGTACCTGAGTTATCATTTTTGTTGTGTGCTGTGTGGTTGCCAGTGAGTATTTGTTTCAGGTTGGGAGGCTGACTGTAAGCGAGGACTGGTCTGTCTCCCAAGATCTGTGAGCGTGAGGGATCATCTTTCAGGATAGATTGTAGGTCTTTGATGATGCGTTGGAGAGGTTTAAGTTAGAGACTGAAGGTGACGGCTAATGGTGTTCTGTTTTTTCCTTTGTTGGGCCTGTCCTGTACAGATACTCACTGGCAACCACATGCCACAGAACAAAAATAAGAATCAGAGGGGTAACCGTGTTAGTCTAGAATTGCAGAAGTGACAGAGAGTCCTGTGGCACCTTAAAGACTAACTAAAGTATTAGAGCATAAGCTTTCGTGGGTTAATACCCACTTCGTCGGATGCATGCAGTGGAAGTATCCAGGGGCAGGTATAAATAGGTAGGCAAGAACCAGGTTAGAGATAACAGGGTTAGTCCAGTGAGGCTGAACCAGCTTGTTATCTCTAATTAAGGAGGGTGAGGTATTCCTTAAGCAGCTGAACTGGAGGTGTGAACAGCGAGAGAAGAGAAATTGCCCTTGTAGTTAGCTAGCCATTCATAATCCTTATTCAGTCCTGAGTTGATTGTATCAAATTTGCAAATGAATTGCAGCTCTCCAGTTTCTCTTTGCATTCTGGTTTTAAAGTTTTTTTGCTGCAATATAGTGATTTTTAAATCTGTAATTGTGCGTGCAGGGAGATTGAACTGTTCTCCTACAGGTTTTTGTATATTGCCATTTCTGATATCTGATTTGTGTCCATTTATCCTTTTTCGTAGGGACTGTCCTGTTTGGCCGATGTATAAAGCAGAGGGACTTTGCTGGCACATAATGGCATATATTACATTGGTAGATGTGCAGGTGAATGAACCAGTGATGGTGTGGCTGATCTGGTTAGGTCCTATGATGATGTTGCTGGTGTAGATATGTGGGCAGAGTTGGCATCGAGGTTTGTTGCATGGATTGGTTCCTTAGTTAGAGTTATTATGGTGCGGTATGCTGTTGCTGGTGAGAATATGCTGGAGGTTGGCAGGTTGTCTGTGGGCCAAGCCTGGTCTTCCTCCCAAGGCCTGTGAAAGTGGGAGATTGTTGTCCAGGATGGGTTGTAGATCACTGATGATGCGTTGGAGAGATTTTAACTGAGGACTGTAGGTGATGGCCAGTGGTGTTCTGTTGTTTTCTTTCTTGGGCTTGTCTTGCAGCAGCAGGCTTCTGGGTACACATCTGGCTCTGTTGAAACTAACCCAGGTACCTATCCTTCTATTTAAGACTTGAAGGTATAAATTTTAAAACAGAAAAGCTTCCAAAACAGACTCCAACGAAAAGCTGAGGAACTGGAATTAATTTACAAATTGGACATTATCAACCAAGTGTTAAATAGGGACAGTGAATGGCTTTGTCATTACACTAATTGAATGCATTTCCCTAGTTAAGTTTTTTTCACAGGCTCTTATCAACTGTCAGACACAGATCCACTTGATTTTCACTACAAAAGGTTTTTTTTTCTCCTGCTGATAATGGCCCATCCAAATTAAACAGCCCCTTAGAATTGGTATGGTAATTTCCAACTTTTTTTGCTTTCTGTGTTTATAAATGCCTCTTACTTCTGTGTGTTCCATTCTATGCATCCGATGAAGTGGGCTATAGCCCATGAAAGCTTATGCTGAAATAAACTGGTTAGTCTCTGAGGCGCCACAAGTATTCCTCATTTTCTTTATGGATACAGACTAACACAGTTGCTAATCTTGAACCTGTCATGAATGGTAAAGTTTTTTTAAAAAATGTTATTTATTTTAAACTTAATCTCTTTAAAAATACAGAGGACCACAGTAATAGTCACTGATGAGTTTGCTGATTTGTCTTAAGTGGTTGATAATTATCTTTCTTGTCTGGTATATGAACAAAAAACTCTGATGTTTTATGAAGCCAGAAATTAATAATAACTAAGGCCCTTATCTTACAACAAACTCCTTGGAGAACTCCCCAAATAAAAGTCAATAGGGCTTTGCTTAGGTGCAGACCTTCATTCCCACAGAGGTCATTGCAGGATCAAAGCCAAAAATGAGAAGAAGGTAAATGCATTTTGTCACATTCCTCACCCCCCATTCCACAAACTCAACAATACTTAATAGATGGCATGAAATTGCCATTAGCACTTTATTTACAAGCCAATCTATTTCATCGCCATGTGTTGACAAGTAATTCACTTTTCACCTTTGTTTCCAGCTACATCCACCCCCTCACCCCTAAATTTATCATGATGTGAGAATCTTTCGGAAATCATATCATGTTCGAGAGAGCAAGGAGCAGTCCCTAGTTTTTGCACAAAGTATTATATTATATGGCACTGCAGTGGAGAGGTAGAATTTTAAAATGAGTTTATCAAAGAAAAGGAAAGTAGACACCGAATGCCGAGTATTTAACAAAGACTGGAGTTGAAAATACTATTTTATTGATGTAGCAGGGAAAGTTGTGTGCTTACATTGTAAAGAAAATGTGGCAGTATTCAAGGAATACAATTTACACTGGCATTTCAAGAGCAAACATGCATCCCAATATAAATGTCTGCCTAAGAGAAAGTTAGAAAAGCAGCTCAAATGCAAAAAGAGCAAGTTTTTTCACTAAACTACCCACAGCACATGACAGAATTACAATAACCAGCTACATGATTGCACACAAAATCACCAAAATCAGCCAACCATTCTCTGAGGGAGAATTTATCAAAGAATGGTTGGTTGACTCTGCTGCGATATTGTGCCCAGGGAAGAAAAAGCAGTTCAAAAACATTTCATTGTGAAGGCGAACTGTGGTGAGACATGTAGAAGAAATCTCGGAGAACCTGGACCAAAAGCTGAAAAGCAAGATAAATGATTTTTTATACTTTGCACTGGCATTGGATGAAAGTTGTGACGTTAAAGACACAGCCCAATTGTTGATTTTCATTTGAGGCATTACCACAAATTTTGAGCCCACAGAAGATCTGGAATCAATGCAGTCAATGAAAAATACAACTATTGGAAAAGAACTACTGGAGGCAGAAAATAACAACATCTCAAAACTGGGATTAGAGTGGAAGAAATTGGTAAGTGCGAAGTGGTAAGTGAAGCCCTAATTTGATAGGCAAAAATGCTGGATTTTTGAAAAGAATACAAGACCAAGTGACAGAAACAAACCCAGAGCAGAAAATAATTTTTCTGCATTGCATTATTCACCAAGAGGTCCTCTGCAAAAGTGTTCTGAAATTAAGCAATGTTTTGGATACAGTTACAAAACCGGTCAACTTTATTACAGCAAGAACACTGAACCACAGGCAATTAGCTTCTCTGCTGGAGGAGTCTGAATCAGAGCTCAGAGATGTTCAGTACCGTACAAATGTTAGATGGCTTAGTTTGAGGAAAGTTCTGAAAAGTGTGGGATGTGAGCAGAGATTGATTTGTTATTGCAAGGAAAAGATGTTGATTTCCCTCAGTTGAACAATGTGAACTGGCTCTCTGATTTCACATTTGCCACTGACGTTACAGGTCACATGAATGAACTGAATTTGAAACTACAACCTAAGGGGTTTTTTGCTCATGACATATTCCTTTGTCAAGTCTTTCATGACAAAGTTGCTCCTTTTCTCCTGTCAGATTGGAAACAAGAAGTTCACACATTTCCCCCTTTGCAGCAGATTACAGCAGGGTGCCCAACCTGAGCTGGAGAAGGAGCCAGAATTTACCAATGTACATTGCCAGAGAGCCACAGTAATAGATTAGCAGTCCCCACATCAGCTCCCCGCAAAACCCTGCTCCCAGCGTCTCCCACCCACCAGCAACTCCCCTGATCAGTGCCCTCCCCCATACCTCCGGATCAGCTGTTTTGTGGTGTGCAGCAGGCTCAGGGCGGGGGTGGGGGAAGGAAGAAGAGGGGAAGGGCAGAGCAGGCTCAGGCGATGGGGTGGGAAGGGGTGGAGTGAGAGGCAGGGCCTGAGGCAGAGCCAGTGGTTGACCAGTGAGCACACTGGAAAGTTGTCACCTGTAGCTCCAGCCCCAGAGTCAGTGCCTATACAAGGAGCTGTGTATTAACTTCTGAAGAGCCACATGTGACTCTGGAGCCACAGGTTGGCCACCCCTGGAGTACAGTATCTGACCAGAACCAGGAAAGATACACATTGTTACTGCTTGCTTTGCATGCTGAATTTTAGAAATGAATCTAGGATTTTAGAATAATAGAAAATGACATGACTATGATCTCCTCCCCTTTCACATGTGATGTGGACAACTATCCAAGTGACCTCCAAATTGAGCTTATTGACTTGCAGTATGATAAGTTGCTTGTGGAGCAATTCAGATCAGTGCTACTTCCAAGGTTTTACACATCTCTCAATGAACAGAACTTTCTGAAGATCAAGGCTCTTGCCCAAAAGATGCTTGTACTGTTCGGATCAACTTACATCTGCGAGCAGACATTTTCTGTGATAAAATTCAATAAATCAAAGAACAGATCTTGGATCAATGATGACCACCTTGCAGCAGTGCTCCACACTGAAAAAACAGAAATGACACCTGATTTCACCTCCTTTGTTAATGCCCATCAGAGACTTTCTTCTTCACACTGAGTTTTATTTTTTCTTTTACACTTAATTTTAATAATGAATGTAAGTTAAAGTTCAGTGTTAGTGTTATTATTACAGATTTTACAAGTGTTCACAAAACTGCTTGCAATTTAAATTGTCTTTTAAGATAAGCTTTGGATAATTGTGTATTCAGTTAATTGTTATTACTTAAGAACATAATGGGGTCTTTTGACGATAGATGGTGAGGTAATTACATTAATAAGAAATGTGCAGCCTGTGATGACTTACCAAAATTTGTGGAGTGGCTCCATCTGCAAAAATTATTGCCCACTCTGCCCACATTTTTTCAGAGCTGTTACTATAGCTAGAAGAATATTCTTTGTTGACCACAACAGTTCAAACTGTCCCGTGGAATGAGTGTTTATTGCAATTAACAGTGTTGGGAGTGAAGAGAAAAGTCGAATCAAAGCAATTCTTCTTCTCAAAGTGAATGTTAACTTTTATACTTATTCAGTGTTCCATAACAAACTCATTCAGAAAACTAAAGTTACTGGAAAAAAATCTCCACTCTGAGAGCTATGCACATGTTGCTGCTGAATTACAAATGGGCAGTAGCAACATTAGTACACAATTTAAAAAATTGTGCTTTTAACTTTTATATGACACTACTGTGATCCTGCAAAATATTGACAGGAAAATGTCTCAGTTTTTTATTTTGAAAATATGGTCAGCTTATTACTAGCAGTGCAATATTACACAAGGAGTCTGTGTCTCTTTTGTTGGACAAAGTCCCTTATGATCCCTCAAGGCAATGCACATAAATGCACTGAGGGCAGACTGACTCAGCAAAAAGTCTTTTTGCCTGGAAGAAGAAGCCTCAGCCAGAAATCCTTCATTTTTCTGGTGGAACGTTTCTGGAGATAACAGACCTTTTCACCCCAGTAGAAATCACCAAAGTGTCAACATTGTTCCCCAAAGAAAGTGACAGTACAGCAACAACACATTCTGTCCCAGCCTTAAAAGGGCAGGCTTTGTTTGCTTTTCCTTCCATCATATTCTGCTTTTGGTCCTATTAAAAAGAAGAAAAATACTGCTGATTTTGGTAGCTCCAAAATAACAAAGGTGACCATGGTTCTTGACAACAACACAGCTTGCTATACTTTTGCCACTAGTCACTGGACCTTCTGATCCAAAGGGCTTTTCTACAGATCACTCTTCAGTTTTGCTGCACTGCTGCTGGAAAGCAAAAGCTGGTTTGCAAGGGCTGCTGGGAAGTGCTGATCAGTACTGTTCTGGCATCATGAAAACCTCCTACCAAAAGGCTTGCTTTGCCATTTGGAGAAAAAATTGGTCAGTGGTACAAAGACAGTGTCAGGAACTTCCTTAGAGCAAAGTTAGCCAGTGTCCTTGACTTCCTTAAGGATGGTGGTGGATTTAGGTCTCAGCCACTGCTCCCCCATAGTACACATCTTTCTGGCCAGTGTCCTGGATAAGAGAAAGATATTCAGACGGCTCTATCTCTTACACATGAAACATCTCCTGAAATCAGTAAATTATGGAGCACCTTCTTCAGCCCTCAAGACTCACTAAGCACCCATTAATATATTCTATGTATTATGCTAGTTGGCACATTAATTACAGAAAAAATGAATGAAGAGATTAATCTAAAATATCAAACGTGTTTGTGGAAGTGTTAAGTGAAGTGTCACTATTCACTGTGCATGGACATAATGATCAGAAACAATAGTGTGGACAGTGGCAGATGCTGTGGCCATAACTAGACCTGGAATGAGAGCATACAGTAAGTCAAATTCTTTTAATTGTTCTTTCCTTTTATGCCACCATTCTATTCATGCAGACTTGTGACTGTGAGAGGCTGAACTCTCACTGTAGCTGAACTTGGACTATGGAACTCACCCTGGCAAGAAAAAATGACTATGGATCTCATCAATTTCAGAATTAAGGGCCTGATCCAAGGCCCACTGCCGTTAATGGAAGCCCTTCCATTCACTTCAATGAGTTTTGGACCTTTCCTCACATGCATATCTCAATTCTTTCACATGGCTCTTTCTCGGTGATTCCTGTATGCATGCATGTGCAGGCACACACGCACACACACCATTCCAAAAATTCTGGCATGTGCTTTAAAATCCCAGTGGACTTGATTTTGAAATGAAAATTTTGTTTATAGCCACTCTAAGGAGGGCCGGCATAGTTGCTTGGACATTGCAAATTATCTCATCATACTTAGCTTTTAAATGGAAGCTGGCATAAGCCTCACAGTCTACATGTTATCATGAGATGTATGAAATCAAAACTATAACTTGAAGTGTTTCAGAAGTGTAACAAAGTGGGGAAGAAAAGAACTGCATCTTTCAAACCCAATGAACATTGCCAACTGAGGCTTTTTAAAACTGTCCAAAATAGCCAGCTGTTATACATTCATCAGTTAAAAGATTGAACCAAATATTAATTTAATTCTGTCAAAACAAGTTTACTGCTGATAGATGAACGGACAGAAGCAGATGTACATATTTTTAAAAGGATTTAGACAAGCACTAAAGGGAGAAAACATGAAATGTTGTTATGTTTCTGAACTGGAACGGGATGGCATTGTTTCAGAATGTTATTTTAATTACAGAGTAGGCAGCTGGCTCTGCAGTATGACTGCTTGTTGTGCTTAGTGATGATATCGGTAAGGGCTAAAGAAGAGCAGTGAAATTATGCTTTAATCCAAAAACCTGGGGTACCAAAGGGACTGGAAACTGTATTGCTGTATCAGATTGTTCATTGTCATTTGTGACTGCTGACTACAGAATAGAATATAATTATAATTCAACAGAAGATACAGACAGAAAGGGCTTCTTTTCACAGATCTATAATTTTATTTAATCTCAGGCTGCTATCTGATTGTAATCTCCAGTTTTATCTCCAGCTCTGCCTTGCAATGCAGCTAACTTCTCTTACCTTTGTAAACATGAGGCCAGCAGGTCTGATGCTTTTTCTGCTCAGGCTTAGTGCCTTGATTGCTTCAAATTTATTAGCAGTTTGGGGATTCCTGCACTGTGGGAAACACCCCCAGATTTACAACATTTTCCTCCCTAGAGTTTCCCATAAGTAGCTCCCATGTGGCCTTCATGACTCCAGACTTACTTGTTGCAATGCACTGCATGTAGGAATGCTGCCACAGACCCCCATCTGGTACAAAATGTAGCCGTCTGTTATTCTGTTTAGTAATGTACCCAGGGTAGCATGGGCGGTGGTGAATGATGGCATGGGCTATGTATAGCTAGCTCATGCCGCTACTCACTGCTGCCCATGGTACTCTAGTTACACTATAGTGTTTTTAGCACACCAACTCAAGGGGAGCTGGTGCATGTATGTCTGCCTGAGTTGGGACTCATACCACTAATTGCAAATGTAGACATAGTCTGAGAGGCAGAATTTCCACATCAGCTGGACCTAGACTAGGGAAGTCACTCCTGCCAGACAGAGAAAAATTATCATGGACTTCTTTATTTCAGAACTAAATGCAAAACTTAATTCTGTCACTTCACTTTTCCAGCTTCTCTCTCATGCACATGCTCACAAACATACATAAACAAAAATCCTGAAAACAAATCAAGCTATATCTACAGGCTAGGAAGGAAGAGAGAGAGAAATTATTTCTATTTTAGAATAGATACTATGGTGATGGGGTCATACACTTACAGAGGTAGATTTCTAGTATTGCCATGGTGTTGGTTACAGAAAGATTAAGCGTATACATTGGATGTCAGCCAATGTTAATGTTTTAGCTGCTGCTACTAATACAAAAGTGTTTCTTCCTCTTTGCGCCCTTTAAACATCCTTAAAGTGTTTCCATGAAAAGAGATAAATGTAAAGATAATAAAATACACTTGGCATTTCTGATAAAGAGGGGCCTGATTTATATACTGTTTGCACACCAGTGATGCAGAGTTTTGCAATTCATAAATTTTATCTACTTTTTCCTTGCACATGTGGCCTCCTCCTGTCTTACAAAGGAAGGGCTGGGGTAGCAAAACCAGGTGAAACTGGCATGAAAACATATATTGTGTTCCACTGTGACAAACATACAGTAAATTTATCCTCCTTAAACATTCCTGGCAACATATAAAGTGGATGATTCATAAATAACTAACTTGTGCCTGTCCCATGGACAAGTGCACAGGGATAGAAAAGTGTGTAATGAGCATCTTCACCAACAGCTAGGCACAACTGCAGTCTGTTTACTCAGAGAAGCTCTAGTCTGCTCCCTCTTGGCACCTTCTGGATGTGGCAAGGAGATGGGTCTATGTCCCAACCCTGGTTAGCAAAGTTAGGCAGGCACATTGCAGGGGCACACTTCATCTTCCAAGGCTATCCTTTTACCCAGGAATTCTGGGAGGGGTTGTGCTTCTGTAGCTCGCTCAGACTTGTGTATTTTTGCATACCAATTTAATAGGGGCTACGTGTAAATTTCAAACTCAGATGGTCAGATTTTCCCAAGTATGATTTTGGCCAATTATGGCATATGAAGCTGTTTTTTTCAGTGACAAGCTTAGCGTTACATCATCACACACACATACAAAACACAACCTTGAGTTTTCCTATTGAACAGCTGATTAGCTCACACCTATTTCTCAACCCTTTGCATTTATTTAAGTTCAGACCACAGCACTGCAAGAATGTACCCACATTTTGGTCTACAAATGCTCAGAATACACTCACACAAGTCCTGAAGCAGCTCCAGAGGGGGACTGTGTTCCTTGCTGTTGTTAAGATTATCTAGTGAAATGAAGCAGCCCGCCTGACACCTGTGCTGTATGATGTACAGGCATGTCATGTCTTAGGCGTATTTAACATACGCGATTTCAGCTTTCTGCGGTCCGCAAAAAAAAAAAAGGGGGGATTTTTTTTAAAAACTTCCTGCAGGAGGTGCAATTTCGCTTCCCATTGAAGTCAATGGGTTCTGGCTATACGCGGTTTCTGCTTTACTTGGTAACCGTGGAACGGAACCCTCACGCAAGACGCGACATGCCTGTATAATTTTCTCATTAAACTTAACCACAGCACAATTAAACTGGCCAACTCCCACTCCCACAAGATGACATAACATTTTGATGCCCCCTTCCCTTAATTTATTTACTAATCATTATTTAACTAGGAACAATATCTCACTGAACCAAAATCCTGTACAGAAGAGATTCTTCAGCCAACAATACAGTATCTAGTTACATCTCTAAATTGCATAACTGAGCAAATAAGATCTATAGATACATACTATATGCACAGTATTCTTACATGATGCACACATGCACAGTGGCTGCAGTTAAAAAAATCTTCAATATCTGATATACTGCAGATATTTACTATTTTGTGTTCTCATAACCAAATCTTGTCAACCCTTTCTTCATAGCATACTGTGAACCCAGCCTTCCTTTCTGTCCCCTTGACTAACTGTCAATGCTCTAACCAGCTTCCATCTTGACTACTGCATCCAACCATATCATCCACTTTCATTCTAACCAAAAGGCTTATAAATTATCTTCCTTGCCAATTAAGTTGACCTTGTCACCTTTCCTTTTAATCCTTTCCCTATTTTCACATCACATCCAGCTTACTCTTGTGCAGAACTTGCATTTATTTCAGACCAGAGCTCTTTCAGGTTCAGGCTCTTGCTTTTTTAGACCCACTCTTATTCATTTGAATGCACAAATATCACACATCTAAAACATTTTTGGGTGGAATTTCAGAGGCATATTTGATAATTCAGTCTTAAATGACTTAAGATGAAGAAAACTAGAAAACCTGTTGTTTAGATTGATTCTATAGTACAAAAGTTACATTGATGTAATATGCAAATATGTCTCTCAATATGAACTTTTTCTTGTTGTCAGATCTGCTGTATAACTTAATTTAAATGTTTCCAATATTTAATTTTGTTGAGGGAGTTTTTTTTGTTTTTAAAAGAAAAAGGAAATATGGTAGGATAAAATTCTGTGTGTTTGTGTGCGGGGGGGAGGCGGGGGGGGCGGAGAGGGAGAGGGCAGGAAATTTGACGATAGTGTCTGGTAGACAGGAATGGTCCCAAAGGTCTGTTAATGCTGTTAGCATGATTTAAAATTTGTATGATGTACTTGATAGATGCTATTATTATAGATCAAAACAATATGCTTTTAGACCATTGATTAATGCATATTTGGCAGGTAATATAGAGTATCACATTGGGATATGTGTTATGTGAAGTCTGGACTACAGGGAAAAGATAACATTACAGTACAATGGCTGATCTGAAAGAGTATTTTGCCCATTCCAAAATATCTGCTGACAGAAGACTATAGCAGTTCCAAAGGAACTGTAACAGGCTTGAGTGTTAAGAATTCACATATTTAGATTCTCCTAAGTAGATCTTGACACACTTGACCAATGTGGTCTCCCATGTCAGTAATCTGAATATTGAAGAGAAACCATTAGTTTGCAGATAAGAGACCTCTGTGATGCTTTGTGACTCATGCAACAATAACTTTGCCAGTGTTACTGTATATCAATAATATACATAATACAAATTCCATGAGTACATACTTATGTAGTAAAGAGTCTTTATGTACTGGTAAGCTTTATATTAAAGAGTCTCAAAGGTACTTTCCAGGACACCTTCATTCACATGATAGTAAAGCTTCCATTGCACTGTCACAGTCTCATGATCTCAGATTAATCAGCGTAATATAAATTAAGTTCTTTATATTTGTACTAAGAAACTGCTTTAATTTTTTTTTCTGGTTTGGGTGAATACTATTTTTATACAAACAAAAAACTTTTTCGATATGGTAAATTAAAGCCGTGGCTTAATTTACATCCACAAGAACAGGACACTCAGAGTTAAGGTTGAGAATCTGTCATTAACATGCACAAATATTCCTGGGTCTCTAGATTTGTACACTATATAATATGCAGTCTCTCAGCACGGTTTTTGAAGAATGACATTTAAGTATCAACTCTGAACTTGCTGCATCAGTGTATTTGTCAGAACCTGGTTATGGTTAATTTGTTAATTTAATTGAAATGTTATGCAATTGTACTTGATTTTGTCTGGATTACCCCTTATCTTTTAAAGGTAATTGTAATTGAAAAACTAGTAATTGCCAAACTTCCAAAGACCAGAAGTTCAGAAGAGCACAAAGAAATACAGATGCATACTCAAAATTTACCAGAGAAACAAGGCTACAACTATTTAGTTTAGTGGTTGGGCTCAAAATCTTGTGCATTTTCTATTTAGACTTTTCTTGTGACATTTCAGATGAAAACAGCAAGCAGTGTGGACTTAAAAAAAATGATTATTTAAATAAAACCAAAAAGGGAGTTTGGTCTCTTTTTTATTTTATCCAAACTGGCTACCCTCTTCCACATCAAAATTTGTTCAAAATGCTCCTTGTCAAGAAGTAACACCATCAACTGTTAAAGTTTTAGTGCCTGATCCTCCAAACCCTTACTTACTTATATAAGTAGTTCCTCTGATTTCAATGACGCTATCTTTGTGAGTGTGTCATGCTTGCAGGGCCATTCCTAGATAGGTGCAGAGTCTGGGGCAAATCAGCCTGTATGGGGCCCCCTTAACATTTTTTTATACAGGTGAAATCTGGTTATAGTGAACTACAAGGGCAGCTGCTGGCCACGGGTTAAATATTGATAGTGCCCAGCTGTATAATTATAATGTTATATTATATTGTAGTTTTTTTTATAATTATAATGAAGTTCATAATAAAAAAAAAAAACCCTCACCGATCATGATCAGTGTTATGCTGCTCACATTCTGAAATGCAGCTTCCCGGATTTCCTTGCAGCAGTTCCAGGTGCATATGGTCTTGTTAACCTCAGTGGATTTTTTAAAAAAGTAATTCCACATTTGCAATGCTGAGAGCCCATATTTGGGGAACTGGGCTCTTTACTGGCTGGCACTCACCTGTGGTAGGGGCGAGGGGACGCCTGTGCTGGTGGAGGGTCCTGCCGGAAAAGGGAAGGGTCCGTCCAAGGTGGAACTGCAGGGTCAGGGTCAATCTGGGTCAGCCTGCCCTGGCACTAGTGGTTGGGGGGTGCTAGGACTCTGCGGCAGCAGGCAATGCTGGGAGCCGGAAGAGCAGAGTGGAGCGGGCTGGGGCTGGGTTGCTCACTGCTGCTGCCACTGCAGAGACCTTAGCCTGAGTCCAGGGGGCTGCAGCCAAGAAAAAGAAATAAAACACCCAGGCCAAGGAGTGCTGGGCGCAGGCCCAACCTTGGCTGCTGGCGCCAGGCCTCCTGCTAGCCCTCTGGGCTACCCTGGCCTTCGTGCATCCCCTTGAAATGTGGAGCATCCCAACGCTCGGGGCCCCGGGTGGCTGCCCCTGTCTGTCCTATGGGCTCTGCATATCTGAATGAGTAAAAGTTTGCAAGAGCAGGTATTTTACATGGTAATTTGCAGAAAGTATGTGACTGAAGGATCGTTTTACTTAATTTTCTAAACTTTCTTTATTCTGAATTTTTGGGGATTGGATATAAATTCTCAGATTAAACTCCATCTCCTTGAACAGGTATGGGTCAGAATTAGAACTGTCTGAGGTCTGTTTTTCAGCTCAAACTTGGATACAGACAAAATAGCAGAAATCTCATGAAAATAAATTAGAGTTTTGATCCAAGAAGATGGAAATCTCATACGAACAGCAGAACTGCTTGTGAGATTTTTGTCACCACTGAAACTTCTTAACCTGAATGTTAACCCTGTTTCGACCTTGAATCTAGACTCCAAAACCTTGCATAAATCTCTTTTGGATCCAAAGACTACCTCTCTAGCCCATCTTTATTCTTAACCAATGGGAACTGTCTGTTTCTTGGCACACCGTATTGCTGTACAGTACATTTGAAGAAGTTCAGGGATTAAAACATGATGTTTTTCATTTTCCTGTATTTTCTGTGCATAGCCAAAGTGATGAAGAGTCTGGACTTTTCTATTTTCACTATTAATTAGAACTGGAGTGGTACTGTGTTGTCAGTACCTGATATTCCTTATAACCATGAGGGATTTCCCCCTCAGATCTATATTTTCCCCACAGACTCCAATCCTGAAAACACGCGTGTAAAGTACTGTATGCACATGGGCAGTCCTGCTGAGTCTATAGGACTAGTCACACGAACAAGGTCACTCACATGTATAAGTGTTTGCTGGGTCAGGGCATTTATTTCCATAATACCCCAGTTGAATCAATAGTATTTGATGTATGGGTTTTTTAAATTTGTTTTTCTTTTCTTCCAGGTTCTTATAAAAGCCCAATTTTAGATGTCTTATGCTTTTACTTTGGTAACGTGACATAGCAGTTCTGTGAAATGTGGTGAGCAGGGGTATCAGTAAAACACAGCTGTGACATGACCACAGATGAGGTGACACAGCAATAGCGAGTCAAGGTGGGGGAATGAAATGAAGTGATGGCACTATATCCTGTCCTCTGGTCTGAGTCATTGGATAGAGGGCCTCAGTGTCTTCAATGGCACTCCATGTGGGGGGACCCTTCGGCCTGGGCAGATTCCCAGTGAAATCAATGAGGGATCTGTATCATTCTATTACTTTTAAAAGTATTTTAATTGTTATTTATTAGTAGCAAAAGCTGCTACTGAAGTATTTCACAAAAACAGCATTACAATATTACTGAAAGCAGCTCGTCTAAAAATATTTTATTTTGATGATTTTGGTTTGTGGTCTGAAAATCCATGCTGTTTGATTCTTAAAATACAGGTGAGGCAGAGTTTATAAACCATCCTAGCTGAAGGCATCTCATATTCTGAGAGAGCTGATTTTTTTGTTGAGCATTCTAGGACATTTCCAGTACAAGCATAGCAGTCAGCAAATTGTTACTTGCAAAGCTAGTTATTTGTTTTAGCTCCTGCCAGAATATTGAAAGTTTGCCTGGTGAACATTCCCCGAAATCAAAATGACTTATTATCAGGCTTCCTTTGCTTTTGATCCTGTTGTAGGATGATGTGTTTTCCTAATGATGCAGAATCTCTCGTTAAGTTCAGGAAACAGGATATAAGGATAAGTCAATTGACTCAATTTATGGGCATAATAAAACAACCCCTGTTACATTCAGTAGTCAAGGCAAGACAAGGTGAAACACAGTGTTGTAAAGGTATTATGACAAAATAGTTTAGTATTTACCTGACAAAATAAAGTAAAAATACTGCATTTATTTTTGAAGCAGCATTTCAGACATTATGACCTAATATTAATAGTGGTAGCCTATCATTTATCCCATCATATAAGGATATTTCAGAGTTCACTCAAAGCCAGAAATATCTGCTATTAAATCATGACAAACTACAAGATTTTTTTTGAAGTATTTCCTAGTGTCTGCCTTATGTCTACTCTTGGCCTTACTGAACCAGTGTTAACAGCTGGGGCATTTTTTCCCCACTTGTAATATAATTAAAAACAAATTTAGAAGCAGAATAGATGTTTTGTCTCTTGGAAGCCAGTTAGTTTTTGGGAAGGTGATTGGCAATGTACACAGCTGTTCCTCACAGTTATAAACTTAGAACAGGAAAATGGAGAAATGAAACTGAAGTGACCAAATATGGATCCCTTAGTGTGCCATTGGAAAGCAAATCATTGGACTGGCTTGAATTCTTCATGAAGCACACATAAATCAAATTCTTTTAAACATGCTGCAATACTGAAATTACAGATGAAGCTAAAGATCCTCCATAAGAAGTAGAGCAATAAATGCTTCCAAACTGCAGGGAATACAGTTGGCAGGTAATGAAAATGTTGCAGATTGGTGCTCATGCTGGCTTTATCCTGCCCTACAGTCTATTACCCTGAAGAAAGAGGAAATGCTTTTGAGTTCAAATGGGAATACAATCCAAAAACTGGAAAACAATAGGAGGGAGAGATGGGTCGTATTCACATAACCTAATGTTGTCTTGAACCTTACCTACGTACACCAAAGCTCAAATTTATACAAATGAAGGGATGATGCCACCTATGCTTTAACCTGGTCCTAGAGGCTTCCTTTCACAGGACAAATCTTGGTAGAGGAGGAAAATGGAGCAGCCATGAAAGGTGTTAGAAGTAAGTTGTCAGCCTATGGTTCTGTTCTCTTTTTCAGCACTAAACCACACTGTTGGGGGGCTAGCGCTGGGGCTGGGCACTGTGCATTTGTAGTTACCATATATGTGAATGGCATTGAAAGCACGATTCTGACCACCTGTGAGCTTTGAAAATCCCATGATATTTTTTATACGAAAAAATCGGTTAAGTCTGGGGTAAGTCATAATGCCATAAAAATCTCACCGCACCAAATTGCAGAGCCTGTGTCAGCTGACTCAGGTTCATGGGGCTTGAGTTTTAGGGCTATAAAATTGGAGAACAGAAATTTGGAGTGAAACCCAGGCTCTGAGACTCTCCCACTTCACAAAGTCTCAGAACCCAGGCTTCAGCCTGGGCCCGAACATTGATACTGATATTTTATAGCCCTGTGGCCTGACCCCATAAACCCGAGACAGCTGGCCTGGGCCAGCCACAGCTATCTGTGAGTCTTTTATTACAGTAGAGACATACCTTTGGTGTTCATGGTGAAATTTCAGTGAGGACAATTACAAATCACTTATACCTAAACATCCCCTAAGAATTCCATTCGCTACACTATTATTCTCTCTCACTGTTCTAAACAGCTGCTAAGGTACAGCACAGAGGTGGCTGCAGTTCAACAGTGAACAAAATGAATGAATTTGTATATTAGTTTGTAAAGTACTTGAGGGTCATAAGGAATGAGAAGTGCTATATCAATGTAAAGCATCATTAATATTATATACATATATAATCATTAGCATTAAAAATTCAGAATCAAGTTATTTATGGTGTTGGAGCTCCTTACTATGCTCATTAAATTTTATACAATAGGTAGAGCGAAGGTAGGAGAAAACTAATTCTAGCATAGCTCTGCCAAATTAAGGTGACTAAATGTCCTGATTTTATAGGGACAGTCCCGAAATTTGGGGCTTTTTCTTATATAGGCTCCTATTACTCCCCACCTCTGTCTCAATTTTTCATACTTGCTGTCTGGTCACCATACTGCCAACAAAGACCTTGCATTGCAGAAAAAGAATCTGAAGCAGTTACGCCAGCAGTGGAAACATCTTCGCTAATCACTTAAACCAACCATTAGGGACAAAATCATGCTCCAGGCCCATTTACCATGTCTCTCTGCTGGCTCTTGCCTCCTTGATGTCAACCTCTGCACCACTGACTGGTTACACTGCAGATTGGATTAGCAAAGGGACAAAAACAAAGAGGGAACAGCAGGGACAGCGCAGCTGCTGTGGCAGGTAAATGTAATAATGATATTGATGACATTACTAATTTATTTAGGGGACCAGAATTTAGCAAGGGAATGAGGATTAGTTTGTTGTCTGTCATAATTATTTAATTCATCAGCTAGATGTTGCCCAGGGCAACCGCTATACTCTTTGCCTCTAGCTATTTTTAGCTTGTTTTGCCATGGAAGGTTTTTTCCTTTTAATTCCCTTCATGTATTTTTGGTGAGTAATAATGAAAATGAGTGTTGCTCTGTGGGGGATTCAGAACTGGCAACTCACAACACCTGAAGAGCCAGCAGGCCATTTGGTTAATTGTTCTGTGGTTTGTAGTTGGTTGGGCGGGGCCAAACCTTGTGTTCAGCTGTATACTTTAGATGTCCTAACTTTGCAGTTGAAAAAGCAACTGGCATTAGCCATAGCTGCAGTCATACCTGTTTTTTCAGGTGGTCCATATGCTGCCATTTTTATGGTTTCTAGGAGCCAATTTCTCTTTGCTGCTATGGGAGAACTTTCAGTTCCTTATTAATTGTAAAATGTTGCTTGAAATGATCAGATAAAATCAGGAGAAGGAATGAAGATACACAGTTTGCCTCCTTATTCATGCTCATAACTGCTCTGCTGTTGATATGCATGTGTAACTCCCATTTCTCTGCCTCATTGACTCTCCATCTCTTTTCAAATCACATCTGAAAACATGAATTTTCTCCCTCTCCTGTTATTTGTTGTTTAACTTTATCTGTGTTACTGAAAACTGTAAAATATCCTGGGATACTATTTGTATGAAAGATGATACATTTATAAAAATAAAGTTGTGTTGTGTTTTCATTTAATTGCACATATGTCCATGTGTCCACATCAACAGAGACCCCAAAGTATGTTAAGTCTTTGGTCTCATCTTTCCTTTTTCAACTTCTTTTCCTGCTACACTATATATTGAACCAATAATGTGGGACGGAGTATTTCAGAACTGCTGAAGGGACCTGGAACTTTTCTTCCCTTTGTCACCTTTTCCGATCTAATTGTGGGGGTAGTAACTGAAAGTCAATACTCTCTGGTGGTGATACATGAATTTGTGATTTTAGTAGTCCAGTTCCTACCAGGTGGGTGTGAATCCCACTGCTACCGCACAGGGCAATTTAAGCACAGACAGTAAGGATGGGATGGGTCTGAGGAATAAACCCCAACAGGTGATTCCCTCCTGGTTGAGATTTGTACATGTTTATAGGGTGGAATAGGGACGCTTGCATAACCACTGCCTCTGCTTCACCTATTTGGATAAGTTGTAAAGTTTAACATGCAAGGCTGACACCCTACCATTTTTCAGGAACGTTAAATATATTTTAAAGAAAATAAATCTAGCACAATGAATAATATTGCATGGTATGTGAACTTCTAGGTTTCTTATGGCTCTGTCCCTTTCTAGGCTATCACTGAAGGAGAGAGAGACAAACAAACAAACCATTTGAGCAAGGGGCTACATTTCTGCTGCCAAATTTTTGGAAAGCCAGAACTGAGCTTTGCTGTCTTCTCTCCATTAAGAATTGAGATGAGTGGCTTACTCCAAAATCCATTGAAGTAAATGGGAAAGTTACCACTGATTTCCATGGATTTTAGATCAGGGCATAGATGAGGAGCTTGGAAAGACTTGTAAACCAGAGCAATCCATTCCCCTTTCCCCTGGGTGTGTATAGTATATGTAGGCCTTGTTTAGGCTCACAGCTGTTAGGCATGCACACTGAAGATAAAATAACCTGGAAATAGCATAAACTGAGCTCATTAGATAATAATTTTCTAGGCAGATTTTTTATTTTGAAAAATTCAAAGAGCCACTTCATGTAATAGCAAATAAAGTTCTAGGCAGTGGCAACATTTGCCGAATAGTCAATATTTTCTGAGATATCAGTGCACCTTTGAAAGAGTTCTGTGCATATTCATGCATCACTGCATGTTTTTATGGCCCTGCTGTGCATGCAGAATTGTTAGTTTTACTTCATTAAATGGAAAGTAGTCTGAACCTCTCCAGCACTAAAGAGAGGGATGAACTTTTCTGCCTACAATTGGTTCCTTGCATACTGTAATGGGCAAACTTCTAAAAGTTGTGAGGCTTGATTTAATTTGGGTAAGTGCCCAAACATTCATATGCTTAACTGATCCTATCAAAGAGCCAATTCCTGCTGGATTTACTTAGGCAAAATCACTTGGTTTGAAGCCAACAGGAATTTTGTCTATCTAATGAGTGTGAACTTCAGAATTTGGCCCTAAACCTCTCAAAGAAAAATCATCTGGAAATCTCACATAAGCAAACTGACTCCTGGTACTTCCAGTTCTTCCTCATTTTGCTGCTTTTGGGAATATCACAGGAATGAATGCCAGTACACACAGTCTTTTAGTTTCCCACTGAAGCTTGGAATTAAAAATACAGGATTAAAAAAATAAAATAAAATAAAATATAAAATAATGAAGGACCCTATCCAGCTTTCACTGAAATTAATGACAAATGTCTCAGAGATTTCAGTGGGAGAAGGACTGTATCCTGACAAGGAGTTGTAGGGAACAGGACTAAATGGCTGAATCTGTGGGGACCTACATGTGAAAAACATTATGTAACGTGGGCAGTTACATAGGTGTTATAAAACTGCTGGTGTTGAGGGACTATTTGATTAGCTAATTACTTGTGTAAAGGAGCAACTTAATTTGTGTGTGAAAGTCCCCCAGTTGAAAACTCATTGTGTCATTCTATTTTAAAATTATCCGTCCACAAATTGCAGTTAAAATAATTGCATTTTAATTAAAAAGAAAGAAATTTTAAAAAGAAAGAAAGAAAATCTAATCTGTCAATAAAAAAAATCAACTTTTAAAATTCCTCCCTGGTGGTCTGGTATTATTAAATATTCTCCTTGATTTTTTTCTTATCTTGGTTTATTGGAAGGAGAAAAACAATTATCTGTAAATGTAATTTTTAATGCATGGTAATAAAAATAAATGGTACAGCTCTGCTGCTGCTCACCTAAATCTTCATCCCTGGTGGTCTAGTGGTATTAAATAATCTGTGCCACATGTATTCATCATTTGCTGACAGGAAAAGGAAAAACTTTCCACATTTTACTGTCTGAAAAACAAACACAGTGCTAGCTAACCAGGTAGGGGAGACTTTTCTGTGGGTCAGGCAAGAAAACTGGAAAAATCTTTTATTTTCCCTACTGGTGTGATTTTTGTCTTTGTTAGTTTACATGACAATTAATATAAAACCAGAGAGGTAGATGGTATTTACAGGGTGCTGTTTTTGTTCCCTGATATTTTGTCCAGACTGTATTGGTTATAGTTTTTATCTTTTCTTAGATGGAGTAATGAGTGTTTGCCACAAATTGACTCAGTGCTGATAAATGGTTTCTCTCTGATACCATAGCTACTGCTATTCTACAAGAATATAGCACTTTTTTCATGTGTAAATCTCAAAGTGCTTTACGGAGGTAGATAAGCAAGCGTTATTATTCCCATTTCACAGATTGATAAAATGAGGCATAATATGATTAAGCAAATTCCCTCTGGTCCCATAGCAAGTCAGTAACAGAAATGGGAATAGAATCCAGTTCTCCCTTCTGAGCGACCACAGATATTCCTGATTTCAAAAACATGGGAGATTTTGTTTGAATTATCAGTGTGTGTACATGTTTTTTTCTCAAGTGCTCTGAAGAGAGTTGTCAATAATGTAAATAAGGGCTTGCTTCTTTCTTCCTACTTGCTTCCACATATGACCTCCATTTTACTATTTGAATAGCTTTTGAAAAGAAAACATGATGCACTTTGCTTTCCTTTGTTTTAAAAATGGTGTAGCTTTGTGTATTTGCCTCACAAAAAACACAACTAAAGCATGTTGATTTGCTGAATTGGAAACTAAATATACATTCTATTTAGAAAATATATCATTTCTGCATTGTTATAATTAAGACCAGGACATAGAATTCAGTAACATGTATTTTAAAGATTTATCTATGATGACTGATTTCTTGTATTTTACAAAATTAGTATTTGCTTAACTTATTAAATATAAGCCGATATTATTAACATATAAATCTTAAGATTTATAATGAATGTATACTTTTATATGGTGCACTGGGGATGTTAACAGAAACAGCTTTCATTTCCTTCAGGTTGTTTTATTTTCACAGGATTTGGACGCTGAAACTAGCATGTGGAAACTGAGCATTGGCTCATATTTACAAAGGCTGTCACAGAGGTTGTTGTCTTCTAAACAGCCTGTAAATAAAGAAAGCATAATAGACTGCCATGAGATGTAATTTTTATCTCATTATGCAAGGAAGCCTTGATAACTCAAGAGTGGTAAACCACAGGAGAGAAATAGATTTCTAATCAAAATGACAAAAATAAAATAAAATAAAAATTCATCATCATAAAGGGTCCCATATTCTACTCTTAGAAAGCATAAAAATTTTAGCTTTAAAATAGGAAGATGTGTACATGTTTTTCAAAACATGAATTTCTTTAATTTCAGTGATATAAAATAATTAACTTGAACCCTGATAAAATCTGTAGTTTGTAATTGAAAACATGTGCATTGTGGGACTACTGGAATGTTTCCAGCCGAGCTGTGTGTGGTAGAAAGGAATCTCTATAGAGCTCAAAGCATTCCTGATTTTATGGTAAATGTCTCTCTCCTCTCACTGAATTCTTGTTAATCAGTTTTATTTACATGGCATTTTAGTGATCTAGTGAAGAGTAAAATGCTTTAAAACATTTAGAAAGAGACATAAGAGCCCTTAAGGGAGTGGACTTTAATTTAGCAGCAAGTCCCATTATAAACCACATTCAGTGATAAGACTTTTTCAAACAACTTGTGTATTTATTTGTTTTTCAATGGATGTTGTTGAAGTGGCTTTTTGGAAAATTCCCTTCTAGTGTAGTGACGAATGAGATCTGTGCCAGTGATAAAAGTGTGTTTTATTAGGGGCATAATATTTGTTCACCTTAAGTACTTTAAGAGTATTAGAAAGTCTTCTCCATTAAACAAATTCTCTCACGGGCATGTAGCTTTCCCAGACATCAGTACAAACCAGGGTAGCATACGGTCTTCAGTGTGAATATGATAGTATTTTATTTTTTAAAAGTCAAATCTGAAAAATAAAATCCTGACTCCAAACATCAATCTCCAACAAACAGCCTCTCTCTCCCCTCAAAACCATGTCAGTTCTTTTCCTTTAATATAATATTTTAAAAAAATATTTTTAGTGCTTTTAAAGAGTGCTCGATTCCCAGCCCTAGAATCTGAAGTCCTCTCTATGACACAAGAAATGCAGTGCGAGCATCTCCAAAATACCCTACTAAATGTTCTTCACCTCTTTCCATGAGTCAGAAGATGGTTCACTCTCAGTGCCTAATAAATCTGTAATGTTCTTGACAAGATGATCAGCAAGTGTGCAAATTAGTACCAACTATTGTGGTGATTGTTTTTCTTTTGGGCAAACTGTCTGCTAGAAATCTGAGACCTAACCTCATTTCACATAAACTACCGAATGATTTTTGAATACCATTGATCAGGGCTGGATTCAAACCTTGTCACCCATCACGTGAACAATTCAGTCACTCAGTTTGCTAATTACTTGAATTTTAAAAAAAATATTTGGTGCCTTCCTCATGATTTTCAGTTCCAAACTTACCCATGTGGGATTAGCCCTATAGTTCTAGATGACTGGCTTCTTACGTGGATTCTGGCTGAGAAGGTAGGATCCTGGAAAACCAATTGTACGCTCACTGAACGAACTACTAAATCATTTTTTGAGATGAAAGAAATCACAAAGAAAATTCTTGAGCTAATGAGGTAAGTGCTAATGTCACTCTTCAGCCACACCACTTCTAATGGCTTTCTTGCCCTTTCTTCATTTACACATTGTTCAGGGGTGCTAGAAAAATTTTATAGTGGGGGTGCTGAAAGCCACTGAACCAAACTGTAAACTTTGTATATAATGGAACCAGTTCAAGCCAGCACCACTAGTTCCAGAACCTATGACATTGTTGTCTGTTTAGGTCCAGTCCTGCATGAAGAATTGCCTGGGCAGATCTCTGTGCACACAATGGGGGTCTGTATGGCTGAAAGGATCTGCCCACATGGAATCATTTGCAGGGTCAGGGCATCAGACTTAAAGTTCTGCATGGCCAGCACCTGGTCTTCATCCCAATGTGTAAAAGGCTTAGCATGTTGCTGGTGTTACACAAATAATAAAGGATTTTATTTTCATTGATGTTCTCAAGGATTTATCTGTAATGCATGTATAAATACATATTATAGTTCTTGCTTTTCTTCAGTTTTTTGAAATTTTATATATATAAAAATATACATTCTCTGTTGAAGACTTAGGGCCTGGTTTTCAGAAGTGCCGAGTGCCTGCAGTTCCCATTAACATCAGCTGGAGTTGTGAGTTCTGAGCACTTCTGAAAATTAGACTCTTAGTTTATGGACTGCCATAGGCATGTTTTCTGTTTAATGAGAAGCCAGCATTTTGATACATTTTCATGTGATCAGGATGCACAGGGGAGACTTAAAATAAAACTGTATACAGGAGAAATCCATGTATTAATTCTGCTGTTGGCATTTGCCTAATCAACAGCTTGTTTAACATTATTCAGCTGAGCTGACATATTTCAAGGACAAATATCAATAGCGTACAAACTACTGTATGTCCATAATCACCACTTTCTCTCATATAAAATACCTTGTTTGTCTGTTATAGTAGTACTTCTTTTAGGACAAGTCGTATGTTCAGTGTCACAGTGGGACTCGTGTTCAATGTAAGAATAACAAGGGCAAGAAGCCACTGAAAAAGCAGTTCTTCTTGGTACATGTGGGAGTTGTACATGGTCTTCCGTTACTGAGACACATATACACATACCTGGAAACAGCTGACTGGTTAATTTCAGTGATATACCTCCCCTCCCGCCTTTCTGGAAGAATCTGATGGTCAGGAGATTACAAAGGAGTGGGTATGGTGAACTGTCTGAGAGGATTTCCCTGAAATCAGTTTTTCTGGTTAACTTATTTTTCAATCAATTATTTTAATCCCTTTTTAAATGAGCATCTCTGGCTATTTTATCTTTTTGAAAGGACCTGCCATTTGCATATGTGAAACTATTGTGCACGGTCAAAACCAAACCTAGTTATCCAACCGTCATCCATTCCCAGTCGTGTTCAGTGTCACTCATTTTTTTCATTCAGTGACCCTCACAGAAAGCTAAACCCATTTTAGTACATTGTTACTTGGTGTGACGGGGCTGTTCCTGGTGGAACCAACTGAGAGTGCCAAATCAGGACAAATTGCTTCCAAAAGGGCAACAAGAGCCCAAAGCTGGGGTTTCTTCACCTCTAAGGCAAACCAAACCAGCCAAACAGAAAAGACCTTGGTTTCACCCCACTGGCTAGCCACAAGTCACACAAGCAATTCCCTTAGACACTCCAGCTTCCCAGTATCACCACCAGCAGCCACCTGTCCTGGGGACAAATGGTTATGAAAACCAACACCCCAATAAAAGAAAACGGTTCTCCCCAATTCCAAAGAATCAGACCCAGACCCAGGTCGATATACAAATAAGATCTTATCCACAAATCACACTGTTTCCAATCCTTTAGAATCTAAAATCTGAAGGTTTATTATACAAGGAAAAAGATATAGGTGAGGGTTAGAAATGGTTAAAGGAAATCAATTACATGCAGTAATGTCAAATCTCTTGGTTCAGGCTTGCGTCAGTGGTAGAATAAACTGCAGGTTCAAATCAAAGTCTCTGAAATACATTCCCTGGAGGAATGGGTCATCAATCCTTTGGCCAGAGTTTCCATTTGTAGCAAAGTCCCATCCAGAAGTAGGAGCAAGGCTGGAGACTGGAGACTGAAGACCAGATGAGAGAGCTGCAGCAGGTTTATTTATAGTTTATCCCAGGTGCAAGAACCTCTTTGTTCTTGCTTTGAAAAGTACAGCCCCATCAAGTTCTGGAGTCATGTGAGCATATCACATGAACATGCATGATTCAGGATTCATAGGCGGTGGCCATTGCCCACCATCTATCTTGCATGTTCCTTGCCAGACTTCTCATGCGGATTGGAGCATTCCAAGCTGCCAATGAGTCCATTGTGTAGCTGATAGTCCTTAATGGGCCATCAAGCATGGTAAGCAAAGCTAACACCAAGGGTTCTGGAATGTCCCCAACAGCATAGCACAATATTTGGAAAGACAGACAGTACAGAGCCAATATTCATAACTTCACTACAAAAATGATACACACATACAGATAGCATAATCATAATCAGCAGACCATAACCTCGTCGTCGACCCCTTATATGACCCCCTTTACCTAAGATTTGGTGCCCCTACAGGACCTTGGTTGCACCAATGATTTATATGATCCCAGATAATTTCAGTAACGTGACACTTGGCATACTATATTAATTAATAGTATTGTATCTGTGGTTCCTCACAGGTACACTGTTTTGTTAGCTTGGAATGAGACTTCTAAAATACTGATAGATTACTCTGATGAACATGTCTAGTAGTGAAAAACAGACAGATCTCTTTGTGGGTTCTCATGCATATTAGCAGATTATTATAGGGGTGTCCCCATCAGGTGCTTGTGTATTTGTGGTTGCATGTAATCCTTCTTGCTCATCTAGGTAGGAATGGCAAGGATTTAGACAATCTTGAAGGAGCTAATTCTGGTCATTTTGAGGAAGAAAACATTGACAACATTGACAGCCTTCAACTACCTGAAGGGGGGCTCCAAAGAGAATGGAGCTAGGCTGCTCTTCGTGGTGACAGAAGACAGAACAAGGAGCAGTGGTCTCAAGTTGCAGCGGGGGAGGTCTAGGTTGGATACTAGGAAAAACTGTTTCACTAGGAGGGTGGTGAAGTACTAGAATGGGTTTCCTAGGAAGGTGCTGGAATCTCCATCCTTAGAGGTTTTTAAGACCTGGCTTGACAAAACCCTGGCTGGGATAATTTAGTTGGGGTTGGTCCTGCTTTGAGCAGGGGGTTGGACTAGTTGACGTCTTGAGGTCCCTTCCAACCCTAATCTTCTATGATTCTATAAAAAGTCTACAATGGAGATACACAGAGATTAATTTGGGCCGCTCTGTCTATATAGCCACACTGAGCTAGGTGAAATCCACTCTAGTCTTAAAGATGGAACATCTTTGGAGGGATTCACTGAGCATTTGGTTTATTAGGAAACATTTAGAAGGATTGGGTAGAGATTTTACTTTTATTTCTTGTGAATGTTGTAATGTCATGCAGATTCTTCCTGTGGCAGTTCTGGAGATGAGCGAACAATTCCACTGTAATAGATCAGTTCAGAGAAAATATTAAGAGAAAGGGGAGGATATTTGCTCTTATGCATTAGGTTTTGAGAGTATGTTTATAGTTCTGTTTTTGTTTACTTTGTGTCTAGATGAGGGTAAACTTCGCTTTGACAGGCTCAGTCATGTAATACATTATGATATGAAAAGGTCATGGCCAGACGTGTTAGGGATCACAGCCAAGAGATTCCATAGCTACATTTTGTAGTTTATAATCTTTGCAAAGGATAAATTGTCATGCCCTTTGAAGGACGTATGTAGGTAGATGATTACCTTACAGTCAGGGCCCAACTGTTCAGCACTTGGACAACTAAACTGATTAACATAATACAAGATTGTGGATCTTAGCTGCAGCCATACAATCAATATTATTCTTAAGGAGCCTTATAAGGTTTGAACAGGCTTACCTTCCAGTGGTGAGATTCTCACTCCTGATCTGACCCCCTTATGCTGGGTAAAGGGGATGGGGAGTTGTAAGGGGGCTTTAAAAGCCCCAGATCCCAGTCTGGGAAGAATTCCCTAAGTCAACGTTTCCCAAACTTTTTTGGCCACGGAACACTTGTCTCAGTGAGTGGGGGCTAGATGATGACTGGAAGTAGCCACAGAGGCAAAGTGGGTGAGAGGGTTGGAGGTTCCCCTGGGAGGGGAAACTCAGAGCGAGGGTACTGCAGAGGGCAAAACCCAGGGTAAGGGACACTGGGGTCCAGGCGGGACACGGGGCCTGAGGCAGACGAGACACTGGCCAGGAGGAGGTGCTCCATAAACTGGAGAGCTAAGTCCTGAGATGATCACCAGGAGCTGCCGTGCTGGTGAGTCCATGATTTACAACAGATGCCAAGTAAAACAAATAAAGTTAGGAAGGATTATAAGCAAATGCAAGTGAAAACACGCATCTAAAACTTAATCTAGCTAGGTACAGGCTTTGTTCGGGAAGTTTTTTCACACCAATCTTTCTTCTTTCCAGTCATAGCTGACTTTCCTTTCAATCAGGATCTTCCATGGAAGTACAAGAAGCTGGCTTCCCTTGCCTTCCTAGGTGAAAGAAAGATCTTTGTCTAAGCAGGTTTCCAACCTGTATTCAAGTTCCCAGAGACTTCAACACCCACTTTGCTGAAGGACCCTTCTTTCTCAGTTTGCAAGAGCTCTGGTTCCTTGTGCCTGTCTAGTGATGGGTGCCAAAGACGGCTTCTGTCTTTGCTAATATCTTCCAAAGTTCAGTTACTGTCAGGGTTCCCTCCCAACTCTGAACTCTAGGGTACAGATGCGGGGAACTGCATGAAAAGACCCCCTAAACTTATTTTACCAGCTTAGGTTAAAACTTCCCCAAGACACAAGTTTCTCCTGTGTCTAGTTGATAGGCTGCCACAACCAAGTGTAAACAAGAATTAGGGAAAAGGCCACTTGGAGCCTCCTATTCCCCCCAAACCTCCCCCAAGCCTACACCCCCCCTTCCTGTGAAAGGCTTGAGATAAACCCCTCACCTATCCTTACAAGTGAGCCTGATCCAAAAACCGTGGATCTACACAATGGAAAAAACAGTCAGATTCTTAAAAGAAGAATTTTAATTAAAGAAAAAACAATCTACGTCTATAAAAATCAGTGTTGAAGCACTTTACAGAGTCACTGAAGACTAAAATAAAAACCCGCAGAGGAATCCCCTCAGCTTGGTTTTAAAGTTACAGAGAAAACACAGGGATATCTCCCTAAACCATGAGAAATTCACAAGTGAGAAATAAATATAAGCTAACATGCTTTTATTACTTACTATTTGTGATGGTTAGAGACTGATATTGAATTAGATGGAGGGAAGAAAAGGCTGTCTGGCTCCTTTGAAATCCTCAAAGCAAACGTACCACAAACAAAGGCACACAGAACAAAAGCCTTCCCTCCCCCAGATTTGAAAGCATCTTCGGTCCCCATTGGTCCTTTTGGTCAGGTGCCAACCAGATTCTCTTAGCTTCTTAACCCCTTACCGGTAAGAAGGAATTCTAGGCTACTTTCTGGTTATGACAGTTACTTTGTTTCAAGAGACAGGATGCCTAATGTTGTTCTTCTCTTCCTGTGATCTTTTATACACACTGTGTACATACATCACACAGGATTATTAATAATCAGTGAATTATTATTTTTCAAATCATACAAGGCATATTTTGTACAAAAATTAGTACTATAGTAAATAGGGTTTGAATACAGGGATGCATAGGGTCACAGAGGTATACCTAATGAAGTTGTCTGTAGGACCCCTACCATTTTTGTTGCTCTCAGGGTTCCCTCCCCACTCTGAACTCTAGGGTACAAACATGGGGACCTGCATGGAAGACCCCCTAAGTTATTTTAGCAGCTTAGGTTAAAAACTCCCCAACGCACAAATTTCTCCTGTGCCTGGATGGTATGTTGCCACCACCAAGTGCCTAAAACAAAGAATCAGGGAAGAACCACTTGGAGTTTCCCCCCCGAAAATCCACCCAGGTTCTTACACCCCCTTTCCAAGGGAGGCTTGAGAATAAAACCCTCACCAATCCTTACAGGTGAGCCCAATTCAAAAGCCTGGATCTTTAAAACAATGTTTAAAAAGAGTCAGATTCTTAAAAGAAGGATTTTAATTAAAGAAAGGGTAGAAAAAAACACTTCTGAAAAATCAGGATGGAAGTTAATTTTACAGAGTCACAAACAGATTCACAAAATACAGAGGAATCCAAAATTACAGAAAAAACAGGGATGCTTCCCTCTGGCAAAGACAAATTCATAGATGAAAACAAAATTTAAACTGACCCGCCTTGTAATCTGACAAACTGGTGGAATTATGTGGAGGAGATGGATTGCTGTCTGTTTCCTCTTAAATCCAAGAGTGAACCCACAAAGAGCCCACACAAAGCCTCTCCCCGCCTCCGAATTTGAAAGTATCTATTGCCCCCATTGGTTCTTTTGGTCAGGTGCCAACCAGGTTATTTGAGCTTCTTAACCCCTTGCAGGTAAGGAGGAATTCTAGGCTACCCTTATATTTATGACAGTGGCAGAAACTGTAACGTGTGCAGTGAGTGAGGCAGGGAACTGTAGGAAGAGAAAGGATGGTCTTAGCTGAATGCCAGCCTGGAAAATTGGGTTCAATACCTGCCTTTGCCACAGACTTCCTGGGTGGTGCTACGTAAATCTCCTCACCCCGTTACAGTGGGCCACATTTGGGTTGGATCACAGGAATAATGTGATGGGAGCCCTGTAAATCTTCATTAAACTCAATTAAATTCCTGGTATGTGAGATGGAGGTTGGTAAATAACGCCCCCCCATCTAGTGTTAATAATGTTTGCTCTCTGTATTTCATTCATCTGTGGGTCCTGAGCAATCATGTAACCCACCCTTTTCACAGGTGATCTCTAATTGTGTGTTGCTTGTTTTCTGGGTGCCTGTCACCGTACCTCAATCGGTTATAGTGAGAAAACCAGATTCAGGATAAACTGCCAAGAAATAGGGCAGACTCACCCCAAACTGGTGGTTATTCTTCCATTAGATATACTAATCCAGTAACAAAAATAAACTTGTCTCACCATACTGGTTAACAAGAAAATAGAAATGCAGTCTCCTTAGACATGCCAGCACTTATTTCACCACCCAGACACTAGACTTAATTATGAGTGGTTATTGAAAACCAGTGTAATCAAACAAAGTGTTCTTCTGATCTCAAAAGATAAGCCACACACACAGGTCAATATATAATTGAGATCTTACCCAATCCTTTAGGTTTATTTATAAAGAGAAAAGAAGAAAGAGAGAGTTAAAATATTCAAAGAAATCACTTACATACAATCATTGCAAAGTTAATGGATCAGGTTTGTACTAGTGATGTTATAGACTGTTGGCTTGTAAAGTCTCTGGTAACTTCCAAAAGACTGGAAGGTCCTCAGTCCATATTCAATATGCTCCTTTTAGTGTAAGTCCATATTCCAGAGATCAGAGCAGGAAAGAGGCACAGTGGAGATGCCAGATGCCTTGATACCTTCTCCCATGTGAAGGGGATGCACTCAGTCTTAGTTTGTGGAAATAAGAAGGCATAAGATGGAATCCAGGGTCACATGAGCAAGTCACATGGCCCTCCATGGCTTGATGACTTATATGAGCAGCCATTACCCATATTCTGGCTCAGGTGTCCACAGTAAGGCTCACTGAATGGGGATAAGGTTCTTCTGTGATTCAGTGTGAGAATTAAGTATTCTTTAATAGGCTATTAACTTGAATGTGCGGGTTATACTGGATGTAAACTATCTTGTGGGTGTTACCCAGGAGCAAACATATTTGAAATACAGGAACATAGTCAATATTCATAACTTCAGATACAGTGATGATATATGGATTTAAACAGGAAAATCATATTTGATAGATTGTAACTTTTCCATTGATACCTTACATGGCAATATTAATTATATAAAAGGTCATGTTTCAATCATACAGTATGGTGCACAGGTTCAGAAACCCAAGGCCTCATTTTCAGAAGACCTGAGTACTCAGAATTGCAAATGAAGTCAATGGGAGCTGTGCTTTGAAAGTATATAGTATTAAAAAATGATAAATTCTCTGAAAAAATCAGGGTATAGGCATCTCAAATCAAGCACCCAAAATTATTGAATACTTTTGACAATGGTGGCTGTAATGTCTCTGTGCCTCTTAATTTCTTAAAGTGGAGATAGTAATACCACCTTGCTTCACAGTTTTTATGTGAAAATTAATTAATTCTTCATTATCATCATCATCATCATCACTCCCATAACTGCACTGATCATTGGGGCACCATCACTGATGAGTAATCATTCCTGATGATTGTGTGTCAGTGCTTGAGTTTCCGTGAAGTCCATTCCTCTCTACTCTTTTATGTTGTCAGTCCATCCTCTCTTCTGTCTACATCTTCTTCTCTCTCCTTGTACCGTCCCTTGGAGGATGATCTTGCATAGGCCACATGATCTTGTTACATGGCCACATCACTTCAGTTTGTGCTTTTTCACAGTTGTCAGGAGGTCTTCATCTGACCCAGCACATTGGGAGGTGATGTTGTGGACCTCTTCATTAGAGAAGTGGTAGAAGTAGTTGATGCCCAGGATTTTATGGAAGTATCTCATCTCTACTACCTGTATTTGCTGTTCAAGTTCTGCCATAAGGGTCCATTTCTCATATGCATACAGAAAAATGGAGATGACCAATATATGCAGCAGTTTCAGTTTGTATTCTAGGGAGATGTTCTTATTCCTCTAAATTGGCTTTAGCTTTGCTGCTGCTGCTGTTTGCGCAGTTCTTGCCAGAATTTCTGCCTTTGATCCTTCTTGAGTGATGATGACCCCAAATGCTTGAACTGTTTCACTGTCCCGAGCTCTTGTCCACTGACAGTGATATGTGAGCTGATTCCATCACATTTGTTTGTCATCAGTTTGGTTTTCTCTGCACTGATTTCCATGCTGTATTTTGCGGAACTTTCATCCAATCATTTCACAAGGTTGGCAAGTTCATCTTTGCTGTCTGCCAGGTCATCAATATCAGCAAACTGAAGATTTGAGATTGTTTGGCCCCCCCAGTGGTGACTGTGCATATGTGATCTTCTAGGGCATTAGTCATTATATGCTCCGAGTAGAAGTTGAACAGTGTGGGTGAAAAAAGGCAGGGCTGCCAGACTCCAACAGCGGTGCAAAACCACTCTCTTATTGTGCCATTGACGAGAACTGCACTGCTGGCCTTGGCATATAGTTATTTAATGGTAAGAATAAGCTTATGACCAGCACTGTAGTTCTTCTTCGTTGCCCAGAGAGCTTCATGCCATACTCTGTCAAACACCTTCTTGAAATCACCAAAGATGTGGCAGATGTCCTGCTGGTGTGCTAAATACTTCTCACACAGAACACGAAGGTTGAAAATCTGTTCTGTGGTACTTTTTCCAGCACGAAAGCCAGCTTGTTCTTCAACTATGATATTCTCTTCTTGTGACTTTAATCTGTTCAATGTGACCTTCAAAATCACTTTGCTGGGATGGCTAATTAAGCTTATGGTCTGGTAATTTTGACACAGTTGCCTTTCTTTGGCAGAGTGATGATTAGTGACTGTGTCCACATAGCAGGCCAATTTCCCTGTACATTCAGGATATCTTCCTTTTGTACCTTATCGATGATATCTTGGAGCTGATTGTAAAAAACCTTCAATTTGCTTACTGTCATAGTCTGTTGTAGGGGCGTACATTTGTACCACTGTGATATTAAATGGTGCTACCTTTAGACGGATGGAAATAAGCCTGTTATACATTGGGCGGCATCCTAATACTGAATTCTTGCTATCTTTAAGCACAAGAAATCCTTCACCATTGACATGTTTGTCCTCTCCACAGTAATAGAGTGTATGGCCTTCTTCCATTAGTACTTCTCCAAAGTTCTTCCATCTAATCTCAGAGATTCCTAGGAGGTTCCAGGTGTATTGTTCCATTTCTTATGTAAGTTCTTTCAGCCTCCCTATTTGTCTCAATGTCCTGTATTCCATGTGGTTATGGTGATGTTATCTCTTTCATGAATCCTCTTTGCTGGGGTTACACAGTAGTATACTTGTCATGTCCACCCCGGTGGGAGATGGATGGCGCAGTCATTCTTAACCTGGGCTGTGACAAATGCAGTATGGACATGGTTGACTTGCTCATCATATGGTGTCTCTTAGACAAATTTCTCTGGAGGAGCACATCCCTCTCCAGGAACCCCCCTTTTAGTCATCTTTTACGACATGCAGGGGGAGCAGTGGGTTTATTCTGTCCCCAGTATGAAACACTCATCCTGTACAGTATAAGACTGTATTACAATGCATATGCACATGGGAGCTGTATTAAGATTGTATTACCAATCTTAATTCCAGCACTTCCTCCATTTTAGATAGCTGACTTTGTAACTTGAGCATTCTTTTAGTGCAGTGGTGTTGCATGTAATTATATGAAATCACAGAACCATCACACAGGTTAATAAGATTGTTTTTCTAAGATGATTGCAATAACATAAGTATTCCATGTCTGAGGGGTCATGCAGGAGCTTGCTTGGAATAGCGACTTCCCACTCTTTACCTTTCATGCTGATATTACTTTTATACACAAATGCTGAAGTCATTCTCAGTTAAAAAATCCCAACCAAACAAAAGACCTGAACATGACTTAGACTGATTTAGTGTTTTTTATTTATTTAAGTATAAAAAATGTGAGCTTATTGCTTAAGTCCCTACATGTATTTAAAAATAAAATAATTTTAAAAATCACATTTTGTACATTATACTTCCAACCACTGGCTGCATGAAGGACAAGCCATGCATTTTACAGGCACCAAAACAGAAACGATAAAATCACAGGCAACATTTTAAAAAAAACAAACCCCAAAGCTAACCTGTATACTTCAGGGCATAAACAAATGACTAACTAACAGTGATTAAGAAAAAATTTCCTTTTCGGCAGGTCTGTTATGGGATTTCTTGTATTATCCTCTGAAGCATCTGGTATGGTCCAATGTAGAAGACAGGGTACAGAATTAGATGGATCACTAGTCTGAATTGATTTGGCAAGTACTTTTATGGCTTGGATCACAGTGGTTACTGTGATTCTATGTACCTCAGGGTATAGAATCATTTTTTCTAAGGTAAATTCTGTTTTTTTTTAAACCTGATTAATAAACAGAACTTGCCTCAATAACTCTGAGTTTTCTCATGCACTCAAATGGGAGCTGCATTCCTTTGACTCCTATATTGCCTATGAATGTTAAAGACAATAATAATCTCAGAGTCTCAATTAAATGTTAAATGTTATGTTGAAATTATATTAAAAACATTTTGTAACCTCTGTAATAATTTGGTATTTGTAATGACATGTAATGATTAGAAGGTATAATACTTTATACTGGAGATTTTGTTTAAGAGAAATTAGGAAGGAATGAAAGGCAAAAAATTCAAAAGGCAGAAAAATAAACAGAAGAATGAAAAGGAGAAGGAATATTGAATGGATAATAAAATATTTAGTGCGTTTCAATTAACTCTTCTGACAATTAGTGCACTAGTATATTATATCATAAAAATCATGTCTATTAATTTTTTTGCAGCCATTATCTTGACTGTGATTTACTCCCCTCAAATCATTAACAATGCTATTAAAAGGCGGATGCAGATGAGTGTTCTGGATAGAGTGCAGGAAAATAATAGGATTATTGCTGAGGGTCAGGAAAAAGGCTGAAGACCAATAGACTGGGGGGAAAGGGTGAGGGATTAAAGGGGAATAGTGATCAGAAAGGGAAGGAAATGAGGAAGAAGGAATACAGCCAAAGACATGCTATAACTCTGGCTAACTGCCTAGGCTAGCTGAGTAGCTGCTTAGGAAAGATTCTTTCCTCCCTTTACTGGCCCTCCCTAATGCTGCAGTTTAGATTTAATCTGGACAAACCCTTCTACTCTGAAATGTGCAGCCTTTTGGATACACTCAGTTTTTGCGCACAGTGGAAATCTTTGTGTACATGATGAAGAAGATAAATATGTGTATGAATAAGAGTCCCTGGGGTATTTTCTGAGGCAATGAAGCATCCTTGTTTCAGGTTACAATAGCAGCTTGAGGGCAGCATTTCCATCCAGAAGAAAATGGCTGTGACTCTTTATAAATAGAGGCCTTCTTGGAAAATGAGATAAGCTGCATAACCAGGAATGCTTAGACCAAAGATAGAAGAGAAACATCAGCAAAATGAAAATGAATGGCTGACACATACTTCAGAAAAGGTTAACCATGGGAAAACTCTATGTCTGAATGGACATTGTGTTGCAAATATATTTAGATGGATATGTTTTTTATTATGATTATTGTTAATACTAATAATAGTTGTAATTAAAATTATCCCAGCACTTTTTTCCACCTGAAAAGACGGTCTCTGACATAGCTATGAGGGCTTATCAAGTGCCAATTTATACTTAGTGTTTAAAATTGACACCAATGTAATAACTAATCAGAATCTGAGTATAACATGGGATCATTGTTCCTAGATTTTTACCGTTATTGTTTTGACTAGAAAGGCTGCGTTAACACAGCAGAAGCAGCAGTTTGTATGCAGATGGGAGGACTCAAAAGTCCATTGGGCAATTAGCATGCCAAATATAAATAAAGACTGAGGGTAAGATGAGCTAGTGAGGGAAGAGGTGGTGACCTCAGCTATCATATCTATGAAGGACAGGATGACTCAGAGATGTGTTCTGAATCATCCTGTGCAATACACTTTGTAGTGTTTGTTTCTGTTCTCCCTTACAGATTGGTGTCCATGGCAGCAGGGGTTATCTATGCCTACTTGGCTCAAGGATAACCACCAAGTGCTCCTGCACTTGGTATGTATTTTTCTCTGCTTCTTTGGCATGCACTGGGGAAAAATCAGACTTCCAGTGTTAGCTCTTGTTTTACATCTTTGCAATGAAATGAAATGGAAACACACTTTTGTTTGTAATTAAAAGCCAAGGCTAGGGCCTGACAATCTGCGAGTACAGCTGCTGGCTTCATAGATGACTTGGGCTGGCTTTGCCCCTGGTTTTGAACACTAGCAGCTACTCAGCAGCTCTTCGTAGAGGGAAGAGATAGAGAAGAGAGGAGATATGGAGCAGCTGCTCTTTGCAACATGCTCACTTCAGAGTCAAGTCGACTTCTGTTTGGAAATTCATCAGGGAGATACTGCTGGTAGAATAGGTAGTGATTTCACTCCAAGCCTGAAGAACCCCGTCAGAGAAAGGATTGGAGGTAGGAAGCAGTGGAATCATGCTACCATAAAGGACAGGAAGCAGAGAGCCTCGCTCATAAGTACTTGGCCTGCGTGTATGTGCCTCTTCTCTCCATAACTGTTGCTGTAGGCCACAACTTTATCAAACTAAATTAAACACTATCTACCCATCCATACTCATCCATAATCTCACCTGCCAGGCATTTGAAGTGGCTCCACTGTGGGGGTTACAGGTCTTCTACCTTATAACTCTCCTCAGCTTACCCCTAGGACTCAGCTCAATCTTCTGAGTCCTACCCCCTGCCTTGCAAGAGGAACAGAACCTTGGCCCACGAAGGTTACAGGGTCTTCCTATCTCCCATGATCCCACTGCCCATCAGTAAAAAAAAATCCTAGGTCTTTTACTTCTGGAAACCTGTCCTTTTAGCCTTTTAACTGTACTGAAAACCGGCTGCAAGTTGCAACTAACGTCCTTATTGAGCACGATTATCAATGATTAAATTCTACTCCTAGTTAAGCTTCCAGAATACTGCACAGAAGCTGAAAAACTCCTCAGGCCTCTGCCAGTTTGGATCCTATGGGAAAAAGAAATTCCTTTCTGACCCCAAAATAGGTGATCAGTCACACTCGCTGCATCTGCAAAACACAGCTTCAGTTCAGGGTAGGGCTCATGGAACAGATCAAAAAGAGGCCCCATATGGCCTGAGCTAAAGTTTAAATTAATGAAGGGGGAGGGCAAGAGACCAATCATCTCCCTTCCTCCCTAAGCTAGTCTAGAGAATCTGAAGGGGAGGGACAACCCTGCATCCCCTCAGTGTGTGTACTTGCCTCTCATTCAGCTGGGACTTTCTCAGTAGTGACCAGCGCCATAAAGTTCCCCACCTACATTCTGAGATCTGCAGATCTGGGGAACTAATTTTATTGCCCATTCCATAGGTCATACTTCGTGCTTTCTTTACCCATGTCTGAGGGGATGAGTAAGAGAAATGTATTTTAATGTATTTTAATAAATATAATAATAAATAAATCTTAATGTATAAGTAATGTAATAATAAATAAATAAATCTTAATGTATTTTAATAAATATCCAACAAAACTATATTATTTAAATATGTATTATTAAAACTATATTACAATCAACATACATTTAAATGATGTAACTGATGTAATAAGGGACAACTTTTACAAAATTCTGCCCTTCTACAATTGTGGGTCAGCATTTGAACATCTGTACTTCAGAAACATATGATCAGTACTCATCCTTCAGCAATTTAATTTGGAGCAGAGGCATCAGTCAGCCCCTTCTATACATAAGTAAAGCCATATTTTAGAGATCTGCAGTACGGATCTCAATGTATCATCTGGCCCTTTGTCTATTGAGAATAAGCCATACCACAAAATGAAGCAATAATTGGAATGAATTAGAAAATATTCAAGGAAGCACTTTTTTGATTTCTAGAAAGTTTGGCAGGAATATTAATGAATGCAATATGTATGATTTAGACATTTCTATCTGATGAATATGAGAAACTGCTAGAGGCAACTTTGTGTTCCCTAATACTTTCAGGCCAAGTGAGTCAATGGGTATTTGCTTCTGGTTATCAACTGTATTAATGATAAAAGTCAAAGGAAACTATGGCGGTGGGGAAGGATATGAGATTGGTGCTTCTGGAATATTGTGTTGTATATTGTTTATCACACACCAGTTTTGTAATTGAATTCCTATGGTAGCACCAAAACCAATCTGAAAATGTTTAGCTTATCTTGTGATGATACACAAAGATGAGACACATTAGAACAATTATAGAGTTATCTATTAATCGACTTGCTTCTCAGGAAAGGAACAACAGGATAGTTTTATTGAGTTTATTCAGTTAGCTATTGGTTGCAAATTGAGAAAAAGCCGTGGATGGCAACAGCACCATAGCTTTGTTACTCACAAAAAAACAAATTAATGGGGCGTTTTCAGGAATGAAAATGCCATCAATAAAATTGCCTAGACTTCCATCTATTGGACTATTTCTGTTCTTATGGAAATCATTGAGAGATTTGCACGTGTAGGATATTTTCATCTAGTTCTTCTAAAAACAACAAAGTGGTATTTTAGAAAATCATAATTCAGGGACAATTGTAGAGGTTCTCATATTTGCTGTATATGTACTGGGTATCTCTGTTATACAGTTGCTGTGAAAGCAAATATATAATATACACCAGATACTGCAAGGCTTGTGAATGTCATTAATCCCACTGAAATCTATGAGACTACTTGCATGAGTGAGGACTACAACACATGCTGCCTTTTACCCAGCTTCTCTTTTTGTATCAGCAGCTATGCAGGTGTCAGTAACTCTTGACGCAGTATTGTGCCTGCAGTCACTTATGGTTCATAATTCATGTCTCTAAATGTATGTCTACACTGCAATTGGGGAGTGCAATTGCAGCCAGGTAGGTATACTTGAGATAGCTATAATCTAGTGGTGAAACCACGGCAGCAAAGGCTGTACAAGCCCCCTGAGTCTCTAGGTACATACACAGGTGGCTGTGCTGAAGTCCATGCTGCTGCAATTTACTGCTATTGGCACCCAATTTAGCTAGATTAAAACTAGCCTGAGTATGTCTACATGAACTACAAAAGCACCTCCTAATCCAGCTGAGTCATGCCCTCTGACATTTAACTATTGTAGTGAGTAAAGTATGTGTATTTGAAGAGGAGGTATTGAGGAAAGAGGTAGCAAAAAGCTAAAAGAGCTATTAATTCTTAGTATGGTTGTGTATTGGAAAAGGAGCAAATATTAACAAAAACATGCTATGGACCTCTGGGTGCTCTTGTGTTATAAATATTAAATAATAACATTTACCATACAATAATGGATTTAATAGGATGTAATAACACTGTTTAACCTGAGAGGAAGCTCAGACCTACTGTGCAAGTAAGTATAACACGTTATCACTGTGCAATGACATCCAGCAGATTTCTTTGCTGGTCTTGGTTAATCAGTACACTTCTCACAAAATCTCTGTGAAGAATAGCATTTAATTGTTATTTACAGCATGTGGTGTGGAAAACAGCAAAATGATAGTATTCCTAGACTTCCCCCAAAAATCTTTATTGATGCTGCTGTCTGCTAGGTTAATTTTGTTTATTTATTCAGTCAAACACTTGTGATTCCTTTTCAGCCTCCAAATTCCATATAAGAAGAGTTGGTTTTGGCTTTGTTTTTCTATTATGCAGAAAAATTGAGATATCCAATTAAAGCTACCTCTTGCACCTATAAACTCTTCTGGGTAGATGTATGCCTCCAAGTATTTCCTTTGCATTATTGCTGGCATATTTCACATTTGCTGTTCTGTTCTGTTAATGTGCATTTAAATATTTTAATTGGATATGGGACTAAGTCACACATTTCTTGGTTTATACTGCATCTGGAGACAAATTTTGCCAAAGTTCATTGGGGTTTAGATCTAGGCGTTTGGCTTGACTTTCTATAGACATCAAAGCTAGCCACAAAGTTTGGATCTGGATTTCACCAGAGTTCAAAAGTTCAGGAATGTCTGGCTCTGGGGTTAAGGCCCACTTCTAATTTTAATTTTGCTTTGTCTGTATGTTGCATGTGTAAGAAATGTATTCCTGCTACTGCTGCATCTTGGCTCCAGTCTTCTACTTATTCCAGTCTAGTAATGGCAGTGGTGTTTTGGCACAGGAATGTGTAATGCATCTAATGCTATGTGTTGCACAGTTTGATAGTCTTCTGTTTTTCACTTCGTACCTAGCCACCAGCTAGCTTTGGTGAAAGGAAGGCAGGTATGTAAGTCCTTCTTGCTGGTATATATTCTCTCCATGGTCAAGACTCTTGTAGTGCCTCCTCATGGCTCCAGCTGGAAATTGCTGCACCTTGTGGCTTCAGACGAAATATGCAAGGGACCTCAGAGCAGCATGGGCCCCAGAGGTGCAGTGTGTAGGCCCACTGGCTCATGGATACACCCTGGTATTCACCTACCATGCCCCAGTTATGGGTAAACAGCCCCAGCTGTGGATTAAATGGTGAAGGTGGCTATCCTTTGGCACAAAGAAGTACAACTTCCCAAAGTGGGAAATTAACCCCTAGCTAAGGGTTAAATAGCTTTATCCCTGCCAGTACCCCTGCTTGTTGCAATTTTCTGTACCAGTTGGGCATTTGTCTGGCTGGGATGAGAGAATGTGATTGGCTGATGCACCAATCCCTCCCACTTAAATCCACTCAATGTGCAGGCAGTCAGTTTGTCTCAAAGACGCAAGTCCTGCAGTGATGAGGGAGTGGCAATAGGGACAGATAGAAGATGCTTTTGGGAGCCCCCCAGTTCAAACCTGCATGTGTGGGGCCATGGGTGTAATGGTTGCTCATAGTAGACACTGGAGCAGCTACGTCATTTGTATCCTGCCCATGCACCAGATCAGTCCTTCTCAGGGACAGTGCTGCTCTCCCCAATCCAAGGAAAAGTGAGGAAAGGATTCCTAAACAACACCTGCTCCATTTCTTGACTAGTGGCTGGTTGATCATCCAAAGGATGTGAATTATATAAAATATGCCATCACTATCGCCTCATGGAATGTCCTGACACTTCTGGATACTGACAAAGAAGCAGAGAGGAGGACTGCCATAGTTCCTTTAGAACTGAAGAGAGATGATATTAGCATTGCTTCTTTTGATGAAACTCACTTTGCCAATGAATCTCAGCCTGTAGGCTGGCGGGACCATCCGTCAGCGTCTGAGCGAGAACGTGCCTCCTCACAATTTGGGTCTGCTAAAGCCTTCTCCAAGCAGAGAAAAGGGGGAATTAGTGGTTATCAAGAGGCCCGTCCTTCCAGCAGTGCGGGCCACACAGTCTGGACTCTGGCCTGTAACCAGGGAGAGTGGTTGCAGTCTATCCGCCTAGCTGTTAAGCAGGACGGGGTAGCAAACAGTCAAGGGTCTGGTCTGCAACCTGGCAGAGCAGCAGCAGTTTATTCACCTTGGCACTAGGCAGAGTGGGGCAGCAAACAGCCAAGGCTCTGACCTGCAATCAGGCAGAGCTGGCATAGCTCACTTGCCCAGCCTTTAAGCAGGGTGGGGCAGCACCCAGTCGGGGCTCTGGCCTGCAATCAAGCCGAGCTGTAGTCCCAGTCCACTCTATGGGGCTCAGGTTTGGGGTAAGCAGAGGAGCACATGCCTCCTAGCCTACGGAGTGGGAGTACTACACCCCAGGGATAGAGGGGCAGTGGTGACGCAGGCCCACCCAACTCCGCCGCATCCGAATCCAGGGCCCTAACACTGGTGGAGCAGTCCACCACTGGGTTAGCAGGGATCCACCCGCAACACACTGACCTGATTTCAGGCACACTCTCCACCAGACTATTACCTGGTTCTCCTCGGTTGCTTCCTTCTCTCCCCCTTGGGCGTTTCTGGATCCAGGGGTCATCCTCAGTCTGACCAAGGGTAGCAGTAGTTGTTCCTCCACTTCAAGAGTGTCAGGGCTCCCTGGAAGCTCACGCTGGTCCCTGGGGGCAACAGTGGTTCTCCTTGGTGCTCCATTCCAGCAGCGGGGAAGAAGTGTCTATCTCCTCCACTGAACTGAGCTGCTGGGCCAGTCTTTTATATTTTCCTTTTCTGCCCTCCCCTCTGCTTCCAGCATGCGGGGTGTGGCCCTCCTGGCTCCAACCACCAGGTGGCTTGCGGCGTTCCCTCCGTGTCAACATCTGAGGGAGGCCATGCCTCCTCCCTGCACAGTCCAAAGAGGTTGGTGCTGGATATACCTTCTATTGGATCGGTTTGTCTGCCTGCTGAAAGGCACCAGTCAGGTGTTGGTTTTGCCATTTGACCATCGACCTCACAGAAGTTGGATTCTCTACCAAAAGGCATCAATGACAGACTTATGGTTCTGTATATTGGTCTGTCTGGTGCTAAGTTCTTTAGTGTATATATTTTCTCTATGACAAACCCCACAGAAACAAAAGAAAATTCTACAAAGACCGAGAAAGAATGGCAGAATCTGGCTTCAGTAAAGTATGCAGTTTGGAAATGCTGAATCCCTTTCCTGCAACAAATTCCTCATAATGTGCTAATTTTCCATTTAATAGTCAGAGATTATATTACCCTGCAGAGAGAAAAGAAAACGGAACAGTGGGTCAGGAACTGACAAGATATATCCTATCTTATATCATAATGCAAATGGGATCTTAACCAAATATCATTTATTGCAATGGATGGAAATGAAAGGAGTACTAAAATATTAGTACAGTTCATTCACTATATAAATTAAAGGCATCTAATATTCATAAAGGTCATTTTTTTCTAAGGAATTTCAAAAGGGGAAAAAGCTCCTGGACCAAAAATGGGAAGGAAAATGAGCTATGTTATTATAAAGGCCGCCTGATCCTGCCAGCACTCACATAAATGAATAACTTTGACACATATGAATAGTCCATTGACTTCAGTGGGACTCTTCACATGCATACAGTCACTCATATGATTGCTTGAAAATCTGATCCTGAAAACACACATGCAACCTTACTCGTGTGAGAAGTCCTATTGACTTTAATGGGAGCATGTGAGTTTGCAGGATTGGTTCCTAAATATCTGTGTACAATACACTCTATTGTGCAGTTGCATGAGGCTTTGTGGAGAGCATAAAGCTCTAGGGTCCTGATCCTTCAGTCTTGTTGAGATCAATAGGACAAATCATGCAAGTAAAGAGTGCTTATGGAGAGGAAATCTCCTGGTCTATAGAGATCCATCCTTGCTTGCTCCATCAGGAGGTGAGGATTGCTTCATCTCCTCCTCATAGACTAGATGTTGACTTTACTCTCTCATTGCATACACCACCTGGGATCTGTGGAAGTGCATTGCCATCTGCATACTGGCTCTGTGCCTCAAGACATTCCCTCTCCCAGTCCCTGGCAGAGAGGATCCAATGGTGCTGTGTATTATAGCTTCTGCAGCCAATGACTGCTCTGGCTTTCCCTAGTTTAAGGGGGACTCCCCAACATTGAGGAGGCCCAGCAAAAGGATAATCCAGTGTGGTGCTGCATTATCTTTCTGTTTATTCTCCACAGGGCTGCTACTGGTGGTGGGGTAGAGAATATTATATCTGTTTTCCCTAGCCTGCCCACTTTTCATTGCTCACCTCCTCACATGGCTTCTCAGACATGCTGGGGTCTAAGGGAAGAGGGCAGGTAGGTGTGTGGGACCCCATTCTGTGAAGGAGGGATGTGATCTGCACATGGAGGGTCCCTCCATGTACAGTTCAGGGAGATATTAATATTTAAATATAATTATTCAGCTTCATTGGAATGCACTGATCGTGCTCTAAGTCCATTCTCTAAACAATAGTTTAACTAAAGATAGTTACAAAATGGCTCATTGTCACTCCAACCCCGTCCCGATTTTTCACAGTTGCTATCTGGTCACCCTAATTGTCACTAAAGGCTCTCCTGGCCACCTGCTAGAGACCCCTGCTTAACAGCCCTGCCCCTCTAGAAAAGCCTGGGGAAAATGATAGACTTTTCAGCATTGCCAATAGCATGACTACCTCCTGACTTGCAGATCACAGTGGGAAGTAATTTATTGGGGGACTTCTTATATAATAAGAAAGAATTATGGAATATATTGTTTTTATATAATACAATCTCAAACATGACGAACTATTGGCATGATTATGCAGTTCCTTGCACAACTAAAACATCAGCTGAAATCAACGGGAATTTTGAATGCATTGGTTGAATGAATGAATGAAAGGTGGGGCTAGCTAGTATATATGTACAGGACCAGACTCTGAATAGAGGGCCAGAGTCTGATCTGATTTACACCATTTAAATGCAGATTAACTCCACTGCGGTTTCTGAAATTGCTCTGGATTCACACTGGTGTAACTGAGATCAGAATCCCACTCCAAGGAGTCACTTCAACAGTGAAATGCAGCCTGTTGTGGAAGGTAGAAGTTATTCAACACACAGTATCAAGAGCTATATGAAAGTCAGCGGTTTCTCTTAATAGAGGTCATTTGAACATTTGCGTCAGGGCTAATATCCCGTCATACATAGGCTCCACAAAAATGGCTGTTGCATAAAAGCCACAACCTGGCCTGAAGTGTTGATAGCACTGATGTCTGTTGTTTATAAAATCAAATTGCCCTCTTAAAATTTCCAAGTGGTCAAACAGGTTTTATTTTTCATCATAATTTATTTAAGCAAAAACTAGCCACTGCTTCCAACCCCACACTTTGAGCTGAGACTTTGTACTCCAAGTTTCATCCCATGCCAATTTTTTAGGGCCAACTTGAAAACGTTTGCAAACAGGACTTTATCGTGACAGTACTAACACCTTGAGCTATTCTGCATTACTGTAAGCTTTAAACACCAATGATAGTTCTATTTTAGGCCTAAAGTCCTAGGTACATTAAGGATTTGTAAGCTTGCAGAAAAAGGAAAGCATTTTTTCATATAGTCAGAGTCCCTGTTCTCTGAGAGAGAGAGATTTTGCAAATGTCCATCCCTACCTTCCTGCATTTGTTTTAAATGATTGTCTTCCTACAGAGATAAATTAAAGTACTTCTAGGAATGGTATTATAGTGGTCGACCTGGCACTGTGACATCAATCCGGTAGGTACAACCATCCGGAGGAGATACAGGATTGATAGCAAAATGCAGGAGTTCAATGTGGCTGGCAGTACTAGTCCATCTTTAGTGAAGGCTCTATTAATAGCCAGGTAAAAGCATTTGTGTATTAGAAGATTCCAGTTACAATCATACTGTCAGGAAGATGTCAGTGTTCTATCTTGCTTTGGTAATAATGATCGCTAATATAGTACTTACAGGATAATAGATGGGGAAGGATGATTACAAAATTATAAATCAATCAAAGTTTTTATGATACATGTAGATATTTTTGAGGCTTGTTAAATCATCAAAGCCCTAAGATTGATTTTTACTTCAGTAATCAATCCCCCTCTTCATTTTTTAAATATGCAGACCAGAGTTAACTTTAAAAAAAGATAAATATTGAGAAAAACGTTATGACATGAGAAGGATGATTTACTACATTCTGATGGCAGAGCTGAAAGAATGTGTATGCTATAACACTGAGGTGTCAAGATTCAAAGGTTGATTCATGAGAAAGAGTTTGTTTTACACAGGAATAACAAATCTGCACCTTCATCAGCTAATATTCAACAGGAATTCATCTGTACAAATGCTTATAGCCCAAAAGACAATCTGATAACCATGTGCTCATAGGATAACACGTTCAGTTTTGTGTTAGTGTAGAAATACTCGCTGCATTATTTGTAATGAGCATTTAGAAATTATAGCAGTACACAGTGTGACAAAGCTCTGTCCTTATCTTCGTGGATCCTGCGTTTCCTGGCAGATTTCAGGAACTCAAAGGCTCAGAGGCTCACTGTGACCCTCCACGTATCCCTTCTCTCTCTAGAGACAAGGTCACAGCCTATTGAGCCATTTTCATCATAAGCCAATGAGGAGAAGCTATCCTTCCTGCCACAGTCTCTGTTGTCTCCCAGTGTCAGTGATTAATTAGGGGATGTTGAAAAAGGGGGGAGCCCGGGCCCGCCCTCTACTCTGGGCTCCAACCCAGGGACCCTAACAGTATCAGCTAAGATGACTGACCTTTCAGCCACAAAACACAATACAATTCCCCGGGCTACTTCCCCACAGCAGTCCCCGCTTCTTCAAACTCCACTTCACCCTTACCTTAGGGCCTCCCTCCTTGTGTATGATATGTTGTCTACCAGTTAGTTTCACCAACAGCACAACCTCCTTCCGCAGCTCCTGACACCCACAGCCCACCTGACTAACTGGGAGGTTTTTTTAACTGGTTTTAGCCAGCCCCTGATTGGCTTCAGGTGTCCCAATCAGGCTAGCTATTTCTACTGCTTTCTAGAAGCTTCTTAATTGGCCCCAGGTGTCTTGATTAACCAGAACAACTGCCATTTGGTTCCAAAGGTACCAGGGATTTGTTTAGCCTGAGAATAACATATCTGTTCCTTAGCGCTTTCCTATAGCCATCTGGGCTTGCCCCATCACAACAGGTAACTGTCACATCTAAGGCTTTGCAAATACTTACATATTCATTATGGTTTCTAAGATGACAGATGATAGATGACCCTGAAAAGGGTTCAGATTTTCTAATCAAGTAGGTCACTAAAGGTCAGAGGCTAAACTAGGACCCACCTTTAAGGGTGAGAAAATAGTTTAGTGTCCTAATGTATTCAACTATTGCCCTTTATCTTTATCTTTATCTATAGTTATACTGTACTATTCATTGTGATATCTGACCCTTCCAGCAAGGGTGTAACAATTTGTAACAATTGGCATGATGGCTTATGACAAAAGTTTTGTGACATGGGCACATGCAAAGTAGGAAGTGGACTCACCTATACCAACCACATCCCACACAGTTCATGCAGCATATTGCATAACAGCATATAGGGTTTTTTGGGGGGTACATATTGTATTCTAAAAGCAAGTTCTTACCTTATTTACAATTTGGTATGTACCATCAGCAGGTGTTTTCCAATAAGTCAGGTTGGACTGAGAAAGTAATCCATGAGATCAACATTACAGGTCCAGATCCAGTACCCAGCAGAGCCTGTAGAACAACAGATAACCTGACTGGGCAAGTTCAGGCAGAAATAAACAGAACAAGGTGTAATTACAGAGTCCATTTGCCATGAGCATCCCCGGTTGTTATGGTCCCCCAAAAGGCTGGTCCTATAAGATTCTGTGTTGGTTACAGAAAACTTAACACTGTCACAATATCTGATCCTTACCCTATGCCCAGATCTGATGACATGCTGGACACATTCCTGATCACTTTAGGTCCTACCAAGTGATACTGTTAAATCCTTTCAGATGAGGCACAGAAAAAAAATCTGCCTTCATAACTGATCTGGATCTTTATGAATTCAAAATGTTACTGTTTGGATGAATCAGTACAGGAGCAACAATTCATAGACTTGTTAATCAGGTGTTACATGGACTACAAGACTTTGCTCATTGCAAAGATTCAAAGATGCAGATTTGACAGTTAAGATATCAAAACGAAAAATAGGAGCAGCTAAAGGCCCTCATCTGGGCCATTGGGTGAAGGAGATCAAATTTGCCCTGAACCCGTAAAGATGGAACCTATTGCTGTGTTAGGGCATATAGACCTAACTGAAAAGCAAGTACAATTCTTCATAGGCTTGGCTAATTATTATAGCAGATTTGTAGAGGGTTTTAGCGATATTGTATCAGCTATCACAGACCTTTGTAATAAAAATAAATGAGACAAAATGATCTGGTCTGATACTTGTCAAGAGGGCTTTGATAAAGTAAAAAAGATACTGTTGGAAAAGCCAGTTCTGGAAAATCCTGATTTTAATATAGAGCTGTACAGATGCATCCAACATTGGACTGGAGGCAGTTCTAATGCAAACAAGAGAGAGCAACAAGAAGCACCCCATTGCACTCTTAAATAAAAAACTGACTCCCCACTGAACAAAACTACTCAGTCATAGAGTGAGAGTACATGTGATTGCATGGGCAGCCAAACTGTTGAAATGTTATCTGCTCAACAGCAAATTTAGAGTATTGATAAATCACTCTCCATTATCCTCTAGATGCTTACAAATTGATGTTTTAATAATTAGTCCAGATATCGAGGTTCGGTGGATTGGTGTACAATTCCTTTTTGTTCTCCTTTTTAAAGTAGGTACTATGTTTGTCCTTTTCCACTGGGGCCTCCCCAGTCCTCCATGAGTTCTTGAAGATAATTGCTAAAGGTTCTGAGATTGTTTCAGCTGGTTCCTTAAGAATCCTCTAATTAGGGCCCTACCAAATTCACGCTCCATTTTGGTCAATTTCATGGTCAGAGGATTTTAAAAATCCTAAATTTCAGTTTCAGATGTTTAAATCTGAAATTTCACAGTATTGCCACCCTTACTTGTGTGCTGCTACCTTCAGAACTGGACTCCCAGTCAGCAGCCATAGAGCTTCCTGTGGCTGGGGGAGGTTCCTGGAGATGGGTCTGACCTAGTCTCAGGAGTGGCCAGTGCGGAGGAAGGGGAAGTCCTGTCCCTCCCCAGTCTGTCCAGGACTAGCAGCACAGTCGGAGCCCTTGACTGGGGTGCCCTCAGGCAGCCCCTCTCTGACTCCAAGCTCAGCACCTGGGAGTTAAAGGGGCCTTGGGCAGGTAGTGTGTGTCTTGGGGGAGAGGGAGGTGACCACAGCAGCCCCCTGACCACGGAGTCCTGGATGATCACCCACTCGCCCACCTGTAAGGCAAGCCTTGACCTCCCATGCCAAAAATTGATTACCCCTCCCCCCGATACCATGCCACCCTCACTTCTGCACTGCTGATGGCAGCAGCATTGCCTTCAGACCTGGGCTCCCGGCCAGCAGCTGTCACTCTCCAGTTGCGCAACTCTTTGAAATCTGGTCTCCCCTACAATAGCCAGATTTCACAGAGGAGATCAGATTTCGGGGTCTGTGGTGCGTTTTTCACATCCATGGATTTGATAGGGCCCTACCGGTAAGGAATCTCATCAGACCATGCTGATTTGAATACACATAATTTCTCTAATCTTTAACCTGTACTTTCCTTGTTTTGGCTTGTATTGCTTCCCCCTTAATTTTAATATTGTGTTGAGTATCTAATCATCATTAACCCTTTTAGTGAAAAAAAAGCGAAATAGGAACTGAACACTTCAGCCTTCTTGATGTCATCAGTTGTTAGCTCTCCTTCCCTGCTAAGTACAAGAATTACACTTTCCTTTGTCTTTCTCTTGCTTCTAATGCATTTCAAGAACTTCTTCTTATTCACTTTTATGTTCCTTGCTAGGTGTAACTCATTTTGCCTTAGCCTTTCTGATTTTGTCTGTACATGTTTGTGCTATTGTTTTGTTCTCCTCCGCAATCTGTCCATTTTTCCACTTTTTGTAGGATTCCTTTTTGATTTTCAAGTCATTAAAGAGTTTCTGATGGAACCATATTGGTTTTTAATATTCTTCCCATCTTTCCTTTGCTTCGGGTTAGTTTGAAGTTGTGTCTTTACTATTGTCTCCTTAAGAAACTACCAGCTTGCCTGAATTTCTTTTTGCTTAAGTTTCTTCCTCTTGTCCCTTATTTATCAATTCTCTGAATTTGTTAAAGTCTACTTCTTTGAAGTTCATTGTCGTTTCTGCTGCTCTCACTTCTTTTCCCTAGAATTATGAAATCTATCATTTCATGATCACGTTAACCCAAATTGCTTTCAACCTTCATATTCACTACCAATTGCTCCCTGTTGGTCGGAATCAAGTCTAAAATGGCTGTCCTCCTAGTTACCAGCTCTACTCTCTGAAACAAAATTTTGTCTGTAATACATTCCAAGAACTGATTGCCAACAAATATCTGTGTACTTAAAAGTCCTCTATTACTACCAGGTCCTGTGTTTGGGATATTTCTGTTATCTCTTCTAGATATGCCTCATCCACCTCCTGTTCCTGATTTAGTAGTCTATAATAGACCCCTTCCATGACATTACCCCTGTTTTTTCTCTTTTTATCTCTACCCAGAGACTTTCAACTTCTCACCTCCTTCTGCATCTCAGAACAAGTATATATTTGTGATACATAATGCAACACCTCTTCCCTCTTTATCCTGCTTGTCCTTCCTAACAAGCGATACCCATTTATACTAATATTTCAGTCTTGAGACTTATCCTACAAGGTATCTGTGATGCCAATTAAGTAATGAGTTAGCTTACTTACTAATATTTCCAGTTTGTCCTGTTTATTCCCCATACTCCTCGAATCTGTGTATAGACATCTAAGACGTTGATTAGATTCCCCCATTGATTTCCTTTTTATTACTTCTGTGACCCTACTATAATTTTCCAATTTACCCCAGCAGATAGAGCTCTGTTAAGGTTGACTTTTTAAGCTTATCTGTGGGTTTATGTCACCTGCCCCCTTTGAACTAGTTTAAAGCTCTTCTCACTAGGTTGGCAAGTCAGTGCATGAAGATGCTTTTCCCCTTCTTGGTCAGATGGACTCATCTCTTCCCAGAACATCATCTCATAGTTGAGAAAGCGAAAGCCCTCCTGTTGACACCATCTGCACAGCTATGCATTCACCTCCAGGATGTGTGTGTTCCTGCCTGGGATTATATGTGCTCACAAGAGCTTTGAGGCAAGAACAATGGCTTGAGGTAAAGCTAGTAAACTGGGGGTAAACTGCACCTTAGCGGCAAAGGATCTGGGATTTCTGTGAATAACCAGTGTCAGGGGCCAGATCACAGGGGAAAGATTCAAAGTGACTTGGGAACTGGGGTGCATTTATTGTCAATCTGCTAGGTGAAGGCAGGGTTGGCTTAGCCTAAAGAAGAGTGCTTAAGTGTCTGAAAGGCTGTAGTGTTAGGGAGCTAACACATACCCAGGCACAGTCAAGAGTCCCTCACGCTGTATGTAGCACATAACAAGGTTACTCTCCATCCTGGGTACCCGGAGAACCATCACACAGGTCCTCTGGATCTCACCTTTCATGTTGTGGCTGCCAAAAGTATGGAGGCTGTAAAGGGCTAGTGGGGAGATGTGTTATTACAGGACTGCCTGTAGCCTCCATACCCTATTTCCACAATATTTTCATGATTTCATCCCCCTCTGTGCCATGCAGTGAAGGAGAGAATTTTGATTTAAAGGGGCCAGGTGCCTGTGCTCATGCCTTGTGTGCAGCAATGTACTGGTTGTGAGCCAGTCTCAAATGCAGTATCATGTCTGAGTGTGAGTGAGCAGATGTTTCTGTCCATTATAATAAAATGTGCGGATATACTTTACATAAAAAAACCCACCCACATTTTGTACTTCATGTGCAGATATATCTCCTCTGTGTCTTTGATTTATGGCTTTTGTTTGAGGCTTGTTGTTGTGTTTTATGTTAGTGTCCCCCTTTTCCCACTAGATTATCCTGTAAGATCTTCTTATAGCCCTAATGATCGTTTGTTATTGTCCAATTTACGCCCCCGCCAGAAATGACAAGTGTCCTTTTTCTGGAACTTGTTATGGCTGCTTCTGAAATGGCTAGAGGTGTCAATAGAAAGAGATTCAACTCTCTCTCTAGTCCTACTGAGCTGTGACTCCAACAGGGCATCTCCAGCCAAACTGAGAGGAGGAGACAGACTTAGCCTTGAACTAATTATGCACACATATGGCTGCATGTTATGTTAGGGCTACATCGCCAGCTGGCCCACTATTTTATCCTTTTAATGTTTCTTTTCTTCAATGGATTTAATTTGGTCAGTGGAATCATAATGGATTTTTGCATATTCCAAAGCTGCATATCAAAAGGAGCTTCCCTTGAGTGTTGACAGTATAGGCCTGATGTCACCAATACAGTGTACATTTTTTTGCAGAGGGGTTCCTAATGTCCATTCATCACATTCAGACTTTATTGGGGAGGGTTCCAAATTCCCTGGTTTTGAAGCGTTAAGAATTAATGAAAGGCAGATTGTGCTGCTTAATCAAAGAGGAGAGCTTCATTGCAGCAGTGTTTCCTATCAAATGCGTGATATATGCCGGTGCTGCTCCAGTTAGTTTGTTACTTTGTATAGAGGTCTACAGAGTTTAACCACTGTTAGTGCTGAACTTGATCCTTCTACAATGCGTTGGGTTCTCTTTACAAATGCAACAAATGACATGGTCATATTTAACTCTGATCAGGAAACCAGAGGTGTTTCAGATCAGGCAGAGAGTAATTCAGATGGTTGCTGAACCATGGTGTCTACTGAACCATAGGGTTCAACAATTCTCAAACACTGATGGCATTTAAAGGACACTCCCCACTCCCGGTTAGCTTTGCTTTATGAACAAGACTTTACAATGCTAGCTACTCCTAATGCCTTGTGGCAGATTTTAGCAATGTAGTTCTTTTATTTACACAGATAAGAGGTGTTTTCTAATGCCAAAACAGCTGTTTCTAATGCCAAACAGTTGCTTTTGGAGAACACTTACGTTGTTGTATTTTTGGTTGCACAAGTGTTTGGGGATTGAGTGTTCATTGTATCAGCCCCTCTATTTACATGCAAACACGAGTAGCTGGCACCAATAAGGGCATTTGTTGTTTTCTGCTGTTTGTTATTTGCCATTTGTGATGCATTATTCTCCTCTTTAAAATTTTTCACTCATCTGGCCAAGGAGTAGAGGCAGTACTATGTGACTTAGGTGATTGGTCACACACCAAGAATAGAGAATAGTCTAAGTCAGGGGTCGGCAATCTTTCAGAAGTGGTGTGCCAAGTTCACTGTAATTTAAGGTTTTGCGTGCCAATAATATATTTTATCGTTTTTAGAAGGTCTCTCTCTATAAGTCTATATTATATAAATAAGCTATTGTTGTATTTAAAGTAAATAAGGTTTTTAAAATATTTCAGAAGCTTCATTTAAAATAAAATTAAAGTGCAGCTCTTATCAGTGTAGTGTGATTTTTGCCCTTGCTTTTCCTTGCTGAGTTTTCCAAAGTTTCAGGCAGCGGCTGAGGAGTACTGGGCCAAGGCCAGAAGCAGAGCACCAGGCTGGTTGCTGGTACCCCAGGCTGGCAATGGGCTGAGCAAGGCCGGACGTCTGGACCCCGGCTGGCAGTGGGACAGTGGCCAGAACCTCAGACTGGCAGTTGGCTGAGTGGGACCGGCGGCTGGTATCCCAGACTGGCAGTGGGCTGAGCACACTCTATCCATTGTCCCACAAAGTTGTGAGACCTCCTTGTCAACCTCCTCCTCCCAAGATGACTGTCCACCTTATCAGGAGGAGGAAGCTGGATGGGGAAGTGCTCTGCAACTGTGGGACCTACTTCTCATCCTCCCTCAAGTTATGTCTCTGGGCTGAGTTCCTCTGGACTGTGTCCACTGGCTTCTGGACAGCTTTGAGGAGCAGTGGGAGCTGTCCAGGATTCTCTGCTTGGTGTCTCCTGCTGGGTCCCAGATTTTGAACCTGTGACATCCACTCCCATCCCTGATCTTTCAGTAGTTGTCCCCAGTAATCACTTGATGCCTGGGTCCGATGGCTACTCCCCTTGGGCTAGGAAGAGGGACCTTTGGATGGGAGCATTCCCAGAGCTTCAATAGGTGTTATGAGTCATCCCTTCAAAGCCTGTAGTGACTCAGTCCTCAGGCATGCTGCAGCAACTAAGCTTCACTGACTTCCCATAAGCAAACCGTCAGTCCTCAGCTATCCCTGGGCAGGGCTCACATCTGATGTCCCCCAGGTACAGGTATTTCACTAACCCTGCCGGAAATGCAAGTTGGTGTGGGCAACAGCACTACTCACCCAAGAACCTGCCTGTTGCCACACAGCATGCTCTTGGGTCCAGTTCCTGTTCCTTCTCCCAGCGTTACCATGTTCCAGCTCTTTTCAGCCTTATCCATGCCCAATCCTGACCCTGCTCCAGCTCTGGACTGCTCCTGACCCTAGCAGCCTTTGGCTTGCTTCCTGACTTTGACTGTCATCCTGATTTGCCATGTTCATGGACTCTGACCTTGGTTCTGATCCATGACCTGTCCCCGGACTCCAGATTCAGGGCTGCTCATGGCCTGGTCCAAACACCACTGCTCCACCCACCATGCCTGTCCACCTAGAATCCAGAGCCTGATACATTTAGCCATGGAGTAACTCCAGTGAAATCAGTTGTTCAGGCAGAATTGGTTTATGCCTACTTCTGAGAGGGTAAAACTTAAGGCTAGCTGATTTAAAAAAATACTGCGGTGATTGCGAGATAGTTTTTGATTAGTTTAGGAAGTCCTTTATTTAACAGCAAACTTTTAACCAGATGGTGTTGCCTATTTTTTGCTTGAAAACTAGGTCCAGTCAGAGTTCAGGAGTAATCAGAGATTCCAAATTGGAAGTATACTGCTCATTCAGGAAAGTGGGTAGAGAGAGACCTAGATTGCAGATATTCCCATTGATGTCAATTTTATCCCACACCATCTAGAATTATCGGTAAATCTTGTCTTCAGTTTTACTATAAATGGAAATTATAGCATATTTTGAAGTTCGTATGGACAGAAAAAAACTGACATGTAGTTTTTTTTTTCATTTGAGCTTTAATGTCCTTTCATTTTAGCCAAAAGCATCAGCCAGATCTCTCTGTGTTTTGCCCCAACCATTTATCCCACTTTTTTTTGACAGAAGAATAGAAAACAACATTTGCAGTATCCCAAAATTAATTATATTTTTTCAGGCTTAAAGTACTGTGGCAGATCCACAAAACAGCAACAGAAAATTAATTCCTTTAAAAATATGAAAAAAGGAAGTTGTGTAAGATGGGGTAATTAATCTTGCAATAAAAATAATTGTTTACAGTTAAAATTAATGTAACATGCATTCCTCAGCAGATAATAAATTATGGGTTTTCTCATTAGCATTTCAATTGATTTCCTCTAATTTCTGAGGAGCACATGAGCATGGGACTAGATTAAGTTTAATTTGACTACAGCTGGTGCTGATTGTGTGGGGATGGAGTGGGGGTTTTCTGACTGACTGGCCGTCTTTGCATTGTGTTTCATTGTCTTCTTCATCCCTTTCAGCTTTTCTTGTACATATTATAAGAAACTGTAAGTCTGAAAGATTTAGGAAATTAAAATAGAAGGGAATGCTGTGATTTGTGAGCAGTGCAAGAGATAACTAAAGACATTCAGGGGAGTTATATGGTGTGAAATCAGTGAGCATCTTGAGGAAAAGAATGTCATTCTTGAGACCCCAATTACAACACTATATGATACAGAGGAGAAATACAGTTTTATATGTGAGACATTTGGAGGGGTGATCACACTGGGCCAAATTCTGCCCCCTTTGCTGTGAATAGTACTCTGCTCCATGAGTGACTCCATCAATTTCAATGGGATCATTTGTGGAATAATATATTACTCAGTGTGAGTAATTTTGGCATACTCAGGCCTTATTAAAATAGACTGGCATGGAGTGTAAAGTGTTGAAAAGAGAATGGCTGCTAAGAACTGGGTAATTTACAGTCAAAAGTAACAACCCCATCAGTATATTGTACGCTAGCACCATGTTGAGATGTTGGCTTACTACTGATTCAGTGGTAAGACTGCCCCCTTCACAGGGAATAGTACCAATTCCTGCAGCTGGGTTTTTCTTGGGGCTTCCCTTGCTAAATATTGCCCAGACCCAGTCTTTCTAGGCTTGTGGGCTCTACCAAGGTTATATGCAAGGATGACCTGACAATAACAATCTTCAGGTATCTGCACACCTACATTTTGGGGTCAGATATGTTGAAGGAACAGTTCATAATCTTTTGCATCAAAATTAAAAAAATCTTAAATTTTCTTTGTAACCTTTTTTTTTAATTTTTTTTTTACAAATTTTGGAAGTTATTTGTTACATATATTGCAGGAACCTATTATGTTTTGTGCTGTGTACACTGAACACACAGGCAGTCCCTACTCCATGAAGCTTACTCTGTAGTCTAAGTGAAGGGATTTTAAAGAGTTGCCCTGGGCACTGTGGCTGACATGTCCTCTGTGTGTCCCAGCCAAGTACACACTGAAATGGTAACGAGCAGAAATAGCAAGTTAAGGAGCTTGCCCTGGGATGGACGTGTGAGGCTGGGTTCTAAGGAAGCAGGAGCTGAGCTCTGGCCCTGTTTTCTAGTAGAAGCAGAGCACTGGCACTCCTCCCACCATAAAAATAAAATGCTTCTGACTGTTTCACTTAAGCAAGAAAAATAATGATGCTAAGCTTGAGAATGAAATAGAGCGTTAAAGGAAGTAATTGGAAGAAGGAATGAGAACAGTTAATTGCGGGGTCTGATTGGACCTGTTCTGCATTGTTCACTGCTATATGCCTCCCTTGATTTATTCTAAGCTTGAATGTGCCGCAGTGTTACAGCTTTTCCTGCACCTTTCTCTTGCCATTTTCAGCACTGTACAAAAGGAGTCTTTAAAGAATCAGTGTCCCTCATGTGCATAAGGATTCTTCTTAGCTTATTCACAACATGCCTCAGGTGAAACATGAGCAGGATTCATCACTGAATTTGGTCCACTGGTTGGATCATTAGGTTCCCTGGCCCAGGCCGGGTACCAATGGGGAGCGCAACATGAACGCTGATCCATGCCGTCCACTTAAGGATTAAGGATTGATTTAAAGAGATGCTCACCCATGCCAGAAAAGCAATGCAGGGTACTAAAAACACCTTCCATAATCAATGATTTTCTGCATACCCAGAATCCATCAAAATGCTTCAGCTCCACTCTACTCAGATGCTAATTTTCATGCAAGCTTCAAAACATTAACACAGAGACCAAACTATCATTTTGCTTCAGCTACGTCCTCCTGATCAAAGCATACAGTATAATTTGACTGCTGCAGAATGTGCTGGGTACCATCTCTAATTGGTTGGGCTGTCAGTACAGGATTTTAGCCTGCCCGGGGTTTTCAATCTTCCATGTTTTATGTGCATTAAATCTTTCACCAACTACATAATGCCCCCAACCCACCTTTGACTCTGTGTTTTAGGAGAGCAATAATCCACAGCTTTTGTTTTCCGTTTTATCTTAAATTGAAATACACACACACTTACATTTTCCTAATACATAAAGTGCTATGTTGTTCTATAGCTACCTTTTCACCTCATTACAGCTCGGTGAAGTAGAGAGTGATGTCATGGTTAACCCAGCACCAGCATGCCCATAAATGATACAGTACATTCCCCCCTTTATTTCCTGGCTAAAGCACTGGGAAGGAGCTTGATATGAAATTCATGCCGTGATGACAGATTTAAAAGTTGCTAGGGACTGTAACAGACAGCAATTGCATTTTGCAGACACACATGACGCATACCACTCTCTTGTATTCTAATATGGTGACATTCTCAGTTTGAAGAGTTATGTTTCTATCACACATTACTGTTGTCTGTCCACAAAATTAGGTGGGAGGAAAGAAGGGGAGGGGAGGAGAGAGAGAAAACATTGAATTTGATATAGAGATTTACAAGGAGAATATGCCAACTATTAATGAGGGGTGGCACACACTGGTTTCTAAACAGAGTGCCCTTCTGTGCTGTGCCTTTCAGGGGATCTGAGCTATGTGAAAGCATACAAAGCAGTTGTATTTCATGTGGTGAAATGGGCCAGTTACACTTTTAACACAGAGACTCTGCAAACCAAAATGGTGTGGAACTGTAAATCTGCAAGCAGGAAACTAAGATGCCACGCTTGAGACACCCCATTTTGGCTGTTTTTTCTAAGTAATTAAGTAAATAGCCAGCATGTGATGTCTCCTGGGCAATAAAACATGCCACCAAGGAGAATTTATAGGAATGGGCCAAAGAGGGTTTTGCCTGACAGTGAGCTCTGATGTACTTCACTTGCTATCTGTGCTGAAGAAACTTCTCATGATAATAAGGTTCAATTGTAAATATGAGTATCTGTTTGTAATCTTGGCATGTTCCTTCACCTTGCGTTGGCTGTTCTCTTTTGCATTTATTTACTATACACTCAGATTTATTGATATAAAGCAAAGTTATGCAAATAAATAAGCATTATAAACTAGTATTGCACTAGATCAAAAAGCAGAATGACATTGGCCTCCTACCAGAAGACATTTCACATCATCCTGGAACCCTACCAAACAGCTGATTTCATCCACTGAAAAGAGCATCTAGTAATTACACTCAGATATCCCCTTTCAAATTCCTGACCAGGAATTTGATGCAGCCAAGGAAGAGATTACCCCAGAGATTCCTTCTAGATTTTACCCTGAGCCCAGTGCATGCTGGAACAGGACTTTCAGAGGTCAGGGTGCTCAGCACCTCACAGGATGAAGTCCTTAGCTATGTGAGAATACCTGTTCACAGCAGACATGATCAATAAAGCTCATAGTTTATGTACTTCAATATTGAGTTTCTGTGCCTTGATTTCAGGAACTTCCAGTGACCCAACCCACATCAAACCAAGGGGAGCTAAATTTTCCTGCTCTGTATGAATGAAATGTTGCCATTCTGTTCAATATACAGGATCTTTATTGTGTGGAGACCTTCCCATATAGGTAGAGCTAAATTCCACTTTTACAGTTAAATCTCTTCATGCAGTGAGGCAATTCTTAGAGAAGAGGCTAGTAATGTTATACCTCATCCAACTCTGCTCCAGAAAGATACCAACTAGCATTGATCACAACAATTTGGATCAAATAAAAATTGAACCCAGTTGAACCAGGGCAATTATTTTGAAGTTCAAACACGTTTTGCTAATTTTTTGAAATTTTTTTCCTTCTCATCTCTGCATTTTTGCAGTTGAAAGGTGGCTAGATGTCAAAATAATACAATATCTTGAGGAAACTTATCCTCGTGAAATTTTTGACCTCACTAAAAAAAAGGAGGTACTAGAAATCACATGAAAAGACTGAGTGGTTCCAGCTGAATTCCACAGCCATGGGGTTTTGTATAAATGTGGGTGCATATCCAAATCACATTTAATTCCAGACACTTTTCAGAGTCACTCATCACTAGTTCCAGCCATGACCCACAATAGATCTGTATCCCTGGACCAGTAAAACATGGACAAAGGAGTCTGATAGAGTACTGGATACAGATAGCGGAAAACTACAGATATGTGGCCTGAATATTCACCCTGATACACTAGGATCACTTCACTGCAATTAATAGCTATGGCAGTGTAAAGCTTGTGTAACTGTGGAGATGCAGATCCATGAACCCCATGTTTAACATGGGCCCCAGAGTGGGGTTGGTATTTCGATGACATGATCTCACTGTTCTCAAACCTGCAAATACTTGCTCATCATTTCCTGGGAATAGTGCCTTTTACTGACTATGGCCCAAATCTTGAGAGCCACCCACAGGATTACTCAGTCCTTATTCATTAGCTACAATTGGGAGTTTGTCTGAATGAGGACTGAGTAAAAAAGCATTTGTCTCTATAGTTTGTGAAGTAATGTCACATGGATTTCCCCAGTGATTTGAAGCTAAAGTGTGTAAGTAAACTTGACATGTGGAAGGGAGGTATGTCATTGCCTCTGTTCCGGTGGTTTTCATCCTCTTTACCATTGTGGGCTGCACATGTGTTATGAGGGCTTTATCAAGTACTACCTGTAAGGCCCCGAGGATGTCACTTGGGCTGCAGCTTTCTGCTGATTGGGCCACAAGTGGTGTGCAGGCCACAGGTTGAGAACCACTGTTCTATTGTGTCCCTAATGCCACAACATTGGGGATATCTTTTAAATTCTTCCTTCAGTTCAGCACCCCACATCAATGTCGATTTATTTTTGGCTCTGGTAATGCCTTATTCAGCTGATCATCTCTCGTGTCCCCTGACCTTTCCTGGCCACTCTTTGTCCTGCATACAGAATGATGAGAGGAAACTGCTACAAGGAAAGTCTCTCTTTTCTCCACTAATCCCTTGAGGAATAGACTGGTAACTGCAGAATGTAGGAAGATTTGGGAGATTCTAGCTTGATTCTGAGCAGAAACAGTGTTCTCAGCAATTGCTGTAATTGCAGAGTATATGAAAAAGTTAAAGAATTCCCCATGAAGATCAGATGAGGACATTTCCTGCATAGCTGTGTTATAGTTTTCTTCACAGTGGAACACGTCTCTTCTGACACTGGCTGCCTGAATTTTTTAAAGTTATTGATTTAAATAAGCAAATATTAAATGGCCAGCAGTTTGCTTGGTTCCATTATTTTATGGCCCATGGAGGACATCATTATTGTTTCAGAATTAAGATATTTTTAAGTGAAGCATGGCTGACATGACATGACATTGTAAAATGGAAGGAATTAGAGACTGTTTAAAACTAGTGGTCTATTCTCCAGACCCGGAGCGTGGATTAGCAACATGTAAAAAAGGAAATCACCAGGGATGAAATATTGACCCAACTAGCATATCCTCATCAACTGAGAGTGTAACAGACTAGAACATTATTAATCATTACTTCCCATGTGTGCTTTGATTTTTTTCTAAGCAATATTGTTAATAAGGAAAAATATTATTCTAAGTATTGTTCCTGTAAAAATGGCTGTAGATTCTTTGCCATTTTAGTTATCCTCCATGTGACTATTGCTAAAACAAGAGCTAAATCAGTTGCATATATCTATGTTCTCAGCCAAGTCTTCCTTGGAGTTCTGAAACTGAAATATATGAATCATCCCATTGGGATTAGTTGATGAGATTACTTGTGTAAATAAGGTTTTGCAAAATCAGTCCCCATGTTTATGGTCAGAGTAATCGGTGAATCAGTAAAATTTATTTCTAGAACAAATCCACGTTATTACATTCAATTTGTATAGCTAAACATACTTTTGGCAGAGACCAGCCTCTGCTAGAGAGGATGTAGACAGAGGTCAGCAGGCACATGCGAATGCACATATTTTCTGCAATGGCCCACAATTCACATCTTTTGGTAAAGCATGTGGAAAATCTTACAGAAAACTTTTGATATGTATTTTGATAAAAACCAAGCCTTTTTTGTTCTGAGACATATCCTGCAAAATTGAAAATAAAAATAAATTCAGAATGTTAATGATAATAGCAAGGAAATATATCACTGTACTGTGACTCACAAGAGAAATCCCTGCAATTGGATCAAATCCCCCAATACTTATTGAGTTTTTAGGTCAGCTCCACTGAATTAATGAGTAATACAGCCATACTAATCACATGCCAATAAAACCTTTATACTATGCCACTCCACTGTGCCATTCTGCTATGTGTATCTGTAGACTATGCCTTCCTGGTTTTAGAATATATACATATTCTGTTGTGTATTATATTGCATGTATACAGTGCAAGTTAAGTTGTGATGACAGAGTGAGATACTGATCTCTTAACATAAGTCTGGTGGTGTATTCATGGGTTATTATATATTTCTGTAGCTAGGATATACATTCTTTGGACCAAATTCTGAAACTATACACACCCATGCACCCCATTTGAAATCAAAGAGGGTTTACGGTGTAATTAGGTTTAGACTTTGTGTATATGCAATATTTAGCTATTCTTTTCAATTTTCTAGTAATGATAATGATAGAATCATAGAAATGGAAGGCTGGAAGGACCTTGAGAAGTTATTAAATCCAGCCCCTGTACTGAGGCAGATCCAGGTAAATCTAGACCATCCCTGACAGGTGTTTGTCCAACCTGTTCTTAAAAATTTCCCCTGATGGGGATTCCACAACCTTCCTTGGAAGCTTATTCAAGAGTTTAACTACCCTAATACTTAGAAAGATTTTCCTAATATCTAACCTAAATCTCCTTTGCCGCAGATTAAGCTCATTACTTCTTGTTCCACATTTAGTGCACATGAAGAACAGTTGATCACAGTTCCCTTTATAACAACCTTAACATATCAGTTCCTCCCTCAGTCTTCTTTCCTCAAAACTAAACATGTCCAGTTTTTTTTAACCCTTCTTTATAGGTCAGGGTTTCTAAATTTTTTATCATTTTTCTTACTTACCTCTGGACTCTCTCCATTTTGTCTACATCTTTGTTAAAGTGTGGCACCCAGAATTGGACACAAAATTCCAAAATCCTCACCAGTGCCAAGTAGAGCAATTACCTCTCGTGGCGTACATACAACAGTCCTGTTAATACATCCCAGAATTCTAGTTGCCTTTTTCGGAACTGCATCACATTGTTGACTCATGATGAGAATATTATGTGGGACTATGTCAAAAGCCTTATTAAAATCAAGAGATACTACATTTACTGCTTCCCCCTGTACTTTGTGTTTTTCTTGCCCCTCATGTATTTAAATAACCTCTTCTTATTCCCTTTTATGTCCCTTTTGTGACTTTGCCTTTCTGATTTTGTCTGTACATATTTGTGCTGCAGTTTTGTACCTCTTCTTAGCAATTAGTCTATGTTTCCACTTTCTGTAGGATTCCTTTTTGATTTTTAGGTCTTTAAATAGCTCCTAATGGAGCCATATTGGCCTTTACCATTCTTCTTATTTTTCCTCCGCCTTATGCCTTCAATATTGTCTTCTTGATAAACTGCCAGCTCTTCTGAACTTCTTTATGCCTGAGATTTTTCTTCTGAGGGGACCTTATCTTCCAGTTCTCCGAATTTATTGAAGGCTGCTTTTTTGAAGACTATTGTTCTCATTCTGCTGCTATCACTCCTTCCTTTCCTTAGAATCATGAAATCTATTATTTCATGATCACTTTCACTCAAATTGCATCTCACCTTCAGATTCACAACCAATTCCTCCCTGCTGATCAGAATCAAGTCTCAAAGGGCTGTCCCCTACGTTACTTCCTACAGTTTGTGAATATATTTCAAGAACTTTCTGGAAATGTAGTATTTTGCTGTATTACTTTTCCAATAGATGTCTGGGTAGTTAGTCTCTCCCATTACTAGCATGTCTTGTGTTATAGATACTTTTGTTGTTTGTCTTAGAAATGCCTTGTCCACAGTGGACTGCGTGACAATCTTTTGGGGCACCCAGAACCGTAAACAGCGTGTTTCCCTTTTGCCTAAGCAAGGAGAGCTTTGCTGGGGCTTTAATTGCATGTCAGTTCCCTGCTACTCCAGTTCTGTCAGCTCAACCAACAAACTCACTGAGACTCTGCCAGTCTTAACCTCACCTTGCGGGTAACGTTCAGTGAGCCCTGGTTCCTGAGTTCCCCAGAGATGTCTCTCTGTTGGGTCTAGTTCCTCTCATAGGACGCTCACAGAAATGATTAAATCCTGTCTCCAAAGAGACAGTACACTCATTAGCCTGTTGGCTTCCCAAGGACACACTCTTTAACTTATTACATATCATCGAGATGTTTTTTATAATAAAACAAGAGCTTTCTAGTCTCTAAAATGTAACTGATTATAATCGTGGTCTCAGGCAGTTTCTCACTTGTAGTCAGTTCTCAATGTTCTCAATCTGCATAGCTGAGAGATCCACCTTTCACAGATTCGAAGATTGCTAGCCCACTTTGTCCTTTAATTAACTAGCCCCTTCTTATAGATCAGAAAACATTTGAAATGTATTCATTTGAAATGTATTCCCAGATAAAGTTCTTCTCCCATGCGGTTTGTCTCTTCCTGTTGACTTCTTTGTCTCTTCCTGTTGACTTCTCATCTCTCTGTTGATTGATATGTGAATGTAACTTTATTGTCTCTGGCATCACCTTGCTCAGTTTACATTGGAGAAACAGGCAAAACAATATTCCTTTGTCTAGGACAAATTTGTTTATCAAGTCTGCCCCCAAAACATATTTCATGGTGGCTATACCACTTTAGAAAAAGGGCCACTGTGCAGTAGTTTTAAGCAAAATGAACACACTTGTATATTAAGTACCCAAGTGTGTGTCCATCTATGCACTCTATACACAGGAGTAAATTCTCCTGGGGGCTCACAAAGGCACTGGGCCAAAGCAGAGGAGAGGCATGTCCTGACTCTAACCTCCATATTCCACATGGCATGCCATGCAGCTGTAGTGTGCAGCTGGTACCATGGCCCACTAGAGATACTGCAGACTCTGACATGAAGCTACACATAGTTCGCAGCACCAGGCCATGACTGGAACTCCTTCTGTAGAAGAGGGAATAGATAATAGAAGCCGAAACAGCCATGCCTTCCCCATTGCAATAGCCCAGAGGGCAGCATTATGTTATCAGTCTGTCATTCAATGACCATAAATTAGGCCTGTCCACAGAGTAGCGCTCTACAAGGACTGTATATCAGTATTTTCTGTGTCCAGTACCATTCACTGTTGGCAATTTTTTACTGAGATACTTTGCAAATGTGGAGCCTGATTCTGCAAACCTTGCTCTCATGCACAGTCCTTATTCACATAAGATGTTACACTGCAGTCAAAGACTACTTATCTGAGTGTGCATTAGCAGATTTGGACTCTTGTATTGATGGCTCATTCATCAATAATATAGGAAAATACTCCTCTACTTTTGCCTGTATTTATAACATGACTCATTCACTGTATACAATAGATATGTCTAGTTGCTGCCAGGCAGTGTCTTTGTCCATTGAATCATGTCTGTTTCATCACAAATTCTATTATTTCTCTTTTTTCTGTAATTTGTCCCAGGGTATTTGAATGTTCTCTTAGCTCTTTTCTACCTAGTACATTCAGTTCTGAAAATATGTTAAATTCAAGGGGGAAAAAATCCTGAAATTGGAGAAAATCCAAATAGCACAGAAGCAATGAATACTGTATGGAACAAACAACTCTTTTACAAGCACCCCCTGCCATTAAGAATTCACGCACGCACAAATATGTGTATAATTCCCATGGCTGCCCCTCATGCTTTGGAGGAGTGCTCAGAAACTTCTGCAAAGTACCCTCATTATTCTCCTTCAGATCCCTCCTTAAAACTCTTCTTTGCCATGAGGCTTACAAAAAACTCAACAGTGGGTAGGCTGCTGATGCCTATCATTCTTACCAATATTGTCTCATTGTTTCCCTGTACTTCCCCATCAAGCCATTTGCATTCATCTGTTGTATCTTGTCTGATACTTATATTGTAAGCTCATTGGGGCAGGAACCATGTTTTCATTCTGTGTTTGTACAGGGTCTAGCACAATGGGTTCTGGCAAATAACAATAGTAATAATAATTATGAACAATGAAAATCAACAGATCTTTACAGATGATGTATCACATGACCACAGAATTCAAATAACAATAGTAATAATACAAACAGATCTACATTTGAGGAAGTTTGGATGTGAACTCTATGATTAAGGACTATCCCTAATGTTGCGGTGTACTCTTTAACAGACGTAGTGGGTAAAATGACACATAAAGGGATTATCTGTGAGTTAGCAGGAATAACTTGTATAATGAGTTGTGTGTAGGGGTCTACGGTTGTTTTAGGGGTATATAAACACATACATTTTCCCCCAACTCCTTTAATCTTAAGGCTTAGTCTCAGAGTATTCTTCTAAGATCCTTTCATGACAGCTTGAGGAACAGCATCTTCACAATTTTTGGAGAGAGTCAGAGTATGTATAGATAACTTTCTTGCAATGCTTATGCTAATGTGTATAGCTTTTCTGTGGATTGTAGGTATGTACTGCTTCTGATGGTTTGACCCATTGGGCCTAATTTTGCCCTTGATTCGTTGGTTCAACTCCTGGGGAAGGCAAAGGGAATTGCTCCCAGGTATTTGGTTTATTTTATTTTGTTAAATTTGTAAAGTGCTTTGGGATTTTGCTAGATAGAAAGCACTATGCAAAATCCACAATATTATTATTTAGTATGAATCTTTTCTATATATTGGTAATCCAAAAAGAACAGAGTCAATTTGGAGTTTGTTTTAAGTACACATTAGATATCATTACAGTTCATTTTAAGGCTGTTATTATTGTTAGTATATCAGAGAAATCATATTATTTGTTCTTTATAGAAATGTTGAAAATTAATCTGTGAGTGATGTCTGAGAAGCCTTTTAATACTGTAGTGTGTTGACTCATTGTCTTTGGTCATCATAAACTGATAATTTTAAAATTCAGTCTTTCAATACATATTTGACATATAATTTTGCAGTATACCTGACCAGCATCTTGATCTATTTTTCCTCATATTGCTTGTCACATACTTCTCCTTTAATTTACTCTCTCCTTATTGAAGATAGTGGTGGAAAATCTGTTAATCTGTTCAAATTTTTCTCATCTTGTTGCATAAAATTTTTGACAGTCTCCTCCGGTGTTCTTTTAACTCTGGGGAGATATCTGAGGTTTCCTGGAAACTTGGACACTTCAGAATTCACCACTTGTGGCCATGGAGAAAAAGCGTTTGGATGAATACGAAGAGCTGAAAATCTTGTAGGCAGCACCTTTCAACACTTTTACTTAAGAAATGTTTAAATATATGACCTCATCGCTCATTTTATGGCATTCCTGGAATATCACTACAAATACAATAAATGTTCATTTAATCATGAATACTATGCAAGTTGTCATTTGTGGGACAGTGCTATAAAATTATCACAAGTACTAAATGGCCTATTTTATATAGAATACAATATCCTTGAGTTGTAGAAGTGACGTTCATCTTAAGCTTTAGGATTTAAGTGTAAGGGTCTTTCTCTTATTTCACTATGCACATGACTTCCAGTAGAAGTTAATCAATCTCTCAGTGCACTGAGACCTCCTGTTTTATAACATACTTTATAGATGAAGATAATTGTTCTTGTGATGTGCTTTGTTTTTATTTTGTTAAGCTTATTCTAGAAGTCTGTTACCTATAAAAACCAAGAAGACTATCAGCATCTAAATAGTCTTCTTGTGGTAGTACTGCCTAAATATAACAAATGAAGCAGATATGATGTATAGTTTATGCATACTCTTTGTATAGTTGTGAGTGACATTTACCATTAGGCATAAGATATTTACATCTGTTCATCAAAATATGACACTCCGTTGCAGTCTTCTAAAGCTATCCCTGTGGTATACATGAGTATAGTAATTTAAAAAGAAAACATAGTGTAGAAAAAGAACATGATAAATGCATATCATCTTATTTTTTATGGCTCTAGTAAATTTCATACCTTAGGCTAGACTGAATATACTTTGAGTTTCTCTTGCAACAATCATTTTGGAAATGAGTCAATCAACAGGCTTTTCCTTACTCATTATTATTTAGCCTAAAGATCCTAGGAATCTGTGTTTATGCCATTATCAATTTATTTTTGAGAAATATCATTGCCTTTACTTAGCACTAAAGTTATTATTTCTTTTCATTTTATAACTGTTGTAAAAGTAAATGATCTACCTCTATACACTCTTCTGTGCAACTACTTCAGTGACTGGATATTTTATTCTTCATGTGATGCTTTAATCTATAAATGAATATAACAGATGCTTCTTGAAAAGCCTCAGAAAATAGAAGAAAAAAAGGTTTGTATTTTTGACTGGAATCCACTGCTCAGCTGGATATTTTAATTCTGTTTTTTTGATGAATACCAAACCTTTTTAGTAAGTAGAATAAACCAGTAAGAATAAATAGGAAGGTATATAGCAAATTGCACAAAGGGTGCATGATCTGGACACTTGCTGCAATACAGTCTGCAGTTTAGCTGTTGAGGCACTATCATTCTCCTCAAAGGTGAAATGATTTAGAGGTCTAGAGAAACTTAATTTTTCTTGATCACCATGTGCAACCTGGAATTTTAATGGCAGGCATAATTAATTCTTCTGATGTTAATCATCAGGGCTGGGCTCCACAATTATCAGCCCGGTGCAGCTGGGCCATGGTGCAGACATGAAAAATTAGGAAAATGAATCAGTAATAGGGTGGCAGATTTAATCTGCATCATGAAAACAAAGTTAAAAAGAGGGAGATCGAGAGAATTTCAGCTGAAGCTTTTGTGCCAATGAGCACTGACAGAACTGAAAAATGTTGCCGATGTCCAAAGTGATTGGTAATTACCAAGCCATTGAATTTTTTATTGTCAATTTATCATTGCGCCAGAGGTTAAATTTAACATCTTCTTCTAAAGCCATCACTCTAGGAGGAAGGCAAGCTTTGCATCACGTGGCCCAAGAGTCAGTGAAAGGTTAATCAGCTATTCTTTTAGTTTGTGTGTGCTTCCAAATCATTTTTTTATTGTGTCCTTTTATGTTGCATACATGCCATGGGGTATTTTCTAATTTATATAACTTGTGCATTTCAGATAAATATTAGATTGCATTCCTCAGCACAGCACTGTCTCCCTTGCTGTGTATTTATACTGCTATATTTTCACACACACAGAGGCATATATTACACACACACATGTATGTATAAAGAGAGAGAGAAATTTTATAGGTACAAAGAACTTTGGTGTGAAATAAAGAAAGCATTTCACAAATAAGGAAAATTACAATCTTAGTTTCTAAAGGCATCACAGACGTCTTTAAATATTGATATTACATATTTCTTTCGTTTTCTAAATAATGTTGTTTGTTTGTGAAGCATTTGATTTTACTGTGGTCTGATAGTATCTTATTTTCAGAGGTGGGCCTCTGTTTGTGAAGGCACCAGTTTAAGGCCAGGGTAGTAGGGTCTGTCTGTATTTTGCACCTTGTACAGCGCTGAGCACATTGTTGGCACTTAAATAATAAATGATAACCATAATTCACAATTGAAGTGCAGATTAGTTCTTTGAATCCTTCCCCTCATGAATGTTTAGTAAATGCATAGTGTCTTTGTAATGCAAAAGGCTGAACGAAAGTAATCCCATATCTAAAACATTCCTGTCACATATGATGGAAATAAACATTAATGTATTATAGACCAAGCCTGGCTGTGGTATAAGTGGAAATCTTTTCATTAACATCAGTGGGATTTGAGTCTGCTTATTCTAGGGCTGAGTTCGGCCCCCAAACTACACCATGTAATACTTGCTATTTAACTGTGTTTTAGCACGATATTAAATCCATCTTTTGTCTACATTAATTCAGCCCTGTAATTTCTCTCTCTTTTTCTCTTTTTTTATGTTATATTTATTTTCAAATCCAGGCTGTGCTCTGATTAAGGGAATTGTATGCATTTTCTATAAATTAAAAATGGAAATGGCCTTTAGGGGAGAGTCAGGAGAGGAATCAATTCATGCATTAATTACTGCAATTCATTACCCAAATAAACACAAGACTCAGCCTTTTGCTAGATAGAAATTTAGAGACATAAGATGTTTACAAGAGACAAAGGCTTCTGATCCTGCTCATGTTAATCTGCAGATCAAAGAATATGTGAGTCCATTCCTGGTGGAAGCTCCTCTGGGGATACTGTGGCTGGGATCAATCCCCACATGCAGTCAGTGAATTATTGCTGCTGAATACAAAAGCTGGTCACATGACATCACTGTCACCTAGCTGCAGTGACACCCTCTCCAGATAGGGCTTCAGAAGACCTTGCTTTTCTAATACCCCACTTTTCTATAATTAAACTCAAACCATAAAACAGTACCTGTCCAATGACCTTTGATTGCCCTCATAAACAAAAATATGTTTCAGCTCATAGCAACTATTCAGTCATTTGGAAGAAAAACATGAAAATTAATCTTTAGCTTCCCAGAGGCTTTTTGGAATATAAACAGAAGGTTAGAAAATATACAACAAATAAAATTGTACAGAAAAGATTCAGTGATTTATTGAAAAGATTTCATACTCCTCTTCTGAATTAGTATCCTGTCTTTTCGTTAAGAGAGACTAGAAGAGTACTGGAAGAATGTAATTTTTCTAACAGCATTTGGATGCCTTTCTTGATCATATTTTATAGCTTGAGGATAAATTACCATATGAAGGTTTTTGTTCAAAACCTGAACACAGAGTATGATTTAAAGTCTGCTACATTTTGCATAGATGCCATTGCTGGTGCTAGCTCAATGTTAAGTCTCAGGAGCTGAAAGCAGAACACATATTAGCCAAATCCTTTTCTCCTATTGGAGCTCTCAGCTATTTTAATTGGATTCTGTCCAAAACTGCAACTAATTAAGAATCAATTCAGAACCATTAGCAAGTGGGACTAGCTAGCCCATGTTGCATATTTCAAAAGAGTTAGTTTTAATGAGAGGAGTTCCTGGACAGAAAAAAACCCTACAAACAGATTAAAGATAGTGTAGGGACCTTCTCCAGCTAAACTAGACAACTAATGGTACAAGGAAAGACGCTGAACTTGTAGTCCTCTCTAATTGATCTACTTACTGTTCTTAAGGAAAGTTTAAAAAAAAATGTTTGCAGGTATTTGCTGTGCATTAGCGGTTCAATAGCTATTTATAAACATTAGCAATTGTTGCATTTTGCAGTCTCTCTCTTTCTCTTAGTCAGAGAAACATATGTTATTTCTTTTCAGACATATTAACCTTAGAACTGTCAAGCCATTTTCCCGTCTTTAGGCTTTGTACTTCTGCAACATCTGTTAATCTGCACCACATTGCCTGCAGATGGTATTTTTTAATTTAAGAGGTTAGACTGCCATATTTCTGACAGCTGTAGTTTTCTTTTACCGCAGAGTAAAACTTTGCTAAACTCAGTGCTTTGGGGATATGATTTGATTAACTTTTCAACAGTAGCCATGTCTAGATTTTATTTCTTAAGCTATTAAATTTTCTGAACTCTTAATGAGTTTAGTGCATATGGTTATTCTAAAGGGAAAAGAAGGAACAAAATACTTAGCTGACTGATTTTTGAATATTAGTGTATGAATGTGTGCAGCTATATCAGTACAGTGAAATATTTAGCCATTAAAATGGATATGCATTAAATCAGATATCCAGACCTGAACATAGTATCTGATAGACCTGACTTTAGACCTACCCTTCCCTGTGGATATATGTCAGGAGAAATTACTTGGACTGGGTTTCTTAGTGCAAGGCAAACCAAACATAACTACAAGCTACTGTGACTGTAAAAAAATAAAGATAAAAATGCAGAGCTGTTTACATGTCCAGCTTGTAAATATAAAAGTACATTGTTCAATAAAGAGCTCAGTTTAATAACTAAGTTTGATATACATTCTGGATAGATGGTAAATGTTATAAGGATTTTTCATTAAATCAACACTCTGATTCATTTGACTGCAGTGGCAAGAAAGTGCTAGAACATCTTTTCAGTAAGCTAGTTTGAAAGCTGAATGCCTTTGTTTTTTAATTGTTCATTTTGCAGTTAACAGAATACACTGTATTTCCAAACAAGGTGCTTCTGCTAAGGCACAGGCAGTGTTCTGTTGCAATAAAACATCCATTATATATGACCAAGCTGAACAACAATTAATAGGCAAAGAAAGTAGGTGTGTTTTGGCTTTTTTTGTTGTTGTTCTTATTTTGTAGCAAGGGCTTACTCAAGGCAAGGAAGGGCAGGCAGTGTAGTCACCTTTGCTCTGCTCTCCTTTACTCCCATTTACTTTAATTCCTGATTTGGGAGGCCAGGAGGTCAAATGTGTCTCACAAGAATTCCTGCAATAAAGAAAAAGATAGTTTCCAAAGCTTTAGTCATTTCACCAGGTTTATCTGCTTTCTGTTGAAGAAGGGAGTATGGTTTGATATTTGTAATGAGTTCATAGTAGGAAGAACAAAAAAAAAGAAGGGGTGGGAGAAAATTTAGTCTGGCAGTACATAGACTTGCTAGCAAGATCAAGCATGCAGTGTCATCCTATTTTTAACCTTTTCCAAAAAGGCCTTGACCTTGGGCAAGATAAAGGACTGGCAGGGACACATACAATTGTAGAATCTCTTTAAATGCCTGCTTCTTTTAAAGATTCCATCTTTCCCCCTAAGTTACATGGCCAAGATTGGAAGGGAATAAGAGTATGGAGCCTTTCCACATTATGGGTCAGATCCTGAGGTCCATGCAAAGTACATAGGAAAGAGCCCACTGCTCATTATGGATCTGTGTAGAGGAGAAGGTGTAAGGAGACATGGTCACAGTGGTTTTGTGACAATAGGGATCCACAGATCAAACCTACACCCCTTGGGTATCTTGCAATATGGAGTGGCTCTAACTCCTACTGCACATAATGGGAAGGGAGAACTCTGACCACTCTGATCAATGCTTAGCCACTCAAGCAAGGTGCATTTTCTTAGGCTATGATCAGAAGAGATAATTTGGCCCTATATCAGTTCTTGATTAGTTGCCAGGAGTATTCTGTGCTGGTCTCATGAGTCAGAGTATGTCACAGAGTGAATCCTACCACTTTAACTTTCTCTCTCCTTATAAGGAGACAGTCTAAGTTTTCAGTGTAGAGGGGGCTGTTCTCAAGCATGATACTTTTCTTATGCTCACTCACGGTCAGCATGCCCAGCATAATGATATTTCAGCACCATTATTAATTCTGCCAAGTCTCAGCCTCCTTTCAGTTGTTTTGTGGTGGTCTTTTGGATTTTGGTCAAGAATTTCCTCTCTTCACAGCTTGGGTTTCCACAGAGTTTGCATGTTTTCCTTTTTCATCCAGTGTGCCCTCCCAATTGTTCACCTCAATCCCATGAGGAATTAGAAGCTTGTCAGTTGTTCTTTTAAAGCAGGGGTTTGGATAATTTATTTCATGGTGGCATCTTAAAAGTGATTGGCAGAAAGGCTGATGGGTTGGTAGAGATCTTGTATCAAATATGCAAGAGGGTGCCTCCCTGACTGGTGCTTCTGAGACTTTGGGAACTAAAGAAATCTGATTCATCATTTATTTTTGGTTCTGGGCATAGTTCTGTTTCTTTCTTTCCCAGGGAGTTTGCCAGCGGCTTGTTCTGATAGCTGTCAGCAATAATGGAGGATGCAGAAGTCTAAGAAAAGATTGCCTTTGCCTTCATCTCATATTGTGAGCTACATCTGACTTTCCTGCCAGGAGGATCTCCCTGTCTCCTAAAGCAGATGTTAAAGTAAATGGGAGTGAAGGGGAGCACAGCTCCTTCCACACCTCTCCCATAAAGCATAAGCTGCACTTCCCCACTGCTCCTCCTTGTGCTTGGCTTTTGTGGCAGTGAGCACTCCCCGTCCTGTTCTTTATTGTTGAACTACTTTAACCACTGGTCCCAAGAGGATTCCGTGAAGAACTTGCACATTTACAGTTCAGAGCATCTTTCTGCTTCCTCCCGCAGCCACCAAGGTTTTTTCCGCTGATACCGAAGGAATGAACTTACACCATTTCTGTGCTCTTCTTTCCTTGTTCTCTGCTCCCTACCTCTGCCTTTCAGGTCAAGGACTTTTAACAAAAAACAGCAACTACAGTCAAACCTTGTTATAACTTCACTTAGGGTTTGGATGGAAAGCAACATTATGTTTTAGCAATCTAAGACCTTTTAGCAATTAAGACCTCCTAGCAGTTGTTACTGGGCTGTATGCAGTGGCCACTTGGAACTTTATGGTCCCCATGCAGATATTCCTCCTCCAAATCACAGCCCTTTGCACTGGAACTAAAGGAGATGGTCTTGATTAGTTAAAGGAATGGGGCCTATGACACACAGTTGAGCCACTCAGATTCAATCTAGTAGAGGGCAGTGGTATACATGCAGATTATCCAAATCACATTCAGAAATGACAGACAAACTTGGAAGTGGGTGGTGGGGGGGACGAGGGAGGGAAACAGGAAATAATTATGCTTGCATTAATCTAATGTATTTTGACATGATTGTTGCTGATAATGCCCTCCTGCTGCCTCTCCCACACTGAATGTTTGATAGTAAAGCCAGGCCACAGAGCATTAGGTGAAAAAGAAAAAACAGTGGTGTTATGGTCAGGGACAGTGCAAGCAAGCATAACTATTATTAATTGAACTGAACAATGCTAGCCCACATCTTGCCAGTGTTGGCACTGGATGTTACAACAAGGTGTTACATTGCTATATTAAACAAGCATTTATATCAAAGTTCTATAATCATGTAATTAATTTTACCTTGATTTATACAATGACATGGGAAAACAAACATTTTAACTTTCAAATATTTACCCTCACGCTCCTGGAGTTGAATGAAAATACACGCATTTAGCACTTCACTTTTTCAAGTAAACCTAGCCTTTCAAAGAATACCCAACTGAATTTCCTATTGACATTTGTTTCAACAGCACTGTGGGGCTTGCGTTTGTTGGGAAGGAACTGAATAATAACAATAATACAAATATTCAAATGCTTTTCTTGGGACAAAATAGAATTGTACCTTCAGGATTTTTATATTAATTGTCAGTCTTCGATATGGAATATAGGTACAGTGTGTACATCCAGCATTCCCTCTCTCAAGAGTAAGGCTGCCTTTTATTCAGCCTCCATTGCAATACTTTAAATAAATGAATTAATTTAGATCTTATGAAAGATAATGGATTGATAGTCATGGAAATTTTTATCCTCTGTGTAAGTTTCTTCAAATGTCCCACTGACTTACCTCAAATAATTTTAGTTGAGTTGCCATTCATTCATCGATCAGTCCTTGGGTATCCTGCATTAGGGGTTTCTGAAATATGGACATGTGACCAATGGGTAATAGGCTGAAGTCACCCATTTCTCATAGGCCAACAAACAGCTGTCAGATGTTAATGACTTTTGGTCACTACTGATCTGGGGTGGTATTGAACAGGCTATATAGAGGTAAAATACTCCAAGGTATCATAATCTTCTCACTCTTTGTCTTGTGTTATGCCGGAGTTCAGACTAAATGATAATAATGGCCCTATCTGACCTTTAAAAGTCCATTAATCTGGAAAACTAAAGTACATTTCCTCCTTAGAACACAAACCTTATTATAGTGCAGAAATCATTTGGCTCCAAACCATAGAGGAAGGAGTTGACTTGAACACCAATAACAACAGGGTTATTGCCATATAAATATGCTACAATCAGAACATGGCATATCGTAAGATTAATAGATTCCAAGGCTAGAAGGGATCATTGTGATCAACTGGTCTGACCTCTTGGATAACACAAGCCATAGAACTTCCCCAAAATAATTCCTAGAGCACATCTTCTGGGAAAGATCTAATCTTGATTTAAAAAGTGTCAGTGATGGAGACTCCATCACAACCCTTGGTAAATTGTTCCAGTGTTTGGTTACCCTTATTGTCAAATTTACAACTTATTTTTAGTCTGAATTTGCCAAGCTTCAACTTCCAGCCACTGGTTCATGCTATACTTTTCTCTGCTAGAGTGTTACATATTTGTTCCTCATGCAGATGTCTATGCCAATAATAAAATCACTTGTTAACTCTTAACTCTTTGTTAAACCAAACAGATTAAGTCCTTGAGTCTATCACTATTAGGCATGTTTTCCAATCCACTAATAATTCTCATGGCTCTTCTCTGAAGTCTCTTCAGTTTAGCAACATCATTCTTGAATTGTGGGCACCAGAACAGTATTTCAATAGTGGTCACTCCATTGACAAATATAGAAGTAAAATAACTTATTTGCTCAACTCAAAATTTCCCTGTTCATGCATCCGAGGATCTCATTAGCTTTTTTTTTTTGTCCACAGCACCACACTGGGAGCTCATGTACAGCTGATTATCAACCATGACTCCCAAACCTTTTTCAGAGTCACTGTGGCCCAGGATAGAGTCCTCCCTGCACCTCATCCTGTTAATGCATTATTTGTTCTCAGGTATATACGTTTACCTGTATTAACACACATTGTTTGCTTGCACCCAGCTTATCAAGCGACCTTGCTCTGAATAAGTGATTGTCTTCTTCATTATCTTCCTCTTCCCCCACTTTGTGTGTCATCTCCAAAGTTTATCAGTGATGATTTTATGTTTACTTCCTGGCCATTGATAAAGATGTTAAATAACATAGGGCCAAGAATCAATCCCATCAGGACCTACCGGAAACATACCCTCTTGATGACAGTTCTCCCTTTACAAATTACATTTTGAGACCTGTGAGCTAACCAGTTTCAAATACATTTAATATGTGCATCGGATCACATCGTTTTTGATATGAGAATTAAGGCCCTGGTCCTGCACTGTGATGCACATGCATGGAGTTGATATTGCTTTGTTAATACAGGAATGGAGTCTAAAAAAATAAGTACAACCATCCATTTACACAGTATAGAGTCTCTTCCGAAACTGGGATTGTCCCTGTTTTGGATTTTGTTTGTTTGTGTGAGTTAGGGTCTCACTCTGCAGTCCTAACTCAGGCAAAACTCCCATTGAAATTAGGGTTTGGGCAAGCACTGCAAGACAGAGCCCTTAAAAATGGATTTGCTTTTTTATAATTTTATTCGGGAATATATACTTGTTCATAAAGTGTTGGTATATAAAGACCTAAACAGACTAGGCCTCACATCTCATTAGCAATGCACAAGTGTTACTCAAATGGAGGGATGACTGTACAGTAAGGAAATAATTAAATTTCAATAGAAGAAATTAAGGAATAACATTCCAGTGAGATCTAACCACATTATGTATAGCATATCTTTCAAATTGGAAGTTCATAAAAACCAACCATACCTCAGCCAGTTTGTCTGGCATCTGTCCTGTTCCACATGGCACTGCTCCAAGGCAGTTTGAAACCATTTCTGCAATGGGATGGCATTGAGCCACTTTTCCAAAAGGAGAGAGTAATTTTTCTGGTGGGAAAGTGCAGTCAGTGAAGAGCCACGAGGGATCAGATTATCTCTTCCAGCTTTTACTTTTTTTCTTTTTTTTGTTCCTTCAAACTTTTTTAAGTAAAATTAATTCAAATGTAGAAAAGTTGCCATTAGGATAATATTAAGGGCCTGATTTAAACTGACAGGAGGCAAGAAATTCAGAGCAAGGATGACCTTCTGGTTTGGATTATTACAATTTTATTAAAGAATGTTACAACAGATAAAACATAGGCTGTCATTTTGGTATATGCAATCACCCCCTCCAGAAGTCCCTTCCACAAAAGATATTTAAAGACCTACCCAGTCCACACAGAAACAAGAAAAGCTTTTAAAGGTTAATATTCTTCTAACCTTGAACTTTGAAATGTATAGTGCATGCATGAATAGTGCGAGTAATTAATTTACATACTTCCTCCCATCTTATATATTCGGATAATATACATATAGTCCATAAATGTCCTCCATATGATATCAAAGAAATCTGCCCTAGCTTTCATTATTGCTGTACATATAGGAGTTAAGCGCACCCGGGTGAAATCCAGGCCACACTGAAGTCAATGGCAGAATTACCATTAATTCCAAAGGAGCCAGGATTTCACCTGTGATGTACAGGCACCCTTGCAATATGTAGGGCCTATGCCAAGAGATAGATTCCATCCTATATTCACTCTGCCAAACCTCCCATCAGTCTGAGTCAGGGCTAAGCCAAACTGAGGTAACATAACAGCTTCTCCTGAATTTCCTTGCAAGTGTCAGATAATGTCTTTGGGCTAGGGGGATTCAGACTTTCAAGGGTAGATTTACTACATCCCAGTAGCAATGCAGTTCTCCTTAAGGTTAATAACTTTTTGTCTGTTTATGACATTGAAAATGTCCCTCTTAATATTAGCAGAGTTCTCTGGCGTGTAATAAACAATAGAAAAGGTGGGAAAAAGGGCCAGATTATTCCTGATAGACATAGGCTGCGGAGGCAGCATGGAGCTACCCAGCCCCAAGGGACAACCTCTCTGAGTGCTCAGGGGGTGGGCTCTAAGATTGCATTATCCCTTAGCATAGCACACTGTACCTCTGCCTCTCTGAGTCAGTTTGAGCCCCAATGGGACACATAGAGAGACTGAGATTGTGATAATTGCATAGGATGCAGATGCAAAAGACTCCATGCACCCTCCTGCCTTCCCACACCCACACAAGAATCAGTCGTAATCAGTCCAAATTCCTTTTTCTCTCTCTATTAGATTTATAGTGATCCTCCTCCCTCCTCCCTCAAAGAACATAGACAAATGGTACCATCAGAGAGGGCCAGCATGACAAAGTTTGGATCAGGACCCAGATTTCCCCTGGAGTTAGATGGTGTTTGGTTTTGGCCCCTTCCAAAACAAAAGGGATTAACATCAGAATTTCCATCTCAGTTTGGGTGAATTTCAGGGAAGTATGGATCCAATCTGGTCCCATTATAAATCTTTCCCCTTTCAAGATTTTTAAATGAATGAAAATTAAATTCCTTACAAGCAATGATCTACAGTTCTCCAGCCCTTTCCTGGACAAAACTTTTCTGGAAGTCAGTGGGCCAAACCATGCTGTCACTTGATTGACATCAGTAGAATTACTTCTGATTTTCACTGAAGGAGAGATCCTTGAAGTCAGTGCAGGTACATCAGTGTAAATCTGGAATAAGTGAGGGCCAAGTAGAAGCTTCGCTAGTATAAGGACTGCAAGATCAAACCTCATTGGGCATATGGGTAAGCAGTTACTAAAAGCAGTGTTTAGTAATCCTGAAAACCTGCTTTTTTGCTGATTTTTGTCCCCAGCAAGATGTCTTCCCCTTGAATTTTGAATATTTTTGTCTACATTTTAATTTTTAAGAAATAGGACATACCGAGGTGTGAGTTATGGCATATTCATTTGTGCCCACAACTGGGTGCAAATTAACACCCCATAATTCATGCAGTGGAGTGTCTTATTACACTTATAACATTTTATTAAAAAGTGGTTTTAATATTTATATTGTTAATTAAGTCTCCAATTCTGAGCAGTGAATTATGTTGAACTAGTAACTGTTCTGATTTTATATATTAACCACTCAGGGCATGCAAATTCATCTGCCTATTTAATGTGCTGTTTAATAAAGCCTGACATTTTTTCTTTCTATCTAGCACAGGGGTAGGCAACCTATGGCACGTGTCCCGGAGGTGGCACGCAAGCTGATTTTCAGTGGCATTCACACTGCCCAGGTCCTGCCCACCGGTCTGGGGGCCTCTGCATTTTAATTTAATTTTAAATGAAGCTTCTTAAACACTTATAAAACCTTATTTACTTTACATACAACAATAATTTAGTTATATATTAAAGACTTATAGAAAAAGACCTTCTACAAATGTTAAAATGTATTACTGGCATGAAACCTTAAATTAGAGGGAATAAATGAAGACTGGGCACACCACTTCTGAAAGGTTGTCAACCTCTGATCTAGCATGTGAGGTTCCCTGTTCAAGACTGACTTTATCAGGAAAAGATCACTACCAATTCATAAGCACAGGGGCAGTACAGAGCATTATTTCCCTTTACTGAAGAAATCTTTTCCAGTCTGGGGAGGGACTTTAAACTCTTTCTTCAGAAGATACGTGGAAACTGGATCATACAAAGCTTGGAACCCTTAGACATCCAATGGACTATAGGCACCAGTGGTCCTTCCAAACATATCTGATAGGTTTCTTGGGGTGTTTGGGCTCAATATATTGAAAATCTAATCTTGCATTCCCTGTGTGCCCCAAACTCTCAGCTATAGCCTCAGTGCAGGAACGTATTCATGAAAGAATTTATATATATGCTTAAAATTAAGCAATTACTTTCCTGAATTAGGGAATAATCAGAACTCTTGGATACGCAGGAATTCAAGCTCAGAGTGGATGGTGTTTGAAATTATGCTTACTCAAAGAGTTACATGACCTTAGTACTATAAAGGATGCCCTTTTCTGACTGTTAATCCAGCAAGCATAAAAAGAAATGCACATTTGTTACAGTCAAAAATAAGACATAAAGAGCAAACCCAAAGGAAATAATAAAAAAAAAGGGTAAATTGTTCACTTAAAAATTAACAGCATGCATTTGGTGCTATGTAAATGCATAAAGTAGATGCTAATTATTCCTTTCTTGTTTAAATATGTTTTTCTAATTGCGGAGTTCTTTTCTCCAGTTTCAAGGACAGTTATTTGAATGTAGGGGTTTACATTTGTGGTCTATTTGAGTCTGCAGAGATTTACTGATAATCCACCTCCATCATGGCCTCTGACACTTTCTTTATTACTGTGCTTTTTCGAGCAGAGACTGCCAGACATGCTAAACTATATCTTGGTTTTATGCTGTTTGTTTTTCTCCTCATTTTTGTACTTTTTGATAGTAGCACCAAGGGCCTGATCCCAGATAGAGATTTGAATGTGCAAAGCGTGCAGGATAGAGTATTTTATGGTAATGCGTTAAGATTTGGCTGTCTGCTTTCCCATTAAGTGTTGCTGTTGTGGGAATGCAGCAAAGGTTTCCTACTGCTGCTTTATTAATAATGAAACATTCACATTAATTCCATGCAAAATTGATTTTTGAACATTATATAAGAATCAACTATGAGGCCTTAAAATGTAATTGAGAAGTCTATTTCTAATTTACTTTGCCTGTAAGAACCCACTGTCCCACTATAACCAATTTTAGAGGATTTCTCCCATTAAAAGGCTGTTTTGCAGATCTGTTTGGCCTCCACAGTATGACATGCCATTGTGAACTGGTGGATAGAAACTTGAAACAACATGTGGGCACACAGTTTCTTTTACTTCCTTATTCAAATGGCTCGCTAGCCAGTACAAATATTTTCATGGAAGTGCAGGTGAACAGTGTTAACAGGTCATTATCTACGACAGGGTTTTAACTGATGAATTGTATATGCAGTACTTGAAGACTAGAAAATATGCTTCCACATCAGTGGAAAAATTCTGCTTCTCCTCTTAAGCTTTTAGAGGGACACTCAAATGGTGAGCCAGAATGTTCTTCTGTTTAGGGTCTAGGAGAGAAAGTCAAGCGAACTTGATTTTCCTTCTGTCCATCTCAGACACTTTGACTTGGAGTAAGTCACCTACAGTCTGATTTTCAAAAACATGTATACAATTGTATGTCTAATTTCCACATTCAAATAACAATTATGCATCTAACTAGCGATGTGCACATGCAAATATGCCCAATACACTTGTTATAATGGCAACTGCATGTGCTATTTAGGCTATGTCTACACTACCGTGGTAAGTTGACCTATGCTACGTAACTCCAGCTATGTGAATAACGTAGCTGGAGTCAACGTACCTTAGGTTACGTTACCATGGGTCTACACTGAGGGGGGTCGACAGGAGAAACTCTCCCATTGACTTACCTTATTCTTCCCATTGGGGTAGAGTACAGGGGTCAACTGGCGATCTGCTGTTGATTTGGCGGGTCTTCACTAGATGTGCTAAATCGACTGCTGGTGGATCAATCTCAGAGCGTTGATCCCGGCTGTAGTGTAAACCTGCCCTTAGGGACTTTTAGCCTGTATGCTTTCAAAATCAGGCCAATGATATCTCTGCCTCAGTATCCATTTCAGGAAAACTGGAATAATAAGCAGGCTAACTTCATTGATGTTTGTAAAGTATGTTGAATTCCTCATTTAGAAGGTGCTGTGAAAATGCATAGTGTTTTAAACCAAAATTTTCCTTGCCAGTGGGACTAATCAGAGCACCTTGGATTCCAAAATCCAATCTATATTCCACATTGGGTTCTGCATTGTTGATCCTAAGTGTCTAGGACCAGTACGCACTGAGGAGCATTTCTTTCCTGAGTCTGAGCCCTGGTTTATGCTGTGGGGAAGGGGAGTCGACCTAAGATATGCAACTTCAGCTATGAGAATAGCGTAGCTGAAGTCAATGTATTTAGATTGACTTACCGTGGTGTCTTCATGGCGGTGAGTTGACTGCTGCCGCTCCCCCATCGACTCCACCTGATCGGTGTGGAGAAAAGCTTGAAAATATGAACCATGAGGGCTGAAAAACCAGAAAGTAAATAAAAGAACCCCACATTTATTTTAAATAATTCATGATTTCTAATCCAGTCTCAAGATTTCTTGGTCTGCCTAACTCATAATTTTTGAATGCTTGGTGTTGGTAGTATTACTTTGTTAAGAAAGTTAACTCAGAAATATATCAGATTACTAAATCTGGTTTAATCTCTTCTGAATACATTTTGTTGAGACTATACGCTAGAAAAATATTATGACTAATAGTTAAAATAAAATGTGTTTTATTCTTGGAAAAGGTACACTACTGTAGCTATAACAGACATATACAACAGAGGGTAGACAGTATTTTCCCACTGTATTATAAATGTAATTTCTGTAACTTCTTCACATCAGTGTTGGGTTTAATCATAGATAAAAGTAGGAAGAGACAGGTTAAAAGCTTTCGGAAGTATGTGTAAGGAGTCACCATGCACCTCCTTTTTGGAGGTAATATATTTTAATTACGATTACTGATAATTTAGTTCTCATGGAGGTGGATTGATAGATCTAAAGGCTAAGGGCCTGATTCCACTCCAATGCTCATTTGAGCTCACAGGAATGTGATTAGAACATAATCTAATTAGTTGCAGAACTGAGACAGCAGGATTCCAACACTGCAGGCTTCCTTCTATGTGCTTGCCATTGTGTCTGTAATCTGACCTGGGAGGAAGCCTGGTCTTGTGGTTAGTTTATTAGAATGGGACTCTATAGTAGATTTGGGCACAGAATGGTTTTCTAATTCCATGAAAACTTGTGAGATTTTGAAAATTTTTCCCATTCCACATTTGGACAAAACCAACACCTTTTGAGGCTTTTTGTCAAAAAAAAAAAAAAAAAAGAGAGAGAGTGTGACTCATCCCTGAATAGCCAATACCGTGGTGATTAGGGCAGCCACCTGGCATGTAGGAGACCCAGATTCAAAGCCCTGCTGTGCCTTATTTGGAGCGGGAATATGAGCCTAGGTCTCTTACATCCCAAGTGTGTGCCCTAATCAGGGGACTACAGAGTCAGTCTCTATGTCTCTGTCCCAATGAGAATTTAATTATTTATGCAATTATTATTATCTCTCCAACAGCAGGGACTGAGAGAGACTCTCTCTTCTTAGAGTACTGGGGAAGTTCCAGAAGATGAAAAGAAAGCTAATGTTGTGTCAATATTTTAAAAGGGTAAATGGGATGACCCAGTTAATTATGGACCTGTCAGCCTGACATCAGTCCTGGGCAAGATAATGAAATGGCTGATATGGGACTTGATTAATAAAGAACTGAAGGAGGATAATGTAATTAATGCAAATCAGCGTGGGTTTATGGAAAATGGATCCTGTCAAACTAACTTGATTTTTTTGTGAGATCACAAGTCAAACTAACTTGATTTTTTTGTGAGATCACAAGTTTGGTTGATAGAAGTAAGAGGGGTAAATTTAAGAGAAGGCATTTGACTTATGACATTTTGATGGAAATACAGGAATGGTATAAAATTAACCTGGCACACATGAAATGGATTAAAGTTGGTTAATTGATAGGTCTCTAAATGTAATTGTAAAGGGGGAATTGTCATGAAGCGGGTGTGTTTCTAATGGGGTCCTGTGGGGATCAGTTCTTGACCATATGCTATGTAACATTTCTTTTTATCAATGGAAAGTTATCACTGATAAAGTTTGCAGAAGACACAAAAAGTGGGGAGTGGTAAGTAGTGACGAGGATAGCTCATTGGTTTGGATCACTTGGTAAACTGTTTGCAAGCAAACAATATGCATTTTTAATACAGCTAAATGTAAATGTATTCATTTAGGAACAGAGACTATAGGCCATATTTACTGGATTGGGAACTCTAAGAAGATTTTGGTGTCGTAGTGGATAAACAGCTGAACATGAGCTCCCAGGGTGACGCTGTGGCCAAAAGAGCTAATGTGATTGTGGAGTGCATAAATGGGAATCTTGAGTAGGAGTGAAGAGGTTATTTTCTGTCTTTATTTGGCAATGGCGTGACCACTTCTGGGAGACTGTCTAGTCCTGGCGCGCACAATTCAAGAACAACGTTGCTAAACTGGGGAGAGTTCAGAGAAGAACCATCAGAATGATTAAAACCATGCATTATAGTGATAGACTCAAGGAGCTCCATCTTTTTGTCTAAACAAAGGCATAAGAGTTTATAGGTAATTTGATTAGCCTAAGTATCTACACGGGGAACAAATATTTATTAATAGGCTCTTCAATCTGGCAGAGAAAGGTATGATATGACCCAAAGACTGGACGTTGAAGCTAGATGAATTCAGACAGGAAATAAGACCTACATTTTTAATGATGAGAGTAGTTAACCATTGGAACAACTTTTCCACTGTCATGGTGGATTCTTCATCAGACACTTTTAAAATCAAGATTGGATGTTATTCTATAAGACATATACTAGGAAATATTTTGTGGAAGTTGTATGGTCTGTGTCATACAGAAGGTCAGGCTAGAGGATTACAATATTTAATTCTGGTCTTGGAATCTATGAACCTCAGAATACCCAATGGGCCTGGTGGTCAGGGTGTTCGCTTGGCATATAGGAGACATTGGTTCAGGTCCCTGTTCCTATTCAAGCAGAGTGGAGTTTTGAGTTGGGTATCCCACATGCTTGGTGAATGCCCTAATCACAAGGCTATCAACTATTCTGCTGTGTCTGTTTATACGAGATAGAGAGAATGCACAGACGTATCCCCATCCACCCAAAATTCTCCCTTGAACAGAGAAATCTTTACTGAAAGAATTTAATCAAAGCTTAGAGGATCCTACTCAAAAAGCTGGGTTGAAAAATTCTCTATTAGCTCTACTCAGGAGATATGGGTTGAGCTTCCAGCTTTGCCACAGTGTCCCTGTAATGGCGTGATGACTCACCCCTGTGGCGCCTCCTGTTGGTCGTCTAGGGAATTAGCTCACCAGCTCCCAGAGCACCCTCTGCAGGCCAGTGTCTAGCCCATCTCTGTGCTGACACAATCAGCCTTCCCAGACCCCGCTGTCCTTGTACCTGGGGTGCTGCCCCCTAGCAATATCCCCAGCAGTCTATATGGGTCTCCTCTCTCTAGTAAACCCCCAAACCCCTAATCCCACCTTGCCTCAGCCAGTGGCTACCACCAGTCAGCAATGAGCCCCTTCTCCCTGGGGCAGACTGCAGTATAAGGGCCAGTCTTCCTCTACCAACCCGTACCTCAGGGGTGATCCTAAGACCAGACCCTGCAGCCTGGGAAGTCACCAGCCTGGATCTCCCCTGCTCCTCTGGCCTTTCCCCAGCCCTGCTTCACTCCCCATACCCTTCCTAAAGGCAGCCAGGCCCTGCTGCCTCCAAGACTGGAGAGAGGGACTACCTAGCCCAAAGCTAGCAGCCCTTTTATAAGGACCTGCTGTGCTCTGTTTGGGGTGTGGCCTCAGCTGTGCTTGCTTTCCCGATCAGCCTGGCTTTTCCTTACAGCCCCCAGCCCTCTCGCAGGGCTGGCCTTAACGCTGTCAGGGTCAGAGTGGGTAACCACCCTGCTACAGTCCTTTTGTGATCTTGGGCAAGTCATTAACTTCTCTGTGCCTCAATTCCTCATCTGTAAAATAGGGATAATAATCATTTGTCTGTCTTGTCTATTTGGAGTGTAACTTCTTGGGGGCAGAGACTCTCTCTAACTTTGTGTATAGACAGTGCCCAGTGCAATGGGGCCTCAGTCTCGGTTGGTACCTCTACCCTTCTGTAATACAAACAATTAGTTGTTATTGGGATTGTGATGATCATTCATTCTTGTCTATTTTTAGTCCTTGGCTTCTCTGCCAAGGTGCTTTTTTGTGATATGGATTCTTGTCTACTAGGAACAGGATTGAGGCCTCACGGGGAAAATATTACAAGAAATATTCAAGCTGTAGGGACTGGCTACAGAATATGAAAGTGATGTAGAACTAAGCTTGAAGTTAAGGAGTACTATTTATTGACTTTCCTTCCATCGCTGGACACAGTTACTGCCCTTGAGAAACTCCAACCATAAATGCTGCCAAGTGATCCTGATGTGATGGTACATGACTAGACTCCATTCTGTTATATATGACTAGACTCCATTCTGTTATATAAGAACCTTCAGTTGGTGCACCTCACACTCCGTCACTACTTCTGGAATAAAAGAAATATGGAACATGACTTGCAGATTTTAACTTTTATATAATGAAAGAAATAATTTGGCAAAGATGAGCAAATTTGTTTCTGTTCCCAATAATAGCCAATGAGCAAGAAGTTCTATAATAGTTGGATAATCTCATAAACAAAAATACTTTATTGTGGATTCAAGTATTGAGGTAAATTTTAGGTCAGCATTAGTATGAAAAACCAGATGTTATCTTTTTATCCATTGTCTGAGAAAAGATTTACTCAACTAATCAACATTAAAAATGCGTAAATTTGTGGCAAACAAAATGGATCTTGAATATCAAACATAATGAATTTTGAATATCTGAGAAAACAAACAGATGAACCATCTGGAAACAAGAAAGAGATCTGAAATAATGGTGCCAGTGGCACAATCCAAACATAATCGCTGGTATAATTTATACAGAGCAACTATATCATGAGCTGAAAACTGTAAATTTAGAAGGCCATCTGAATTCAATAATGACTGCACATTATTACTCCACTTGCTTGGTAAATATTGACAAAGGAATCTCACATGCTGTAGCAATGAATCTACATTCTGCATTTAACCTGAAGGGGAAGATTTTTCTGACTAATAAACTTCTGTGTTCTGAATTTTGCCTTCTATTTCTTTTTTTCCCAGTCAGTTAAAATTATGATAGTACTAGTTTTTAGCACTGTGACAATGTGGATTAGTTTATTGTTCTGAAATTATTTTGATGACAATCGATAACGTACACAAATGCTTAATATTCTGTAAAATAGGAGGATTTGATAAGTGGAACAAAATTTGAACATCACCATCATACCCTAATGTTGCTATACACCATTAGACATTCACACATCATTCATTGGCTGTTCCCTGTCTGCTATCACCTGAAAAGGTTTCTCATTGTCATAGAATCCTAGCACAAATTGCTTATGAAGGAAAGCACTATGTTTGCTCATTAGAATTAGTGATATAATGGTAAAACCAATAAGCTTCAGCAGAGTGTATTTTCCCATGGCTTCAGAATGTTTTGGTAGCAATCAGTTTCATTGGTAGTAATCAAGGACCAATACAAATTAGAGCATGTATTCTTTACATTGCTGGCAGAAGTAAGGCCATTTCACAATGCATTATGAAGAACATTTGCTGACTATTTTAAATGGTGAATATATTACAAATCTGGATAGGAACTAGGTTGCAGTATATTTTAAAAAGTGACTGATTTAAACCCATACTTAATCTATCTTGTAGGTTAGTAATTTGACTTGCTGAGTGGATGGAATTTATGGGCATAAAGGCATTGCAGCAGGCAAATAAAAACATCCTCCTTCAATAATAAAGGAGGAGGCAGTGTCCACACTGCTTAGAAAAGCACTGACTTTAAATCCCTTTTGCACAGTGCCATGTTGCACGCTGTAGCATGGGAGAGCTGCACTCTGTAAGTGGCAATTTTCAGGAAACTATATTTTTCTTGCATCTGACTTTCAGCTTAGCTCTCTTCCTATCTTTTTTAGTATCACGACAGTCAAAAAATCGAACAGAACGTTAGGAATCATTAGGAAAGGGACAGGTAATAAGACAGAAAATATCATATTGCCTTTATATAAATCCATGGTACCTCCACATCTTGAATATTGAGTACAGATGTGGTCGCCCCATCTCAAAAAAGATATAGTGGAAAAGGTTTAGAAAAGGGCAACAAAAATGGTTATGATATGGAATGGCTTCAGTATGAGGAGAGATTAATAAGATTGAATCTTTTCACCTTGGAAAAGGGACGACTAAGGGGGAATAAGATAGAAGTCTATAAAATCATGACTGGTGTGGTGAAAGCAGATAAAGATTTGTTATTTACTCCTCATAACACAAGAATTAGGGGTCAGCAAATGAAATTAATAGGCAGCAGGTTTAAAATAAACAAAAGGAAGATTTTTTCACAAATGCAGAGTCAACCTGTGGAACTCCTTGCCAGAGGATGTTGTGAAGGCCAAGACTATAACAGGATTCAAAAAAGAACTAGATAAATTCATGGAAGTTAGGTCCATCAGTGGCTACTAGCCAGGGATGTGTTCCTAACCTCTGTTTGCCAGAAGCTGGGAAAGGGTGACAGGGGATAGATCACTTAATGATTACCTGTTCTGTTCATACCCTCTGGAGTACCTGGCATTGGCTATTGTTGGAAGACAGGATACTGGGCTAGATGGATCTTTGGTCTGAGCCTGCATGGCCGTTCTTATGCTCTTCTCTCTTTTAGCCTTTTTAACCTCACCTTTTTCTCCCCCTCCTCTTGTCTTTTTCACTCTCTGTATCAAATTTTTATTCTTTCAAATTTCCAGGCTACATTACTATCTCAAAAGGTTTTTGTCACATCTCCTAAAATTTTTGTTTGGTCTTATGTGATTTGGTCTGCTTTATTTTCATGTTGTCATTATTTGGATTATTGTAGCTGTGACAAAGCTCCAAGTCTGTACTTGTGGGTCGTGTGCTTCCTGGCAGATTTAGGGGCCTCAGAAACTCATCCAGACCCCAGAGTGACCTCCCTTTCTCAGTTTAATTGGCAAGAGTCACCGCCTAGTGAGTTACCTTCATCACAGGCCAGTATGGAAGATGGAAAAGGGGGGAGCCTAGGCCCGCCCTCTACTCCGGACTCCAGCCCAGGGACCCTAATAGTATCAGCTAAGATGGCTGACCTTTTAGGCACAAAACACAATATAGTTTCCTGGGCTACTTCCCCACAGCAGTCCCCGCTTCTTCAAACTCCACTTCACCCTCACCCTCACTCAGGGCCTCCTTCCTTCTGTATGATATGTTGTCCACCACTCAGTCTCACCAACAGCACAACTTCCTTCCACAGCTCCTGACACCCACAGCCCACCTGACTAACTGGTGAGGTTTCAGCCAGCCCCTGATTGGCATCAGGTGTCTCAATGAGGCTAGCTGTTTCTACTCCTTTCTAGAAGGTTCTTAATTGGCCCCAGGTGTCTTGATTGGCCTGGAATAGCCTTTGTTTGGCTATCCAGGAAACAGGGACCTGCACATCCTGAGACTAATATACCTGCCTTCCAGCACTCTCCTATGTCCTTCTGGTCTGACTCTGTCACATAGCCTAAGAAAGCTAGATATCATCAAGGCCCCTTTGTGCTAAACAATGTCCGTACACATAGTAAGAGACAGTTCCTGCCTTGAAATGTTTACAGTTTAAATGGACAAGAGAGACAAGTATTGTGAGAGTGAAAAAAGAGGTGAAAGGACAAGGTCACATAGCTTGTCACTAGAATTAGAGCCCAGATCTCTGGTATCCAGCAAGTGACCATTCCTTCCCCCTTCACTGCTCCTCTTTCTGAAAAGAAATTGGCCCTAGCTCAGATGAGGATGAGTCTAAATTTTGCAGTACATTCAACTATCTGAAACAATCTTCTCAAAAATCTAGAAGACTGGTTAACTGAAAGGCATTTATTGGAATGAGAAATGAGCCCAAACCAAACCCTGGATTCTGAGTACCGCAAAACTTTGTGTTTGAAATGTAGCTATCGTTTTTGCACATTCTCCCTCTTTCTAATAGGAATTTGAGAACTTATGAAACTAATAATAGAATAAACCATTCAAATCAATGCAAATAGGTTGTATCAGGGATTTATATAACGTAAGGGTTTCCCTTTGCTTCAGTGGAAGCTATGTCTGTGTACCCAGAGTTAAAATACAATAGTGACAAAGAGTCCTGTGGCACCTTAAAGACTAACTAAAGTATTAGAGCATAAGCTTTCGTGAGCTAATACCCACTTCGTCGGAGCATGCATCCGACGAAGTGGGTATTAGCCCACGAAAGCCTATGCTCTAATACTTTAGTTAGTCTTTAAGGTGCCACAGGACTCT